>JANBXA010000588.1:33120000-34320000 GCA_030556225.1 Cricetiscus sungorus
CTGGCCATCCTGTATCCTCCTCTGGCCATCCCCTAGTCCTCCTTTGATCCTCCCTGACTTGGTTAGTGGCACGTGATTTATTAACATGCTCTGACCCAAACCCTAAACTCTTCTCTGACTCAGTTTTCTTTTTCTTCTTTATGTGTAACATACAAATTGTGTCCCAAATCTTTGTGGGGTTTGTTCATTTTATTTGGGGGGGGGGTTTGTTCATTTCTTATCATTCAGGTCTCAGTTTAAATGCCACAATCCCAGAAAGCTCCCAGATGTAAAGAAGCCACCAGCTCCTCTGTTAGTTACCTATAGATGGTGATTATCAGCTGGTATTTTCCTGATAATTTGAATGTGTCCATGAGAGCAGGAGTCTACTAGTCCTTCCGCCAATGAGGACAGAGGCAGGGGTGGTGGTGTGGCATTTGACTGCATCTCTAGTAGAGAGTGGTTCCCTTGAGTAGGGAGGGAATGCATTCAATAACTTCCTCTAACCCTATGCTCATGAAATATTAATTTTTTATATGTTGGTTTATTTATAGAATGTATGTTGGAGTGGGGTACATCTGGAGGTCCAAGGACAACTTGTGGGAGTCAGTTCTTTTATCATGTGGGTCCCAGGGATTGAACTCATATCTTCAGGCTTAGCTACAATCACCTTTACTCACTGAGCTATCTTGACTTCATCCCCTCTATTCTTCCTGTCTGAATTTGCTCTTAAAGAGTAAGTGTCCTTCCACCTTATACATTTGCCAGTACTTTAAGGGTTTAGGTGATGTGACCTACCATTGCAGACTTCTCCCATCCTACCCATCCATTTGCATGGTATACTTCTTCCCACACCCCCGAGAAAATGTCTCTATTTTTAGGTGAGTGGTAAAACAGAGCCTCAGACTGTACAAGGGAAGGAGCCAGGTCGTGGGTGGCCATAGCTGATCTTCCGTTGCACAAAACATATTTGGGTCCTAACAGAAAACATTAGCCCTCAGGGGGCTGGAGAGATGGCTCAGTGGTTAAGAGTACATACTCCCCTTGCAGAACACAGAGTCCATTCCCAGCACCACATATCAAGTGGCTCACAAACACCTCTAAGTTCAGATCCAGGGGATCCAACACCTCTGGCCATTTCCAGTACCTACATTCACATATACGTGCCCACCCACGATGGAAATTCAAATAAAACCTCAGTTGAACAAACATCTCGTATGTAAATCTCCCCCTGGCCCTCTGTGGTGGTCTGAATAGGAAAGCCCCCATAGACTCATGTGTTTGAATGCTTGGCCCATAAGGAGTGGCACTAGTAGGAGGTGTGGTCTTATTGGAGTAGGTGTGGCCTTGTTGGAGGAAGTGTGTCACTGTGGGGGCAGGCTTTGAGGTCTCATATATGCTCAAGCCATCCCCAGTACAGTCTCTCTGTCTGTTGCCTGCAAGATGTAGAACTCTCAGCTCCTTCTCCAGCACCATGTCTGCCTACAAGCCACCACATCCCACTATGATGACAACAGACTGAACCTCTGAAACTGTAAGCCAGCCCCAATTAAATGTTTCCCTTTATAAGAGCTGCTGTGGTCATGGTGTCTCTTCAGAGCAACAGAGACCCTAACTAAGGCACTCCCAAACTGTGCACATATTACCTTTAGCTCGTGGATCAGGCGTCTGGTTTGATAGAGGCTGTAACAGTCCTGTTCCTTCACTGCAGACAGCAGGTGGCCGGTGTCAGTGAGGAAACGGAGCAAGCCCTCCACAGAGGTGGTGAAGAACTGCCAGTGTGTCACCAGCCTGTCGATGTCACGCTTCCTCTGCTGAACACCCCGGGCAGCGTTCAGCCATTGGTCTGACAGCTTTGAGACTTCTGAAACAAATTCTGGCCTAGGAATGACAGATGGTGAGAGACTCTGAACATGAACATGTAGAAAAGATAACTAGCAAGGACTGACGGACGTTAGCACGCACAGCTTGCATGAGATAACAGCTCACGAAACCTTAGCCCTATCTTAAGCACGGTGAGGGGAGGGGTGGAGTACCATAGGTGCACATAGCCATTAATCACACTGAGCTGTCTGAACATACATGACGCCAGATCTTCCTAGAAATCTAGGAACTGGATCAATGGGAAACGCATAAAAGGGCAGTGATGCTACAGAGTACTTTGCATAACCAGAACAACCAGGAGTAAGGTGCACCACAGTCACCCAACTCGCTCTTTCCAGAAGAATAATACCACTCACATGAGAGATTGGGAAAGTTATGCTTGCCATAATGAGCAATCAAGAGAGCTTAGTGCACTGGAAGGGGCCTACATGTATCACCGGAGGACCATGAACACACAGGCTTTATATGTCTCAGGTTTACTGAAAGAAGATTCGGGGGTCAGGGAAATGATACCTATCAGGGCACTCAGAGGTTCGACCTCTGGATTCTGGCCATGTCAGTTAGCTATATGAGCCACGGTTCAGCTGTACTCAGCAGGCTGCCTCAGCACTCCACCCAGCCTGCCTGCCACTGCCCGAGTCCATCTGGGATGCCTAGGAAGACAGCTCTCTTGGTGACTATGACACAGCTCCGTGCTTGGGATAGGGAGCAGAACCTTCCAATTGATTGTCCACTAACAAACCTCATGCAGGTGAGAGTGGAAAGAGAAGGGTAATACAGGCGAATCTTCAAAACTTAGTTAATGTACTCAAGGAGTGGCCATTCCCAGAAGCCTCTGTGCCGCCAACCTCATCCTCTTACAAGACGAAAGAGCACCATTAGTGTTTCTATGGCCATGAGGCACAACCCTGTCCTGATGGGTAGGCAGAAGGCCAGTCCCATGGTGAGGCTGTAGGGCATGGGTGTAAACATTTACATGTTTACGGTTGGAAAGGTTAGATGCCAGCATGCCCCCCTAAGAACTGTGGTTCACGAAAACCTATGGTGATTCTTACGGAAAGCTGGAAGAGGAAGTGAGTCAAGGCTCCACACACAAGCAAAGATAAGGAGGCAAAAGCTAACTATTCCAAGTGATTAGAACTCATGAAAGCACTGTATCGATTGACGAAAACACCACACAGCACCCCATAGACTCGTACAAAGGCTCCCGGGTCAGAGGGCCTATCCTCCCAAGTGCCTTAGGTCCCAGAGCCCCACACAGCTCACCTCTTCTCAGTTTCTGCTGTGTCCAGGAGTTGTAAGGACTGGGCCACATAAGCGTCAGCAACTGTCTGGTTTATAGAAACTTCAGCCTCTAACATCTGTTTAGGAACCAAAGAATGAAATATCAGCTGTTCGGAATCTGGAACTTAATACTTCCTATCAAAGCTCTCAGGGGATCTGTGAAGTGATTAATTTTCAAGTTACTGGAAGCCAACCACACACACACACAAATGTGCACCCATCATATGAATATTATCTAGGAACTTAATATTGAAAGAGAGAAAGAAACTAAAAGAATAAAAAAACCCAGACCTAGTAATAGTAGCTATGCCTAAATGCCTATGCTCATTGGAGGACAATTAAAAGTTTTTAGAGACAGGCACTCCCTATTGTTTCATTTGAATCTCTCTTTCCCTGCCCCCTGCCCCCCGTGAGTAGCTGAACGCAGGTGTACCTCATAGGTTTTCTGTTGCTCCAGGAGTGCTGGGAGGCTATCAGCAACAGTCACAGTAAGTGCTTCCTCTATCTTCTCTAGAAGTTGGATCCAGTTTTCACAGTAATGAAGGAAGTTTTCACTCAACCCGTTTCCCTGAAGTTTGCTGTAAAGATTTGAAAGCACACAAAACCAAGCCTTATAATAATGACGTTAATTCTACCTTCCCTGAAGCCATGGGAGAGAGGGGATGCTCTGACCTGCAGTGGTCCAGCGCCGTGGCCGTGGTCTGGATCCACTGCCGGTTCACATTTTGTAGCGTTTTTATTGTTATGTCACTGAGAGGGAGCCTGAGGCTCTCTTCATTCAAACGTTCAATGTCAGGTGACTGGCCTGTCAGTGCTAGCACATGGTTCTGTGGGGGGAAAAAGGTACAGATAAATTATCTACATGAAGTGGCCTCTTTACCATAAAGATCAGAAAAAATAGGGCCTCAATAGGTAATACAACTTGCATGTAGTCAAACAGTTAAAGTTAGAATCAGGCCTGAACTTAACAATTTCTCTCTCAATGGTGTTCCTATTTGTGGATATCAGCCTGTACGGAAGGCACAATGGCTACTCTGACCTGTCAACTTTGACAAGATTTAGAATCACCCAGGAGACGCATCCTCAGGAATGGCTGTGAAAGTGACTCAGGAATTTAACAGAGGAGGGAAGATGCCTCTTGAATGTGGGTGGTACCATCCTGTAGGCTGGGAGGCATGAGTGAGTAAAAAGGGACAGAGAAGCAGCCAGCTGAGTGCCAGCACTCAACTGTCTCTGCTTCCTGACTGTGGGTACACTCTGTCAAGCCACCTCACGCTGCCACCTGCATGCCCTCCCTACCGTGATGAACTGTGGGCCCTAAAACCACGAGACAAAATCCGCCTCCTCCTTTGTGAAGCCTTTGCTATTATTATGTGTGTGCATGTGTGATGTCAGAGGGCTCCTCTCTGGAATTAGCTCCTCTCGCCTTCGCGTGGGTTCCACACGCAGACCCTTTGCAAGTTGCCTTTGCCAAGAATTTCGTCATAGCCATGAGAAAAGTTAACATGCACAGAGCAGCACCAAAGTAGCCCAAGAAGTAGGGAGGGGCACTAAAGTCTGTCTTTAAGCAAGACTGAAAATGAGCTGTTGGTTTAAAGAACAACTCTCGACTTCCGCGTCCTGTCTAATCTGCCAGTGCCTGACTTTCAGCAGGCTGTACAGTGCGCCTACACATCGCGTAAAAATTGGATTCTTAACATGTTCTGGGCCTAAGCGTGCTGGTGAAGCCAGACTTGAAGAAAACGTTTGGCCCACATTTCCCTAGAGTGCAAAATCGTAAGAAAGGAGATTTGCCGAAACATTACTTTAAAAAATCTATTCCCGGAACAGACTCTAGGTGAACAGTATGCCTGCAGTATGCAAAGTAAACACCTTCCACAATACCCGGGCTATGTCTTGAACTCTACTGTCATATTCTAGGTCAGGGTCAACAAACGTTTTCTCTTGACAGCCAGCCCACCAGTGTTTTAGCTTTGTGGCCCACCTTGTCCCGAAAGCAACCATTCAGCTCTGTCCTCAGAGCATGGAACCTCTCAAGGACAGTGAGTACATGGAAGGGCATCTGGGCTTAAATAAAATTTTGTTTACAAAATTAAGAGGTGGACTGGCGTTTGGACAGCATGCTGTCATTTTTAAACTCCTCATTGACGTCATAAATATTTATCTTTGGGAATCTGTAGGATGCAGAATTCTTTAGTTCCTTTATTTATGTTAACTACACAAAATGTACTAAGGTAATTAAAAAGGAAAAATGCCTAATTTGAACTGAATATTTTATATTTGATCTTCAAACTACCCAGGGAAATTCAATTAATCATAACAGAGACTTCTTTTGTGGATTTAATGAAGCTAGTTCATAATGATCTCAAGATAATGGATAGCACATACATATTAATATCATAGATATACTAATAATTTATTAGTAAAGTAGAACCCTACAATGTTCTACCTTCTGAAACCTTTGGAAACTAGAGCAGGGATGGTAGGAAATGAATGCCTGTGTTCCTGAGTTAAGCAGAAGAGTCTTGCACTAGTAATTAGTTTAGTTTTTAAACCCCATGGAAAAGCTAAGCCCTTAGGAAAGACACATATTGCCAATACCAGGAATGAACCAGGAACTTCCTCCTTCTCTTCATGGTAAAGTTTATTCAAGTTTTCTCCCTCGTGCATGATAAGATCTTTTAAATATGCCAGCCGGTCCCCAAAATCCTTAAACTGTGCCAGAACAATCTATAAAGAGACATTTTCATTAGAAAAATTTCATGAGCCTGTGTGACAGAATTAAGCATAGCATTATTGGCTGCTAAGAGTTCAAGTTATTTACATCTCAAAATATCACAGCGGTCTCTGCACAGGCCCTGGGATTCCATTCTGTGGTGGGGTGTTCCCAGACCAGATCCACACAGAGAAGTGAGTATTCTGTCCCCTTAGCCCTACTACTTAACTTTTCTCCTTCCTGGTGATATTGAGACAATATTAGAGATTCATGGCTTTCTATGTAGTTTGCACACTACAACTCTGGAAATTAATGGAGACTCCAATGGACAGTTGTGTCTCCAGCAGCCACACACACCTATGTCTCAATTACTCTACTTAAAAATCCAGATAACAGCCCAGCAATGGTGGCACACGCCTTTAATCCCAGCACTGGGGAGGCAGAGGCAGGTGGATCTCTGTGAGTTTGAGGCCAGTATGGTCTACAGAGCTAGTTCCAGGACAGCCACGACTACACAAAGAAACCCTGTTGTGTAAAAAAAAAAAAAAAAAAAAAAAGAACCAATCAATCAATCAATCAATCAATCAACAAACAAAACCCAACAGCAACAAAAAAGGAATCCAGTAGATAACAGATCTGAAAAGAGTAGGAAAAATACTCCATGTTAAAGTAATGTATTTGGCAAAGAACAAATGGCTGTTTAAGAGCTGGCCCGTGCCCATGTGACTAAGCAAGACTGTGTTTGGGATGGCTTCACTCTACAGATACTATGCAAACAGCACGACTGCCTCACAGGATTCCAGAGACTGAGGGTGGCACGAGAATGTCCACACCACCACCCGAATGGAAAAGCAAGATGGACCTCAAATTCATTTGATTTCGCCAGCAGCATCTTTTCCAAATAGGCAGCTGTCTGGAGAGAGTGCAGTTGTCCAGAATGGAGCCCAGGGGTGCTGTGATCTGCCGGGGAAGGCAGCTGATCCAAGAGGGTAGAATTTTCAAGGAAGGCCTCTTTTGTCTTTAGAACATCTCGGTGCAGCTCCTGGGGAAGGAGAAAGGATAACAAATGCTTATTCCTCCCCCACCACAAAGCCCCCAACCTCTGCCACTCCTGCTTCTGTGAATTTGTTGTTGCTGTTATTACTTATCTTAAAATTTCCTAAAATGATGTCTTACTGGTACTGCTCTGAGATTTGGCAGTTCAGAGCTGAACCTGTTACTGCCCACCAGACTCGAGGCTCCCGGTGACAGAAGCTGAAGACCAACTTAGAAGACTGGCGGACTTTGCATCTCTAATTATTCAACACTTAAGGGATGGACTTGTAAATCAGCTCAAGAATCCCTAAGGCTGTCCCTTGCCGGTGACAATATATCCCAGTATCAATGGACTCATGTAGAATGTGCTGTGCCTCACTAAGAAAGCCCAAGGCAGGCTATTCTAACTAAATCTGTTACTGATTTTGATTTGACCTAGGTCACAGGATATAAAACAATCTTGTTACCAAGGTTGCATACTGTGGCATATTCACATTCCGGGTATTTCCTCATAGTACTGAAAAACACCATAGCTGTCACTCACTGTTCTGCTCTTTTAGTCTAAAATCACTGAATTCCCAGAAAAGTCATCCTCACAGGGCAAAGCCCAGGATTCCTGTTTGAGGGTATGCATGGGTGTGAGTGGGTGTGTTTGAGCTGTACACTCTGTTTGTTTACTTACATTTTCACTAGCCTAGGCTCACTGATTTGGCTAGGTGACTGGCCAGTGAGACCTGTTGTGTCCACTTCCACAACACCAGGATTTCCATTTCCACACTTAACTTTTGATGCTCGACTAAATCCAGGTCCCCATTCTTGTATGGCAAATATTTTATCCACTGAACCATATACCCAATTCTGATCACTGTCATCATTGTCACAATCACTATCACAACCAAGACTTGTTTTTGTTTCAAAGTATGTGTATTGTTCTGGCTAGTGTTTTGTCAACTTGACACAAGCTACAGTCATTTGGGAAGCAGGAACATCAACTGAGAAGTGTCCCTACTACGCCGGCTGTGGGCAAACCTGTAGGGCACTTTCTTAATTTATGAGTGAGCCCAGTTCACAACAGGTGGTGCCACCCCATGGTCCTGAGTTACATAGGACAGGCTAAGCAAGCCATGGAGAGCAAGCTGTGTTCCTTCAGGGCCTCTGCTTCAGTATTTGCCCTTCTCTGAGCTCCTGCCATGGTCTCCTTTGATGATGAACTGCTATATGTAACAAGCTGAACCAAATCCCTTTGATCCCAAGTTACTTTTGGGTCATGGTGTTCTATCACATCAATAGAAACATTAACGAAGATGTGTACACCTGTTTATGTGTGTGTGCACGTGCGCACATATGTATGGGTACTCATGGAAGCCAGAAGAAAGTGTCTGGTCCCATAGAACTGGAGTTACTGGTGACTGTGAGCTGCCCAACACGGGTGCTGAGAAACAAACGGGTCCTCTGGAGAAGTAGTGCTCACTCAGAACTGCAGCCATCTCTCCAGCCCCACCCACCCACCTGGGATTTTTCTCAAAGCCAAGAGGTCCTTTCACCATCACAACTGGGTAAGGCACTGTGGCTTCTATTTCGATTTTGTATGGGGCTTTTGGTTAGAGTTTAATTGCTAAAATGCAAGTATAAACCTGGAAAAAAGATGGTGACAGGACCCCCTTGACCTATCTGCTACCCATTCTTCCAACCCCACATCTCACCTTGCCTGTGTCCAGCACAGCCAGCTCAGGACACCTGTCTGATTATTTCTCTGTAGTCTGTCTCATTCCCAGGTCACGGCCACCCTTCATGAATCTTGTCTATTTTGCTGATGTGGCTTTGTACTCACCTTTATGTCCTGCAGGGCCAGGGGTAGGATGTCTGCCAGGTTGTTTCCTGACATATTGATGTTGGCAAGCGGCTGGAACTTCACTTCCTGCTGCTGTAGCCAGGCTGCGGCTTCTGTGTGAGCGCTGTGAGAAGCCTTCCAGAGCTGCAGCTGACCTCGGGCCTCCTGCAACTGGTCTGCGAGGTCTTGGTTCACCTGGGTCCACCTGTCAGCATAAAGTTAACAGCTCAACCCTCATTCCCTCCTCCCCTTGTAGCAAAATAATATACACACTATCAATAAGGAAGTTAAAAGCAAATGGCTGTCCTACACCTCACTATGTAGACTAGGCCAACCTCGAACTCAGAGATCCACTTGCCTCTGCCTCCTGAGTGCTGGGATTAAAGGCCTGCACTACCATGCTTGGCTTTTAAAAATGTCTTATTTATACTGTGCTGTGTCAAACAAATTTACTGTGCAATTATAAAAACAATATTCCTTGTTTTCAACTTAAAATAAAGGGAAAATTTATTCCATTTACAGATTTTATCTTGCTTGTTTTTTCATTTACTCTATTAAAAAAAAACTTTTCCGTGTTACTAATTCAAATAAATAGATACATAGATAAATGAATAAATAAAGGCTAGCCAGTTATAGGTTCATGATTGTAATCTTATTACTTAGGAGGTTATGTAATCAGGAAGATAAATTATCAAGTTTGAAGTGAGCTGGGCATACACAGTGAGTTTTAGGTCAGACAACAACTGAATGAGATTCTGTAGGGGCTGGGGGGAGCAGGATGGGGAGGAGGAAAAACCATTTTTAAATGGCTGTAAAAAACACTCTGCGCTTGTGTGAATGGGGCCGGTGATGTATCTTGGTGGTAGAGCATTAGTGCACCATAGATTGAGCCCTGGATTCACAGCAACTCAAACAACAGAAAACAACAACAAAAAGAATGAACTTGTATATTCAGCAATGACCCATGTTCTTTAACAGCAACAGTCTATGTAGTAAGGAGGCCCTGAAACCAAATGTGAAACTAAATGGTATTGTCCTCCCTTCAGTGAGGACTCAACAGAGACCCAAGGATGCCATGTCAGGGCATGGGATTTGCTCTCTGTCCTATGTTCAATTCTTTTTTGAAAGCCGGTTTGCTGAAGCAATGAGGTGCACGGCAGGAGAATGAAAAGCAGCCTAACTTCTCCACATTGTCTCAGGCAAACTAGCCTAGGTCACTTTCCAAGAGATGTTATGGTTACACCCATCCCACCTTACCCTACCATACTCTCCACTCCTCAGAGTCTCTGATGCTGAATTGGGGGTTCCCAAGACCGAGCCTCTTGGGAGTGGTTGCATTAGAGGGCATTTCTAGTTTGGTTATCCAAACCCTGTATGAGGCACACGATAGCCCACATGATGTTGAACTTTCACAATGAACTACACCCTCCAGCGCAGAGCCACAGATGAAACCAGTCCTCTTGGAGGAGTGAGAAGCCTTTCTGCGCATACCTTGCATGAGCGCCCTGGCATTTCTCTTCCATTATGCCAGCAATGGAGGGGCAGGAATCTCTGAGTCTGCCGACAACCTCCTGAAGTTTCTCCCAGCTCCCCTCCTTGCTCTCAGCTTCATCCTGAAGGGCCTGAGGAGACAGAACAAGGTTAGCTTTGGGTGCTCTGGCCATTTCCCTGGGAGGCAAAGCTTCCCGGCCCTTGCTGCTGCACAATAATGACACAAACACGTAGCCCTTACAGGATAGTGACACGCAACCAAGAATGGGAAGAAAGCAAATGGCAAGGCATTCCTTCCTTCAAGGCTGGACTCAGAAGAATTAAACTGTCACACACATAACACTTGTCCAGACATGCAGTTTCTTAACCATGAGATGAGACAGACACAGAAAAGCCAATATATACTTCCTGTGACTCGTGACTAACTCTACAATTCCAAGCCATGTCTTTGGTACCTCTAGTTACATCACTGCTTTCTGCTTCTGTGGACAGCACAGAAGCACCTGCATTCATTACTAGGCTTGCTTCAGCCTTTGGTTTTTACCCACAATACCTCTGGCTGCCACGCTGGTTGATTTACCTGTAGGTTCTGCACCTGGCAGTCCAAGGCCTCCACTGATAAAACTGCAGGCTTGCTGTGCTCCATGGAGTATGCCAGTTGGATTGTCATCACATTGGCCTCATCGTAGAGCTTGTCATAGGCCTTCCACTCCTGCAGCACTGACTGCACAGAGGCCCTGAGCTGATGGACCTACGGGGAGAGGGAACACCTGCCACTTAGATTTCCTGAGACAGTCTCTCATTTGGTTTCCTCCCAAGGATACCATCCTATGGTATCCAAGTTAGGCGTTTCAACTCAGAAGTACCAGCAATCTTCACAAGTTCCTGAAGGTGGGAAGGTTACGGTGCATCCAGATCCCAAAGAAGGCTGATTTAACATGGGTGAGCAGGGAAGAGCCCCAAGATCATGCGGCTCATGACAGTCCAAGGGAAAGACACCAGAATCCGGAATTGGTCTGCCAGCCTTATAGCTTTGGGAGAATTATTTAATGTTGTCACTGGTTTCTTCATCCACAAAGACAATTAACAAAACAGACTAAATAAACACACCCACGCTCCCAAGAGGGTTAGTGTAAGGCATTGTAGGTATACAACAGTGTACAGCATTGTGCAGTGTATAACATTGTAAGTATAAGATGCACAAGTGACTTCTGAGCTTAGGTGTAATTACTGCAAAGTTAGTACAAGCTGGGAAAAACATGTCCGACACCCATGCTGGGCTTCCTTGAAGGGCAGGCGTATTTTACTCACTGGTACATTTTGGCAACATGAGTTGAGCATTTTGTTACTTAGTGAAAAAAGTTATGAAAGCTATATGTGGGTGCGTGACACTTTACTGCCCTAAAATTCACACCATCATATAATTTACCTATTTAAAAAGTACAACCTTACAACAAATTTTAGAGCACATTCTTTACGCCAACAAGAAACACCATATCCATTTAGAAGTCATTTCTTCCCTAGCCGCAAATCTACATTCTGTCCCCCACAGATTTGCCTGCATTAGATACTTCATATAAACGGATCCATTCATGGTCTTTTGCGACCCTCTTCTCTTACTTAGCAGACTTTAAGGTCCATTGATACAGAATACAAAGCCGCTGCTTCATACATCTAAATTACATGCCACAATACAGATATACCTACTACATTTTACTAAGACATCCATGGTTGGATACACAGTGCGTTGTTACCATTCTGGGGCTATCATGACTAGACTGTATAAACATCGCCAGCTGGAGGAATCGCAAAGTCATAACTCTATGTTTAACCTTTAAGGAACTGCCATGCTATTTCCCAGGGCGGCGGGACCTCTTCACATCCCCACCGGAAGTGTATGAACACCTTGCTGACACTTGCTGTCTTCTGTCTTTATTGTTGCCATCTGCACGGGCATGACTTGCCTTTCCTCATGGTTTTGGTTTTTATTGCCTTGATGGCTACTGACATGCTTATTAGCCATCCACATCACCTGTGGAGAGCTGTCCATTCAGACAACCTCTCCATTTCCCTCATTTGATCCTCTACCCTTTTCGTACTGCCCTGTAACTCATTATACTGCACACAGAGGCCCCTTAGGGAAGACACAACTTGCAAATACTGCCCCCATCCTTGAGGGTAGGAATCTACTATTTTCTATTTTTCTCTCACTCCTGGTGGTGAAAAAGCTAAACAAACAAGATTAACAAATGAGGGCGTGAGCCCATCCCTACTTCTCCCCACCCGGAAGCTTGTCTTGGCACCCCTTCGTGCTGTCCTCCCTAAGAGCAAAGTGATCAGTTTCTGAAGTCCAGCATAGTTTGCCCCTCTGGCTGCTGCCTGTGCTTCTATTTCCTGTCTAGAAAGCCAGTCGTGAATATTTACGTTGCTTTCTAAAGATATGTATAGTTTTAACTCTTACGTTTATGTCTGGTTCATTTCAAGTTAAATTTTGTATGTGGTATTGGGTTCGCATCGTATTTCATGTTAACATCCGGGTGCCCCAGTGTCACACTGTGAGAAAAAGAAAATTCCCTCTTCTCCCTGTGAATTTTCTTGGTATCTCTGTTGAAAAATTAACTGAAAGTTTATTTATTTTTTGGATCCTTGCATTTATCTATGTGTTTCTCTTATATCTTGATATCTGCATGCTGTTCTATACACTATCTTAATTCAATTCCCCCTTGTATTTTATTACATTACATATTCATTACATTGCTGCTATCTGTTCATGTACATTTCCTACACTGCCTGAGCTCCTTGAGGGCATGATTCCATTATTTTCTGCTTTCTTTTATTCTGTAAGCAGAATAACAACAAACATGACTGACAAACGACTGAGCTAGCTGGTCCCCATTTTCCCAGAATTCCAGTGGAAGGACAATGATGCTGCAGATTGCCTAGGGATTTTAGTCATACAGCTTGCTCCCAATTCCCCCTAGGAGCACATAGTCAAAAGCAGATTTTAGTACGCAGCATGCATAACTCCCAATAAGGGTTCTAGAGGAAACACAAACACATTATAATTGGCTGGCCGTCAGAGCATCCTCCCTGGGTAGGAGGTAAATGCCCTTGGCAAGCCTCAGCTTTCTCTTCTGCTTTTCTTTTGAGGGGCATCTGGCACACTCTTCCTCCCCCTTCTCTCTGCCCACCTCTGGTGTTGTCCCTAAACTGACCCTGCTCCCAGCTCCCGAGGCTGTGTGATACAGACTCCTCCCTCCCCACTGCATCTCCTGCATGCTTGCAAAGCTTTTCCCTAACTGCTGCTGTGGAGCTGACCTGGAAACACTGCCAGATGCTCATCTGAGAGATGGAGACGTTTATGCTTGCCCGAGTATGTTAGACGAAACAAAGATAGCCAAGTGGGTTTCCTGCCTGCCTGCCAGTGCCATCGTGATCTATGGCTTTGTCTCCAACTATTTAGGACCTAAAACGAGATTTGAAATTCTTCTTTCCACTTCAGTGTATGTCCCAGCAGCTCTTTTTTTTTTTTTTTAAAACATGGGATAAATCTCTTCGATAAAAGAACAGTAGCAACAACAGACGAAAGACCATTCAAGGACAAACAGCAGACTGAGTGATGTCTCATACCTGGCTGGTCACATTATTCTTCTTTTGAAACAGCTCATCAATTCTAGACGCCATGTCTTCTAACAGGGGCATGTCTCCCCCCTCCAAAGTCAGCGAACTCTGCCTCAACTCATCCAGTGCTTTAGATTTCATGGCAAGCTGATTCTCTATATCCTAGACAAGACACACACACATGCAAAAGTGAAACGCTACAGAACGATCAATAGTTTACCCTTTTTAAGTGAAAAATGCCAGTGGAGTACATAGAGAGAGCCCCTGCAGCAGCAGCATCACAATCTTAGTTGACATTTTAAGACGGGGGCCTTTGTTACGTAGCTCAGGTTGGCCTCAAGTCCACGGTCCCCCTGCCTCTGCCTTCTGAGTGCTGGATTATGGGCACGAACCGTCACACCCAGTCTCACAGGATATTCTTAATTCTATTTTATATTTTAGGAGAGTCTAGGGATGTTACCAGCATGGTATGGAAGTGATACACAACAGATCGTCCTTGTTAAACATCTCCCCGTGCTAGCTGTGTGGCCCAAGTCATCAAACCACAAGTCCCCAGCTCCTCAGCACCAGAGCCATTCATTCATAGCTTGAGCTTAATGAAAACACAAGCCGGGAGGCACTTTCACATCATCAAGCGGCATGCCCATGGAAGGAGCGTGGTCACCGGCTCTTCAGGTGCTTAAAAGCGTGCCTGTCTTTTGTATCTGAATCCATTAAGTCACTCATAAAGCCACCCCAACTGGCTCTGTTCTTTATAGTCATGTCCCCAGAAGTTTATAAAGCTCCCTACAAAATAATAATAATAATAATAATAATAATAATAATAATAATAATAATAATAATAGGACATAGACCCAGCAGTGTAAACCAGCTGAACAAGGCCTGCAACAGCTGGAGATGATGGCACATGCCTGTGACCCCAGGATGAACAAAGCTGAGGCAGGAGGATTGCTAAGAGCTTGAGGCTAGTTTGGTCTATACCGTGAGATCCTTTTCAACCAAGCGACCACCACTACCAATAACCACAAAGGTGGTTCTCAACGCTTGGGAGTGAGCCAAGACAGACAGAACACAGAATAACAGAAACTTTCTACCCCAGCACATGACTGGACCCTTCATTTTAATTGCAATCCGTTTGTACCACGGGTTCTCACTGGCAAGGGGCTGCGTTTCTCAGCTGTCTCTTTTTATGGTTTAGTTGCTGAAGTACTCGCAAACAAAGTCATAACTCTGAAGTCATTATCTTTGCCAGCTGGACTCACTGAGTGCCACCCTGTTTACTCCTCCCCCACTCCTGCCCAGGAGACACACTTAAGGACATGTGTCCTTGAAAACTAATCTGAAGCTAGAGTTTTTCTCTGTAAAGTAATACCGTGAAATGTGTTTGAAAATGTTGAATTGTTGTGTCCTTCAAATTTCTAATTATCATCCATAGAGATTTCTAATAGTACTTACCAGTAACTTGTCATATTTGTTCCACAGGGCAAGGACATTTTTTTTTTTTTTTAAAAGGGACTATTTAGCAGGGAGTTAGAAGGAAATCACACACACACACACACACACACACACACACACACACACCCCTACAGCAGACCCCAAAACACTGGTAGGATAAATAATAAACAATCAATAAACTTCCAGTACTAGCAAATGAGCCCTCCCCTACAAGGCATCTGTTCTTGTTTCTCCTCCTTGGAAAACCAAGGACTCAGCCCAGTGGTCCTACAGTCCACCCTGAACCCTCTGAGCATTTTTAAGTATTGTTATGTTAAAGCGAGAAGGGAACCTTGGCAGGCAAGGGTGACCCAGGCAGAGGGACAAACATGCCAGGCCGGCAGACAGAGCTTAAGTGAGACGTTTTATTAGAAAGGGGAGGGAAGGGGGAAGGGAAGAGAAAAGAGGTAAAGAGGCAGACAGAGAGAACAGAAGAGACAGAAAAGGACCTGCCTGTCCCGGGGAACCAGCAGAAAAGAGCACAGGAAGGGAGGGGGAAGGGTAAGTGGGTGGGGTCCTTTGCCCCTTCATGCAGACTGGGCTGACCCTGGGTACTGCCTGAGTGCATTCTGCCAGGTGACAGGGGCAGGCCAGCACAACGCCTGAGTCCTTACAAGTATGCCAGCTTCTACTTCACCGGTACATTAATCATCTTACTTTATATCCTGATTCTCAGCACAAAACATGAGGTCGAATGAAGAGATGTGCTAATTACAGAGCTTCACCAAAAGCTAACTCCTGCTTGTCCGAGAAACATTGTTAAACACCTTTTAAATATCCGAATTCCCAAGGCTGGAGAGATGGCCCAGCTGTTAAGAATGCCCACTGCTCTTGCAAAGGACCCCTGTTCGATTCTCAGTGCCCAGGGGAAGTAACTCCGGCTCTAGTAGGTATCTGATGCCGCTGGCCTCCTCCGACATGAGCATTCATACACATACGCAATTAAAAATCATAAAATAAGTCTATGGAAGACTTGCTTAGGTTATGCCTATTTGCAACTCTTTGCAGCTCCCTGCAGAGGAATGCTGAGCCCCAGGTGGATGCAGGAGATGAGAGAGGGGGAGGGAAACAGGAAGTGGCCATCAGAAAGGACCTCCTACCTGCTGCTGATTTTACTTTATGACCAGAGCTGGCAACCTCAGGAGACCAGGACTTTGGCCCAACTTTTGCAGCCCCAGCAGGGGCTAGTAGGATGCTTTCACACAGCATGGGCAAAAGCAATACTTGTGTTGTGCCCTCTGCAGCCATGGCAACAAGTGATACCTTGTTTAAAAGGATGGGTCCACGCCTTGGAGGGACTCGAGGACACTGTGACCTGACCAATGGATAACACCTTACACCCAAGTGTGACTTAGATACTGGCTCCGGGACAAGTGGTCCTTCTAGAACACTGGACACAACAGGTAGCAGAAAATTATCTTCTTCAGACAAAGGGCAGAATGTAAGACTAAGCACAATGGAAATGTCGGAGGAATTTTGCAAATGCCGGGGCAAAATAATAAAGTGTGGAAGCCAAAAATTCCCGGAACACGTCTTTTCCTTAGAAGTGACAATCAAACCTCATAAATGCAACAGCGACCACTCGAGGGCCTTCTGCCTATGACTGAAAAGGTACCACTTTGTAATTTTAAAACCCATGGACGCTTGCCTAATTTATATGAGAAAGTTTAGTCCAGTGGTGTACCACACGTGCGGTGGCAAGCCCACACTGCCCTGGTGTGCAATAGGCAACCCCACTCTAGGTTTGTGTGAGTGGAGTCTGGTACAGCATTCGCTAACCACGTACCTCTCAGATGCATCCCTGTCACTAAGCAAGGTGTCACTGGGTGTGCAGGGGAGCTGGAGCAGAGTCTCTACAAACTACAGCATCATTCCTCTTCCTCAGGATAGGTGTGGGCACTGCTTAGCCCCGACACCGGCTGGGCAGGAAGCTGCCCCTTCTCACCTGGCAGTCCAGGAGCAGCTTTTCCATGGAGACGGCATTTTCAGGGTTCTGGAGTATCCTCAGCTTCTCTTCCTGTGCCTCCAACCCGCTGTTCAAATTCTGAATTTTGTTTTCATTCTCGGTGATACTTTCCAGAAGTTGTTCCAAATGTTGTATCTATATGTGACGGGTCAAAAATATTACAAAGGAAAAGTTTTTACTTTCACCCCTTGTCTTAAAAATGTGTGACAGTTTGAGTGGGATGCCCCCCACCCCCAGAGGCTCCACATTTGAACACTTCAAGTCTCCCGATGGTGGAGTGGTTTGGGGAGATTCATATGGTATGGCCTTGCTGGAGGAAGCATGTTACTGGGAGTGGGCCTTGAGACTATACTTCCAGTTTGCTCTCTCTGCTTCTTGCTTGCTGTAAAAATGTGATCTCTCAAGCTAGGTGGCGGTGGTATACGTCTTTAACCCCAACACTCCGGAGGCAGAGGCAGGTGGATCCCAGTGAGTTCGAGGCCAGCCTGGTCTACAAAGTGAATTCAAGAACAGGCTCCAGAGAAACCCTGTCTCAAAAGACCAAGAAAAAAAAAAAAAGCTTCCTGCTCAGGCTACCATGCCTTCCCGCCATGACAGGCTCTTCTCTCTCCAGAACCACAAGTCCAAATAAACTCTTCCTTCTTTAAGTTGGCTTGGTCATTTTTTTTTTAATCATAGCAATAGAAGAATAATTCAAAATGCATATAGCACTATGTGGCTATTTTACTTTTGCTATGGCATTTGTATCCTTTTGAAATGAAAACATAACTTGGTTTCTTCTGAAAGTTTTAATATTTTACACAACAAAATGCACTAAAGTTATAGATAATTGTGAGCCACCATGCAGGTGCTAGGAACCGAACCTGGGCCTCTGCAAGAGCAGCCAGTGCTCTTAATCACTTTCCAGCCCTTTTTAGCAGCTTCTTGATAGACAATGATATGCCAACACTATCTCAGATAATTCCCAGTTTAATAAGGCTAGTTTTGATTCTTACTTGTTATATACTTTTATTAGCTAATCATAGTATATACAAGGTTTTATTCGTCTGCTGTTGGTCCGCAAGCTTACTGGGTTGAGACATTCCCAGGCAGGCGTGCCTTTTGTCTCAGTACTCAGCAGAGGCTGGTGGATCTGTGGGTTTGAGACCAACCTGATCGACAGAACAAGACCCTGTCTCAAGAAACATGAAGTAAAAAAATAAAAGATTTTCTCTTAGAATGGATATAGCATCACTTGATTAGTAATTCTAAAATAGGCCTTGTACATTTTTGCAAGTATAAAGAATGCCTAGTGCATGTTGTACATTTCTTTATGGGAAGACTATTTATCCACTTTAAATAACTGTCTAAGAACTGGACTATATGATTAAGGAGTCCAATGAAATTTTAGATTAAAAAAAATGTTTCCAATATTTTCCAAAGAAATTTTAAGTCATTCTGGCATCAGTAGTATATGACTGTGGTAGCTTTGGGTCTTGTTTTGCTAAAACATTTCTAGCTTATTAACTATATGCCCCATAGTATTTGTTTTTGTGTCTGAGGATTAAAATGGATAAATTTCCATCTTTATCTGTCATGGAATATTTTTACAGTGTGTAAAAAATGTATTGCTGTGATTGCTGTAATATAAAGCCAATGGCCAATAGCTGTTAGGCAGGAGGGTTAGGGATAGATGGGACTTCAGGGCAGAGAGAGAGAAAGGAGGATATGAATCTAGGCACCAGAGAGATGCCAGGAAACATGGAAAAAGCAGGATGGGTAGTACATGACAGAATGTAAATGAATAGAAATGGGTTAATTTACGTTACGAGCTAGTTAAAAACAAGCCTAAGCTAATGCCAAGCTTTCGTAATGAATATTAAATGTCTGTGTCATTATTTGTGAGCTTGCAGTCCAAAAGAAAGGCCGACTATATTTACTTATTAACTACAATTTCTTTTTTGGTATTTTGAGACAGGCTTTTATGTGAAATGGTCCTGGCTGTCCTGGAACTCGCTTTATAGATCAGATTGGTCTCAAACTCACAGAGATCACCTGCCTCTGCCTCCTGCATGCTGGGATTAAGGGCATACATTGCCTGGCTTAACTAGAATTTCTAACTTTGAGAAATATCCTGTTCAAGTTGTCCATCCATTCATGTACTTGAAATTTTAAATAGAATCTTAATTAAACATGTATGCTTTTTTTTTAATGCAGCAAAGAGATGAGATATGTGTTACTGTCAATATTAAGTATTTTTTTCATGAACAAGTTTTCTTCACATTTCAGGACTCTTGCTGTGGAAATCCATCACATGCATTTCTTTTTTCCTTTTTCTTTTTTCTGTTCAGTCATCTCAAAGATGAATCGTGTCATCCTTTTAAACATGTTTCCACAGAAAATGTCAAAATCCCTGACCTTTTGGTACCCTGACATATTCCTTTTCATTTGCCCAACTTAATTTCCCAAAAGAATCTCAACAGAACTGTCAGCATTCCTTTTAGCCTCTGTTGCGTGCACCCACAGGAAATGCTAACACGTGGGGTCTTCAAGGGGCTCCAATTGGGATGGTTAGTAGGCTTGAGGCTGTGAACCAGCTTTCTGAATAGCTTTGAAGGGTTCTCAGCAAGGGGAATTTTGCAAGGACCAAATCAAGCATCCAAGTGTGACTACAGGACACACCTTTCTATTGAGGGTCCCATGCACTCGGTGCCACTGGCGGTTCATCTCCCCCAGGTGCTCTGCAAACTCTGTCCTTTCATAGCGCTTGCTTTCTACATCACAGGTGCTTAGCTGAAGTAATGACTGGTTGACAAAGTCAACTATCCATTGCTTGTAGTCCATCTCCATTCTGAACCCCTAAAACACACAGAGAAGCAAAAACGAAACACCAGTGTCAGAATGGAAGACCATCATACAAACGGCATTTTTCTTATGGCTGGACTCTAGGGGGCGCTGTATGCCTACCATTAACCCCAACGTCAGGAGTACCTCCCACTCTCTCCACCTTCATCCATAAGGAGGGAATTACACATTCTTGGGCCCTGCATGACTCACTTCCCTTCGAGCTCACTGGAAACTGGGGGTGTACCACATAATAGTAGCTGCTGTGTGTACAAGGCTAGCAGGTCCCTGCTCTGGCTAAGGGTCCTGGGAGAAGTTGCCTGAGTTATGTGAGATCTGGGCCATGTGAGGACTCAAGGAATAACAGGACAGAAAACGGAAGATAAGGGTCTGTCACAAAACTTACAGCACTATAGGAAATCTGGCCAACTTAGGTAGCCGTTCTATCCCTTGGTGACAAAGGCCTCCTATGGCTGTACCACGGCTTTAAGTTCTATCATGATCCTAAACCCACCCAGGGTAACTGTACATCTATCAAGCCTGTTGTCTGTTGGGTTTTACTCAAGAAAGTTCTAGTTCCACTAATGGAGACATCCAGAAGAACTGACTGGAATGTGCTAGTAACTGCAGCTCATGCAGACCTTTTAAAGATGATACTAGGCACTCAAGTTAGGATTCGATAAAAACCCAAAATCAGGACAGACATGGTGGCACACACCTTTAATCCCAGGATTTGGGAGGCAGAAGCAGACAGATCTCTAGGAGTTTGAGGCCAGCCTGGTTTATACAAACAAGTTCCAGGCCACCCAGGGCTACATAGCCAGACCTGGCCTTGCAAAGAGGAAAACAAAAAAATCCTCTGCTACACTCATCACTCATACTTGGTCATTAAGCCATTCACCTTCTGCCTTTCAGACACCAGCTCTACCATCCTTTTTGAAGGTCATGCCCAGCCTCCTCATTTACCTGCCTAGCACACTACCTGGCACATAACATATGTGTCTTGTTATACACTAATGAAATCTACTCAAAGTTCGTATCTAGTGCAGAAGAGTATCTACACTTTTCTTCCTCAGGGCTTTATTAATAACCACTGCGGACCAAACACTGGGGTGCTTTCTCCAGGTGAGAATCTCAGTCAAGGCAGGGAGACAGGGAAGTAGTTAAGCAATGGTAATTGCACAAGTACTAGAGAGAGGGTCACAGAGACATGGAGTCTGGCATAGTCATCTAACGGGGCAGGGAGACCTGGGGTGGAAGAGCCACTGAAGTCATATGTGGGCTGAGCCTTGAAAGGTGACTCAGAGGATGACATTTCAGACAGAAGGTACACCCAGCATGAGGTAGGGGAGTACCAGAAGCAGGGGAGGCACCCACACTGGATTCGGTGTTGATGGGGGAGGGTGGTGAAAAGATGAGGTCAGGGAGTCCTAGACCGTGGGCTCTAGAATAATTGCCACCCACTTCCCTCTCTGCCTCCCTCCAATCGGTTTCTCCTGATCATATCTCACACGTCTTTCCCCTCTAAGTGATTTGCTTCTGTATTCAGTGGAGAGGACGTCAGCCTGCTGTAGAATTACCTTCAGCTTCTGCAGAAGATTTTTGACTTGCGACGCAGAACGCTTCCAGAGCTCAGCATCCTCACCTGCGGCCTGAGGCTCCATGGTGTTCATCCAGCCGATAATCTCAGAGATTGCACTGCGAGAGGGCAACTTCTCCATCTGAAGCTGCAAGGACAGAATGACTTCCATTTAATTGCTTGCTGCTAACCAGATAATCAGGGCCTCCATCACCAAAGATGATACCTGCTTTGATAAAAGGTCTTGATACGTGAGTATGCCAGTTAGCCACCAAAACCAACCCAGTATTAAAGCTTCAAATAAGTGACCCCCCCCCAAACAATGATAAAGACCTCCATATAAGCCAACTCAGTGGCACAGAGACAACCAAGAAATGAAGTAATTAAGCCTGATTTCTCTCTTAAGAAAGATCTCATTGAAGAAGAGTCTAGTAATTAAGACCTATATTCAGTGGTGTGTGTGTTGGGGGCTAGGTAGTGTCAAAGAAAACTATTGAGTTAGGAAGATAATTTTAAAAGAGTTGTGAGCGAGCAAGTGCTTGCTAATTTAAATGCTGGGTCCTAAAACACTTACCTGGTGAAGTTTCTCTTGAATGTCTGGAAGCTGAGTGATGAGCATTGTCCACTTCTGTTCGAATTGTGCTAGAGAGGCTCTCAGTGTGGCCGTGTCTGCCTCTTTCAGGTGGAGAAGTTGGGTCCCAGTGCTCAGCACTGCAGACTTCAGGGACGATTTCTCATCAACTTCCTTGGAAAATTCCTACAGGAAACAGTTCCTGAGATCGGTTACTTTCAAAACTTAACAACAGTCAGAGTAACTGTCTGAACTATAAAACAAAAGATAGTAAGTATCTACAAACACACACACACACACACACACACACACACACACACACACACACACACACACACACACACACACACACACACACACACACCCCTTTTGCCTACAGAGTGTGGGGCACCACTCCAGGCATCACATCTACTCTGGAGAACAAAGCACATGGAATCTCTAGTTCCTTTTAACCTAGAGGATTCACATTCTTTAAATAGGTAAGTTCAACTGGAGAGACAACTCAGTGATTAAAAGTATTTGCTGCTTTTACAGAGGGCCCAGGTTCAGTTCCTGGGTGGCTAACAACCATCTGTAATTTCAGTTTCCAGGGGTTTTGATGCCTTCTTCTGATCTCCAAAGTATCAGGCACACACACATGTGGTGCACATCCATACGTGCAGGAAAAACACTCACATACATGAAGTCAGATAAGCCATATTCAATGACTGATTTTGCAAGAAACTGTGGAACCTAATAGAGTCCATGTGAAATGAATTACTTGGGATAAATTTTCAAATAAAATAACTGAAGTCTTTCCTATGTATAGATTCTTTCAAGAGTATTGAAAAAACTCTATATTTTAATATCAAAGTGAGTAGCCATAGATATAAACCGGAAGAGAGTAAAGACCAAGGGGAAGTATTTCATGCTTACCTAACAAATCAACACAGATCCTATGCTTATTTTCTGTGCTGGGGGTTGCACTCAGTGCCTGCACACTTGTTAGGTGAGTGTGCCATTACTGAGCTACATCTCTAACTAGTAAGTTCATTTTCTTATGAAAGAAAACGTTCCCCCAATCAAAACAATAAAACCAAAACGTGAACACAGAACTCTCACAATAACTTAAAATCATCTGTTAATTCCATGAAATAATAATCCTAGAAGAAGGTAGTTTGAGGGTTGGCTGTATCTTTTTTTGTTTGTTTGTTTTTTTTAAGACAGGGTTTTGATGGGAGATGTTATTCTGCAAATATGTTTCTCACAGTGGTTAATTAATAAAGCACTGTTGGGCCAATAGGAAAGCAAGATAGGCGGGGCTAGGAGACTAGGAGGAGGAAAGAGGAAGTAGTAAGGAGGAGTCAGCATGTAGAGCCTGGAGAGATCAGATGCGGCCCGCTGCTCTCCAGTAGGATGACTACGTGGAAATACTTAGATAGGTAGAAATGGGTTAATAATTAAGACAGAGCTAGCCCATAAACAATAATGGTAAATGGCCAACAGGATTGTATCAAATACAGACTCTCTGCATGTTATTTGGGGCCGGCATGCCAGACCAGCGGCGGGCGGGCTGGCGGAAAACAACAAGCTACATGGTTTCTCTGTATTGCTATGGAGCCTGTCCTGGAACTCACTCTGTAGTCTATGCTGACCTCAAACTCACAGAGATCTATCTGCTTGCCTCTGCCTCCCTAGTGCTGGGACTAAAGGCGTGCACACCAATGCCTGGCTGGTTGGCTGTTATCTTTTATTATTAATAAAATATGCCATTTCTGAGCAAGCTTTACATTTATATAAGTACCACAGAGTCTGTGAACAGTAACAGATAGCTCTAAGAACACATCTTACCCCTTACCCACAAATGGGAGCAGAGATTATCACAGCAAACCAGATACTTTTTTCTTGCTAATTATTTTTGACCAGGAGTGTGAGCGACTTACAAAAAAGCGGTCTATGTTGTTTCTGATCGTATCCAGGTCCTGAGACACATTGAGGGACTGTTCTTTCCAGTAATTCAGTGTTTGCTGAGAAGATTCCAGCCACCTGGTCAGCTCGTCCGAATCCCTGCTGTAACTGATGGGAGCAAATCGAGAATAAAAACTAGAAACTTGATCCAGGGATGACACGCACCAGTGTGTATCATTCCTATTTGTTTATTTCCCTAATCAGCACTGTTATTCAGAAATCCATGGCATTTATAAGTATTCTATCATGTCTTATACCATGCCCCAAGTCCAATGGTCTTACCATTTTTTAGAAATCTCTCCATTAGGGATAATCAAGAAGGAAGATGCATTTTAAAAGTACAAAACCATTCTTATCACAGCTATACCAAAGTCTGCCCATCTACCTTGGCAGAGATCAGCTCAGTCATCAGCTATCTGAAGTTATGTGTTTATAATGAAAATAAAACCAGCATTTGGAGATGGTGCTCAATGGCACATGGCTGGTGTTATTGTGTTATCATTTATGATGGAAATAGCCAAATAGAACATCTTCCTTATAGCTCTTCAACTTGCTTAGCTTAGACAGATCTTGAGAGGCAGGGATGAGACTGAGGTTTAAATGTTCTCCATGCTTTCCATCATTCTCTGATGGATCAAGGTAATTCCGGGCGAATATAACACATCCTCTGAAGAAGTCAAAAGACTCAAAGCACTCTATGGGCTAAAGTCATTAAATGTCTTCAAACTTTTTCTTTTTTCTGTTTTTCAAGACAGGGTTTCTCTGTGTAGTCCTGGCTGTCCTGGAACTCACTCTGTAGACCAGGCTGTCCTCAAACTCAGAGATCCTCCTGCCTCTGCCTCCCGAATGTTGGGGTTAAAGGCGTGCCTCAGTACACCTGACTGTTCTGCTTAAAATTTTTGTTTTGTTTTTCAGGACAGGGGTTTCTCTGTGTAGCAGCCCTGGCTGTCCTGGAGCCCGCTCTGTAGACCAAGCTGGCCTCAAGCTTGGAGATCCACCTGCCTCTGCCTTCTAAGAGCTGGAATTAAAGGCCTGCCATACTACCACACCGGCCTTTTTAAACTTTTTAAATCTTTGGAAGCAGGTGAGAAGATGGCAACATCCCAGCAGGAATGTATCCTAGGAATCGGATTGATGCAATTGCGTATGCTTGCAGAAATATGCAAATGTCCTTGGACACCGCTAGCATATTATCCTGAGGCTAGAGGGCCAAGAGCAGAGGTTGGCACGATTGGAGAGAGCACGGTACAAAGTGGGGACCACACCCAACCATGAGCTGACCACAGACTCTTCCTGGGGTCTTTCTCTACAGCAGACCGCGAGGCCCACCGATCTCTAAGGCAGCATACCTGAGTAGATGCTTAAGAAGGGTTTGAAGCCTGTGGAGCTCATGGTCAATTTTCTTGTTGAGGGACAACCACTGCTCTTCTAGCTTTGTGATCTGGCCCTCCAGCTCAGGACAGCTCACAGATGCCGCCAGCTGTTTGCCTTCATTCAAGGTCTGGCAGAGCCGTGCATGCTTTCCATCAATGTTTCTTTTTATTTGCTAGAAAAGAGGAAAAAAAAAAAAAAAAGACACCAAATGAATTACTTAAATAAAATCTGTCAATCCAGTTTTTCTCTTTTTAGTAAGGCAGGAACTTATTATATAGTTCAAGCAAACCTGAGAATTCACTATGTAGCTCAAACTTCTAATACTTCTGTGTCAGCATTGCAAATACTGAGATCACAGGCCGGCTCCAAACACCTGGCCTAAGAGCTCCTTGTGGCTCAGCCTCCTCAATAGTGGGACCGTCAGCATGACCTACCTACCATTCCAGGTTTCAGACAGGCTTGGTTTCACATGCAGACTATTTTTTCTAACTTACTTAATTCTCTAATGTATTATTATTTTTTTATGTGTATGGACGCTTTGCCTGTATATCTATCTGTGCCACACACACACATGCATGGTGCCAGAAGGCACTGGACCCCCTGGAACTAGTTGTAGCTGGCTGTGAGCTGCCATGCGGGTGCTGGGAATCAAACCTAGGTCATCAGCAGCCAGCGTTCTGACTGCTGAGCTAAGTACAGAAATCAGGATTTCCAGTGCTTCTGTAAACACCAGGAGGATATACCAATTCAGGGTCTCTTCCCTGGTGTGCACAGCCCTCTTAAGATGGGACCTGGCTTTGCAGTCCTGTGTCAGTTCACATGTCCAGCTGCTAAGCCTCACAGACTGAAGCTTAGATGGGAGGGAGATAAACCTGAAGATAATTATCTATCATCCACAGGACATGAAGACCAAGGTGTAGACACTTCTGAATATGAGGACTGAGAGGGAGAAAAGCACTTTTGAATAAATTAAAGCAGCACATTATTAATCCAACTTCGTACACACATAAAATCCTTCAAAACCGCAAATACAATGACCCCCCCCATCAAGAGAGCTCGTCTAACGGCAATTATCTCCACAGCTTGGTTCAGCTAATGCCATTTACCTGGTCGCTGTTTAATCTTTAAAAGTAAATTATTACCAAAATAGAACTTTGGCTATTTTCCAATTAAGCTTTCTTGAAAAATTACTTTTTTTTTTTCTTGTTCTCTTCTTACCGCCCCCATCTACAATTCTATCCCTTCCCTGGCTGAACTTACAGGTGAGGACAAAATGTCCAAACTCAATTACAAAATGCAGTGCCATTTTCTAAGCCTTACATATTAGTTTCTTTACCACTATAGCACCCCTGAGAAGCTCTTTATTTCTGTGTTTATGTGTATACATACCACACGTGTGTATCATAAGTTAACATGCAGCACCTATTCCTTCAGAGAAGGGAGAGAAGGGCTCACCTCCACTAGGTTGGCCTTGAACGTAAGACCCCCGTTTCCACCTCCCAAGTGCTAGGGTTACTCAGCAGGCACTACCCTGCCCAGTTTGTGTGGCACTAGACATTAAACCCTGGGCAGGCTGCATGAATGGCAGGCAATGAACTCGGCCAACTGAGCCACATCCCTAGTCCCCTCTGAGGGCTTTGATGCCTTCATTCTAGAGACAAAAGAGACTATGTGCTGGCCAGAGGGAGGTTTTTGGTTCCAAGTAGCTTCTAAAGACAGATTTGTCCCAGTCCAGAGGCTGCACAACTTCCATCTTTATTCCACGGCCCAGATTCCACCAACCAAATGGACCACATTGGGTGGACACCCAAACCTCTGTGGCTCCAAGGGACTATGAATGGACCAAAGTGAGGTGCAGAATAATTGGGTTTGAGGAACTGGTTCAGAAGGGTTAGAACAATTGTTTCTTTGAAAAAAGCTTTCATGGATTGGGGAGGAAACTTGCTTGTAGTGCACACATGAGGACCGGAGTTAGGATCCCCAGCTGATGATGTAAAAGTAGGTGTGGAAGAAGCACCTGTAACCCCAGCACTGGGGCAGTGGAGAAAGGAAGATGCCTGAGGCTCACCGGTCAGCCAGCCTAGGTGAAACAGCCAGCTCCGGGATCAAAAGGCAAAGGTCTGTCAGGCATGGTGGTACACACATTTTTAAATTGATTCTTACTTTATGCGTATGTATGAATGGTATGTATGTATGTGTGCCTGTATGTACATATGTATGCATGCATGCATGTATGTGTGTATGTATATACTCCATGTATATATCTGGTACCCACAGAAGCCAGAGTTCCCTGGAACTTGAGGTACAGATGATCCTGAGCTTGGAATCTAACCTGGGTCCCCTGCAAGAGCAGCCAGTGCTTTTAACTGTTGAGCCATCTCTCCAGCTGCAAGTCATGTGATGGGAGATGTTATTCTGTAAATATGTTTCTCATACTGGTTAATGAATAAAGCACTGTTGGCCAATAGGAAAGCAAGATAGGCGGGGCTAGGAGACTAGGAGGAAAGAGGAAGTCATTAGGGTGTCAGCATGGAAAGCCCAAAGAGAGCAGCATGCAGGCCTGTCGCTCCCCGGTAAGATGAGCCACGTGGAAATACTTAGAATAGTAAAAATGGGTTAATCATTAAGACAGAGCTAGCTGGTGAGAAACTAGTACTTGGCCAACAACATTATATCAAATACAGAGTCTTTGCACGTTATTGGGGGCTGGCGTGGCAGCGGGACCAGGCGGCCGGCAGGAAGACATACTCATTACAGTCATGCACACCTTTAATCCCAGAATTCAGGAGCTAGAGGCAGGTGGATTTCTGAATATGAAGCTGGCTGGGTTTACATAGTGAGTTTCAGGCCAGCCAGGGCTACACAGTGAGACCCTGTCTCAAAAAAAAGGTATGGAAAACAATAGAGGAAGATGACCTTCAAAACGGACACATATGGGTATACACACTTGTGTACACACGTGTATCTCTCTCTCCCTCTCTCCCTCTCTCTCCCTCTCTCCCTCTCTCCCTCTCTCTCTCTCTCTCCTCTCTCTCTCTCTCTCTCTCTCTCTCTCTCCCTCTCTCCCTCTCTCCCTCTCTCCCTCTTTCTCACACACACATACACACACAAAAGTAAAAGATTTCAAATTCACTAGAATACTACTCACATTTTAGAGGAATAATCAGGTGCACATGACGTTGGTTTATGTTAGATCATTTCCTTTTTTGTTATTTTGCTTTTTGAGACAAACATGTGCTCTGTAGTCAAAGCTGAGATAAAGCTTAGAGATATTCCTGCCTCAGCCTCCTGAGTACTGGGTTTATAGACAAGCTACGTTGTTTCTTGATACTGTGGTTTAGTTTTCAACTGTATTCACCTAGGAGTTTGGATAGTACATCTTGTACCCCTTATGTCCCACTAAACCCCAAAGTATCCAACCTTAGCTAACTGTGGACCTAGATCAAGTACAAATACAGTGTCCTAACCCCAGGACAAGGTCATTGTCTCACATGACCCCCCCCCCCCCCCCCAAGAGACTGTATGTGTTCCAACAGACCGTATGTGTCTTGTGGGCTATGTCCAATCAGAATTACAGTGTAAGTATGTTTAGAAGCTCAGGTTTACAAAATTCTTTCTATTCTCATCTTATTTCCATACTAATAAATAATGAATAAGTGACTTGAGTATTCAGCCATAGATGGGAGCTCTCTATTCCCCTCCCATCCCAAGGCTCAGAGAACACTGTAGAGAAGGGGGCAGGAAGAACATTAGAGAATGGAAGATGGGGACTGGTTCCATGAAATGCTGTCCTCTGACACACTGTGACTGCTGCACAAATGAACTCATAGGCACTGTGATTACCTGTATAAAACGTGTGCAAGGTTCAGCCAGTTAAAAATTATAGCATGGGGCTGGAGAGGTAGCTCAGTGATTAAGGGTTGGTACTGCTTTTACACAGTGTTAACTCAGTTCCTATGGCATCCATACTGGAGAGATTAAAACTGCTTATAAATTCAGATCCAGGAGATATGAAGCCCTCTTTTGGACTTCAGAGGCACTGCACTCACATGCAATCACACACACACACACACACACACACACACACACACACACACACACACACACACACAAAAAAAAAAATAAATAAATGAGTAAATAAAATCTAAAGTATTTTTTTTCAGCATGGCGTTGGGAGGGGCTTCCAAGGTCCTGTCCCTGACCATGGAGCTAGCTATTGGCCAGTTAGTGGCTGTTGATGGAGGGAGGGTTGCTTCTTAGAGTGTCATTCATGGGCAAGATGACCCAGCATCTACATGAACTACCTGGGCTCAGTGGGTTATTTAAAAAATAAATCAAAGAAGTTAGTAGGCAGATATAGTAGGGTTAGGGAGAGCTAGAAGGAGGAAATGGGAGATGGAAATTATTAAGATGAACTGTATACACCTATAAAACTTTCAAATAATACAAAAAAAAAAGCTAGGATTTATAGATGAGATCACACACAGCTAAAAAATAGAGCCAGGATTCAAGTCAAAGTCTTAACCCCAATCCAGACGTATGCTTATGCTGAAGATTCCATATCCTGGATACATCGGCATAGTGCTTTGGACTGGGCCTGAGCACTGTAAACTAAAAAGCACACTACCTGGTAAAAGGAAATCCTTTCCAGCAATCGTTCTTCTGTTTCTTCCACCAAACTCACAGAGGGCAACGAAGAGGTAAGAACTTCCAGGTCCTTCTCAAGAGATGCGAAGTTGTCATCAAACTCTTCCCATCGCTAGACAATAGAAACAGGAATTGGTTCCAGGGAATGATAATATAATGTCAAAAACAAACACCGAGACCTGAAGGAACTGAAACATGACCCCATGTAGGCTCCAGGTACACCCGAGAGGTGACACGGTACCAGAAAGAACTGCCAATGGCAGACACCATCCCACTGTTTTTGAAAAGAAAAAAAAAAATTAACCCTACTGCTATAGCATGTGTTTAATTTCTCCCTGGGATCAAATCCAGGGTCCCACATGTGGGTAAGGCTTGTACCACTGAGGCACGCCTCCTGCCTGGCCTCATGCTAGCATTATGAAACTGGGTAATGGGGCTAAGAGAAACATAAGCAATTGGAGGTGCTATCTATCCCTGTAAAGGCCTAACAATGTATGGGAGACTTGTTCTTACTGGGAGAGGCAGAGCACTAATTTTGAAGAGCTTTTTTGCAGTGGAAGCTTCCATCAGGTTGTTCTCGCCTCTCTGATGCAATCCCCAAATCTAGAGACATCTTTCTACTGAACGACTTGATGCCCTGACAGCCTGCCTGAGCTCATGGGCGATGGCAGTGGTGGGGTCTTGCCTCCTCCACCCCCAATGACTAGCTCTTTACCCTTAGTGTTGCCTTGTCCTAACTCAGTGGTGGTCAGAATATATTGTCCTATCTCCCTGTATTTCCATGTAGCCCACTGGGGCTAGGGTTCCTAAGCACTAAATAATTGAGTTATTGACATTAAACATTGTATCTTAGAAAAATAACCTCAGTTATTCAAAGAGCAGCCATGTGTCTTATGGAACACTCATTGGGTCCATGAAACTTTTTAAAATCACCATTACTTTCAAATCAATTCGACAACCTAATGAGAAAGAAAATACCAGGAAACAGGAAACAATTCTGCATTTATAACACTATAAAGTTGAATTTTCATTTCCTTTTAAAATTTTCCTTTATGGGCTAACATCTACTGTAAATGGTCTAGTGAGTTACGGGGAAAGCTTCAAGCCAAAAAGGACTCTATAAACAGTTGATTTTTCTTTGAACCGAGGCAGAGTTAGCACATGTGTGCTAACTTGAAGGAGCCTAGACTGTGAACCATGGACTGTTTGATCCAAACCATCTCATCCACGGCTATCACGTGCCTCAATGCTACCCATTCGCAGACAAACTGACAGGGTAGAAAGAGTACCATCAATGCATGACAAGGCTCAACCATCTTTGCATGAAGCGGGGAGGAGTCACAGCTGGACCTGGGTCCACCTTCCTCACTGCTCCAGCTCTGGTGCCCCACACCTGCAGTGCTCAGAGGTCATGTGACGCATTACCTGCAGCAAGCCCTGAAGCTGTGAGCCCCTCAGGCAGGCCTCTTCCTCCAAGGCTTTCACCTCTGCAACTTGCTCTGCCCCGAAGTTCTCTCCCTTTTGTAAGGAAGGTGGAAACATTTTTGCCGAATAGGTTTGGATCAGCAACATGTCAGCGACGAGCTTCCGGAAAAATCCCTGCAATGTGCAAAGGGTTTCTAATATTTACCGTTGAATTGGGAAAATTATAAAAGCCAAGTTATTTTAACTTTTTACCCCAGATCCTTTGCCAGCCTTCTTCCTGTACTGGGGGGGGGGGTGACCCAAGGCCTCACTCACTCTAGGTAAGGGCTCTATGACTGAGACGCAACCCAGCCCTCTTTTTTTTTTCCAGACCGGGTTTATTTGTGTAGTTTTGGCTGTTCTGGAACTCGCTCTGTAGACCAGGCTGGCCTGGAACTCACAGTGATCCACCTGCCTCTGCCTCTGCCTCTGAGTGCTGGGGTTAAAGGCGTTTGACATCACTGCCCAGTCCCGGTCCCTCTTTTACTTTTTATTCTCAGGGAGGGTCTTGCTAAGCTGTTTAGCCAGTCCTTGGCTTTGTGCTTCTCCTGCCTCAGTTTCTAAGAGCAGATGATTTTACAGGCCTGTATCACCAAGGCCAGCTTAATTCTGTTGTTTTAATCCCTAACCCCAGGAGGAGGCCATAGAAAGAATCATATGTATATGTAAATATATGTATGATCATACATAGAATCAAACGTATAAGCAAATGAAAAGAGAATTAAAGTGGAGCAATCCCCAAGTCTCTAAAACACAGATGGTATCTTAACAAACTATAAAGATATACTATCCTTAAGTAATATTGCCACCAAATAATATATTTTAAGCAGTGACCATTAGTGTTAAATCAATTTCCTTTTCTGTGCCGATCTTTCTGAGTTGATTATTTCGTGTTTTATTATGTTAGAAGTTGGCTAATAAAAGAAATGATGTTCAATGTGTCAACCCAAGCAGCCCACAGTCAAAAGGCGGGGCTCCTCAACCTGAGCTCTCACTGAGACTCAACACAATGGCCATGTGAGGAGGATTTGCTAAAGGCTGACCAGCATCTTAAAGGGGGTGGCACTTCACAGGGTGTGTCTCCATTTACCCCGCTGCTTCCTCTAGTTGTTTGGAGGGGCCCCTTTATTATGAGAATCCCTTCTCCTACCCCTAGAAGTCAATAAATACATAGAATGTTTCTAAAAGTATCAGACAAGGGGCCCAGCAAATGCGGGCAAGTCCAACACGTGATCCACGGGCCACGCAAGGCAGAAGACAGCCCCAAACACAGCCCAACACAAATCCTAAGCACATTTAAAACGTGACTTTGCAGGAGGGGGTTGATTCTATTGCCTGGTTCTTGAGTACAGACTTTGCTAATGACAATGTGAACATAATGTCAAATGGTTGGACATTGTGAGGGTATTTTCCTTTCTCTGACCCGTGTGCAGTACTCATCTTCTAAGACTAACGTCTATTTGCCAAAGTTCCAACCCTAACCCTAACCCTGAATTTTTTTTGGGAGAGTGTGAATGCAGTCCCCAACTACCACAAATTATGCAGTCAAGTTTTCCAAATTTGGGGAAATCGCAGGGGTTGGCATGCCCCAAGTGCAATGGGTGGGCCTCGCTGAAATAGGAACTATTCTCTCTCTCTCTCTCTCTCTCTCTCTCTCTCTCTCTCTCTCTCTCTCTCTCTCTCTCTCTCTCTCTCTCTCTCTCTCTCTCTCTCTGTGTGTGTGTGTGTGTGTGTGTGTGTAATCCTCCTGGAATTTGCCATGTAGGTCAGGATAGCTTTGAATTTACAGAGATCTACCTGCCTCTACCCCAAACGCAGGGATTAAAAGTGTGCACAACTATGCTAGGCTGATCAAGATAATTTTGTAGAATGAAATGAATGGAAAATGAGAGGACTAACTAAAGCCTTAGATTATAAGGGATTCTAGTTCTCAGGAAGGCCTTTCCTAACCTAAGTCACTTTCTCCTATTAGATACCATCAGGGGATGAATATACTTTTAACTGTAGATTTGCTTAAAGACTTGTTGATAAAATGTCTGCTTTCTCAATCAAAGAAAAGCTCCACATAGGTAAGAAGATGCTGAAGGAGCTAGTAAGCAAAATGCTATGTGCTCCAGGGAGAACTGGAGGCTCAGGTCACCAAATAGGCTCAGGTCACCAAATAGGTTCAGGTCACCAAAGAGGCACTTACCTTGTGATCTTGTAATCGAGCCTGCAAAGCAATTTTACTCTTGGCATGTTGCAAAGGATCAGTTGCAAGCTTTTCTTTTCCAATGCTGATTAGCTGGGCCATGCCTTGAAGCAAGGCGTCCTGCTGACTCTTGGAGAGGAACGGGCTGCTGAGTTCTAAGTATTTGGCTCTCAGGATTCCCCACATACTGTCGAGAACATCCTGAAACGGAGAGAGCAGACGTGCACAAGTGTTTCAGCCAGTCAGGAAAATCAATCAGACAAAGAACACAGCAAAACTCTAGGTGGAAGACCCAACCCCGTCCCTTACGCCCTCAGTGCTCAATGGATGCTCTCCACCCATACACACCTCTAACTTGTAAACCTCTTGGAGTAAAACATGAGGGAACTGGAGCTTCTCCCCTTCGCTTCTTAGTTTGGCGACTTGCCTCTCAGAGTGCTGCAGCTCCATTGTATGCATATCTGCTTTCTAAGTGAGAAACCAGGCAAGAGAGAAAAACCCTTAATACATCAAGAAGCACACAGCGTGGTTAAAACCGAATCAAACATGCAAGTTCCATGGGAACACAGAGACAAAGGAAGGGGAAGAAATGAAGTCCCCACCCCACCCCACCCCACCCCCAAAGTGCATTTCTCCTTGTCAATCTCCCTACAAGTGCCAGAGTTGAATTTGTTCCCAATGCATTCCATGCACATACCAAACAAGGCATGTGTGTATAAGGGGGGGGAGGGGAGTCGTGGTCCCTGCGCCTCAGGTATACCCTTCAGCACCTGTTCAAAACCACTACATAGTTTTCAAAAAATTAATTTGCTTCGGCCAGGGATGGTAGTGCACACTGTTAATCCCAGCATTTGGGAGGCTTGGGCAGGTGGACCTCTAGGAAGTCAAGGCTAGCCTGGTCTAAACAGTTACGTTCCAGAACAGCCAGGGTCGCATAGTGAGATCTTGTCTCAAAATCATCATCACCACCACCACCACCACCATCATCAATAATATTAGCAGGTTGTGGTGCCTATACTCAGGAAGCTAAGGTACGAGAGAGCCTGCCTAATATAATGCCAGCCACGTAGAAGAGTGAGACCCGCCCCCAAAACCCAAAATGAAAACTAAAAAGAACTGAACATCCAATCATCATCCATTTCCACGCTGCTGGAGATTAAACCCAGAAGCCGTGCATGCTTGGCAAGTGTTATACCATGAACTATACCCCCAGCTCTCTGACTCCCTTTCCATAGGGACATGGTACGCCATCCCACCATAAAGGTGTATGCTGCTTTAGTCACAGGCAACTGTTTAATTTGATGAGACTTGGGTGATTTACAGCTTTTTATAGCAAGTACTGCTGGCAGGTTCATCCTCAAACAGTTCTGCTAGATCTGTCTTCATGCAAGGATTCTTTCAGTCAGTCTGTTTGTCTGATCTCAAGAAGCCCAATCTGGCTTTAAGCTCTACATAGCTGAGGATGGCCTTGAACTTGTGGTCCTCCTGCTCCCACCTCTCCAGTGATGGAATTACAGGTAATTGTCATGTTTGGTTTATTCAGTACTGGGGATCAAGTCCCAGGCTTCATTCAATGATAGCCAAGATGTTCTACCAACCGAGCCACATCCCCAGCCTCTTATTTTACCTCTTCAGGGAGAACACCAATCCAGATCTTAGGGATGCAATGGAACACAGAGGGCTCTCAATATTAGTTCAATACATGAAGGGAAACTGTTGCTGAGTGAAGAGTACTTGTGCTTAAAACCCTCATATGAGTTCACTGGCCCCTCGAAGCTGGACTAGTTATAGAGTTTCAGTGAGGGAGGTAAGGGCCTCACTTACCTCTGTAGACACACTCAACTTTTGCTCACTGACAGGTGAAAATGAACTCTATTGCTTTGAAACATTATGCTTCAGCAAGTACGACATGAGCCATGCATTTGAAGGTCAACATCGATTGTTCTCATTTGAATGATCAACTTCACTGACACTTGCCAGGGGGTGTGCTTTGGACAAGCAGCTGATGCCCAAGATTCTGGCCTGAGGTCAGGTTCATCTGAACTCTTTTGAATGATTACCTGAAGCTGTTCATCAATACTCTGTCCACTGATTTCATTCAAGGACTGCTGTAAAGCCATTTTCTTCTTAACGAGCTGATTGTATAATCGCTTTATTTCATTCTGTGTATGAAAAGGGTACATGTAGGAAACTGATCAATCTCGTCTAGACCTTCCCTTCCTTTTAATATTACATTGAAACATTCTGGAAAATTTTCAACATATAGAAAAAGAGGCATCCATACACATTCCATCTTTGAGGTTGGTTGTCACTAACCCCCACCCTGCCACCCCTGGATCTCAACTAGACGTAACTTTCCTTCCCTTTGGATTATTTTGAAGCTAATACCACACATCAAGTCATTTCATCAGTACTTCAAGTGTTCTGTTAAAGGATAAACACCCCCTCTTGCTAAAAATGGTACCCCATGGGATCTATACTAGTTGCTTCGTGTGATTAATTATCCAGACAGGGTGCACTTCTGTAATTGCTTCTAATCTTTCTTTCTGGTGGGATATCATTGAGATCGTTGCGTTACAACAGTCTGTGGTATTTATCTCAGCAACAGACTGCAAGCCAGGGCAGCATCTCTTTCAACTGGCTGGCTCCCCTACTCTCCTTTTGTTTCTTGGATGCCTGTGTGTAAGAAAACATGAGCCATTTGTTCTGAGTTGGTTTGTTTGATTGTTTTGTAGGGTTTTGTATGTATGTGGTGTATGTGCACCTGTGTGCACACAGTGGCCAAGAAGGTATTTTCTACCATCCCTCTCCACATCATCATCATCATCATCAATCATCATCAACATCATCAGCAGCATCATCAACATTGTCTCCCCTTGAACCAGAAGCTCACTGTTGTCCAGGATGGCCACCCAGCTCCCAGGATCCACCTCTCTCTGTGCCCTGCACTGAGGTTACAGGCATGTATGGCCATGCCTGGCTTTTTCATGGCTGTTGGAGATTTGAACCCAGGTCCTCTTGCTTTTATCACAGGCACTATTACCCATGAAGGCATCTCCCCAAGCCCTTAGGTTTGTTTGTTATGGGCCAGATTCCTTTGTTAAGTGGTGTTTTGTTTCATTTCTTTTTTATTATGCCGTTTTAGCAGCTTTCTAACTCGTCTGCCTCAAGACCCTCCCTTAACAATCCACTGAGGCCCCCGACTTTCATGGAATTATCAAAAATAGTAACTGATCTCTCTGGCCTAGAAAGTTAAATAAAACCACTCTCCATGACAATCTGTAAGTGGCAATAAATGCAATACAAGAAAAGAAACATGTGAGATCATTTTCACACCCACAGATTTGGAAGGGGGCCTCAGTTTCAAGCAGTCTCCCCAGCAAGAGCAAAGGCAGGCCTCATTCCTCAGCACTTCCTGTAAGACCTGATGGCAACTGAAGGTGCTGGCTGCACAGTCAGGGTCACACCTGATAGCTGCGGCTGTGGTCCAGGCCAGCCTTCAGGGATGAGCTTTTCCTGGCGGCTTTTGCCTGGGTGTACTCCAGGCTGACTTTCAGAGCATCGAAACATTCAGGCAGCAAGGTGGTGTTCCTGCCAAGCCAAGTCACAGCTTTCAGAAGATCATCCGTCTTGTCGCCCAGAGCTAAATAAAGCTTCTTCAGCTCCAGAGCCAGTTTCTGCAAGATGGAGAGGAAGGAAGACAGGCCTTGAGCTCTGGCTCGGTGCGCTGCTGCAGGAAGACACAGGTGCATTAGTCTGCATTACCTCAAAGAGCGCCTGCTGGGCAGAGGCATCCTCCCTGAGAAGCCCGGGTCTCTGCAGCAGCTCCTCCACACTGCCCAGACACCGGCTGAGGCTCAGAAAGAGTTCAAATAATCTTTTGTCCAAATTGATGTATGCTTCCTCTGTCATACTTTCCTAAACCAAGAAAGAAAAAAAAAGTTAGGGTTCCTTGCCTTCCTACCCGTGTTTTCCACATTTCCATGTGCACTTTATATTACACTTGTAAAGAGGACTTATTTTTAGATATTGATTATATGCGTCCGTGTGTGTCTGTGTGCGGGTGCATGCACGGGAGTGCAGGTACCCATGGGAGCAGTTACAGGAACAAGTCACCTGATGACGGTGGCTGAGAACTGAACGTCTGCCCTCTGAAAGAGCAGTCCTCTTAACCACTGACCCATCTCTCCAGGCTTACTTTCTGAAAAACTTACGATAAATTGTTTCAACTAATACTTGCTAGATGACCCATTAACTAGTGTTTTATTAACTGTCGAACTAATCTACTCATTCTGTAAATGATAATGTAGAATAAACAAATAAAAATGAATATTTTTTTAACACTGAGATAAACAAGCTAAAACATAGGAGGCAACTGAGTATTGAATGGAATTAAAAGGTGGACCACTAAGCAAGGGTCGCCCTTAGCAAGGCCATCCAGGTGAAGCTAAAACCTCCTCCTCCTGCTCCCTGCCTCCACATTTTTGAGGCAAGGCCTTGCTATGTTCAAGCTGTGTTCAGCTCAAGCTGATCTTGAACTTGCAAACCTCCTGCTTCTGCCTCCCCAGTGCTGGGGATAGCTATCATGTGTTTCCTCACCTGCAGCTGGTCCTCATTTTAAACTAGAGACAGTGGGTTAATTAAGACAAGACAGAGAAGCCTGAGGGTTAGCTAGGAAGAGAAGGCAAAGTACCTTAAAGATGGAGATCATTCGTGGAAAGGGGGACTCAGGAGTGTCAGCTATGGGCTGACCGTGAAAATGGAGGCCACTTAGGTAGGGGCATTTACAAGGGGGCCCTGGGGCTGAGCTGCCATATGCTGGTAAGCTGGAGAGCCACAGTTCCACTTTAGCACAAGTTAGCAGAACCTTCGTTTTCTTTACCTTGAGTTCCTGACTATTTGGGCTATCTGCCATGGCCCCTAAGTTATTAAATCATGTAACCAGCCCACTTCCATTCACCCTCACATGTACTTCATTTCCTTACTGTCTTAGCTGAGAATACCTAACATCACTCGGCACACCACTCAGAATAAGCTCACTCAAGGTTGGAAACCTTGCCTATGTTCTTTTCCCATCTGTCCTATCCCAGGGCACTATGCAGACATCACTAATCAATTACCTCCCCCCCCACACCCCCCACACCCTTTGTTGATCCTGGGCTCAGATTCGGAAGTCTTTGTATACTGCTTTAGGTAGGACACTCTGCAGACATCACTAATCCATTACCCCCCCCATACACACACACACACACACACACACACACACACAAAAAAAAAAAAAAACACCCCCTTGTTGGGATCAGGTTAATAAGCCTTTGCGTACTCTTTCAGGTAGGGCACTTTGCAGACATCACTAGTCAATTATCCCTCCCCTCCCCCATACACACACACACACACACACACACACACACACACACACACACACCAATTGTTGATCCGGGGGTCAGATTAATAAGCCTTTGCATACTGTTTTAGGTAGGGCACTTTGCAGACATCACTAATCAATTACCATCCCCTCACATACACACACCCCTTGTTGATCCTGGGTTCAGATTAAGAAGTCTTTGCATACTACTTTAGGTAGCCACTGCAAAATTCACCAGGGATGGGAAAGGGCTGGGCATGGAGCTCAGTGAGACAGCTTTTGCCCAGGGCATGTGAAGTTCTGGATTCAATGCCCAGCATGACATGAATAACTACAGTCGGAAAGCAAGAAAAATCCCACGTCTAACCCCAAGCCTATTGTGACTCTATTGTTTGTGCAATGAAGGAAATTATGACCAATGTGCAATGATGACATCCTGTCTTTCTTTTTTCAAAATGTTACTGCAACGAGAAAAAATTTACATTATGTGCTTTCTACCTGTGTCTGAAGGCTGTTTGCTTCTTGACGTAGATCTTCAAGCTGGGTGGTGTAAGTTTGCAGTTCATCAGCTGTAGGGCATCTAAAGTTATACTCACTCACACTGGGCAGAGTACTCATATTTGTGGTCACCTATTTGAAAAGAGAAGCCTAGTTATAGCTTGAGCCGCTGTAGGAGCTAATGTAAATGGGATAAAAATGCCTCAGTGTACAGTCGTCCTGGGTACCTTCTCTCCTGTACACTGTAATTATTAAGAAAAAAAAAAAAAGATCCCTTTAGATATTAAAACACAATTGCTAGTATTTAGGCATCTGTACTGGCCTGCCTTTGGAGATCTGGTAGAACACACCCTCAGCTGCAGCCACTAAGAGCACCACCTGTGCACATTCACTGTGTTCCCTTTTAAAGGGGCCCTGTTCACCTCCCATCTCTTTTCTTTCCCCTCTCTCTCCACTACTCCTTCCTCTCTCTTTTCCTTTCTTTCTCCTCTCCCTCCCTCCGTCTTTCCCACTGACCCTTTCCCTAGAGGCTAGTCTCCCCTTTTTACAATCCTTTCCCTTATTAAAAACAAACAAACAAACAAACAAACAAAAACCCTCTACTCTCTGCTTGAACTCTGTTGCATGCATGGCATCTTTCTCTCTCAAGCCACTTTTGTTTTTGTTTTTGTTTTTTTTTTTAATTACAACAACAACTAAAGGAATTAAAGCCACTAACTTACATGTATATGTGTATGTATTTATTGGTTTTTGGCAGTTTTAGGGATTGAACCTAGGGTCTTCTATATGCTTGGCAAGTGCTCAACCACTGAGCTACATTCTCAATTTAATCTTTCTATGTAATAGGCGAGATATTCAAAAGACAAAAATATAGTCCCCCTCCCCCCTCAGTTTTTTTTTTGGGGGAGGGCTGGATTTCTCTGTGTAGTCCTGGCTGTCTTTGCATTTACCCTGTAAACCAGGCTAGCCTCAAATTCAGTGATCCACTTCCTCTGCCTCCAGAGTGCTGGGACTAAAGGTGTGGGCCATCACTTCCTGGCTACTTAGCCAGTTTTTAACTGTCTATTTACTATGTAGTAGTTCATTTACTAGTTGGCTTCTTATATACCGGACTCTTAGAATGAAATACAAATTACAATTGGGGGAAAAAGCCAGGCAGAGGTGGTGTGTGCCTTTAATTCCAATATTCTGAAGGCAGAGGCAGGTGGATCTCTGAGTTCAAGGGCAGCCTGGTGTACAGAGTGTGTTCCAGGACAGCCAAGGCTGCACAGAGAAACCCTATCTCAAACCCCCACTATCTGCCCAAGACCCCTAAAAGTCAATCACTATTAGGGATAGAGTCACATTTGATTTGTTATTGAAAGAGCAAGTAAGCATTGGAAATGAGCCATATTCAAAAGGAACAATGAGTCTTGAGTGAATTTCTCAAATTGAAAAAGTATTTTTGTAACAGCAATGGATGTGTCAAAGTGGCCAGGATAAAGCCCACAAGGCCTCATGCTCCACTGCATGGCCCTACACCTGTAAGTACATGGGCATCCCAAATTAGAGTCAGTGGGCTCTAAAAGAGGGGGGTCCTAAAGTTCAGAGGGAGTAGGGGTATATATGCGAGAAAAGGAAAGTAAATATGATCAAAATCCATTGCACTCATGGCTTAAAGTCTCAGAAATCCATTGACAAACCTAAAAACAAAAACAAAAATCCTCCGGTGGTGGTGGAAGAGGACTTTCCAGAGGAAAGGACTGACAGCACTTTAAAAGACACTTATATACACATTTTAAGTAATTGGTAAGGACAAACAGAGACAAGGCCCTGGCTAGGAGGCTAATTCAACTCTGAATGGTCAAATAAGGTTCTGAGCAGGAAATACATTCCCACTAGACTGGAGAGTAGTAACTCACTGAGGACCTCTGCTACGCCATCTAAGTGCACAGCTGACGGACAAAACCCGATGGCTGGGAGCAGCCAAGCCAGGCCACTCACTCGTTCCCTGTGAACAAAACTTGGCATTGGCATGAGCTGGCACGAGGTAGGTTCTACAGTATTTTCTGATGAATGAATGGCATGCACACACCATTTTAGAAGTGTTTTGTAAAGCTTAGTACATGCTATCCATCCAACAGACAGTGACCAAGACTCCAGGTTGCAATAGGTACTATGCTAGGCACTCAAATGTGAACCAAGCAGACATAGATTTTGTTCTCTGCCCTCCTAATGGGGAACACAGACCATTCCAGTTTAAATCTGGAGTGTCCCTGGTGGGCTGCTGGCATTGCTGTGGAAGGGAACCTTCGAGATGTGAGGTCTTTCTGGTAGGTGTGGGGGTGGTCTTTGAGGGTAAGAGCCTGGCCCTGCTTTTATCCCCACCCCCAGTCCATCAAGATGAGAACAAGCCACATCATAAACACCTGCTGCCCCCAGCTGCCATGCCTTCCCCTTTACAATGACCTCCTGACACTGAGTCAAAGTCATCTGCCCTCCCTTAAGATGGTCTGTCCAGAAACACCAACTAATTCACAGGCACATACTCAAATGAGAAGCATATCGACCAGGAAGCAGGAGAATGAAGGGAGGGTGGGTGGGGCCAGGGGAAGAAGACACAGGGTTTCTTTGCTTTCTGAGAAGAAGCTATGCACCGAGCAGAGCTCACAAGGTTTCTAGATGAGCCCTTGCTGGGTTCCCAAGACAGAGAAGCACACAGACCTGAGGCTCCACGAGCTGAGGCCCCGGGGGATTTTGCCTCGAAGTTAGTTCATGGTGAAGATACTGCCATTTATCACCACTTTGGCCCTGCGGTGGCAAGGCTGCATCTGGAGCTGCATTTCCAGGGCTAGGAACCTTGCTGTTTTTGAGAAGAAGTAAAAAGGGTGAAAAGAATTGACACAAAAAAACAATCTCATATTACATTTAGACAATGTTTCACACAGGATTTTAAAATAAACAATTTTCCCCGTAATAAACATCCAAAAGTAGCTGGGAGGGCTGGAGAGTTGACTCAGTGATTAAGAGCATTTGCTGCCCTTGCAGAGGTCCCAGGTTCAATTCCCAATGCCCATCCCTAACCCGTTTCTGGGGATCTGATGTCCTCTGTTGACTTCAATAGGCACCAGGCACAGAAGTGGTACACATGCATACACAAAAGCAAAAAACTCAAGCACTAAAATAAACAAACCTAACTTTTTTTTTAGGGGTCTGGGGATGTCACTCAGGAGATAGAGTGCTTCTAGAATGCACAATGCCCTGGGTTTGACCGCCAGCACCATACAAGCCTGGCGTGGTAGTGCATTCCTGTAATCTTAGTATTTAGGGGTAGGAGCAAGAAGACCAGAACGTCATAGTGTGAGTTTGAGGTCAGACTGGGTTACACAAAACTCTGTCTCAAACTAAATAAAAGAGAAAGGGGAAAAGAGCAAAATTACATTTCACAGACCTCCATCATACTTAAAAATACTTTGTCTTAGGCTTGAGAGGTGGCTCAGCGGTTAGGAGCACTGCTGCTCTTCCAGAGGACCCAGGTTATCCAACACTCTCTTCTGGCCTCCTCAGCCTCCAGGCATGCAAAGGTGCACAGACACACAGGTGGGCCAAACACCCACACACATTAAAGTACTAGGAGAAGTTTAGAAATGCTTTACCTTGAAGCTGACTGCTGACTTGCATCTTTATCCTGGTGGCAATATTGCAGCCATGTTTTCTTAGCATTAAATTCTGTGAACTTGATTAAATCTTTCTGCTCCACTGGTTTCAACTCCAGAACCTGCAAGTGAATACAATCCAAATGGCTTAGCTGAGCTAGGTTTTCAGTCATTACTTTACAGTGTTTCTTTTTTTGCTGAAATCATCTAGCTTGCACCACTCAAGTCGTTATGACTTTTCTTTCTCATTTGCTTATTCTCCTTACCATCTATGTCCCAAAAGCTCAGCCAAAAGCTGTTGCTGCAGCTCACTGTGGAAGCTTTTTCCTCACATGTGCTAGGTCCTGAGTTCCTTCCCCAGCATTGCAAACAAACAAACAACAAACCCAAAGATACAATGAACAAACAAAACCATAAAGCAATCAGTCACCAATGTTATTTAAACTATATTGGATGCATATGGAAAAATGACCAACGAACATACTATGAAACAATAATCAAAGCAGGGCTGAAAATAAAGAGCTACGCATTTGCCCTGGAGGTGGTCACTTGGTTTAAGATGCAATCTACGGAAGGATCAAGGTTCTGTCCCTAGTGGAAACAGACAGGAAGAATGCAGTCACAAAGCTCACAACTTGCTGTTGTTGAGGCCCCAGGCTTGCTGTTGAGGCCCCAGAACCCACACTTCATTTACAATGCAGCCCTCCAATGGGAGCTCAGGCTTTATTCCCAGGAGAAACACCATCTAGGAAGTTTGGTTCCCCTCCTTACAGGCTGAGAGGGTGGGGATTACCTGTGTCTGGGGAACGTCCTTCTGTTTGCTGAACTGTGGCCTTTCGGTTATAATGGATCCAAGCTCAGAAAGGCTAGCTGGCTGGAGGATGGGGTGGGACTCTGACAGTTGCTTGACAGTGGTGGGATGCTGGAAAACCAACACATAAACCAACATATATGTGTTCCATGATGGAAGATTAATTAAAAAAGACCCAATGATCTGAGCTACCAACACAACAACAGGACAGCGTAAATGGCAGTACTGTTACTTATCACAATTTAATGACTTTCATATCAAATTCTGGAACTACTACATTTAGTGAGATGGTCATCTTATGTACCCAATCTAATTTACTTGAAGAATCTATAATAAGCAGGAAATTCATTGTCTTTTTTAAGAAACAAAGTAATACAAACAACAATGAAAACAAAGAACCAAAAGGGGTAATACTATGTTTATAAATGAAAGTATCCCTTATATATTTTATTTTATTTTTTTTGTTTTTCAAGATGGGTTTTCAAGACTGGGTTTCTCTGTGTCGCCCTAGCTGTCCTGGAAGACAGGTTTGCCTTGAACTCACAGTTCAAGGCCTTCCTCTGCCTCCAGAGTGCTGGGTTTAAAGGCGTGTGCCATCATCCGGCTACTTTTTTTTTTTTTTTTTTTTTTAAGAAGAAACCTTAGGGCGACAAAGAGACCACATCACCCGGGTACCCACAGCTACCCTCACTCCTATGAGTCCCCAAGTGGAACCACTCATAAGCTTCCTACAAATCTGCTACAGTGAAATCCACTGTAAGATCGAGTTTCACTTAGAAACACAGATTGCTTTAGATACCATGAATACATTTTAACTATGTGACAGTCTGATCAGTATAGATACATATTTCTAAATGAGAAACAAAAGTACAAGGAAAACAGATTTTGTCTTTATGAAGTAGATTTTTATTATGTTTTTATTTATTTATTTTGTGATGATGTCTCACTATATAGCTTTGGTTGGCCTGGAACTTGCTATATGGACCAGGCTGGCCTTGAACTCTAGAGATAAGCGTGACCTGTCTCCTGAGTGCTGGAATTAAAGGTATGTACCATCAATTTATTTGATTTTTCTGAGAGAGAGCAATCTCAAACTTGACATATTACCAAAGATGATCTTGAATTTTTGATCCTCCTGTCTCCACTTCCCACTTCCCTGGTGCTAGGATTACCTGCTGTGGCAGGGGTTGAGTCCAGGTTTTCACGCATGTAAGCAGAAAACTTCAATCTTATCTTCCTACATATATAATTCTATAATGGCTTCATCTTCTAGTCAATTAGAGCCACAAAATTGCTTCATTTTATTTTACTAAAAAATTTAAATTTGTTTGTGTGTGTGTGTGTGTGTGTGTGTGTGTGTGTGTGTGTGTACGTACACAGGCATGTGTGTGCTATGGCAGTAAGTTCACAACTTGTGGGAATTGGTTCTTTCCTTCTACCATGGGTTCAGGGGTTGAACTCTGGTTATCAAGCTTGTAGGGCAAGCTCGTACCCTCAGGTACTAACTTAGGTTAGGGGCTAACCCTAAGGCATACTGCTGGCCCCCCAAATGCCTTTAAAACACACCTCCCCCTGTGAAGAATGTTCTGTATCAGAGTCATGAGCAACAGAATCCTCAGCCTCGCTGAATCCACTCACGCCTACCGGCAGCCACCGACGGCCGCCCAGGCTTAGGAACCTGTGCACTGAAATGAAAGCGCAATCCCAGAAGCCCATTCATCCTCTCCTTTTGCCTTAACATGCCATGACTCTCTGATGAGGATAGCGCCTCTGCATTTGCTGCCGGCAGGCTCGGGATGCCCACACAGCTGCACGCTTACCTGCTCCTCACTGTGCTTCTCCTGAAGCATCATCTGGACCTTTTCCAAGTTGCACTTCACAGTCTTGAGTTTCCAGGACAGGGCTTCAGCCTCTTGTTGAGTGGCTCCACAGTCCCCCAGGCCCTGGTCTTTGCAAGTATCTAACAGAGAAGCCACCTTGTGTTCAATCTCTGTCAGCATAGCCTAAGAGAGAACATCACTGGATTATTCACAGTCCATGTCAGGGGACTGATGTAGGGACTGAACTGGGGTGGGGTTGGGCACGTGCATACATAGCATGTTGCCTACTGCAGACTACATGGCTAACCCACAGTGTCAGTCTCCAACATGAGCAAGACTTGCTTTCTTTGCCTCAGAACATTTAAGAAACAGGGTGGGAAGGGACCTTGGAAAAACACACATTTTGACATAATTCTGTGCTGAAAAGCAGGGGTGCGACTAAATCAACCCTGCTACACGTTACACTAAGTAACCCTGTAACCACTTCGGAAAGCACTACAGATTATGATGGCCAACAACACAGATGCTAAATCGTCTATCTGGGTTTGAATGCCAGTCTAGCCACATAGCAGCTGTGTTCACTCAGGAACCCCATGTGCATATCCTCAGGTGATGTTTAAAATGGAGAAAATGGTGAATTTACCCTGTAGATGCATTGTGAGGAAATCAGTCAATTAACTCTTGAAGTTTGTTTGTTTGTTTGCTTTATCCATGTGCTTTGGGTTTATTGACTTAATCACAGAGTATTTAACCACCTGAACATTTTTCCTGGCCTTTCAAATCTTTTCTGTTGTAGGCCAACTGTCAAACAGAAAACTAAAAGAATTCCATACACTTATTTGACAGTTCTTCCCCTTGCCCATTTCTTCCTCTTTCTCAAATCAATCCAGCCCCCCCACACCCAAAGAGCAGAACACAGAAATAATTTGGATTATAATGTGCTTAGTGACCGATACAGCCAACCTATCTACACGAATCTAAAAATAAATCAGCTGCAGAAAGTGCATGTCCCAAAGGCAGGCTCTTTGCAACCCTCCTCAAATCTTCCTGCATTCTCTCAAAGCTCAGGAGTCCATGCAACCATGCCAACAGGCTGGGTACAGGTCAGCAGCCCTATGCCCACCCCACGATCCAGTCCCAAGGCCACTGGCACAAAGCTCAACCTGGGACTGAGAACAAGTTTAGTTAAAGGAACACTCTGCCTCCAAATAGACTTCCCAATAATGAATTTTGTAACCCCCTTAGCCCAGAAAACTACTAATCGAATCCCTATGGGTTCTTCAGTTTCAACAGTATGTATGCCAAGCTTTTGGAGTGGAGTTCACAAAGGCAACCACAACTGTATGCTGGTTTCCTTACCCATGCAGTGGCTTTATGTAAATATTTTATGTTTACAACTGACGCTTCCCAGCGACCATTTCAATAGCTGCAAACTGATATTCCACCACTTGCTCAGCTTCCCCATTGTAACTGCTTTACTTAAGCTGTTTCCAGACCTTCAGTATACAATTAATGCTGTCCTAATTTTTGTCACCACTTTAAAGGTTTCTTTTAACTTTCATTATTTATTTATTTATTTTTCTGTGTACTATGTGTTTGCTGCACCCTTGGAGCCCAGAAGAGGGAATCAGATTCTTTGGGACTGGGGTTACAGATGGCTGTAAGCCACCATGTGGATGCTGGGACTCAAACCCAGATTTCCTGGAAGAGTAGCCGGTGCTGGTACTCTTAACAGCTGAAATCAGCTTTCCAGCCCCTTATTTTCTGAGGAATAATCTCCTTCTTTCTCTTTTTGATACATGGTCTCATTGGGTAGACTTGGCTGGCCTGAAACTCACTTTGTAGACCAGGTTGGTCTTAAGCTCAGAGATCCACCTGTCTTTGCCTCTGAGTAGTGGGATCAAATTGCAAATATTTTCTTTCTTTAATTTTATTTTCTATTTTTATCAAACTCCCAATCCCTCTCCCTCCCTGCCTTCCTCCCTCTCTTCCTTCCAAAATTTATTTTTCTGTGTAAGCACTTGGGAAGCGGAGGTAGACAGATCTTTGTGAGTCCCAGATTAGCTTGTTCTACAAAACAGTTCCAGGTCAGAGCTACATGGTGAGACCATGGTGAGACCTTTTTTTTGTTTTGTTTGTTTGTTTGTTTTAAAGGATTATTAAATCAAAGGAAAAGAACATTTTATAGTCTCCCAAGTGACCTTTCAAATTGTTGATTCAATCGAACAAAACTACCAGATACAGGAAGATCAATTTTTCTAATCTTGCCAGAATGTTATAACTCTTACAAATGTTAAAAAAAAAAAAAAAAAAAGAATAACAAAATTGCTGTTTTAATGCACATAGTTTGTGTTTTTGAGACATGGTCTCATGTAGCCCAGGCTGGCCACAGATTCACTATGTAGCCAAGGATGACTGTAAACTCCTGATCTTCCTCTTCTCTGATTGCTGAGATCATAGGTGCATGTCACACAGGTTCACACAGGACTCAGGGTTGAACACAGGACTTCATGCATGCTGAGCAAGCACTCGAGCTACTGACTGAACCAAGATTTTTATGGATTCAGTGATCTTTAAAGGTAATTCAAATGAAGCATGTTTTCAGCCACTTAGGGCCTGAAGACTGGGTCCTTCATCTGTTAGTTCTGCCATGGGCAAGACTGGTCTATAAAATGGCTCTGCTGCTCTCTGATCCAGGTTCTCCACTGTGCTGGGACATCTTGTAGATAGATGCCTATGACCCCTGGGAATCCATGTTCCCCACCCTCCACCTTTATCCTCAATGAAAAACTTCCTGGTTCCTTAGACTCACATTCCTGCCAAGTCTGCCCACAGCAAGCTTGTTGGGTGGGTGCTACTGCCACCTGGTGGGCGTGTCTTATCTTGCAGAGTCACTCTTCAAAATGGATACAAAGTAGCAAGGGGATGATGGGCATTCTGGCAGTGACAAAGCCCTCTGCTTTGGCTACCTGGTTGGTAGCAAATCAGTATTGGATAGCCGTAGGGAGCTTGGGAACACCTGGGGCACACCTTAGTGCAGCTCTAGCCTGCTGCTGTACTGAACCTCGTCACTGGGGAGGTCAACCAGAAAGCCAGTGACTGGGTAGACTATTAGAACTGACAATCAGGACTACTCCCTGTCCTGTCACCTCCCTATGCAGGTAGTTCTGGGTTGATGAGAGGGAGGTGGTCACCTCCAGTGGAGTTGGCTACTGCAATCACGGGACAGGTTCCTGCAGGAAGAGCTTGGTGGCAGGGCCAGTGCCTTGAGAGACACCAAGACAGGAGCTGTCTTCATCCCTGCTGGGAGGTCAAGGATGGTCTGTTAGACACAGCTCGGGAGAGGCCACCTTCAGCAGCCAGCAAGCCTCTGCTGTTGTGACAGCAACTACACTGCCGAGGTGTCGTCATCCTAGCCTCTCCCTGGAGAGACACAGAGATCCCAGCCTTTGGGCTGAGCTGGCAAGCTAGCCTCAGAGTGACTCCAGACAAGGAAGTTGACATTCCCACTCTTCCCAAAAGCAGAGCACTCCTGCTTACACAGCCGCAAAAGCTCTTTGATTTGGTCTTCAGAGTCTTGCACATTATCTTGCTTAGCTTCATTCCGATGAGCTAATAATTTATTCACAATCGTGTGGTTATAGATAGAAACAATAGCAAACACTGAGCACAGTTTAAGACCAGACACTGTGAGCTCATCTCCTTCTAGCCTGACATGAATTCTGTGAGCTAACCTATTCTACTGGGGGAGAAAAGTTGAAAAGCGGATTGGTCCACGCTCACGGTTAATATGACGGCTGGTTTCGGATTCTGCACTCTGGGCTGTTACTGGCTTCTGGCCCCGCAAAGGGACTGACTACACAAAGAATGCCAAAGACTGAAGAGTGAAAACTATGCAGGCTGAGGCCAAAATACATGTGAGGTTCAGGGCCGTGGGAGAAGGACACTGCCGCTTTAAGAGCAATTTGCCCCGTCTTGGCAGGACATGGGTGACTAGGCAAACCCTAACCTCCTGCCTGGCCGGCTTACCTGGCACCCAGCCAGCTCCTGCTCCACCACCTGCTGCATGTCTGTGTCTAATGTTTCCGGCTCAAATGCCACGCTGGCTTGTTGCAGCCACAGCTCCAGCTCGGCCACCTGGGTCTTGCAGGCATGGAGGACTTCTGTGGGCTGAGGCCTACGTCTCTCCACTGTGGCCTCAAAAGCTCCTTGTTCGTGAGGAAAGTCCAGAGGTGCAGCCTCAATGGAAGGTGTGGCACCCTAAAATGAAGCCAAAGATAATCCAACCGTGAGAAGCCAGGAATCCAAGGCTTTTTTTTTTTGCACCAGTGCCTGGGAAGACCTGGGAACCTGCAATCCCCCTTCCCGCCAGTAAAACAAACAAAATAAGGACAGAAGGAGGAAGAAAAGAAAAGGAAAAATGCACCTCCACACTCATAGCAACAAGCACGTGACCCGGTGGCACAGGTTTCCAAGCAGCCAATCTGCATACACACAGGTGCAGTATTCCTGGGCACAGAGGCGGAGAGTGACGATCCCCGGGAGACAGGTGAGAGTGTGTGTGAGGGTGTGTGTCCCAAACACTTCAGGGGACTGGCCAGTGCTTAAAGTTGTATGACACATGATAATTAAGCACGGCGACACTGCTGTACACCCCATGCAAGCAGAAAAAAAAACCCTCAAAAAGCAAAAGCAAACACCAACAATAACAGCAAACTGCCGGCAGGGCTAATAATATACTGAAATCTGCTACACAAGTGTGACATCTTCCCAAGTGGCAAGATTATGTTTTAATTTTTCTTTATTCATCTACACTTCTCTCTATTCAAAACAGTGTGGGTCAAAGTAAGGAACTTTGTAGAGTAATAATGCACACCATTTCCTCCAGAGAAAAATCCCTAAAATGGCTTTCGTGTTTCTAGACTCTCAAACGTTAAGAACAGACTACATTAATACAAAGTTTAAATAAAGTGTGATATGTCCTCTGTATTGAAACAACTCGATTTCTTACCAAAATATAAAAACAAACTTTCTCCCTGATGTATTTGTTAGTTTCAATGTGGAGGTAAAGAAGCTTCCAGCAAGGTAGACTTGCCTGACACTGTAGGGCCTACCCTCTCCCAGAGTACTCATAGAGGACACCGACCTTTCTAGAGAAATCCCTCAGGAATATGGACTTGCATTTTAACCTGTAAAAATACTGCTTTCCACACATTCTGTGTAATGAAAATTAAAATGAATCTCATAATTTTTCCACTTAAGATTGTATGCAAACTTGTTAGCAACTACCTAAAAAAGCACAATTTGGGACAGACAGCAGACTTCCAACAGGAGCTGCTCCTACCTCAAAAATGCAACCTCAAGGGCTTATATTTTTCTGATACCTACTAACTTTACATGAACTTATTCTTTTCCAGTACAATGCTATTTCTTAGGCTTGGGGTATCCTCAGTGGTAGGATGTTGGCCTGTCATGTGAGAGGCCCCGAGTTTGATCTCCAGTACCTCAGACTCCCCCAAACAACAACAACAACAACAACAACAACACACACACACACACACATACACACACACACATACACACACACACACACACATACACACACACCCAACAAGTCTTCTCCTGCCTTCATCTACTTATTCTACAGTTTTCTTCAAAGGGCACCGTCTGAAAGAAGCCTTTCTCTCCCAGTATCTCCCCTGAGTCTCCTACACCAGGCCCATTCTTGCTCCCGGCTTCAGTGGTCTTTGCTAAGGTAAAAAGCTGTGGGAATTACTGCCAGACATCAGTTTCTAGCCCGAATAGTTATATAACTGATTGCACAAATAAGTTTTGGAGTATGACTATACCTTAGTGGCAAAGACTGAGAGACCTCCTTTCTTTTGCTGATATTATCTGTTAATACTAACGGATGAACCTGTGATAACTAATTTATCACCCATCTTCTTAATTTACTCAAAATTTTTATTTGACCTCCTCTGGTGGGTCAAAATTCTAAGTGGCAGTATTAAGCTGTTCTGCTTTCTTACCACCTTACCTTACTTAATGAGGAAATGAGGAAGCTGGATGACTAATCTGCCCTTTATTTAAACCTGAAAAGAATCCAAAGGGGTGGGGGTGGGGGGCAGAAGGAAAAAAAACACCTACATGCAACCTTGGAAGAACTGAAAGTGGCCTCAAGATTCTCATGGGACAGTGCTCCCCGCTACCCACATTTATTGTTCAAGTTCTGGACCCTGAGCCTAGGGATGGTGATCAGTGCATGGCCTCCTAGCCATAAAAGCACTTCTGAGAAGTGCAGGTCTGGACATAGGCTGCTAGCACAGGGTCACAGGGCTCTGTGATCTTCAAATCAGGAGTGTTAGGTTGGAACCTCCAGCTCATCCCTGCATTATCTGGAAAGCCCGCCCCCTCTCTCTCCAATCCACACCCTCTCAGAGAGTCTCTGAACAAAGAAATGGCACCAAAAACCCAAGCTCTGAATTCTTGGTGGCTACTGCAGCTTTTCCCCCTGAAGCTGCCAGCTGCCCAAGTCCCCACCTAAAGCGTTCAGCTTCTGACCATACTTGGGCACAAACCCAGCTTGTGATAGACACATCGTCACCCCTTTGCTTACAACCTATATAATCTCTCTGTTTTGTCTGTGGGCATGGCTTCTCCAGCCTCAATCTCTGGGACTGAAGAACCCACCTGGGAGTCACTTTGCTTAAATAAACTTGTTATACTTTTCCAATTCTTGCTTACTGTCCTCAATAACTTTTTGAAACAAGAACCCTGCTTTATCTGCTAGCCCTAAACCTTGAAGACCAAAATCATTTCACTAAATGTTTTATATATTGCATTGGGGAGGGGGGTTATTAAAGATGTTGCCACAAGTGTTTGCTACTAAATAAGAATTCTGTAGGCTCTCTGATAATAAAACAAATGTTTCCTTACCTTATATTGGTATTACTTATTCTTAATGAATGTGGTGCCAAAACCAGATCCTTATTTCATGCCACAAGCTCCTCTATTCCCATGTACAGATGAGGAAACATGGGCTTTGCTTTGAGAGTTTATTTAAACTGCTGGGGCCAACACCTTACGTGGAACCACAATGCAATCTCTGATTTCACTATGCTTTTGCAATGTACAAACCTGAGTTCTCCCACAGTTTCACAAACTCTTTGACATCCAAGTTAGACATCTGCTTTGGTGCGCCACTGATCTAAACCCCAGCTTTGTAAACTATGGGTTGTGACCCTCAATGAAGTCCCACAAATCAATGTACCTGTTATGAAAAGTCTGGCAACATAAAAGGTTTCTGAACATTGGACCATCAAAATAAATCAAATATGGAACAACCAGGACAACAGACCAAACATGGAGTGAGCTGCAGGGAGAAGGCCCAGTGGGTAGAAGATGCTTGCCTTACAAGTCTGATGACCTGAGTTTGAACCCCAAGCCCCACACAAAAACCTGGATGCAGCAGACTGAATCTGTAATCCCAGCACTCACTCCTAGGGAGAGATGGGAGGCAAGACAGCAGGGCTGTCAGGAAGTTCACGGCCAGGAGAGACTACCTTCAGCAACGCAATTCCCCACCACCCAGAATGTTTTTCTACTGATCATTAAAGCCCCACTCCCTTGGCTTTAAACAAACAAATAAAACCCCAACAAGGCAGAAGGCAGGACCCAACTCTCAAACACTGTCCTCTGGTTTCCACATATGCACTTTAGAATATACACTGCCCAGGTCACATCCTGCGATCTCACTGAAATCTTGGTCCTGGAACACACAACATGCATTTTATAATTTACATGTCATCATCGTATGCAACACCAACAAATGCCCCCCAAAAGCCTTGGCACAGATTCAATGCCACTGAATACTGTAAATTCCATATTTTTACTGTACAAAGTTTTCTGCTCTTACAGAAACTTAACGGCTGTGAACCAGGATTCCCCGAGAGAAACTGTCTGCAGAGACCATTTGACTGATTAGAGATTACTATGGTGTAGGTCCATGGTGAATTTACCTCTTTCAGGCTACTGCCATCCCACCCCTATGTTAGAACCATCAGGTACAAACTTCTTGAAATATATTACTTAGCTGACCACTGGCTTCCAACAAACAAATAGAAAATGTCCCAGACAACACCCGAAGCCTACAGGAAAGCCTCCCCATTGTGCTGTAGCTACCTTTCTGATGCTCTCACAGGTGAATTTTAAACTTGCTGTAATACGGAAAACAAAGACTTCTGATATTTTCCTGCCATTATTCTTCAGCCTATATCAAAGTGCAGTGCCCGTGAACTGTGCTGTGTTAAAATATATACTCAAACTCACGGAGCTGGAACACACTACTGAATGATGAGTGAGTCGTCAAAGAAATCAAGAAGAAAATCACAAAAACTTCTAAAATCAAATGAAAATAAAAAATGACACACAAAAATCCCATGCGATACAATGAAAGTGGTCCTAAGAAGAAGTTTATAGCTACAATTGCCTACATTCAAAAACCAGACAGACCTCAAGTAATTTAATGCTCAGTATGCAAACAGAAATTTAAGAACAGGGCGAAATTAATGAAACGGAAATGAACAAAAACAATACAAAGTTTTAATGAAACAGAAAGCTGGTTCTTTAATATATATATTAAATATATAATATATATATATATATATGTATATATATATATATATATTTTAAAACTGCATGTGTAGGTCTCTGTGTTGGCATGTGCACTTGTATGTCAGTACACAAAGAGACCAGAAGTACTGAATCTCACTGGAGCTGCAGTTACAGGTGGTTGTGAGTTGTCCACATGAGATCTGGGAACTGAACTTAGGTTCTCTGGAAGGACAGTGTGTGCCCTTAACTGCTGCACCATCTCTCCAGTACCAAAATGTTGGCTCTTTGAAAATATTTAGACAAAACCTTAGCCAAAACAGAGTGAGAGATTGCAAAAGAAAAAGAAAAGAAAATCATCATAAAATACCTTTAAAATTTATAGTCCACTAAACTGGAAAACCTAAAAGAAATGAGTAAATTTTTTGAAGCATATGACCAAGTTTAAACCAAGATGAGAAATTTGAGCAGATATATAATAGGAAATAGGATGAAAGCAGTAAACACAAAACAAAAAAAGAAGTCTTCCAAACAAAGAGTCCAAACAATAGATTCAGAAAAGGTTTTTGACAAAATCCAAATTACAAAAGTTCTGAGGAAATTGGGAATCAAAATTCCAATGCTATTCAAAACAAACAAACAAACAAAAACACACACAAACAAACAAGCAAGAAAAGAAAAAAACTATCTCATAATTCATATTGGGAACCCAAAAGACCCAGGTAGCCAAAGCAATCCTCAGCAAAAGGGATAATATTGACTTTCCTGAGTGCAAGTTATACTACAGAGCCATAGTAACAAGTGCAACATGGAACTACTCCAAAACAGACATGTGGGTCAATAGGATAGAATGTAAGAGCCAGCTATAAACTCACATACCTACATCTCCTGGTGTGGGTGCCTGTATGTGTGTTTGTGTAGTACATGCATGCATGTGAAGGTGTGTGCATCCATTCATAAGCAGAGGACAGTACAGGATGTTGGGTGTCTTCTCTATTGCTCTATGATTTATTTCCTTGAGACAGGCTCTCCTAGTGGAAACTTGCCATTTCTGGTAGGCTGCCTGATTCTGTTGTTACTGCCTCCCAGTGTTGGTGTTATAGGTATGTACAGTTATGCCTTAAAAAAAAAAAAATCATAGTAGCTGAGGATTTGAACGCAGATTCTCATGATTGCACAGCAAGCACTTTTACCCAGTAAGTCATCTCCTTAGGCTCTATCTTCTTTTTAAAATAGCCTCATGTTACTCAGGTTGGCCTTGAACACCTGACCCTCCTGGTCTTTCCCTCCCATGTGCTGAAATTACAGTGTGTGCCAATGTGAAGGTTTTATGAAGTACTGGAATAAAACTCAGGGTTTATACCCCCTAATCAAGTATTCCACCAAATAAGCTATATACCAGACCTCAGCATTGACTATGATGAAATCAACATATAAACTCTGGAAAATGGGAAGATGCTCTGTATCCTGCAGAGCCCAGTGCTCAGCCCAAGTCACAGTCTTTATGTAAAAATAATCAAATATAAATCTCACTAGCATGCAGAATTGCTTCCTTTTTTTTAAATGGTAAAACTATATGCATACCAAAGAATTGTGGGCAATCTCTAAATTTGGGGTGTGTGTATGTGCACACACACATATATATGCAGAGGCCAGAGGAGGAGTTGGGTGTGTCCTGCTTTATCACTATTCATATTCCTCCCTTGAGACAGGGTCTCTCACTTAAGTAGGAGCGAAGCTGAAGCTAGTGGCCTCAGCTAGCCTCCCAGTGCCAGTGTTAGAAGTGTGTGTAGCCACATCTGGCTTTTTATGTTGGTGTTAGGGATTGAAACTCAGGTCTCTATGCTTGCACACCAAGAACTCTTACCCACTGAGTCATCTCTTATACCTTCAAAGAATTGTTTAAAAATAGATTTGTGATTTACTTATCAGTAAGTATCTGATGTTGTACCTATTTTATAACCGTGTGTACCCAGGTTGAATAAAAGCTCAGGCATAGAAGGGTCTTAAGTGGATGTTGAAAAGTTCTAACCTTTAGAAAGGGTTGCACTTAAACTGCAAGTTTAATGCTCTGGGTATTGCTACATTGCATGGCAAAATCTCCTTTAAACTTATCCACTAATATTTCATTCGATTCTAAAAACACCTGCACATCTTCCACACATCCACACATCTCATAACATCAGTAACTGCATGAATTACAATGCCTAACAGCCTGCATTTAGATCTGACACATGACTTAGAGTCACAGATTTCTGTATTAAATATTTATTTTCATGAGACATGGATTGGAAATGACTCAGAATTTTATTGAGTACTGTAATCTTCACCTAGACAAAGCTCTTGACTTCTAAAAGAAGAAACTGAAGCCGACACACAACTGATGGCTTGGGCTACCATCTCTGTGGACCCCCAGTTAGGAGGTGGTATGCCAATGAGATGGAAATGGTGCCAGGCATGCAAAAGAAGAGCTTTGGAATCACCAAAGGGCTGTCCCTGCAGTGGCCAAAGGTGGCATCCAACTGATTTTTCAAACCTATCATGATCTGGGTGTGGGGATGTAATTCTACAACTCTAGCACTGGGGAGGTTAAGACAAGAACATGGCATATCCAAGGTCAGACTGATATATAGCTAGCTTATCTCAAAAAAAATTCAACCAACCAACCAACCAACCCACCAAGATACCAACCAACCCAGCAAGAATCCAACCAACCAACCAACCAACCAAGATACCAACCAACCAACCCACCCACCAAGAAACCAACCAACCAACCAACCAACCAACCAACCAACCAACCAACCACTCCATAGAAGCTGTGCTAAGAAGAAAACAGAAGCACTTAATTCACAGTTGACAGCCATACAGTTAAACACTCAAGATTCCAAATCAGGAGGCATAAAGAGCTGAACCTCAAACTTAACCCTTAGTAGCTATAAGGCTCTGGAGACTTAATGGCTTTAAGCCTCAACATCTCCATCTGTCAAGTAGGCTAACAGTTGCAGCTACCTAACATGGCTGGTGGGAGGATTAAGAAAGATAGTGGAAAGACCTCACTGTGTAGCTCACTGTAATCATCCCCTCAGTTTTATAGTATTCTCCCCATTTTTCTTTTTTCTCCTCAGTGGTACCATGTTCAGGTGAAAAGACCTAGCAAAGTAACTATACCTGGAAAAGGACACATTAAGCAGAATTTCTACTAGAGCTAAACATAGCTAAAGCAGTAACCACGCTCTCTCTCTCTCTCCCTCCTCTCTCACACACACATGTATGTGTATATATACATACATATGAAAAGTTATATATATACATATATATATGACCTATATGTATATATTATATAGGCCCTTTCTTACACACACACACACACACACACACACACACACACACACACACACACACACACACACACACAGATTGTGTATGGGGTACACATGCCACAGCAAGTGCATGGAATTAGGGCAATTCTGCAGAGCTGGTTTTCTCCTACTTCTATACGGCTTTAGGGTATTGAACTCATGTTGCCAGGTTGTGCCACAACTGCTTTTACCCACAAAACCATCTTGTTTTTTTAACTGTCTTAAAAAGAACAGACTAGGGGCCAGAGAGATGGTTTCACTGTTTACAAGCATTTGTTCCTGTGGCAGAGGACCCAGTTTCAGTTCCCAGTACCTACATGGTGGCTAACAATCATCTGTAACTCTGTTTTCAGTGGATCTGATATTCTCTTCTGACTTCCAGGGCCAATGCATGCATGCGGTGCACAGACATACAGGCAGGCAAAACACCCACATGTAAAATACATGTATAAATACTTCTAAAAACCAAACCAACCAAACGAAAAAACCCAGAGCAATTCTGGCTTGTAAAATCAAACAACCACGAAACAATTAAGCAGGCCAACAATTTTCCTGGACTTATGCTAAGTCCTACCAGTGGGTCTACCCCTCCAATGTCTGTCACCTTGCTGACAGTACTATTAGGGAGATGGAGGATGGACAGCAAAAGGGCAAAGACAATTTGATAACCAGAGCTCATTTTTTCTAAGAACAGAAAAAAAGATTAAGGAAAAAGACATATAAGTATAACCCCATATGAAAAAAGAGCCCTTTAAAAAAGAAAACACTGCAAAAAGCACCCCTGGGTCTCTTTCAGGAATTCCGCAGTGAGAGCACTGGAGCTTCAGGTCCACTCCAACGGTGCCCTGTGGTAACCCTTCTTGAGAACTGTAGTGGGCTTCAAACTAGGAAGTTGGGAGGGAATGTGCTGGGGCAGCTCCTTACTCTGTTATGTAGTCCCTGTAGTTTGCCCTCTGAATCTGATCCTCTTTTGTCAACATGAGGTAGGTATTAACTTGCCTTTTATAATCTCATGATTAAACAACAAAGAACACAGACGCCTTTTCTGAACGGGTCCTTGATCAGTGCCTGCTTTTCTCCATTTTCACCGATTCCATGTGTTGCAGACACGGATTAAAGGCTCAGTCATCAACTCAACCACTGTTTCAGGCTCATAATGGATGAACAAGTGGGCAATGGAAATAACAAAACGGCAAAACCTGCATCGGGATGGTCGACAGCATACATGAGGGTGCTGACCTTCACAGGGGCCTTGCGGCTCAAAACCCAAAGCACTGCAGAGGTCAGTCAGACAGCCCTGGGCAACTGTGGGTGCTGGCCTGGGAACCCACGCAGCCAGCTTGTGGCTGTCGGGCAGGGTCTTACCTCTTCTGCTTGGCTGAGCTTCAGGGAAGGTTCTGGGTCTTGCTCAGTGCTTCCTGGGTCTGGTGCAATCATGTGTGCCATGGAACTGTCACAGGTGCTAATTCTCCCATCTGCCTCCTGTGGAGAGAAGAATCAGCTCCTAGCCAGGCTCTCCCCTGCCGCCAGGAGCCCCTCTTCCGCAGATGCTCATTTACAGTTCGCCTGCTAGCACGGAAGTCAGGTGCAGCAAGCAGTTAGTTGATTGTGGATGCTTCTTTGAAAGCCTTTTTGCTGGGTTTTTTATTTTTAAGATTTATTTATTTATTATGTATACAGTGTTCTGGCATGTAAATGGTTGTGAGCCACCATGTGGGTGCTGGGAATTGAACTCAGGACCTCTGGAAGAGCAGCCAGCGCTCTTATCCTCTAAGCCACCTCTCCAGCCCCTGCTGTGGTGTTTTGTTTTTAAAAAGGTTTACCTTATTATATTTATGTGTATGTATGTTACCTGTGTGGGGTTATATTATGTCAACCATGTGTGTAAAAAAGGACTAGATAAGGAAAGGCAATTCTGTGAATAACCAACAGTGTTTACTTTTAAAAAATACTGATTTTTATAGTGCTCTCAATATACTCATGGTAAATATGTGAGGCAATGCATTTACTAATGAACTTGATTTAGTATACGGGCATTTCATCATGTTGTACGTCCCAAGTATGTACAATTAAGTCAAAAAAAAAAAAAATGGCAGGAGCATTTTCTGATCAAATCATTCTTTCAAACAAACCCTTTGATTTGCTAACATTTTTAGTCTTTGTATGGGCCACTGCGAAGCCTTGGAGATGCTGAGGGCACAGTGAACAAAGAGAAGAATGGGAAGAAAACCCAGGCAATAAGGCGCTCTGACAGCCCCCATGGCTACTCCCCTAGTTACCTGCACGATGGTGGCTGAGGACGAGGATGCTCCATCCTCCTCCAGGTCCTTGCTGTGCTTCCACGGAAGAGACAAGGATGCAGAAGAAGGCTCCGCTCTCTTACGTCCATCCTAAGACAGTAGTCAGTCAGCAAAGGAAAAAAAATTCTTTTCACAGCTGGAGCCCCACTCAGCTCCTTCAAACAAGACTCAACCTATTGGGCAATTTAGCCACCAGCCTTGCTCTCCCCTACCCCATGTCCCAGGTATTTCTTGCACTAAATCATATCTCCAGATGTGGATGCTTTTCTTGTGCCTAAAACAGCCACAATTTTCTTTGCTGAAGAATAATAAGCTCATGCCCCACAAAGGGGATCAATCAATGTTGAGTCAGAGTTTAATCTGTCTTGGTCACCATAATCTTAAGCAGTGTAAGTTTTACTTGTCAGGATCACTCCTGCAATCTGATGATTGTGTACTTTTAGTCGTTGTCAAGGACAGTTTCTTTACGTGTGTCAGCTCAAAAGATGTAAATGTCTGAAATGAAAACGTGTGTGTCTTCTTTGCTTGGGTCCTGGGTCCTCCTCCAGCCTTGAAATGTCTCCACCATAAAAGGATGTAACTGGACTGTGAGTTGAAGTTGTCTGGTGGTCAGAGTACAAAGTAAACCATCATCCTTCCAACTCAGTCACACGATGTGCTAGTGACACTCAGTAGGACAAAATGTCTGCTCTGTGTGACAATGAGGCCATGAAATAATCTATGAAATGAGCAAAAAAGCTGCCTTGTGGCCGTGAACAAGTCCTATAGACTAGGCTGCTGCTAGGCACTTTTTTGACTACACTATGTGCAATGCTGGGTTTTGAGTATGAAATGGAAATTAGTACCAAGTTTAAGCCTCTCTCAACCAGTTACAATGGAGCATAAGAATTAGCTGTATTCACTGCAAACACAACTCATGTCCTTGACAATACTACTCTAAAAACAAAAACCAGTCTCAAATATGCAAAACAGTTATCTGCTAAAAAAACAAAAAACAAACAAACAAACAAAAAACCCCAAAACCACCAAACCGCATATTCTCAAAGCTCCAGAGAAGCATTTGGAAGTCAGAACACAACAGAAGACTCCTTTGCACCAACAGGTGCCTCCAAATCACACTCATTCCACTCTCCAGGGACCAAGAGGGTTTAGATGAACTTAGTAATATTAATGACCAAATAAGTACTTCAGTCTCAATTGAAAAAGAAATCATCATTAACTTTAAAAGCCTTCGGTTCCCATTGATATTCATTTAGAAGTGTGGTCCTAGACAGTTTCAACAAGAAAACTATCGTCATGGGAGTTGGAGAAATGAATGGTTCAGCAGTTAAGAGTATGTATTGCTTTTGCAGGAACTGAGTTTGATTCCCAGCACCCACTCTGGGGTGTGTAACTCCAGTTCCAGGGGATCAGGCACCCCGGCCTCTGAAGGCTCCTTACTCATGTCACGGGTATATAACTCACCCCTCCTTCCCGCGCCAAAACAATTTTAAAAAACAATAAAATAGAACTTTTTCTAAAATCAAAGAAAACCGCTTTTCCTTACTTCACTCTTCACGGAGCTCTCTTCTGCCTCCTCCTTCAGCACTGGCAGGAAAGACATGGAGCTTGTTCTGTTAAGCTAAAAGGCAAAGCACAAGAACACCTGTAGTCAGGCTGTGGACTAGTAATGGCATGCTGGCCAGGTTGCATTTTTATGTAACTAAATCTTAATGCATTATACAAGATGTCCACCCACGCCTGCCAGAAGTCTCTGGGCCTTGTGCCTTTCAGTTCTCCTAGCCAAACGTCTGGCCTGTGGAATCCTTTTCATTTGCATGATCCCTATGGCCCCTCCCCCCATTTCACTGCTGTGGGCTCAGCGTGGTCTCGATGCTGACGCTGGACCACTTCTGAGTCTGCAGTAGGGTGACTGTTCTAAGGCAGATGCTTCAAAGGTGGTTCCCTCCCACACACGTGTCTGATTTCCTAAGTGTGTCTTTAGGTTAACTCAGGTATAGGAATGCTGGGTTGTGTTCAGAGCAGACACGCCCTGAGGATCTGTGCTCACCAGTAAACAACCTCAAGTGGAGAATTTCCACTTAAAAAAAATTCCTTTACTATGGACGGCGACATCGCAGGTTGTTCGGGTGGAAAGTATTACCCATTAACTCTCAGGGAATGTGAGACCAGAACTAAACAAAAGCCACGCCTACCTTCCTGTCTGAAGCACCCCTCTCCGCGGCCCCACCCTCTTCTGAGGGGCCTGAAGACAGCTCATCTGCTTCTCCTTCTTGCTGTTCTCTCTTCAGGTGCTCATGAAGGTTCACTACAGAGGTCTTCAAGCCCACCAGCAGATCTTCCTTCTTCTGGTTTAGATTCAGAATCTGCTCTTCCAACCTTTCCATCTCCCCCTGTACAGAAGAGTTGCGGGCATCATTTGTGGGAAATTGGAGCAGCCTCTGGATGCACCAGGAGCCAGAGACCTTCAGGACCAGGGATGCTTACTGACCTGGTCTGAGGCTACTGGGTAAACCCAGTAACTGGTTCCTGGTATAGTACGGCTCCTCACCCTGGTTGATACTGCTAAAGCACCTGTGTAGGATTTATAATCGGTAGGGCTCCTTAACCCTTTTTAGACCTTGTAACGCGGGCGGATTTGGGGGTTGAAGAAGTATGGGAACTTGGAACACAACGTCCACAGGTGACTTATGTGCAGCCAGGACAGGGAGCCAGTGCCATAGTAGCTAACCCCAGAGCCAGTGCCATATTGCTAACCACAGGACACAGAGACAGAATCCCCATGATCAAGAACCACCAGGCTGCAGTTTGATGAACATATACTTCCCACATACACACATACACCCCCCCCACACACATACACCCCCCCACACACACATACACACAAACCACACACACACACACACACACATACACTTATACACCACATACACACATACACTTATACACCACACACACCACACACACACACTTCTAACACCCCCCACAAATTTCTCCTTTAATCAATATCCATAAAATCACTAAATTGTGTATGCAACTATGTCCATGGATACATGTGCACATATATGCCAAAGTTCAGTCTAAGAGCCATTCATCCTTAAAAACAACAAGAACAAATCAGACAAAAAACAAAACAAAACAAACAAACAAACATACAAAAACAAAAAACCCAGGGTCTTATTATGTAGTTCTCACTGGCTTGGAATTCACTATGTAGATCAGACCAAGACTCCAACTCACAGATCTGCCTGCCTCTTCCTTCTTCATGCTGGGATTAAAGGCGTGTGCTACCACACCCAGCCCATGTATCTTATTTTTTGAAACAGGGTTTTACTTGGTAGAAGCCAACAAGTAAGTTATGTTGAATGGCCAACAAGGCTCAGGGATCTGCCTGCTTCTGCTTCCCCAGGCTGAGGTTATAAGCACATGCCACAACACTGGTCTTGGTTTGTTTGTTTCCAAGTAGGGTCTGGGCATTGAAATCAGGCTCACAAGCACAGTAATCAACTAAGCTACCTCCCTACCCCCCCACAAATTGTTGGCTTTTTACAAACAAAAAAAGTAACATACCACTATATATAAGGGAGAGCTCTGAAGTCTAGAGTAAGAAGGTGATGTCCATCAAGTTGTAGCTAGTATATGACATGGCCAAACCCATGCTTCCTTATGACTCATGGCCTCTGGCACTCATTGCTAAACCAATACCCCTATGCTGCCCATAATGAAATTTCCCTACTGGCAGAGTTAACTCTGAGTTGACTATGGTTCATATTCTACTTTCAATGAGCATCACACTTCAACAAAGATGCTTCCAACAAAAGCAATACCACAGCCATTAGAATAAACCCAGGGAAACAGAGACCTGGTTGATGTAGGCACAGACAGGTACCAAGCCACCACCTGTGCAGTGGTATCCATAGCCGTCTGGGAGCCACTAGTGGTGTCCAAAGCTGAGAGTCATAGTCCCCAAGGTTAATGTCATTCCCATATTGTTGTTAACATGTTACTAACCATTTTTTTTTTTTATGTTGGCACTTACACTGACAGCACAAAAGGGATGGGGGCATCTTTTAGAAACTGATGTGACACCAGTTATTTATGGTAGGAAAAATATGCCAATCTCATTTAAGAATGTCCTTATTGAAAACATACGTGTTGGGGATCAGTAGCAGAGCACTCATCTAGCATAATCAATGCTCTGTGTTTAGTTTCCCCCACATTGCACACCTGAAAACACATCTTAGATATTTGGGTGACAAACAAAATGTGAGGTGTGTGTAAAACATTTTGCTGTGTCCCAAGTACAATAACTGGTAAGAACTTCTAGGGATGTGTATGCTGTGAGCTGACTCCTCGTCCCCTTTTCTCACAGAACATTATTTTTCCATGAAATAAAATAGCCAATAAGCTATACTTATATGCTAAAATGAGATTCTTAAAAGATATTTCTCAAGAAGCAGGTGTCACATAATAACTGTGGGAACACGTGAAGCTTGGTAGTGGTGCATGACTGAGATAGTATCCCTTACAGGACCCAGTGTGACACGACAACATCAGCTATGGGTAGGAGATACAGCACAGTCACCACGCTTGGAGGAACTAAAGAGTGTGAAGAGTGCCTTGATGAGGCCTTAGAGCCCATTCTCAGTTATCTCCAACTTCCTGTTTGTTGAGTTTCAGTGTAGTGTTAAAAAACAAAACAAACAAACAAACAAAAAAAAAAACAAAAACACCACGAAAGCCTGTGACTTGTGTTTAATCCCACCACTCAGGGAAGCAGACACAGAGGCTGGCAGATCTTTGTGAGTTTGAGGCCAGCCTGGTCTACACAATGAGCCCTTGTTTGCCACCATCACCACAGAAAGATAGATGAGCAATCACATATGAAGAGTCTCATTTCCAAGTAGACAGTTTCATGCTCTCAACTAAGTCGCTATGGTCAGTCCACCTCATGAGTATCACCGTTACATCAAAGTGTCTGGAAGCGCTAAGGAAGAAGTGTACTTTTTCTTGGGTCAGTTCTATTTGCTCCTTCTTTCCTGACATTGCCAACCAGGCGCTATCTCTGTCTCCTTGGTCCACCATGCTTCATAAAGGCCATGGGCCTGTGTTGTGTGATGTGCCTCAAAGACTTGACCTATGGGTGATTTCCTTCATTTGTACTTACGTAACAAATGCTCTTTGGAATCTTGAGTTTTAAAGTATTTGAAGAAACTTGGTACCTGCACCCTACCTACTGAGCTGACCACACTGGGCTCACATTATCAATTCAGCAGTGATAGGCTGTGTCACCTCAAACCTCTTAACTTTGCCTTTCATGTTAAGCAAGTTGCCCTCGGTCTCCCAGCTAGCAGGTGGCAAAGCCTTGTTTTGAGAACCACATTAACTGCCTGAGTGTGTCCATCAGACAGCAGGAAAAATACAGCTTTCATGTCCTTGGACTCTATCACACTCTTTCAATACAGATGTGCCAATATAAAACCAAAGACCTAAAAGGCCCTACCCAGAGAGTTTTATGGCACTAAAAATACAGCCAGGTATCTAAGATCCTTCATTATGACAGTGCAGTTTAATTACCCCTGAAGTTCAGCCAGCCCGTACTGCTTGACTCCTACCCCAATATACTACTAGGTCAGGGTGTCCAAGCTACATCAGCATCTTGGACACAGAGAATATGCAAACCTAGATACACCATACTGAGAGTGTGGGGGCATCTTAGGAGCCTCGCCACAGGATTTAGAAGCCTACCTAGTTTCTCCAAGTTTAGGGGTTATAATGGCATATTGATGACACCACAGAACCACCAACTCATGAAATAAGAATGGAAAGAAAATAGTTCCATTTGGAAAACGGATGTCAGGCATTAACACTGTCATACTCCAAAAGATTCTAGACCCCAAGGGTAAAGAGAGGGTCCATGGGATGGGCGGACAGGTGAATGACAGACATACCTGTATGGAAGGCAAGTTGGCAGCATGGTTTTGTGACAGATGTTCCGGGGAGAACTCAGCTGAATAATTATTTAATATCTGTTTTAAATTTTCTATTTCTCCATCACATTCAGCAGTCTGCTTTATGACAACCTATAAAATAACACCCCCCCCAAAAGAGTACTGTTAACATCTAAGGAATAAACAAACTGTATCTGTTATCTATCCCATCCCAAGTTCCAATAAAATGTAGAGACTATGCACCCACACACATTCTAATAGGAAACAGAATCTTTATAAAATAGGAAATCCTTATTATTTTGTATTTTTCTGTATGGGTGTGAAGGGGGTGGGAACTGTACTAGTGGAGGCCAGAGGACAACTTGCAGGAATCAGTTCTCTTCTTCCACCGTGTGTACTCATGGGTCAAACTTAAGTTGCCAGGCGTGGCAAGCAAGTGCCTTTACCTACTGAGCCATCTGGCAGGTCCCTAGAATACCCATGTCCTCTGTATTTGTATTCTAAATAAATGAAATTCCAAATATATTCTAAATATTCCTGAATTCATACTCAAAATCTACAGAGCAAAGTTCTTCCTGCTCAATCCTAATCTACCCACCCTACTAGACTCCAGAGCATCTCAGTAGGGCTCGGGGCATAGGGCCAGGCAGTGGTGGTGTACACCTTTAATCCCAGCATTTGAGAGGCAGAGGCAGGTGGATCTCAGCGAATTTGAGGCCAGCCTGGTCTACAAAGCTAGTTCCAGGACAGCCAGGACTATTGCACAGAGAAACCCTGTCTCAAAGACCAAAACAAAAAACCAAACAACAAGCAAACAACCCCCCCCCAAAAGAAACCATCAAATTTGATACTTTTTCTTTCACTTAACTATTTCTAACAAGGTACAACAATGTTAAATCATGTTCCCTCTGTGGGTATTAAGAGAAAGATATCAGCCGATCAGTAGCCATTACAGAGGACTGTTAATCTTCGAATCAGGGAATACAAGATCCCCCAACTTTAGAGGGTCAGTCTGTCCCCTTAAATGTAAAGGGAACTGTATAAAGAATAAGATACAGCACTTTCCAAAGCAAGAGGTGCAACGTCTCTGCCAAGAGGGGAGTTGCATGTGGAGTTCAAGGTTGTTTTAATAGGGCTGGAGAGATGGCTCAGGGGTTAAGAGCACTGGTTTCTCTTCCAGAGGTCCTAGGTTCAATTCCATGGGGGTGAGGGTGAGGGTGAGGGTGAGGGTGAGGGTGAGGGTGAGGGTAAGGGTGAGGATGGGGGTGAGGGTGGGGGTGAGGGTGGGGGGTGGAGGGAAACCCTCCTGAGAGTGATGGGAAAATGTTACCGAAAGGCAGAGACCCTCAAGATGGAGAACAGAAGCTTCAAACACTAAAATTCTCACTTTGTTGCATAGGAACTGACCTTGACACTAGTTACCTCTTCATTTTCTATTTAAGTCTCCCATTAAGACTTCTAACACAAGTCTCCCTGAGGCGGGAAATGGCCCAGCCTACCTATGTCAGGAGTTGGGGAATATTGAGGTAATTCACAAGAGGAGGACGTGATTGAGGTGGACAAGGAGACTGCTATATGATGCTTGCTTTATAGGTCTTTAGTTTCCAGAGCATGTAAGCGCCTTGATCGGGTTTGAACTCTCTTTCCCTCTGTTTTACTCACAAAGGTCTTTAATAGCTATATCAACTAAACAGACCATAGAATGCTAATGTGCTCAGCCAGAGCAAGGTCGAGAAACATGGGGGTGTGGGAAACCATTCATTCATTCATTCATTCATTCATTCTTTATTTATTTATTTGAGATAGGGTTTCTCTGTGTAGCCTTGGCTGTCCTGGAACTCACTCCATAGACCAGGCTGGCCTCCAACTCACAGAGATCTGCCTGGCTCTGTCTCCTAGGTTCTGGATTAAAGGTGTGTGCCACCACTACCTGGCTGACTTGCTTATGTATGTATGTATGTATGTATGTATGTATGTATGTATGTATATCAAATGCCACTTCTTGAACAACTGCTTTCAATATAACTTGAAAACTACACTGGCTAGTTGTGTTTTCCTGTCAACTTAGTGCAGGCTGGGGTCATCAGGGAACAGAAAACCTCAACTGAGAAAATAACCTCCATCAGATTGGCTGCAGGCAAGTCTGTGGGGCACTTTTTGATTGATGGTTGATGTGGGAGGGTGCAGCCCACTACGGGCAGTGCCGCCCGTGGGCGGATGATCCAGGGTAGTATAAGGACACTGGCTAGGTAAGCCAGTAAGTAATGTTGCCTCCATGGCTCTGCTTTAGCTCTTGCCTCCAGGTTCCTGCCTTGGCTCCCCTCAGTGGACTATGACCCAGGATATGCTAAGCCAAGTAAACCTTTTTCTCCCCAGGCTGTTTTATCACTGCAATAGAAACCAAACTACAAGAAGAATTAAACCAACTTTTACTGAACATTTCCACGTAGGCAGCAAGTTGGCTCTGGTCATAAACCGCTCACCTTCAATAACTCATTTTGTTCCTGAGTCACATTTTCCAACAGTTTCACATCTTGTAAGAGCTGATTTGTCCTCTGAAACACAGGCAGAGCTTTGGTTCCCGTCTGGGGTAGCCTCAGTTCCATTTGGTAAGTCATTATCTCAGCAATAGTTTTCTTCATGGGATGGATGTTTTCAAGTATGACCTTAACGGCAGAAAGACCAATACATGAGTGAAAACAGAAACAAAAACAAACAAACAAAAGCCACACAAAAGACCATGCAATTTTACTTAGTGCAGATTAAAATGTTTGTAATTTAATGTACAATTTCAATTAAAGATATTTTATTTTTACTTTTAATCGAGTATATGCATGTACGGGATGGGGACTGCACATGGATACAGAACCTGCAGAGCCCAGAAGCGGGGACAGGAGACCCTGGAGCTGGAGCTACGATTTGGTACTGGGAACTCAACTCATATCCTCTGCAAGAGCAGGAAGTATGCTCATCCACTGAGCCATCTCTCCAGCCCTGTAGTTGCAGTTTTAAAAGCATTTTCTTAATTTAGATTTAAAAGAGCTTTCGAGGTATGATTGCCAAGGGTCTTAGGAAAGAACGTCTGGGGAAAGACTAACTTTCCAAATACTACCATCAGCATTCAGACAGCTGGTTCCACACTCCCTCCCTTTACCCCTCTGTATGGAATTGCGCCTAGGTTCTGTATGCTGTCATTGGGCAGGGCATGAATCTTACTTCCAAAGTAAATGTACTTAGTCCAGGATTTCCTGCAGGAGTTTTTAAAAAAAATGTTCCCTGAAGTGAACAGAATTGGCCAAATTTCATTTTACTATAGGACTCATAGATAAGACCTCATTTAACCCTTAAAGGATCACAGGTAAGGAGACAGGCTCCCAGGGGGGAGAAGACCCAATTAAGTTTAGATGGCAAGAGACAGGGGCAAGACTAGAAACCAGGTCTGCCTGCCCTTAAAGGGCCTGCTGTGGTTCACGAGGCTGAGTGGGAAGGTCAGCACATTTGCTGAGATAATGTGCTCGGCTCTCTACAAGCCATACTTAGCTGATGATCTCAGCACCAATACAGAGAGATAAAAGAGAAAGAGGGCCAGGAAATATTCAAAGCCAGTAAACACTATTGCTGGGGCCAGACACCCTCCAAGGACTCATGTAGGCAATCAAGGCCTTGGGAGGGCAAACATACAGGGAACTAGTTTTCCTATTGTTACATAGGGAACACTATAAATGTGACTTAAGTGGTTTTCATGGAACTGGCTGCTTTTTTACCCAGCCTACAAGATGGCTCACAAATGTAACTCCAGTCTCAGGGAATCCAACATCCTCTTCTGGCCTCCAGGGGCACTGTGGGTATATGTGCATACACATGCATTTGGGAAAACACCCACACACATGAAATAAAAATAAATCAAATCTCAAAAATATTTTAAAGATTTTTATATGTCTATACAGCTGTTTCCAGCCTTATCTACGATTACTCTGATGAGTCTAACACTTTGGATTATACCCTATGATCACATATTTTTAGGCAGACAGTAAGTATTGTTTAAAAAAAAAAAAAAGTAACACTCAAAAATGATCCATGCATACCTCCCCATGCTTGAGATGTTCTTCAGGTGGAAAATCAAATATTTCTTTGGATAACAGGATAGCTTTGATTTTTGCAACCTTTTTCTCCATTGATTTTACTTCAGATTCAATCACAACCACGTCCTAGAAGTTTAGAAACGAGGCACACTCATGTACTACTACACGCTGCAATGTATAACATATTGTTATTCATTTTAATCTAATACTTAACCAAAAGCCGGGTGTTTACCACTTACACTGCTTAAAAACTAACAGATGATTGCTTGGCTTAAAAATAAAAGTTTTTAGTTAACAAGGCGGTGATAGTGCATGCCTTTAATACCTGCACTGAGGAGGCAGAGGCAGGTAGATCTCTGTGAGTTCCAGGCCAGCCTGGTCTACAGAGTGAGTGCCAAGCCAGCCAGGGCTACACAGAGAAAAACCTGCCTTGGAAAACAAAAAGAGTTAGACCACTAGACAACACCTCGAAGTCAAGCTATCTGCAGGGCCAAGTTTCAGTTACTCAGGAGAACAAAGGTTAGCACGCTTCCAAATCAGCTTCTAAAATAAACTCTCAGTTATCTACAAACTCTTTAAATTTATCTTTGGAATGTGTTTAACTATGTAAACACAAGTGGGTCTGGCATTTTAGAAATTCCCATCACTTTAAGTTAAAAAAGAAACGATAAAGTCACCCTTCAGCAACAGATGAGGAGCTGGAAAACCCCAAGGTTTTCTTATCCACCCCCTAATGAGCTCCTGCTGAGGAGAAGGCTGCAGAATGATGCCATGACCCAGGCAGGTTAATTAAACACAAGGTCTCTTGTCCAATGGCTGATTCTCTCAGTGTTAATGTCCATAACTGGGCCAAAAACCTAAAGTTAAATGCTAGAAAAGAAAAGTTGAAATATGTGAGGGAAACCCACATAATGAAGTCCCCTGACTAACAAATGAGAGCTTGAAACTGAGCTTAGCATTCAAGACGCAACAGAATAATGAGGTGACAAGGGAGGTTTTAAAAATGATGCAGGAAGGCTGAAGGCTTCAAATTATAGTAGTTTGCAATTGCAATACTGAAAAAAAATCTTTATGAGTAAATTAATCTGCAGTAACTTTTCATAGGAACATACCTAAATTATGACAAGTCAGATTACATTGACTTTTATTTTTTTCACCTACTGTTTAAGAAGCAATGCCAAACTACAGAGTGCATCTTAAAGCCACTTCCGTCAAAAACCACAGGCGCACACATGTTGCCACTTTGTCAAAAGCTTCAGCAACCAAGAATTGACCCCAGGACTGGTTAGAGGGTGAATTAGAACAGTGTGCTCATTTATCAGGGTTCTTCATGTTGCAGCTAGACTACTTCTGGGTGAAGGATGGGGACATGCGTGCAGTTGTACAAAGTAAAATACAACCTAAGAAATAACATCAACTGAAAATGTGTATAGGATGTGTCTGTGTACAAGATGTATAGGATTTGGGGGCATTGCCTGGCATAATGTGCCAGATGAACTGTACACAGGAAACAGGAACCCACGTCTTTGCCGTCACTTACGTCTGCCACCTGCTGGATGTGTGGAAGGGCGTCCACCAACTGCTGCTGTAAAGCTGCCACTTGGCCACTTAACTGTTGGATGGACTGGATTAAGTCATCCGTTTCAAAAATGATTGACAGGTCTTCCAGATCTGTGAAAACTGAATGTAGAAGACTGTACTTCTGCTCAGAATCTTCCAGAGCCATCTAGAGACACAAGGAGAAGAGGGGAAAACACCAAGCTGATGAAACAAAGCAGCCATCACGTTCAGATCCAGTAAGCGTAAACTTTGTCTCAAAAGTTTCAAGTCCTAGGCATTTCTGTGTTTAGAATTAAACCAATGAGCACTCTATTGTCAGGGGTTGACTTGAGCATCTGCTGGCAGACTCTGTCAGGTAATAAATGTTGGTTGTCTGAAGTGTCCAAATTTTCCTGTAACTTTTACATAACAACAGCAAAAGCACAAAGCAACCCAAGTATCTGTTAGCCAGCAGATGAATAAACAGGCTGGTACAGTATTTGACAATGGAAAGAATGAATTACTGATGGCCGTAATAATGGGATGAATCACAGGTGCATTATACTAAGTGAACGTGCAATTAAAATAAACAAAAACCTGGGTGGTGGTGGCGCACGCCTTTGATCCCAGTGTCTGGGAGACAGAGGCAAGATCTCTCAGTTTGAGGCCAGTCTGGTCTACAGAGTGAGTTCTAAGACAGCCAGGGCTAAATGGAGAATTCTGTCTTGAAAAACAACAACAACAACAACAAACAGAAAAAATGAGTTAAGAGACTTGCCATGTAGCTTAGGCTAACCTTGAATTTTTGGTCCTCCAACCTATCCTTCTAATCACAAGCTTTACAGTGGATTGCTACTATGCCCAGCAAAATGAGCTTTCTCATGCTTAGTGGAGAGTGCTGGCAGTCATTTAAATAAATTCTAAAAGAAAAGGAGGAGACAGAGTTGGGGCAGGGGTGGGGCACAAAGATGACATAAAAGAAATTGGAAAAAAAAATATACAGGTATAACAGCACACACACCATAACCCTAGCACTTGGGAGGTAGAGGCAGGAGGATTAGGAGTTCAACCTGAGCTACCTGAGACCTTGACTTAAAAGACAAAAACAAAATCAAAGGAAAGATAACAAGCAATGCCAGAAAACTTTAAAGGAGTATCTTAGTATTCTTTATTTTGCATGTGTGTATGTGTGGGTGGAGGTCAGATGACAACTTACAGGACTTGATCCCTTTCTTAAACCATGTGGGTCTCAAGGACTGAACTCAGGGCATCAGGCTTGGCACCAAAGCACAATTACCTGCTGAGCCATCTTTTGGGTCAGGATAGCTGTTTTAATTATAAGGACAACATGGGATTTTTCACACAGGACCAATTCTCCGGTGCTTACTGACCTTTCAAGGATTCACCAGGACCCATTGTGTGGGAAATAACCTGTACGTTCCCTTGTCTTCCTCTGCTCAGTCCAGCCATTTAGAACCTCCCAGAACAGTTTGAGAAACTCCTTCACACTCAATGGCATTTACATCAGTACAAGCGAGCAGAAATCTCCTTTCCCCTGAGCCCATGTCTTTCGAGGAGAAGAGAATGAAAGCATCACTTTCTATCTTGGCAAACTCTTCAAAACTGGGTGAAATATGGGTGGCTGACGTGACTCAGCTGGTAGAGATCTAGCCTCGCATGTGAGAAGTCCTAGGCTCACTCCCTAGCACCACAGAAACCGGAACTAGTTGGGGTAACACATGCCAGTAATCCCAGCAACTAAGAATTGGAAGCAGAAGACTCAGAGGGGTCTTCAGTTACATACCAAGTTCAAAGACAGCCTGGGCCTCATGAGCCTGCCTCAGAAATAGAAAAGGGAGTGTGGGGGGCAGAATGCCAGAGAGGAGAGAGATGGCTCAGTGGGTAAGAACACTTGTTGCTCTCTTAGAGAACCCACTTCAATTCCCAGCACCCACATAACTGCTCACAAATCTGCAACTCCTGTTCTAGGATATGCAATGCCCTTTTCTGGCCTCTGCTGGCAAACACACACACACACACACACACACACACACACACACACACACGATGCACCCAGATACATGCAGGCAAAAGGTGAATCATAAAACTAATTAAAATGGAACACTGATATGCTCTAGGGATGTGGAGAACCAACCCACGGTGTGTGGGGAGAGTGGGGGAATGAGGGACAAAGGAAACCACAAGCAAGAAGAAAAGAAATAAGTAGGTTAAACTACAACCTCTTGACAGATGATCCCATAGGACAAAAGTGTGCAATCAAATCTCAAATGTCTTGTGTGAGCGAGGCCAGCCACTCACAGGAACACTGTGCCACCTTAAATCTATAAATCTTAGACCATCTTTGAGGTCTGGTTGCTATAGAAACTGTTATGAACCGATTCCTTAGTGACTCTTTCTCAGAACCTAATAATGAGAGGAAGAAAATCCACTTTTACGATCAGCCCAGTCATTTCCAGGCACTGGACCATCCCTGGCAGCCCCAGTCTCAAGAAGGAAAACCCTCCCATTGGCTCTGCCTCTCTAACGGGCACAGAGAACCTGAGGGATGCCCAGAAGGGCAGGGTCTTCCAAAGCATGGCATGTTAGGCCTGACTTCCATTTCTACTGCCAGGGTACTAATTATTATAAACCTAGTTGCTTAAAACCAAAGACATATTGCTATGTTCCAGGGCTTGGGCCTAGCGAAGGTGGACTTCAGCTAACAGAGCCACAGGGTTGCAACTGAGAGGCCATCTGGGCCATAAGGGCTTAGATGGCCTCCCTCCGTCCCGAGGAGAGGTTGTCAGTGGATGCTGGGGGTAGAGACGTCACTTTTTTTTTTTTTTTTTTTTTTTCTGGTGTAGCCTCTGATAAGTTGCCCATGTTCCCATTAATACCCCCACAGACTCATGCTGGGTGTTTGGTTTGGGTTTTGGTGTTTGGTTTTTTTTTTTTTTTTTTTTTTAACTATATAGGAGGGTGATTGTTGAAAAGAAGGGAGAGGGAAGGGTATGGAAAAAGGTAACAGAGGTGAAAATGACTAAAATCATTATGTATGTACATATGCATATATGTATAAAATTGTCAAAGAATAAATAAGGCCATCTACATGGGGGTCTCGTATGTATTTGAGAGTGCAGAATGGTTGCTTCCCATGTATGAAGCCTTGGGATCAATGTTAGCATCATATAAGGGAAGGAGACTCATGCCAGGAATCTCAGCACAAGGAAAGCAGACAGGCAAAAGATCAGAAGTTCAAGGTCAACCTCACACATGGCAAGCTCTAGGTCAAGCTAGGACACAGGAGATCACACACATCTCACCGGTTTTCTTCCAGATTCATTTAAGCTATTGATAAAATTCAGTTGTAGGATATAGGGTACAGGTTAGCTAGAGGTTGCTCTCAATTTCTAGAAGCTACTCTGGAGACCTGCCCCCACAATCCTCTTAGCATGGTGGCTTTTTTCTTCAAGGCAGCAGGAGACTGCCTCTAAAGTCTGCTACTCCTTGAAGTGTGACTGATAGTGTATTCATAAGAATGACCCTCGTATTGCTTCAGCCATATGACATGTGTTGATTTGAATCGAAGTGGCCTCCATAGACTAATAGGAGTGACACTATTAGGAGGTATGACCTTGATGGAGTAGGTGTGACCTTGATGGAGTAGGTGTGGTCTTTGGTGCTAGACTTTGAGGTTTCAAATGATCAAGCCAGGTTCATTGTTTTTCTTCCTGCTGCCTACAGATCCAGATATACAACTCTCGGCTATTTCTCCAGCACTGTGTCTGCCTGCATGCCACTATTCTTCCAGACATGATGATAATGGACCAAATCGCTGAACTGTAAGCCATTCCCAATTATCTGTTTTCCTTTATAAGACTTGCCATGGTCATGGTGTGCTCCACAGCAATAGAAACCCTAAAACAGAAGTTGGTACCAGGATATTTGGGTACTGCTGTGACAGACCTGAACATATTCTGGGAAGGATTGTGGAAGACTTTGGAACTTAGCTATAAGAGCTGTTGAGTATTGAGAGCTCAGTGAGCTGTTTAGTGGGCACTTTGAAGGTAAGAACGTTGGGAGCAGTGCAGAAGACAGATGTCTGGCTTGTAAAATTTCAAAAGAAAGCAAAGCTTCTACTGGGCAATCTGTGTGCAGCTGGGGCAGAACTGACTATGATTAACCACTAACCCAAAACCTTTGTTTTCCTGGGAGAGTTGATGTCAGTCAGCTGGAGCTGCAAAATTAGCAGTGGTTAAGAAGAAACCGGCATTTCCTCAAAGCGATGGGTTGGGGAGTGTTCTTATCATTTTAAGTTACTATCTAAAATATTCCCAAATTTGATTAGTTGCAAGAAGTTCTGCCACAATGAAACCCATTACTGTATATAACCTCTTCTAAAAAAAAAAGTGTAAAAATGAGTAATGAGCGTGATTTCTGTAAACAAACAAACAAGACCAGCAATGTCTGAGTTCGAGGCCAACCTGGTCTACAGAATGAGTTTCAGATCAGCCAGAGCTACACAGGGAAACTCTGTCTCGGAAAAACAAACAAAACAAAACAAAAAAAACAACAAAAAAAAAAAGGAGAAAGAGGAAGAGATCAGCATCAATGAGGTGAAACCTTCTGGGAAGTGTTTCCTAAGAGTCAGCACACACAGAAGCTGTGCCCAGAGGTAGCCAAGGTTGTACCGCATGCTGGTAGCTGAACTTGGTAATGTGAAGAGTCACTCAGGTGGTACTGGTTTTGAAAGCATGAAGGGGTCAGGGACAGCAGCTGAGGCTTAGCCTTGTGAGAGGCCAGGAGAGGCCACTGGTGAAGGTTCAGTTCAGTAGCAGCTGAAGGTCCAGGATTGAAGGGGTCATGCAGACAAGTTGAGACTTGGCACCATGAAGAGAGCCCAGGAGAGGCTCTGCAACCTGGTTGCAGCAGAAGACCCCAGAATTTTGGAGATGCCGTTACCATGGATAACCACCAAGAACAGCAGTAGTGGGGAGTCGAACCTGCCTAAGCTGTGTGTGCTGCAGAGGGCGGAGCTGGAGAAGTGACCAAGGCTCTTTGGAGGAGCCCAGAAGATTGTGACTGGATCCCAGACACTGGACATTGCTTTGACCTGATTGAGACTGTGCCCTCTTGAAGTAAGGAGTTATTTAAATTATTATTATTATCATCATTATCATTATTATTATCATTATAATAATTATTATTATTATTACTACAGTAGCTCCCAGTTAAGAGACTGAACTCTTATAGAGATTTTAGGGTTTGAAAGAGACTTCTGGGTTTTTATTGAGTTTTAAAGTGTTTGAACTTGTAAAGAGTGTGGGAATTATATTGTAGTGTTATTAACATGTGACCTTGGGGATAGATGAGAAAGGACAGGTTGTGGCTTATCACTGATGTGTCTGCCTGTCAAGTTGACAAGAGGTCAATTGAGCTGTCTTGGTAAAACCCCAGAGGTCCTACCTGGAGGGTGCTGGCACGGTGGCTCAAGGTCCTTGAAGAGTCATAGCAGGAGGGGTTGGCCAGCAAACGTCTGGTTTTCTCTATCCACACCTCTGTATTTTTCAGAAGATCATTGTATTCTTCCATCTTGATTGTGGCCTGTGAGGAGGGGAAAAAATGGGAAGCAAGCTTGCTGGAGGCTAGTTACTGGGCTGGACTGCTCTCTAAGTGGAAAGCTAAACAACGTTGTTCGTCAATGGCATGCTAGGCCTTTTGTGTCTTTTCATGGCTGAGGACACAACACAGGCCCACTTGCTCCAGGTGAAGAACCTTCCAACTTGTCCACAAGGTCCTTTAGACCTCAACAGAGGTCCCCAGTCAATCAGTGCTGCAACTAGCTTAGTCCCATTTCTGCCTCATTCTGAACACAGGGCTTGCACTTTCTCCTTGAGTTCAGGACCTGGCCCTATCCTGTCCTGTTTCAGACAGAATCACGCTTGGGACTCACTAAATATAGCCACTCTTGAGAACAGAAGTAGAAAAGGCCTTGCTCCCAAATGGCACCCCTCTCATTGCAGGCTCCCTCCCCGGGCTCTGGAGACAGTATGCCCAACATGCCCATTCTTGGGTCTTCCTTTACCTAGAGAAAACGCAACTGCCTGGACTCCTGCTGTGGTCTCACTATGATACCTGGGGAAGGTGGGGAAGGATGGCCACAACTACTGGCCATCTCTGAATGTCACCCTTTGTTTGACTTTGTGAAGCCCTTCTTGAAACCACCATGTTATGCAGCTATCAGGTTTCATGGCTGCACCTTGTTGAGCTGTGAGGTTCTGGACTCTGCTCTCTGGGATACTTGCTGATGCTGCTGGAAAGGAGCCATCAAGGTATCCATCCATTCTTGAGTCTGTCCTGGGTGCTGCTCAACAAAATCCTGAACTTCAGAGTCCAGCTCATTTAGCTTGGAATGCCAGAGGTCAAGTTCATCCCATATTTTCTGCAGAAGGAAATGTTAAGTCAATTTAAATGAAGATGCCACGGGGCTAATAACTCGTTTGCCCACTTGCTTTTGGCAATGCCAAAAGACAACATCACCGACACACTTGTCAATTCACCTGATGGAAGATGTTATTCTGTATATATGTTTCTCATACTGGTTAATAAAGCCCTGTTGCCAATAGGAAACAAGATAGGCGGGGCTAGGAGACAAGGAGGAAAGAGGAAGTAGTAAGGAGGAGTCGAGATGTAGCCCAGGGAAGAAGCAGGACGCCTGCAGCGGCTCCCTGATAAGACGACCACGTGGAAATACTTAGATAAGTAGAAATGGGTTAATAATTAAGACAGAGCTAGCCCATAAACAGTAATGGTAACTGGCCAACAGGATTGTATCAAATATAGAGTCTCCTGCATGTTATTGGGGGCCGGCACGCCAGACCAGCGGTGGGCGGGCTGGCCGGAAACATACACACTACAGATGGCGCCCAACGTGGCTATAAGAACTTTCACTTAAAACTAATAAGAGCTTAAGAAATGTTTTAGAAACAAGGGAACAGAGGCTAGCAAGACTTCTTAGTAGTAGCATTTTCTCGGTTGGATTTGTTTTGCTGTAGACAGAGATTTGCGCGGCTCCTTTAAGGGAGGTTTCCAAAATTAGCATAAGCGGCAAAAAAGCCGCCTTGCTTTTAAAGAGCTCTGCTAACAATTCATTGCTGTGTACGAGAGCTGCAATGACGGTTTACACTGTGTTTTAAAAAATACGCTGGCTTGGGAGAGAAAAAGAAACAGGGTACAAGGTTTAAAAAAGAAAAAAGAAATAGAATGAATGGGTATAATGGGGCATGCCATTAATCCCAGCACTCGGCAGACAGAGGCAAACAGATCTCTGTGATTTCAAAGTAAACCTGGTATGCACTGAATTCCAGGACAGATAAAAGTTACACAGAGAAAGCCTGTCTCAAAATATGTAAAAGTAGAAATAGAATATATAGAATAATAAAAAAGCCACGTAAAGATGGAAAACACAGAGAAATTTTGGATACTATATGCGATTCTGTTGTCTTTAAATTATTTGATTGCTGAGAAAATAACTACTGATAAAAGAAAAGCTGCTGGATTAATTCAATTTATATATTTTAAAAATGCTTTGACTCAAAAATTTAAGCCTAAGGACAAGTTACTGGGGAAAAGGATTTCTATTTTTGTTTCCACAGAAAATGCAAAGCTATGGATTCTTTCCAGACTTATATGGTTTGATCAAGCAAGACCCCCTGAAGCAATGTCTACAACCAAGATTTCTGCATCTTCTTTGGACCCTCATGACAGCGCCCTCTACCAGCAGGAAGTAGTTTGGAAAGAACGACGCCCAAATTCCCAAATATTGTTTATAAATGTTTGTTTTCATTTAAATGGACTTGGTCATAAATGGCTATAACCACAAACAATCTTTTTAAAGGTAAAAAGGGAATTATGGTATAGATATGAATACTTTGCTTTGAAATGGATTTTCTTTTATTGATACAATTTAAGGTCAATTTTGTGATATGTATATTTCTCCTCTTGTTTAGGTATTATGTTTCTATAGCTCATTGGAAAATGTAATGTATAATTTAGTACAGATTATGGAGAATTACCTATGATAGTTCAAACTTGGAGTTAAGTTAGTTAGGATTTCTAGATATGCAGAGATGTATTTGAGATGAATAGGCATTCTTCAAACCTTTCAAAGACCTACAGAATATGGCATTTAAAATCGTTTAGGGTTTTTCTTGACAGGGAGGCACAACTGCTCCTGGTAACACCACCTGCATCAAAAAGGAAGATGGACATTGAAGAAACTTGTTAGGAAGTTTGCTTCCATCATGGCAAGACTAGCCATTTGGGCAAGGTACTGCTCTTCTGGACTCTTTGACTTTATGTCGTGGAAGCTGGACATGCAGGACCCACAAAAAGGTGACTGCTGATGCAAGATGGACATTGCTATGGGATTCCTGCTTCATGGAAGAGGCTGCCAGACAGCCAGATAGTCTACAGGACACAGAGAAAAATGACTGACACACTGTCAATACAGGTGGACAGTTTGAAGTTTCCTGCTTTGTTGAGGAGTCTGGACACACACTATGGCCTATGGGCTGAAGATGGAACATTACAGAAGAACTTCGGGTGACTGACCAGGCAATGAGTTGTCTCTGTCATTTCTAGAGTTTACATATTATCCTTCTGTGGTCTTTGAAGGAATTGAAGACAGATAGTTATAGTTATAGTTTTCCTTAGTTAGGATTAAAGATAAGTTAATATAGGACTTTAGACTCACAAAGATAGGATAGATGATATTTTCTTTAAGTCTTACAAAATGTTAATGGACTAAATATTGTTAACTATGATTCTTATTTGATAACTGTTGTATGGTATATTTTGCTATGTTAAGGTTAAACCCCTTCTTTTACTTTAGACAGAAAAGAGGAGATGATGGGAGATGTTATTCTGTATATATGTTTCTCATACTGGTTAATAAAGCCCTGTTGCCAATAGGAAACAAGATAGGCGGGGCTAGGAGACAAGGAGGAAAGAGGAAGTAGTAAGGAGGAGTCGAGATGTAGCCCAGGGAAGAAGCAGGACGCCTGCAGCGGCTCCCTGATAAGACGACCACGTGGAAATACTTAGATAAGTAGAAATGGGTTAATAATTAAGGCAGAGCTAGCCCATAAACAGTAATGGTAACTGGCCAACAGGATTGTATCAAATACAGAGTCTCTGAGTGTTATTTGGGGCACACGTGGCTGCGGGACCATGGCTGCAGAACCAGCAGCAGCTGGCGGGGAAACCTGCCATAACATTCACCCAGCAACCATCTGTTTTCTAGAAAATGGGAATCGCTTTCTAGTTCCAACCACATTCACTTCAATACAAGTGAGTTATTGCAGGACAAGAAAACCTGGAGCTTAAGCAATGATGATTAACAGTGGGCATGGTTCATACAGCTGTAAATGTACAAAAGCCAGGAGGTCCACAGTAGGCGTTAAAAGGCTACTTAAGCAGGGTGTGATCATGTTGTATTCCTTTAGTCTCTGCTCTCAGGAGACTGCAGCAGGGGATTGCTTGGGATCAGGAATTTGAGACCAGCCTGGATGACTGTGAGGAGTCCACTTCCCAAAGCAAAGACAAATAGAAAGGCCTATTGAGACTTTTCTCTTTGTGTGTATAGATGTACAAACACACACACACATACACATAGATCCAGAAGACAGCTTCAAATGCAAAAACAAAATGAACAACAATGTCTATTGCCTAGGAATTGGCATAGTGTTTGAAAATTCTCAACACTATTCTTTTGACTCAAGAAACTGAGTCAAAAGTAGGCTGGATTTGAATCTGAACTTCCATGGGCAGAGGAAGATTTCAAAGGTAAACTTTTCCAATCATACTTAATACCTGTATAATAACATGCTTGGGGAAACAAAACCTGACTTGTTAGGTCCAGTCTGCTGCTTAAGACTATGTCTAACAATGAGGTCCCCTTCCCCCAGTTACATTAGAGGGCTTCCTAAAAGTGTGGATGACATTACAAACTCACAGGCAGGAGTGTAGAACAATGTAGAACAATGCTCATCTATGCTTTTACCTAAAACTTCATTTCCTAAGCAATTTCATAGGGGAAATTGGTTTGGAGAGTTTCTTTTCTTGGCGATCTACAGAAAAACTGGTACTATTTCTCAGACCCAAGTGACTCAGTTTGCATGTCAGTCTTCCTACAGTTAGATGCTTACTGTCCCTTTAGTTGTAGGAATGCTATTTCCAAGTCAGAGGCTGCCAGGGGCCAGGACATGTGCCTGCCTGTCAAAAACTGAGGATAAGGCTTCCTGTGCACCTGACCCTATCGTGCCTCTGTGCTGGCCTCTCGTCATTGATGCTTCAGTGACCTGGTGTAGTCATTATTCATGTATATATATATATATATACACACACACACACACACACATTCATTCATGTATGTATGTGTATATATATATATATATATATACATACATATGCATATGTTTGTTTGTTATTTACTGAGACAGGACCTCAGCCAATCCTGGCCTCAAACTCCCTATGTAGCCAGGGATGACCATGATCCCTGCTTCTATCTCTGATTACCAGCATGTGCCACCATGCCATTTTATGCTGTGCTGGGGCTCAAACCCAGGGCTTTGTGTGTGCCAGGGGAGCACTCTACCAACCGAGCTACATCCTCAGGCCTGGTTCAGGTTCCTGGAGCTTCAGCTCTATCCAAAGAACTCCCCTTGGGCTACTGAATGATTTACACCTGGGATGTGGGTACAGGGTGATGCAGATGCTGAAGCCTAAGATGTAGGTACAGACCCTGAAGCCACTCCCAGGAACACACTACCTTTTGAATTTCTTGAGCTTCCTCAATGTTTTTGCTTTTTTGTTGCAGCATTTCTTCAATGCCACGAAGCCCGTTGTTAATCTCCTCTATCCTCCTCCTCATGCCACATGATGGTGAACTCTCTGCAACCTCAGTGCTCATCTGTGACAAAGGAGAAAGTGTGCAAACAGTTTCAGCTCTCCATTCAAACATCAAAACTACTACTCACTCTTTTGACTTGTAAAATATTTTAACATGGGGGAGCACCTTCAAACCACACTGCTAATGTATTAATGACAAGGTAAATAAGCAGATGAAACTATTTATGCCAGCTGTGTTTAGAAATATGTTTATTCAAATAAATGAAATTTATGTTACAATGGGAAGGATTACTGAGGGGGCTCTTTGAAGCATCAAATGATGGGAAAGAATTTCTACAGGAGAAAAAGCTTTCTTAGACACTCAGAAATGTATCTACCCAGCTCTGTGTTCGGTAAGACCAACTTTATTCTTAGGCCAGTTTAAAATAAAATCTACACTTTCCCATACAGTTAGGCAAAACCTCCTCCAAATAACTACGTCTAAAGGACAGGGAGCCCTGTTTTTCTCTACGCTGTTTCTAGAGTGTGTTCCTAGCAACCAGAACATTTTTTTCCCCTCCTAAATGATTTTCTTAAGAAAATAACCTGGGCTAGAAAAGATTAGGAGTATTAAGTATATTGTTTCCCCAAAGGCCTCATCAGTGTGTTTTCATGTTTTTTAAGCTACTGTTGATAAGTAACCACAAAAAAAATCTACATAACACTATGCACATTAGCTGAGGTGAAAATACCCCAGTGTACAAGCTGAAACCTAGGATAATGGCTAACTCAGAGCCAAGACCACGCATCAAGGTATTGGCAGAACTTGACCCTAGAAGACCCCAGTTCCCCGACTCTATGTGGCAAGCTCAAGTGTCAGCGAGCTGGTGATACCGTCATGTCCTATTTTTACTCATAGACCATATACTGTAATAAGGATAATGATTTTAAAAATACCAATTTAGTATTTTTAGCCTTATTTAATGTGTATTAATATTTTGCCTTACGTATGCATGTATACCATGTGTGTGCCTGGGGGCCGTAGGAGGCGGAAGAAGGCATCAGATCCATTGGAAGTGGAGTTAAGGATGGTTGTGAGCTACCATGTAGATCCTAGGAAATGAACCCCGGTCCTCTGCAAGAGCAACAAGTGCTCTTAACCACTGAGCCATCTCTCTGGCCACACAACTCTCACTTTTTCTTGTATTTTTTCTGGTTGCATATGTAACACAGTACCAAACAAATGAGGTCACCCAATATGGGCAGTGCTTTTCCGGTTCAAAGTCATACTACCATTTGGACACACCAGGCAAGATGATGGTCAGGGGTAAGCAGCCATCTGAAGTACACACATGATACTGTGTATGTAGCTGTGGCCTAGACCCTTTAATTTGACTTGAGACACATGACACAATAAAAATCAGTTCCATTAGTCACAAGCATACAAGTTTGCAAGCATACAAAACTCTCTCTAAAACATGAAAGATTGTTTTTAACTAACTTACTTTGTGGGGGGGGGCATTTCACACAAAGTCATAAAAATAACCCTGAGTTTCTCTCAAAATATTTGGTAGTCTCTTAAATAATATTAATAATCCTTGAGAAAAGTCCTAATAGGCTACTGTGTTAAATTAAAACATCTGTTCTAACATATTAGAAGACTGCATAACTATATGCAGATTACATGTTCTCAGAAATCTGTCATAGCATCTGAGGGGTTTGTTGCTTCATTTGTTTGTTTTGTTTGAAACAGGGTCTCACCCTGCAACCCCAGCTGGCCCCTAACACATGACAATCCCCAGCCTTAGCCTATGGAGTGCTGGGATTATAGGAGTGAGCCATTGTAACCAACATTAGCATTTGAGTTTGAAATCTTACTTTTGTATGTATCCCCATTTTACAAGAAAATCTATATAGCTCTATATATCTATGTTGTTGGTTGTGTACAGTGCAATCAACTTTATTCTCAGGCCAATTTAAAAACAAAGGTGTTCTCCACCTCCCTACAGTCTAGGCCAAACAACCTCCTTTAAGTAGCTACTTCTTAAGAATTGAGAGCCCTGCTGGGTGGTGGTAATACACACCTTTAATCCCAGAACTCGGGAGGCAGAGACAGATAGATCTCTGTGAGTTCAAGGACAGCCTAGTCTATAAAGTGAATTCCAGGACAGTCAGGACTGTTACACAGGGAAACCCTATTTCAAAACAAAACAAAACAAACAAAAATAGAGAGCCTTGTTTTTCTCTGTGCTGTTTCTAGTGGTGGTCTGTTTTATTTACCATGTTATAGGCATTCTAAGCTCAAAAACAAAACATAAAACCCTCCTTATGGACATGGACCAAGCACAATTTTTTTTCTGCTGGTTTGAGCTCCCTAATAAAACTGTCTAGTTGAGCGCCCATGTTTCCAGCACAATGGAACAATTCACCGCCTCTCTTCAGAACTGCACTCTGAGGTAGAAAAGTTTGCCCAGGATGCTTTGTGAGAATTCCACCATAATCACCATTAAACAGACAACATATGCAGAATGCTATTTTTTCGTAAGCAATGAAGCCTGTATTCCCACTGCCCTGGGTTGTTCTTTCAAGATGTTATGGAGACTATTTTTTAAAGCAAAACATTACACATGTCCCTTTTTTTTTTTTTTTAATATTGCTTTAGAATAAATAACGCTTTTAAATCATAATAATAAGCCAAGTAAAAGATAATACAAACTATTAAAATGTAATCATCTAAGACAACTAGTGAAAATAAAAAATGATCTGAAATTCTATACTCTACCCAATTTACTTGGAACGCCTTTTATCTCACTGCTCAATACACTGCTCAATACTCTGCTCCATAAAATCAGGCAGAGCTGCTAACTAAAAAATAGACAAGCGACATCAAAGGACATCCTTATTTCCACACATGCAACCCCTCTACAATAGCACAGCACACATCATCATTACCTTCTCATCTGCATCGTCTAGCACTTTCCTGCATTCTTCTGCCTGGGATTCGATCTCTGCAGGGACTATGCTGTACATCTCAGAATACTTGATGCGCAATTTTTCCATGATGTTCTCGAAAGTCAGCTTGCCTTTCTGAAGACCGGTTCGCAACTCCTAAAACCATCAACAGAGTCTCAATACTTACAGGACCTGGGAAAAATTCTAGCAGTTAAGAAAAAAAGGAAAGCAGTTTTCCAGGGTCCTCTCGACTTAAATAAGCCAACTTTACATGACAAAACCTCCCGATTGGTACAAGCAGATTAAGCCCCAGGGTTTAGTCAGATGATGCTTTCTAATTTGTAAGAATTGAACTTGATCGCTCTTCATGGTGTCAGACTATTGTGGCACAAAGGCACCAGCCTCTCTACCATCTTTAGGATCAACTGCATTTCCACTGCTGCCAGTTGCCTAAAAAGTAACAAGTGGCCAGAAGTTTCAAAGAGGATTTTCCTTGTTGCTATTAACTTGTTGCTATTTCTATTTCTTCTTTCAGTATATCACAATGAGTCAAGGACACCGAGAGCCCCATGCTTGGAGCAGAAGTGTCTGTTTCATGTAATTAGACAGCCAGGCAGAGCCCCGGCCCTTTCAAAAGGGAGGGTTCCAGTTCCTGGTAAAGAATGTAGGTTTCAGGAGATAAAAGCGTTGTGAACAAATGGCCCATTGCTTGTGGCCTAGAAACAGAATCTGACCTGCGTTCTCCTGCAGTAATTATAAAGGAGAAACTCATCTGTTTGGGAAAATTTCCCAAAGATCGAATGGAAAACTACTTATTGACTTCTCTGGGCTTTTGTGTCTAGCGACGGCTGAACAGCACTCAAGAGTCCCAGCCCCGAGGAACAGTCCCCACTCTAAACCTGTGATGTTATACCCTGCTCTGTGTTGCCATCCTCAGCTGACTGACACGCCTAGAGAGGGAAAGAGCCACATGGTGCAGCGGCCGGTGGGGCTGCATCCTGGTCTTTCTAGCCACGTATGGACAGCAGGTTTCAGGTCACAGTTACACACTGAGACAATGGCTCCTCCACAGAAAACTTCAGCGAGACAGTAGGTTTCCCTTTTCAGCGCTGATAACCAAGGACTCTGTGGTTACCAAGAGCATGAGACGTCAGCATAAAGTCCCCAAAGTCAGGGCTGGACAGACACCATTCAGTGGTTAAGAGCACTGGCAGCTCTTAGAGAGGACCCAGGTTCAGTTTCCGGCAGCTATGTGCTGGCTCACAACCAAATGGAACTCTGATTTCAGGAGATCCACACATCTCCTCTCTCTCTCTCTCTCTCTCTCTCTCTCTCTCTCTCTCTCTCTCTCTCTCTCAATGAATGAATGAATGAATGAATGAATGAATGAATGAATGAATAGGGACTGAGAGATGGCCCGATGGTTAAGAGCACTTGTTCATCTTGCAGGGGACCTAGGTTTGGTCCTAGCATCTACATGGTGGCTTCACAACCATCTATCACCCCAGTTGCAGGGATATCCAGCATCCTCTTGTAGCAGCCACAAGAGGATGTGGCACACATACATACATTGAGGCAAACCACTCATACAAATAACATATTAAAATAAGTAAACCTTTCAAAAATTCAATTTAAAATTTTTTAAAAAGTTCCCCAAGCCATTTTTGGACTAAGAATGAGAGGTCATGCTGAAGAAATGAGTTCTCAGAGTGACCCTCAAGGTAGGCACAGTGGCTCTCAGAGCTGAGATACCATGTCCAAACAAAAGAAGCCACCTAGCATATTCTTCATATGTGGGTTGAGGTCTCTGATCACCACATTCTTGAAACATGCTTAAAAATAGGGCTTATAGTTCAGAGTGACCGGTCTCCCAGCCTGGCTTCAATTTCACTCCCTTTTCCAACCACACTCATCCTTCCCTGCGTCTGTGGTGTGTGCCACAGGCCCTGTATGCCTGCCAACCTCCCTGTCTCCCTGGGTTACCCCTCCAACTCTGGCTGATGGGTTATCTCTGCTCCAGGACTTGAATAGAAGACTGGACCAGTCTCAGACACTCACATTCATTCTTCTCTCACTCACCTCCAACTGGTCTGCCCTTTCTGGCTGGCCTTCCAGTGCCAAGTTTCGGAGAGAAGTTGAGACCCGTTCGAATGAACGCTTCACATCAGTTATTTCCTTCATGAAAGAATGCCGTGCCTGGATTTCAGTCTGGACTGCTTCCTTATTCTTTTGAGCTGCTTGAAGAAGCCTGGAACAAAGCACCAGAACAGAGATCTCTAAAGAATTCGCCAAGGATTATCCCCCGCCCCCAGGAGAAAAGTACCAGTTTTTACTGATTAATATACCAGTTGTTCAATATACATCAAATAGAGTCCATCAACAGTCTCCCCAAAACTTTCATTCCCCAAGTGCCCCCTCTGCATTTCCCAGCTGCCATCTGTAGCCCACATGGCTCTAGATCCCAAAGGAAGTGCCATGTGGCATCAGCCATGGTGAACTCTTTACAACAGGCAACCTCCACCAGTCCCTTTCTCTTTAGCTGATCCATTTCCCAAAGAGGCAATTGTGTGTGTGGTGATGGTGGTGGTGGTGGGGTCTTTCCCGAGAACTATTTGGTATCTATCATGTGGCAACATGATAGAAATCTATACTTGGTCTCTGCCCTCTAGGTTTGAGATAAGGCTATTGATTTCCTTCAAGAGAAGAACACGGCAAAAACACTGCACTAGTAGCCTTGGCTAGCCTTGAACTTCCAGTGATCCTGCCGTCTCTACCCAATAAATGCTGGGGTTACAGGTGTGTGCCACCACACATGGCTGAAAATCTGTTCTGACATTTGGCCCTAGGCCTTATTCCCGAGACAGAGCTCTTGCACTAAGAGCTTGTCTCTTGGTGGACTCCTGGATAGCCCCATGGGGTGAGAGCTAACCATGTGATTGGAAATCTGGGACTATCAACACCACCCTTTCCAACCACCACCCTCCCAACCCATAGACAGGAGAGAGGGACTGAAGGCTGAGTTGACCGCTATTGGTCAATGGTATAACCACCATAAGCAACACAGCCTCAGAAGCATGGAGACCGATAGAGTGCCTGGACTGCTGGACAAGAGAGGTGACCACAGGTGTTACAGAGGACAGGGAAGCTGTCCCATTCTCATACCCCTTGCCCCACACATCTTTCCCACATTCTTCTTTATCTGTATCCTTTCTTGTATCTTGTGCTGACAAATCAGCAAACCTAAGTGGCTCCCTGAGTCCTGCTAGCTACAAGAGGGTTTTGGAGGAAGTCCCAAGAGCCATGCCATGCAGTCAGAAGGATGGGTGATGTTCCACAACTGTGGCATTTGAAGCAGGGGCAGTTTTGAGAAACCGAGTGCTCCACGTGTAGAATCTGGGCAAGTGGAGCTGCAGAAACACGAGTGGGTGTCAGCTCAGAGATGCTGATGGTGTGGGGAAGGATGTAAGTGACTAAGATTGGAGAGCGAAACTGCTGCCCTCTTCCTGCAATGAGTACTGCTGTGGCTTTTACAACAAACACAATTGAACTACACATAATTTAAGAGATCTTTAAAGGGGTTTGGTTAAACATATTATGACATATCAACATCATAGATTATTACAGTGGTACGTTTTTAAATTGACAGTCAATGGCATAGGAGACAAAAACAATCTGCTGATAAACAATTCAGCAGAATACAAAACAGTGTAAGTACTATAATTTCAATAATCACAGTGCAAAACAAGAAAGGGTGATTGGCAGTGTTTCTGCTGCATGGTGAGAATGAAATATACACGTTGGTCTTTATAATTTCCCATTCTCAAAATTTCCTACAGTCAACAGGTATTACTAAAAAAGTTTGCAAGCTATTCATACTTAGCAATATCAAAATAGAAAATGTGCATGTTTCCATTACAATCGTCTATCACTTCTGTCCTCTTTGTACCCATCAGTGCGGATTCTGTTGTAGCACTTGCTATCATCTACCTTTTTCATTTTCAAGAAAGGGTTTCCTCTATGTAACAGCCCTCAATGTCCTGAAACTCACTTTTTAGACCGGGCTGGCCTTGAACTCACAGCGATCTGCCTGCCTCAGCCTCCTGAGTGGGGATTAAAGGTGTGCGCCACCAATGCCTGGCTCATTTTTCTATTCTCTAACTTTGAACAGAAGCCATCAAGACCATTCCTTCTTGACCTCTTTATAAGTCTTACCTGTTGCACCGTTCTTGCATAGACCTAATCTCTTGAAGTGCCGGGATGGTTTCCACTGTCTCTGTGCCTTCTGGAATGTTCTGAATACTCATTATGCGCTGAAGAAGCAGGGCCAGCAGCTGCTGCTGCTTTTCCACACTCTCCTCATGCTGGCACAGAGAGTCCAAGAGCTGACAGAGTTCCTCTGTGGGAGCTGTGTCCTTTGTTTTGGAAATTTCTGGAAGGTCCTCCTGAAGATTCTCTAAAATTATTGCTTCTCGTTCAATCTAATCAAATGAATGGCAACAGGGAGAAAAAGCAGGAAGGTTTTGAGATGTGAAATCTACCTTGGGAAGCACGGTTTCTCTGTAAACCCTCTCTTTAAATCATTCCTAATGCCATATCCTGGGTCAAAGTCATTATTTGTTACAACAGAACTGGGAACATTAGTTCTCTATGATCAAGAATCCTGTACCTTCCAGCTACTGCCCATGTAGATGTGTGATTCAGACGAGGAAATGCTATTGTGAACAGGCTGGGGAAATGCTATTGGATAAAGTGATTTATTTCCCCTTGAGGCTTTTGGTGTTTTGAGCAGTGTTCATGTGAGAGCTACATGAGGTGGCTGGAATGGCCCTGGCCAGATGGCTTCTAGCACAAGAGGCGAAGCTTCTGATGGATGTGGAAATTTTTCCACAAGTCTCTTTTCTTTCACTTTGAATGCCTGCATCATGCTGTAAAGCTAGGCCTGGCGGTTCGTTACAAACTTGATGCTTTCCTAAGGGAGAGCCCCTGGGATCACTGAACCGGTCGTGTTTCTCAACCACTGGAATGCACAAAACTTAGAAATATGTAACTTATTACACCACCTACCTAGAAACCAGGAATTCCAATGGCCCTGGACTCAGAATAAAGACATGGAAACAGCCTGAAAGGCTTCTCACTCAGATTGTTCTCTGCACCCCCAAGCCCTGTGCCCATCCTCTTTAGCTGCAAGACACATTTATACTATTCTGCCCTTCTATTCAATGTTCAAACAGTGACCTGTATTGCCACCATATAAAATACCACATCAGAAAGCAGTATCATGCTACGGTATCATGATAATCAGAACGGTGAGTGAGGCCCCAGATGTACCAAAGTTAAACCTATGAAAATTCAAGAGCCCCAACCTCAATTATTATAAATGTTCAGGGTTCCCAAAGTCTAAGGCATGCTTCTTTATCAACGTGAATGTCAAGTTGGTGAAGGGCTAACAAAAGGAGATACCACATGATGGAACTTCTTGGATTGTGGAGTAATATATGTTATACTTAAGGTTACTGTTGAAATCTGTAGTCAACAATGCTTCTAATGCTTGCCATGAAAGATGAGTCAAAGCATCATGAACAGGCTATGACATCTGCTGTCTTGCTATTTGGGTTCAATGATCTAGTAGGATGCCTGGTTGCTATAATATATCGGGTATAGAGGGAAACTGTTCCCTCCCTAAGAAACTTGGCTATGGAGTATGTACTTCCTGCTGTCTCAAACCTGGTTCCCAGGCAGGCAGCTACATTTGAACTAGATATTAGGACAGACCATTTCCCACCTTCCTGCTTAAGACCAGCATGCCAGCAAAGGAAAGCAATACTGACAGGTAGAGCTACAGTTTCTAAAATGCCTGGGGTTCAAGAGCCTTGCCTAGAACCCAGAACTTAATGGGTGTCACTTGATGCAGCCACCCACGCCTGAGAACAATGACCACAAATTAACAAATGCAATGACCGTCACCCCCAAAGAGCATAAAACAGTCAACAGCCCAGGCCTCTTCTGTTTTAGCTCCCCTTCCTGTGAACCCCGATCCAGAATAAACCACCTGGTGGCAAGCGCAGTCTCAGCTGCAAAACTACTGCAAGGCTGGAGAATGGTGAGGAGAACCGGAGCGCATGCCTGGGTCATGCCAGCAGCCCGACAAGTGCTTAATCTGTGAACGGGTGACTGTCATCCATCCACCCAGGAGAATCCCACTCAGGGATAAAAATGAACACAAAGGGCCCGAGGGAATTTTCAGTGATGATGGGAATGGCCAACCTTTTTAAAAATGTGTGTGGCAGTCACGTGACTACACACCTTAATCAAAACTCAATAAACTTCATGCTAATTGCTAAAGCCCCCAAGCTAGGAAAACAGCATAAAGGTTATGTACTGGGCCCTTTCCCTTGGAAAAGTCTCTGTATCCTTTGGTGACTTTCCTTGGACATAAAATCCTAATAAAACCATTTATAAATTTAAGGTTCATCATATAGGTAAAGAGGACAAAAGAACTATAGTTGTCTCACACACATACACACACAGAGAGAGACAGAGAGAGAGACAGACAGAGAGACAGAGAGAAAAGGAGACAGAGAAAGAGAAGGAGAGAGAGGGGGAGGAAGGGAGGGAGGGAGAGAGAGAGAGAGGGAGAGGGAGAGAGAGGGAGGAAGGGAGGGAGAGAGAGAAGGAGAGAGACAGAGAAGAGAGAGAGAGAGAGAGAGAGAGAGAGAGAGAGAGAGAGAGAGAGGAAGGGAGGAAGGGAGGAAGGGAGAGAGAGAAGGAGAGAGGAGGAAAAGGGAAATCTTGGGACCTGAAGAAGAAATGGGCAGGAATGAGGAAACGGCTTTGAGACTTCCCATTCCTAATCGTCTCTAAAGACATGGCTTTCCACAGAGCCAGAAAGACAAATAAATACAGTATGTACTCACTCATTAGTGGATACAATACATAAAGCAAAAGATACCCAGCCTACAATCCACAACCCCAAAGAAGCTAGAACCCTCTTCCAAAAACAGATGGAAGCAGACACAGAAATCCACAACTAAACTGGGCCAAGATCCTGGAGTACAATCGAAGTGAGGGAGGAGTGATAATATGAACAAAGGAGCCAAGACCATGATGGGGAAACCCACAGAATCAGCTGACCGGAGACAATGAGAGATCACTGACTCAGGTCTGACAGATGGGGAATCTGCTTAAGTCCAAACTAGACTCCTTTCATATAGATGACAATGGTGTGACTGGGACAATATATGAGGCCACTGGCAGTGGGTCCAAAGACCTAATACTAATGCACAAACTGACTTAGTGGAGCCCATTCTATATGGAGAGATTCCTTACCCAGCCTAGACACAGGGGTGGGGGGGTGGAAAAGTGCCTTGGTCCTGCCTCAACAAGGTGATGAGACAGACTTAGTAGACTTCCTAGGGGAGGCCTTATCCTCTCCGAGGAGCAGATGGCAAGGGGGGGGGATCAGGAGGGGGGAGGGAGGGGGAACTGGGATTGAAATGTAAAAAATAAATTAATAAAAATATTTAAAAAAAAAGAAAAAAAAAAGAAAAAAGAAAAAAAAAATGGTTTTGCCCCAGCATAGCATGACCACCAAAGCATAAAACCATTATTTCTAGAAGCTGGTTGTTTTAGCCTCCTTTCTGTTGCTGTGCTTTTAAAAAAACTCTGAACTAAAGCAACCTGGGAAAGGAAAAGGTTTGCTTATCTTATACTTCTAGGACCACAGTCCATCTCTGAGGGAAGTCAGGGTAGGAATGTAAGCTGCTTCCTTGCCCCCTCTCTGGCTCACTCCCAGGATCCTGCTCAGCTAGCTTTCTGATATAGCCCAGGCCCACAGCTGGCTGGGCTAGGCCCTCCCATGTCAATTGCCAGCCATGACAATCCCTTACAGACATCATCACAGGGCACTCTGATTGGGAAGGATGCCTGCATTTTGGCTTACCCTGAGGACTCTAGGCTGTGTACAGTTGACAGCTGAAGCTAACTAGGGTATCAATAATGGCACCAAATACATTTAGTCTTAAAAAATGTGTTACATTGAACGGGAAAAAAGTTAAATCATAAGGCAAATTAATTTTTAGTTTATAAAATGTTTAAGTTTTTTTTTTAATGTGCCTATTCAAACTGTTTAGTCCATAAAGATAGTGAATAGCTCTATTACAATTGTTTAAAAATAAATGAATTATTACATATTGAATGGTTAATATTGACAGTTAACTTGACAGGATCTACAGTCACCAAAGAGACAAGGTTCTGGGCACGCCTATTAGGGAGATTGTCTTGATTATGGAGTTAATTGAGGAGGGGGGTCCCACCCTCACTAAGTGGTACCTTTCACTGGGCTGAGGTCCAGCTCAGCACCAGCATTCATCACTGTCCTCTTCCTGACTACAGCTTTCTCTTGCTCCTACCATCAGGAGCCACCATAGGCTGTCCTCTTGCACCCTGAGCCCCAATCAACCTTTCCTCCCTGAAGTAGCATTTGTCAGAGCATTTTTATCACACCGACACAGATAAAGGCACCAACGGTGCTACCAGAATCTTGCATGTATAGGTCCTATTTGGACATAGGAATTTCATCATTTTTAGTGAACCAGTAAGAGCTGTGTTAAGATCAAACAACAGGCTGGAGATGTAATTCAGAGGCAGAGCACTCGCCTGGCATGCACAAAGCCCTTGCTTTTATCTCCAGCAACACACACACATCCGTATCCACAGAATCACATCAATTGACATGTATCACATAACTTAGGAGCCCAGTGATTAAACATAACGTGTAAGCTGCAATCTTCCCTTACCACTTGTGAATTTGGTCAAGTTACTCAACATTGCTGAGTCTTGCTAGAACTCCTCCTCTGGAGAGGGGGGATGTGTGTACCCTGGCTCCCCATTTAAGGGTCTAAGGCAAAACCCCTCCTCCTCAAGTCCTAATAACAAACCAAAGTACAAGGTCACAGAAGTTCACCCTGGGGACCCAATGAGTTTATTGGGCTTACTTACAGAGCATGTAGGAAGGGTGACTGACAGGAGCCTGGCTGACCCCAAAGCAGCCCATCCTGGAAAGTCTTCACCCTGCCTGAAGGTTGGCTTCAGGATCACACACAGATAGAGTCCCTTCCCTTCATCTCCTCCAGCCTATACACTCTAGCTCCTCCCCTAAACCCCGAGGGCAGAAGCAATTAGGGCAGGAAAAAACACAGAAATGGCTGGGAGGAGTGGCTGGTGGGTTCAATGACCCTCCCCACCTGCTCCTTCCAGGCAGGAATGTCAACAGTCCACACCTTTTCCTTCTAAGGAGGGAATTTCAACACTCCAGCAGGCACAGCAGCAATGGATGCCGGCTAGCAAGGAGGCACAGCTGCTCCCAGGAGGATGACTTGGCAGTCTGGCTGAGGATCGCCCATCACATGGATGCAAACATCACACTTTGACCAAAGCCAGGACTGTGTAAGTGCTCACTTCAGCAGCTGTATTACTGTCGCTACATGTTTTTATTTGTGCTGGCTTTTGAAGAATACAATTTGCTGGGCTGGGAATGGAGCTCAGCCGGGAGAATGCTTGCCCCATGCCTGAAGCCCTGGCTCGGGAACTACATAAGCCAGGTGTGGTGACGCGCATCTGTGATCCCAGCACTTAGGAGGGAGGGGCAGAAAAGTCAGAAGATTAAAGTCCCACTCAGCTACACAAGTTGGTGGTGAGCCTGGACTACAGGAGACTTTGTCTAAAAAGAAATGAATTTTTATGAGATTCTGGTCTAATGTTTGTTTGAGTAATTAGAATCAAATGAGTAAGATTTAAATTAGTAGGCTATGACTTCAATTGGATATAAAATAGTAGGATGATAAAACAGGGAAAGCTTGGACTCAGCCTAGGTTTGGACCTGAATAAACACACTCCCTCAACAAGTATTTACTGAGTGCCCACCGGGTACAAGGTATAGCCAAGCTGCCGGGTTATAATGGTAAGGAAGACCCCCAATGCCAGCCCCCGTCCACAGGGCCTTGCCACACAGTAGGTCTGTAGTTGGGGCTCTTGGGCCACTCCTTAAAAAACAAAACTAGTCGCTGCCTTAGTTTCCCCTCCTATCAAACAGTGATGATAGTTACTTCCTAAGGCCAACGCCCAGGGCCTAGGAAGCACACTCTAAGCAGTGTGGAGACTCTGGTTGGTGTCATTGTGGACAGGCTAGTAGCCTGAACAAAAGCATAATTGACAGAGTTCTTTAGAGTCGGAACACCCGAGAAACTGTTATCTGATTAAACTCCACCAGAAGCACCAAAATGACACCGATTTCAAGAATCTAAAGTTCTAAGTAGGTTAACAGGATAGTGTTGAGCTCAGGCGGTCCCCCACCAATAACATATGGTCACGTTACATTTCCACATTCATTCAATTCACAGAAATGTTGAAATAAAGAAAAGAGAATTTTCAACTCGTATTCGGATTTGTACTTCATGTATCTCCAGCACCATGGAAAGATTAGCAAATAGTATGATCTCGCGTGATTTTTCATTTTTTTTCCCTAATAAATGCAATGCATTAGTTCTAAACAGTGACTAAGCTATCACCTGTGATTGACATGCCACAGGAGTCACAGAGTGATCTTCTTTGAGGCAGGCCTTCGGAGATGGCCATATTTCATAGTTTTAGGCCCACACTTAACACTCAAATTAATTTCCATAGTTAACAATTGGTGTTGATTTCTAATTTAGTCAGTTTTCATGCACGTTACCCAGTTCTAACCTTTCATGCAATGAATGCAAAGACAGTTATTAAAAAGGATTAACTCATCCTGGAAATGAAGATTTTTAAGCTTCACTCAGCAAGCATTATCTGAGGGCTGAGGGGCTGGCTCAGCGGGTGATGGTGCTTGCTGCGAAACCTGAGTTTGATTCCCAGAACTGTGTAAAGGTGAAAGAAGAATGTGGACCCCAGGGAGAATCACAGGACACAGGAAAACACCCTTGATATGAAAAAAAGCTGAAGAAGTTCTCAGAGGCTTTGCCAGACCTGACCTGTACAGATGTTCACAAGCGACGCCTACGGACGCACACATGAACTTGAGGAAGAGGCACTGGCCTCTCTCCCCTTGGAAGCTGCAGGGCTTGCGTGGTGAAAAGAAAGGTCTCACCTCCTCACTGATGAACCTCCACTCCCCCTTCAGTTCTCCACTCCACAGCTGCCACACTCTGGCGGCGTCCAGCAAGCTCAGCCACTTCTCCCACAGGGCAGAGGCCACTCGGAGCACACACATGCCACTGCTTTCTGTGCACCTGCATCTCAGGTGTCTGAGGACCCGACGGAGGTTCACTAAGTCGCCTTTGATTGACAGGAGGCTTGCTGTTAGGGCCTTAAAGAGAAAGTGACAGGACAGACATGAGGTCTGTGATTTTTTTCCCCTGAAATATCACTTTTAAGTCTGGCACAGTTAAGGATTTTTTTCTTTTTTCTTTTCTTTTTCCTTCTTTCTTTCTTTTTATTTATTTATTTATTTTATTATTTTTTTTCATTTTTCCAGACAGGGTTTCTCTGTGTAACTGTACTGGCTATCTGGAACTCGCTTGGTAGACCAGACTGCCATCGAACTCACTAAGATCTGCCTGCCTCTGCCCGTCAAGTGCTGGGATTAAAGGTACTCACTCCATTTAGGAGTTCTTGATCTATTTGTTCATGTTTTGGTAGATGCATGGTCTCATCCATATCATAATGACTTTAATCCCAGCACTCAGCAGGCAAAGGCAGGGTGATTGCAAATTCAAGGCTATGTAGCAACTTTGTCTCGAAAATAAATAAATATGTAACTAAGAAACCTAAAGTAGAACAGCAAAGTACCACCGATTCTAACAGACGAAAATAAACAAAACCCAAAATTGTTTTACAAGCTGGGGATGTACCCATGTCACAGAGCGCTTGCTTACTGTGATTACAAAAGTAAACAAAACAAAAGTAAAGAAAACTCAGGCATGGAGGCTAGTGTCTGTGACTCCAGTTAGGATAGGTGAGGAGTAGAAGCAGGAGGGACCTGTGAGGCAGGAGATTCAGTCTCAAACGGATAATATACAACTTAGTAACAGTAGAGAAAGTAATCAACACTTAACAGATGCAGTGACTGTTCTGTCATCAATCCAGTGGCATACCTCAAAACATCAGGAAAGGGAAGGGTCAGAAAGGTGGTCTGCAGGGCAGGATGCTATGGGGGAGGGGAGGGGAGGGGAGAACTGCACTGTAGATCAATCAGCTAGAGGGGCCAGAATCACTCCCTCATCTATCCCGAGTCAGCCTCTGCTAGGAAAACTTCTCATGGGTGTTAGAAGATTTCTGTGGCTTACAGCAGAGCGGTGCCCCCTGCTGCCACCACCTGCTTATTCTCCTGGGTCTTTACATAGACTGTGTGCAAACTAATGATCCATTACCTTGCTCTGTCCCAGCCGTGCTAAAGCTTCTTTGTAAGACCGGGGCCATGGGGACATGGACTGTCTGAGATCTGTCTCCATTTTCCTGAGCCGAGAGCAAATTTCCTCTTTCAGTTTCCTATAGCATTTGTAATTCTCTAAGCACCTGAAGAGATGGTTAGAAAAAAAATATTCAATTTTATTTCTCATTAATCCACCCCCAAAGCATACAACACATAAAGAAGGGGGTGCTTTTTCTGCCATTGAAGGTACCTGTAGTTGGCTTTAAACAGGAAGATACAGTTGCCCTCAAAATACTATATTAGATAGAGAAAGATTGAGAGAAAGAGAGTGAGAGGTTGAGGGGGGGAGAGAGAAAGAGGGAGAGGTTAAGAGAAATTTTTTTTTTACTCATTACTAATGAGCTGCAAGTTAGGTTGAATTCTGGGAGAAAGCTCAAATATGAAGAATTTACCAGAATCAGGATAAAATGATTTGCATAGTAAAAGCCTTTTACACACACAAGCATTGATTAAAACAGGAGGAAAACAAAAAACAAAAAACCTGTATCTAACAAAAAGCAAGGTTACATAACAAGTCACCACAGAATTTAATATAAGGATTGTTGTTATAAAGTATTTGTTACTAGGGGAAAAAAAGGACTAATGTAATATATTAAAAAAAATTAAAGTGGGATGATTTATATTTAATTGTGATGTATTTTTAAAAACATTATACATTTGCATATACCAAGAAGATACTGTCTAAGTTGTACACTGAAAATAATTTAAAAATTCTGTTATGGGGAGCTGGGGTGTAGTTCAATGGTAGAGCACATGCTTAGCATATGTATGACGTTGAATTTAATCCCTAGTAAAAAAACAGAAAAACGTTGTAATAGATACCTTAAAATAGAAACTCACACGCCTAAATCCTAACTCTCACACCCAGGAAGCTGAGGCAAGAGGCAAAGGCGAAAGGCTAGTTTCAAATGTGTGTTAGTGTGCACACACATTCACTCATGCAGGTGTAACTGTCATAGTATGGGTAGGCCACACATCAGTGTGAGGTGGCCTCTTTGATCTCCATCTTATGTTCTGAGACAGTCGCTCTATCAACCTAATGCTTGCTGACTTGGCCATGTTGGCTAGTCAATGAGCTCCCAGGATCCTGGGATTAGGAATAACCCAGACTTTACATTGGTATTGGTGATCCAAACTCTGGCCCTCGTGCTTTCATGGTAGACACTTTGCTGACTGAACCATCTCACCACCTGCCTCTTACTCTTCATGTATACAAGGTATGTACACAAGTGCATAGAGGAGCATGTTCTGAGCATGTGTAAAAGCCAAGGAGGCCATCTAGTGGCCCATTCTATCATTCTCTGTTTTATCTCTTGGAGAAGGCCCTCACTGAACCTGGAGCTAGGCTGGCTATCAGCAAGGCCCATCCATCCTCTTGGCTCTGCCTACCCTCGCCTCATAGTGCTGGGTACATGAGAAGCCATGCCTATTTTTTTTTTTTTTTTTTTTGCATGGGTTCTGGGGATTTAAACTCAGGTCTTTGTGATAGCAAAGCAAGCGATCTTATATGGTGAGCCATCTACCAGCCATCTCTTACCATTTAATATCAATTGTTAGCAAGGAGGCAGGGCAACTGGAATATCTGTATGTACCTGGATCCCTGGAAATTAGCAGGTCATTTAGTGCTAGGAATTGCATCCCTTTGACCTGGGCTATCACACCCTTGCATACTCAAAGGAGGCTCCTGCTTCAATATGTTAATATAAGCACAGTTGGTTTTTGTTTGTTTTTGTTTTTGTTTCCAGATGCATTGGTGTTTTATGCACATGTATGTCTGTGTTAAGGTGCCAGATCCCCTGTAACCGGAGCCATAGACAGTTGTGAGCTGTCATGTGGGTGCTGGGAATTAAACCCGAATCCTCTGGAAGAACAATCAATGCTCTTAACTGCTGAGCCATCTCTCTGGCCCAAAGCACTGTTGTTTAATGCAGGAAACTGTAAACAGCTCAAACTTCCATCAACAGCTACAGGCAAGAATGTGAGTAGACCTTACAGCCAAAATGGTGAGCTTGAAAAATATGGAGTTATAGAATAAAAAAATGAAAATAATAACAGGACACAAACAGCAAAAATACAATTGGAAGAAACAGTAAACATAACACGTAGGGCATACATTATTTTCTAATAAAGGGAGAAGAAGCCCATGAGAGAATCAAGTTAATGATGTTTATCTTGGACATTTGTGGTATAAAGATGCTTATTTGTGAGGCCTGGATAAATGGCTCAGGGGTTAAGAGCACTGGCTGATCTTCATAGATCATTAATTCAATTCCCAGCAACCACATGGTGACTCACAGGCATCTGTAATGATATCTGGTGCCCTCTTCTGGTCTGCAGACATACATGGAGGCAAAATGCTATATACACACTAAATCTTTAAAAAAGACGTTTGTTTTGTCATCACCCTTTACACTATCTATACATTTTATACATAGTGTTATATGCATCAAATACTAAACAAGAATTAAAACATAATGAAACTTTTAACATTTTTTTTGGGTGACTTTTTAAACTTTCCTATATTCAAATTTTCTCTGATGGGCACATTAATTATAAAGACTAGGAAATTGATGTTCTGCTGCCTGAAGGCATCCCTTAAGATAGGCCACCTACCTTCCATCCTCTGCCTCCTGGGCCTCCAGCACTGCCTTGAGGGCTGAGTTCTTAGACGCTAGTTCTTGCAAAACACCCTGAAGTTGTTCTTTGGCCTCAGGGCTGGAGATAGTCCCCAGGGTCTCAGTAAGGTTCTGGATGTCCATTACTGCGGACTGCAATTCCTCTTGCTTACAGCGCACAGGCTCCAATGATGCTTTGGGATGGTGAAGGTCCACTCTGTATGACAGAAGGATGGCTTCCAGGGATGTGATGATCCCCACTGCCCTTGTGACTGTCTCCTCATAGTGGGTTGCATTTTCATAGGCATCATTCAGGACATTCTGGGGAATTAGAAATTAAACACAGTGACACATTTTCCAGCTTGGGAGATTTTTTTGTTACTCTCAAATATAGTGTAATCACAGTCTCTGAGTCTTATGAGAGCTGGGTGCCTGTGCTTACAGAGGGCAGCCTGAGATTAATATTTAATACTGAGTAACTCAAAATAAAAAAACAGTCCCATTTTCTAAGAAATCTAATTTAAATTTAAAGTAACAACGCATTAACTTTGTCAGCTGATATATAATTCTGACTCTGGAATTTGTACACCAGGCTTTGAATTAAATAAAGCATTATATATAATGTATTTAATCTTACTATCTATGAACAAATGAAAACAGCCCCAAAGCTGGATTTCTTAAATTTCAAATGAATAGCATCATCTACCACCAACTTCAGTTCAGGCATATCATTCAAAGTCCCTATACCTCAGTTTTATAAAAATAGCAAGTGAATTTAAAGATGTCTTCCTGTTCAGCGCTAATCTAATTATTCATGGGTGGGGTAAGGTATACAGTGTTTCTTGAAACTATTAAAAGCAAAAAAGTATTAGAATTACTCAGCATTTCTTACAAAACTATTTTTGTAAGATTTACAAGGATCTCCCATAGCACTTTGCATTTCTGTGGCATTTACACCCATTATCTAATGCTAAAATGGTGACTTTCCCCATTCTACAGATCAAAGGTAACAAGCTAGACAAGGCACCAGCTTCCTACTACTTATACATTGGGATCCTTCTAAGATACTTGACAACTACCAGAGGGAGACAGGGAGTTGTTCTCCAACAGAACTCAGCAAGTTCCCCAACAACTACCCCACCTTGTGATGCAGCAAGAAGGCAGCCACAGTCGTTACATAAATAACAGGCACGGCTGTACCCCAATAAAAGATTATTAATAAGTCAAGCACTATGGACAGGATTTGGCAATGGGCCTTATATTTAAAGATGCCTGTTGTAGACTTAGACAAATCTCAGTCTGAATCCTGAGTCTGTCACTGAGCTAAGACCCTCACAAAGAGCCTCATGCTTCTGAGATTAGACTTTTTTTATTTTGTTTTTTCAGTGCTGGGAACTGAACCAGGGAGCTTTGCACTTGCTAGATAAGCATTCTGTCAATGAGCTATACACCTAGCCCTCAATTTTCCATTAAGCAAGGCTAACAACAGCAGACTCCACCTCTGACCCCCAGCATAATGTAGGTTCTAAATAAACATCAGTTACCATTTGGTGCCCTTCCTATTATAGGTCTACTCCATATTGTGTTACTATCACTAAACAAAAAAAACTTGTGAGTTCCATGGGGTTTAGGAGGGAAACAAAGATATTGGCTTCATCTTTTCTCAAATGTAAGAAGCACTAAAGTTTAATTCCGAACATGATAAAGTGGCCCACGGCCTTTTAGAAAGCAGTTTGTCTTCCTGCAGAGAATTCTCCTGTAGGGTCTGTACTATCTTCAGAAGTACCGACTGACATCACCTGGAGCACAACTACCAGCTTTAAAGGACTAATTTCAAAGACAACTTACTGTGCGTAACTCAATGCTTTTGCTCAGCTCCATCTGAAGACCTTCGAGGTCCTGTAATTTTGCCTCCATGCCACTGGTTCTGGAAGCATTTTCTTCTCTTTGCTCCTTGGCAACCCTCACAGCTCTAATACCACACATTTCTGCCTGAACTTGCTCACCAAGTGCTTCCCAAGTCTCCTTCTCATCTTGAATATGTCGAGTCCCCAAATGTACACATAATGGCTGCTGTAGCCGAGACTTTATTTGCTTTAAAACACGTAGGGAATTTTCTAGTTTGTCCTGGAAAGCCTTTTCGTCCACTCCCTTTGGTTGCAATTCTAGCAGCATGTTCTCAAGATCCTCTTGAAGCCTAGCATGTTTTTCTGCGTTTAGCTTTAGTTGCAGCATCTCACTCTCTTTGAACGAGTCGTCAAAAACCTCACTTTTGCTTAATTTCTTCATTATCTCATCACGCAAGCCTTTGGCTTTTTCAATTCTCTGAATCACAATTTGTGCGCTGAGCAGCGTGCTTTCGGGTGACATATTAGGGCCTTTCAGTAGTGATTTGGCCCTTTTCTTAATTTGCAAATTCATTGCCCTTATCTTACTTAGTAACACTTGGTACTGGTCATGTGCTATTAAAAATGTGTCCAGCTGCTTAATTTTCTCTTCCAGCTCCCTTTCCCTTTCAAACACTTGGGTCTGTAACTGTTCAAGCCGTGAGCCATCCCAGCCTAGCCCTACAGAGTCGAACACTTCTTCAGACGTCAACACTTGAGAGATGTTGCCTCGGATGGCAGCCAGCTTGTTTTTAAGATGGCAGAGTTGCTCTTTAGCGTCCTGCTGTGGCTCTCGATGAAGTGGGAGGAATTCGCTGAGCTGGATGCCCTCAACCTGCTTCTGAAGCACGGCTGTTTTCTCATGGAGTTCTTGGTGAGTCTTGATCTTGCACTCGACTTCGTTACAGTTAGTCTGGATGCGTCTTTGTGTTCGGATGGTCCTTGTTTTGAGGTTCTTTAACTGATCATCCAGAAATACTCTCTCAAACACATTTGCATCCTTGTAGGCATTTGTGAGTTCCTGAAGATGTGTTGAGATCACACTCTCCATATCTCTCAGTTGCTGCTGGGACGCCTTCAAGATGGCCCTGCGATGCTCCAGCTTGGCTTCCGTGGAAGCTTTCTCCTGTGTGGGAGCCATCAGCAATTCGCTTTCTTCAAGCACTAGCCGAGCCTTTTCTATTACCGCAAACAATTTGCTTCTTTCTTCCAACTTCAGTTCTAGTTGCTGTGACCTCTGAGTTGACTTTAAAAGCAGCGCGTGGTATTGATTCTGTAAATCCTCCAGGAGACTATTTAAACCATCGTTCTTACTCGCTTCGAGGATGGGTGTGATGCCTCTGACCTCGTCCGCCAGCAACCCCACTGCCTGCTGCTTACCCAGAATGCCATCGTGAATTAACTTGCACTTTCTGATCTGAGACAGGATGTCATCGGGGAGGAGGGCGATAGGGACATTGAGCTCTGCCAACATATTCTTGACCCATAAGAGAGTCTCCTTTATCCTGTTCTTTAGGTCACACTTCCTAACCCGGTCTTCTACCTCTTGGCTTAATGGTTCCAGTGCCTCCAGTTGATTATTCAAACTATTTAGTGCATCTTCCAGAGTTTCCTTTTCCCTTTCTCCCCAGAGTCTCTTCATCTGAAGCTCTGCTTGCCGCTTTAAACCAGAAAGTTCATATTTGATTGCTTGGATCTCAGCGGCTGGGGCAACCATGTCCAGGCTCCCCTCCTGCTGTTGTGGAGAGTTCAGACTCAGCAGGAGGCGCTGTTGCTGCTGGTGCAGAGAAACCCCAATGTCCTGGGCCTTCTTCAGGAGGGAGGTAAGTTCATTGTGTTCTGTGGCTTGCTGAAAACACTTCCTGTGAGCCAGCCGCTCCACAAGTTCCCACCCACATTCAAGCTGCTTCATTTGGCCCTCCACCAGCTTTTGATCCTCGGCCCTCAGGAGGCTGGATAAATGTGCCCATTCCCCGCGAAGCTTGGTCAGAGAGCCTTTTTCTTTCTCTACTGATCCTAGGAACTTCTTGATTTTGCTCATATAAGCTACATTGTCTAGTGAGCCTCTAGAAAAAGAATAAAAATGAAGAAATGAAAGGAAAGACGTGAGATGAGGAGAACAAGGTATGTAGAAATGCTCTGTAAATGGAAAGCCAAACTTAGTCTAAGACAGAAATTACCATAGTACCCAAATCTCTTGTTACCACCCTTCCCTTCCACCAAGAGTTGCTAATTGTTTTAATATAAAATTATTTTAAGCGATATTGCTGAAAATAAAATCCATTTAGATATAAGCAGAAAACAAATCTTTATGATGAGAAATATTTACACATTAAGATTATGTATAACTTAACTATGTATCTACCACTTATTATTTTCAAGGCCAAGGGGAATATATATTTATTATTATTAGTAGTAGTATAGGATGGTGGGGGGGAATGACTCATGTCATAGAATGCATGAAGAGGTCAGAGGACAACTTTGTGGAGTTATTTCTCTCCCCGTCTGTCTTTATCTGAGTTCAGAGAATTGAACTCACATCATCAGGCTCAGCAGCAAGTGCCTTTATCTTCTGAGTCATCTTACTGAGCCCCAAAATGCATACATTTAAATGAAATAATTAATATACATAATATTCAGTATGTAATAACTTAAACCAATTATATGGGTACCAAGCAGCTATATACATGTTTCTCTCCATCCCATAGTTGCAGAATAAATTATTTTTAAAGAGTGCTGAATTCCATAGAATTTACATATACGCATATAAGATATTTACACTATTGTTTAATAAATTATATGTAAAACGGAGTACTCAGTAACACACACACACACACACACACACACACACACACACATCATGAATCTAATAGTTAGCTTCTACTAAGGTTTGAATGCCTATGCTCACCCCAAACAAATTCTTATTTTATTCATTTTTAGGGTAGGGGACACTTGTGTGAGCAACAGTTCTGTCCATCCACCTAGGTCCTGAGTGCTGGGCTCAGGTTGCCAAGCTTGGTGGCAAGTGCCTTTACCCACCAAGCCATCTTTCAGGCCCCTTTTCTTGCTTTTCTGAAACAGGGTCTCAGATACAAATGTTATGTGTTGAAAGCTCAGTGACCACACAATGGTATGAAGAGGTGGGGGGTCTTTGGGAGCTGATGAACATCCCTAAACTAGAGGGAAGGTCCACTAGAACATGGATTGCCAGCATCGTAGAACTTGGACTTAGTTGCATCCTCAAAACAGTAATGATTGCTGTTCCTAATGTCACCTGTCTGTGACATTGTTCGAGCAACCCAAACAGACTAAACCAGTGTGTCCCCTAGAATCAATGTTCATGCATGATTTTAAAATCATGACATCTTACACTTACGCTTTGAGACTTTCCACTTCTGCCAAGAAAGCGTTGAGTGAGGATTCAGCTGTAGTGAGCTGGTCTTGAAAACTGTTAAGGAGGCCATACTGGCTTTCTTTAGTTTTCTTCAAAGTAAGAAGCGCCCGAAGTAGACTACCCACGTGGTTCGCTGGAGATCTGTCGGTGGGCAGAACCAAGGCTCTTCCTGTTTCGCTGAGATGTTGAGATTGTTCCAGAAGGTCAATGGCTGATTTTCTCGCTTCCAAGTGGGCATATAATTCCTACAGGAAGTTATACAAATCAGCATGTAGGTGTGTGCACACTCATTCATTTTCCTTCCTGCCCTCCTTCATTCAGACAGCATGCCCTATCCCATGAGGGAATCATAAATACTTCATTTATTCACATGCCTCTGTTTTATAAGTATCATGTTAGGATCTAGAACCCTGGATTAGCATTTATCATCACTTAGGAGACTCTATTGTCTTAAAAGCCCTTAATTTATAATGGAAGATTTGTTTTTGTTATGTCCCTCTACCACCTTTTTTCTGTTTTAGTACATGTTTACTACTCTGTACAGTTGCCTGAAACAGCAGAGTTCATCTAGAACAATGGTTCTCAACCTACCTAATGCTACAGCCCTGTAACACAGTTCCTCATGCTGTGCTGGCTCCCAACCATAAAATCATTTCATTGCTACTTTGTAACCATAATTTTTGCTACAGTTATAAATCGTAATATCAATATCTGATACGCACATGGTTTTAGGTAACCCCCGTGAAAGGGCTGTCTGACCTCCCCAAAGGGGTCGTGACCCCACTGGTTTCAAGCCACTGATCTAGAGTTTCACTTTTCAAGGCATAGCCATGTATAGGATTTTCAGATTTGGTAGCTAAAAATATGTTGTTTCTGTTTGTCAGCACATCTGGCAAGCTAAGGAGGAGGCCCCAGCCTCTGGATCCTCAGAAAAAAAACAGAACCTGCCTGAATCAGAACACAGAGGCCTGCAAAGGTAACTGTGGTGAGTCACAGTCCCCAAACTCTCAGTGAAGTTTTTCAGGAACTTTGTGCAACAGAAAAATGTCAATGTTCATTAAACTCTCCCACTTCTTAAATGGTTAGCGTTCTACAACTTACTGATTAGTACATAATTATATAGTTACCAAACCGATCATCAGGCAAAGGTTAAATAAGACTTTTCACTCCATACAAGCAAGGTTTTGGTAATTAAAATATATTGTATCGCGCTGGGAAAACGATGCAATCATGCTGTTAGTGTTTTTCATGTTCCCATACCTCCATCCCTTTTAATTGTTCATTTCTTAACATAATGTCCAATTCTAAAGGTTGATTTTGCAGCTCGTTGACTTTCCACTCATCTTGGGTGTTTTGCATGCTTTCTTGAATGTTGAGGGAAAGTTGTTTTGACAAAATCATTTTCACAGATGAGTTCTGAAAACATAAAAAGATTAATTGCTGAATAGCCTACCTTCCAAATGAACCACTTTCATTTTTCTTGATTAAAAACCATTCCAGTTGCTTCTATTTACTCAGGCTAAAGGCTTTAAAGAGGTTTATTTGGGTACTACCAAAGATGGGCTTCTTCCATATAATAATTAATATCTGCATTGGCACACCTTCTCCCAAGATGGAACACTGTTGTTAGAACAACATGGGATCTAGAGTTGCTTCGTTATATACTGGAGTGTATATAATATTAAATAAAATTGATATCAAAGAGTCAACAGTTCCCAAACTTACACTTAGTACTCATAAACTGAAGACAGCCATGCAAATAGTAAGTGCTCTTTTTTACCTATCAGTAGTTCAAAACAAGTAGGTAAGTTGTGGAAGCACCAAGAAGTAATGATACTGAGGAGAAATGATGCCTTCCACCAGTTGGTAATGAAAACTACAACCTGATGACTGCAGAGATGACTCAGTGGATACACATGCTAGCCAAGCAATCCTGTGTACCCAAGCTCAACCTTGCAACCTATGCAAAGAGAAAGGCTGGTGTGGTAACACACGTCTGTAATTCCAGGGACACTATTTCAGGATGTGAGGTGGAAACAGGAGGTATACCCAAAGCCTGGGCCAGCCAGTCTGCAGCACAGAGTATTACAGAAGCCAAGAGATCTGGCCTTGATAAGCTAGAAGGTGTGACGTGACTCCCAAAAATTATCCTCTGACCTCCACTGGGGTTCCCAAGTGTCTGTGTGGAAGCATGTGTGCACATGCCCCCATAACGCACTAACTTAACCAACAAAAACTTACACAAGGTAGGAAACATTATAAATGAGTGATTTGATCTTTTTTTGAATGTTTTAGGAACTTATGGTTAACCATGGGGCTGTGTGTGTGTGTGTGTGTGTGTGTGTGTGTGTGTGTGTGTGTGTGTGTGTGTGTCTGTGTGTATACATGCATATGTGTGGATCAGAGGATAACCTGCAGGACTTGTTTTTGTCCCTTTGGTCCCAGGGATTGAACTCAGGCCCTCTGGTTTAGCAACAGGTACCTTTACCCACTAAGTCATTTCCAAAAGTATGTGTTGAACACGTGTATATACCAGGCACCATACCAATAATTTTATAACTACATGGCAATGGGAATGGAGACAGTGCTGAGGATTAAGCATTTGCCTGGCCTGTTCAAGGCTAGGCCATCTGAACCTCACAAAACAAAACACGGAGACAAACCAAAAGCAATCAGTAGTCTGCAGAGTGCTGTAATATGTTAACAGTAGAGGACACTAGGCAGGGAGATAAGGAACTTTCCATATTTGTCACTGTCCTATAAACCTGAAGCAATTCTAAAAGTAAAAGTTTACCTAAAATAATCCCTGCCTGAGTTTAACGAGTTCTCATTGGTGGAGAATGCAGGAGTCATGGGCACCCGCTATTTTGAAATAACACAGTATAAGTCACTGCTTTGAAATGTGACAATTAATTACGATTTTGCAAATTCCCTCCAGTCTTGAAGCTCTAACTCACTTGGGCTCTGGTGAAAACCTACATAAAGGATGACCTCACAGGGAGCTGGAAAGGGCCAGGGCCACACCGATGCCGATGGTGCCTGCCGCCCCTCACTTCCTGGCAAACATCCACACATGCACCTGGACACAAGAGAGGCTGCACCAAAGGCCTAGAGACCTGGCCCCAAAGGGACTTATCTGTCACTGCTATCTGCCAAGAATCCAAAACACCTAACTCTTACCTGATGAGCTGGTGCCTGAGGACCACTGTTACCAGGATGTCACAGGCAACATTTGTAATGTCAGACCTCAGTGGTCAGACACGGTATGTCATAACACTTTAAATCATCCCCCCAAACCATTTGCTCACTGACCCCCAAAGCCATTTTGAACCACGACAGAAAAGCCAACAGAGTCCCTCAAACGAACATTTCAAACGTAACAGGCAACATACCTTTGGCTCATGCCAGGGAGGTTGGAACCCAGCGTGGGCCCTGATTGGCTCCTGGAAAGTTCTGTCACTTCCTTATGCCCTGCCCACCACCCTCTGCTCTACTTTATTTTGACTGAACACACAATCTTAAATTATAAGGCATATGAAACACATATGAAAGAACAACAACAACAAAACCTCCACATGACTAAAAAACAAAGATTAAAAGTGATATAACTTTCTATATTAAAGAAACATATCTCCTTTAGCTTGTCTGTCTTCCAAAGCAAACACTGCCCTGTGGCCAAACATACACGTTGTCATCTTCACAATGTTATAATATTAAATAGTAATACATTACTTTAAATTAATATATAATAATTAAAGTAATATGCTAGCTCCAGCTAACCCCTGGTGTGTTCACATGTTTCTTCTTGCAAGAGGCCCTCCACATCCTACCATCCAACTCCAACAACATGCTAAAGGCTAACAGCCTTCCTAAGCTTCTGTAACTTGTCTCTTCATTTGTTTAACGTATTGATTAGTGTGTCTCTCCATCTCCAGCTAGAAGATCTATGAGAACAGAGGCCAGGTCTACATTTGACTCTTTGTGGCCTGCTTAATCCTTTTTTTTTTTTTTTTTAACAGAAGGGACACAGACATGAATTCAAGTTAGATGAAAAACTAAGACTGTTTTAGTGAGCCTCTTTTGGTTGTGAATGATGAAGTACATGGGAAGACACTCAGGAACTATCAATCTGGCGGTGGCTGATTAGCCACTGGGTAGCAGTGGTGGGGTTGAACGACAGTAGAGGTTTGAAGGAAATCTTGGAAGTATCCCTAATAGCTCAGCAAAGGTCAGAGAACAAGTGAGTATATTTAAGGTTCTGAAAGGTCATGGAATAAAGAGAAGCTATTTGAATTCGTTTATATTTGTAGCTCTTATTTTGACCCCTACTTTCTACCTATGCAGCCCCTTAAGTAATGCAGTGGGACATAGTTTAGAATGACAGACCAAGAAAGGATGCCCAAGTCCCTGCCCCAGCTCTGCTGGACTTCAGCCCCTTAGCATGACAGCTAAGGATTAGGACAGACACTTTCTTTTGGCTTTTGAGACAGGCTCCCGTGTAGCCCAGGTTGCCCTCCAACTCTGTGTGGCTGAAGCTTCCCTTGAATGCCACATTGTCCTCACCCACTCCCAACTGCTCAGATTATAGACGAACACCACCATTCCTGACTAAGAGACATTTCATAAGTTTCCTTTGAAGCCTAAGATTTTGGGCCTTGGATCATATTCTCAAATGCACGTGGCTGATAGGCGTGCTTGGGAAAAAATAAACCCTGGATTGTGAAAAAAAAAAAAGTCTCTAACACATGAAGCAAGACTTTAATACTGGCCAGAAGAGCAAGGAAGTGTACTTGGAAAAGAGAATGGACACAAACCCTGACAATGGGTTCTCTCTCTCTCTCTCTCTCTCTCTCTCTCTCTCTCTCTCTCTCTCTCTCTCTCTCTCTCTCACACACACACACACACACACACACACACACACACACACACACACACAGTTCTCCCTCCCACTAAGATTCCAGTATAAACAACAGCTGACACAGACCTCAATCACTACAGTATTGAATCCTACTCCCACCCACTACATGGCCTTCCTTCCCCTGTAGCCACCGACTCCAGCCATGTTCCTGCTTGCCTACATGCTGCTGGAAGTCTGGCACATTTGGTCCACATGTATGACCATTTGTCTTCCAGGATTTATCTATATATGCTTCTTGTGCATCAAACTATAAATGCTCAGAATAGTTTTTGAAAAGGACTGAAAACTAGTTATGCGCAGCGAGGACAAGGAAGTTAAAAAATAATTACAGACAAAAGGTTTTGGGAATTTTAAAGCAATCATGTCACATAGATTGCAAGTTGGGACGAATGGGACAAGGAAGATCATTGAATGTTAGTCTGATTATCTTTGAAGAAAATAATAAATTAGGGATGCCTGGACTTCCTTGTGTTTATTCACTGTCATTCATTTTCTTTTGATAACACATACAGTCCTAGGAGATTAGACAACCCTCGCCTTTTACCTCTTACTTGATCATTCGCTTGACCTTCATAGGAAGGTCAGAAAGGGGGCAGTGCTGTCTGCGCACATCTAACAATGCTTAGGTATCACATTTATAAAAATACGCAGCATGCTTTGAATGGACACCACCCAAACCCTCCCCCCTTAATCACATCAATATTAAGACGAAGTCAACGGACAGTCCCAAGCAAAATACCTTGTTCCATCTCAATAAAATACTAAGCAACAGATTCAAATGTTAATCACAGTGATTGCTGGTAGGCACAGCCTCAACAACATTCAAATCAATGTTATTTAATAAAGGAAAAGTATTTACCACCCAGCACTACAAAACAAAGAGGCAAATGGGGGAGGGGGCAGACAGAGATGGGAGCTGGAAAGGAGGAATAGACGGTGTGAATAATGAGGAAAAAATGCTGTAAAGAAACTCTTCCAGAGATAATATTTAAAATAATCTGTAAGGAGCTGGGGAGATGACTCCGGGTTAAGAGTGCTCTCTGCTCTATTGTGATGATCAGAGTTCGGATCCCAGCATCCATATCAGGTTGCTCTCAAGTCCCTGGAACTCCTGGAAGGCAGAGGCAGGTAGATCTTTGTAAGTTTGAGTCCAGCCAGCTTTACACAGTGAGTTCCAGGACAGCCAAGGCTACACAGTGAAACCCTGTCTTGAAAAATAAAATCCTAAAAAAATTTTGATGAAAGTTTCTCAGGACTCCAAAAGGGCATGCAAAGTGAACATTAATAAAATGTTTAGTACTAGATTTAAAGCTGTAAAAAACTGTGTCTTCACATTCTACCAAGATAAGATAGTTAGTACAAAAATGGGTCTCAATAGCTACTTTACATAGTAATTCATCTACCTGTATATGAGGGAGGTTGTGCATGTGTCACAGCATGCATATGGAGGTCAGAAGGTCACTTTCTGAAGACCAGGTGGGTCCTGGGACTCTAGCTCAGGATATCAGGTTTGGTGGCAAGCAACTTTACCCTCTAAGACATTTCACTGACGCTCCATAAATGCGTGTAATGAGTTAAGAGCTCACTTTTGTTACAACGATATTTGTTTCATTTGTCTTTGTCTTGCGAGATAGGGTCTCACTGTGTCGCCTATTGGAATAGCTGCGAGTGTTAGGCTCAGCCAGCATTAGTACCAGAGTTTGGGATCACTCAGCATTGTCATGAAATAGCCTGTTCCTTCATGTGCCCTGTTCATTACACAGAGTCTCCCACACAGTCCTTACACTCAGTTGTGGCATGTGCTCCATCCCACCTGCATCTTATCTGTCTACCAATAGATTTGATCTTTGATCTCTTCCACCAGTGCTGCTGTTCAGTCTTGGCATTGCTCTGACCTTTACGCAGTACACTACCATGTTACGTATCAGGAAAGGATGGCCAGCACTGATGGTAGAAAAATAGGAAATGCAGATTCAGGAAAATGTCACATTACAAAAGACGAAAGTACATTGCTACAGAATTAAAACCAGTTTTCTGCAATCCAGACTTAGGAAAATTGTTTCACGTCTGTGCTGGCTAGTTTCATGTCACCTTGACACAGCTAGAATCAACTGAAAAGCGGGGAACCTCAATTGAGAAAATTCCTCCGTAAGATCTGGCAGCAAGATCAGGCTGTAGGGCACGTTCTTAATTAGCAGTTGATGGGGAGGGCCCAGTATACCATGTGTGGTGCCATCCCTGGGCCGGTGGTCCTCAGTTCTATAAGAAAGCAGGCTGAGTAAGCCATGATAAAGCCACTCTCCTCCATGGCCTCTGCATCAGCTCCCGACTCCAGGTCTCTGCCCTGTTTGAGTCCCTGTCCTACCTTCCTTCAGTGATGGACTATAATGTGGAGGTGTAAACCAAATTAACCCCACCCTCCCCAACTGGCTTTCAATTGTGGGGAAGCCCTAAAAAGATAAAGTCTTAAATTCCTCTACCTATTCTGAAAGACAACAAAACAAACCCTCTTTTCATTAATTCTTATCATTTAAGATTAAATTGAAGCTTAATAAAATTAAAGTCATTTTTGGATGATGATTTTTTTTTCTCACAGTTTTCAAAGTACTCTATTGAACTGGGCTATCATGGCAACAACGGGATGGAGGAGTTAGTTTACAGGTGACTCGGCAACTAGCTCCCTTCAGCGATGCCATGTGTTTGCACTATATCTGCTCTCAGGGTTAACAGCACCCGCTCTACAATCTTTGTGACAGGAGTTGGAATCCAAGCGCTCATGTAACAAGCTGGGTAGCTGGGTGTGCTCTGCAGGCCTTTAGCACAATGCTCCATGACGGGCAGAGATGGGAGGCTCGCTGAGGCCTGCTGGATTCCACCCCAGATGAGAAGATAGGAGCCCCACATTCAGGGAAAAGCCCTGCATCAAAATCAATGGAATAAATGGAGAGTATAGAGGCCTTCTGTGCACAAACAGAGGGATGTGCACACCACACACACACACACACACACACACACACACATATGAACACATACATGTATTCAAAACACATACATACATGCACACATACATAAGAACACAAATAAGTAAATAAACCTTTCAAAAGTGTGGCATACATAACATTTTAAAGAAGAAGAGTCACTGGGAAACACACTTCTTCCTTCTCTGAGGGAATTCGGGTGCCTAAGCAGCGGTGTTTTCTCACTAACCCTGGCAGCGTTTCCAGGTGTACCTGCAGCAGAGTTAACAAAAGAAGAGAAAGGAGCCTATTCCTTTGCTGCACTCTCCGATTTCATTTACAAAATTGACCAAATCAGGGGGGAAATGAGCTCTGAGATATATTTTTTTTTTAAACTGGGGAAATGGCTACAGTGCATTTTCTTTTCTTTTGCCTTTTCTAATTTGCCTTTGTGCTCTTGACCCAAGAAACTGTATCTGATTACATATAGGTGAGGATAATCAGCCTAAATTAATGACTGACATTTGAACGGACTGCACAGTAATATTTCACCACGGAAATCTGGACCGTTTTCTGAGGGCTCATTTGACAAGGGAGCTTCATAAATAGCCTGTCCCTTTGAGAACTTAATGAGGAAATCAGAATGCTTGATTGGAGACTCCTTTGAAGGAGGCACACCTCTATACTCTCAGACTCGGTGTCCAGAGAGCGCAATCACCGCACTTACTTCGTTTGCTTCCCAGGTTCCCTCTGGCTTGCCCACTGCTGCTGACTCCCGAGTGGGCTCGGGCACATCAGAAGTGGCCAGCATCTCTCCACCTGGCAGAGAAAAGTTTGCATGCTTTTCTGTTTGCAAAGTTTGCAAGCCTTTGGATTGAAGGATGCTGTTGAGACCATTTTCCATCTCCCGCTTGGCAGATTCAATTCTGTTTTCCAAATCCTTTTGTTTATACTTAAGTGATTTTATATCATCTTTAATGATCTTCTGTCCTGCTGAAGATGTATTTTGCTTGATGGATTTTGCTAATGCAGACGCCTTCTTTAATGCGCCACCCTGGAAATGGAGTCCACTCTCCAGTTCCTAGAAGTACAGAAAAACACTGTTGTAAGAGTATTGCCATTCAGTTCTCAGAAGGGTTTGTTGACTTTTTGTAAATCACCAAGTATTCTGCTTCACTAATACAAAACATGTATTTATAAAAAAGAAAAGTGCCGACACTTCAAAGAAGAAACTTTGGGGAAATTTTCAAACTACTGTGGTATCAAATCCTCTAATAGATTTCATAAGATACTAGGGAGTACATGAGAAATGATGAGGAAAATGTTCATAGCACAGTTTGTTAAACACAGGAGCTCAACAGGCATTTGCTGGATACATTTCACTTAAGACACAGCCTCTGGGGCTGGAGAGATGGCTCAGTGGTTAAAAACACTGGCTGCTCTTCCAAAGGACCTGCGTTTGGACTAAACACCCACTAGTTACTTACAACTGTCTCTAACTTCAATCCCAAAGACAAACTCCCTCTTCTGGCAGTTCTGGGCCAGAATATAGGCATGACCACACCTATTAAATGAAAGATAGATGTATGTATTATGTATGTATGGATATTTTTTGGGGGGTAGACAGGGTTTCACTATGTAGTTCCAGCTGACCTACAACTTGCTACATAGGCCAGGCTGATCTTGAACTTACAGAGATCCACACACTTTTGCCTCTCTAGTGCTGGGATTAAAGGCATGCACCACCACACCCCATGCTTTACCTATTTTATTTGATATGTGTGGGTGTGTATGTGTCTGCACGTGTCTGTATACCATGTTTCAAACAAAAAAAGGAATATTCAGGCTTTTCAAAACAAAATATCGAATGTGTACCTGCACCATGGAAAGTATCACAAAGATAAAGAGTCCTTTGAATGCCCATTATCAATCTAATGCTCATCTTTAAAATGGTAAACTGATTCTACTCAGGCCTGCTGCATTGGCTGCACCAGCCCAGTGAGAAGACAAGGGTGTTTTGCAGATGTAGGTAAGAGCATGATCCCCACTTGACAGGGCTGCTTGGTGCAGGAGAAAGAGGGAAGGAGAATCTTACAAGAATCTACCATTAGAGAGAGCTTCTCTCTCTCTCTCTCTCTCTCTCTCTCTCTCTCTCTCTCTCTCTCTCTCTCTCTCTCTCTCTCTCTCTCTCTCTCTCTCTCTCTCTCTCTCTCCCTTTTTTCCATTCCTTCTTCCTCTGAAATAGGACTTCTCTGGGTAGCCCTGGCTGTTCTGTAACTCACTCTGTGGACCAGGATATCCTGGACTCACTCTGTAGACGAGGTTAGCCTCAAACTCAGAGATCCACCTGTCTCTGCCACCCAAGTATTGGGATTAAAAAAGTGTTCCGCCACCACCCAGCTAAGGGAGAGCTTTAATAGAGTCCACCAGAATGAAAATTGGCAGAACAAATAGTACACAATGCCCATTCACCCCGATGAAAATGAAATCTGGAGCATTTCCCCATACTATTCATCATTTGGCTTCTTAGAATCTGATGGAATTGTGCTGTTTCTGAAACAAAGAGTATCAGGAGTGACAGGCTGCTCATGGGTAGAATTATCCCCTCTAAGTGTCCATTGAATCACTCATTGTTCAATAGCTTCAGCAATGGACTTGACTACTAGATTAGCATGTCCCCATTTTTCCTCCCAAGACTACTTGGACCTGACTTCACCAATTGACTTGACCACTAGATTAGCATGTCCACATTTCCCCTCAGACTACTAAGACCTTTCTAAATAACACTTGAATTTCATTGGTCAAAGGTTCTGAATTACCTTTAGTCCAAGGTACTAAAAATTCAAGTTGTCATGAATATTGATTCCCTGTCCTCCACAATGTGTATTTTGTCAGGACATTGCACCATACCTGTAATTTCTGCATTCTATCCTCAACCATTATTTGGTCCTCAGATGCATCACAGAGACTGACAAACTCCTTGGAGATATCCTCCAGTGTGGTGTTTAGTTCTGTGATACAAATCTGGTATGAACTGTGTTCTTGAACATGACCCTCTAATTTTCGCACAGAATCCTACAAATAAAACCATTGACAATTAGCAAATTATTTTTTTTTTACTCAGAAAGCAATTATATAATTCACACATATTACATATGTTACATAATATATAATATACAATTCTCATATAAGGCTTCACACTGAAACAAGAATATGCCCATAACTGACCCAAAGTTTAAAGTGTTTAAAGTATGTCACTGCGAAAACCTCCATCTCCCCCTAAAAATGACTTAATAAAACCATTTGTTTTTGTGTGCTTTCTGGCCTTAATTTTCTTTCTAAAGATAATTTGTTTGTCAAGGAGAATACAAAGAAAAATGACTACAATTATAACATTAAATCACAAATATAATGAATAAAGTTTTACTTGTTGCTTTTAAACAAAGACTCTGCATTTCAAAATGAGACTATATGAGAGCAACCTATCCCAGGTCCTTTCCTAGGAATGTAAGAATCATGACCCAAATGTAAAATCGTCTTCAGATAATCTCCCCTGGGATAAGGAAATCAGAGGGCTATACCTTATCAGACACAAGCAAGAAGTAACCTACAGAACATCCAGTCAAGTAGGCATGTGAACCCATGCCCAGCTCCAGGTATTTGAATAATCAGGATTTACCCAGGTAATCCTTACACTGAACCTAGCTTTCAATGTCTAAAGAACTAAAAACAGGGATTGGAGAGGTTGCTAAATGGTTGAGAGTACTGAATGTTCTTCTAGAGGACCTGGGTTCAATTCCCAGCACCCACATGGCAGCTCAGAACTGTCAGTAACTCCAGTTCCATGACAAAACACCAATGCACATAAAAAATAAAAACAAAACAAAAAATAATTAAAACCAGTTTTACTTAAAGAATGGACTCCATTATGACAAGAGAACAATTTATTTCAATTCATTTTGTTGTAGATCATGCGGAAAGAGCCAAGGGAGGAACAAGACAACTGATATGAATTATTATTAAGGATGGATGGATGGATGGATATACAATAGATGAAAAGTAGATTCGTGGATAGGTAGGTATATGAGTGGATACATGTGTTAACAGATGAATAAATTGTACAAGTAAGTGAGTGGATGGATATACTTATGGACAAGGAGTTGGATGAGTAGATGGACAGATGGATGGACGGACAGACAGACAGATGGATGGGTAAACAGGTGGATAACACCCACATTGCCATCTTCATAGAGATTCCTAAGGAACTTTAAGATATCTGATTCCTGAAGAGGGGAATTTTAACAACAAGAAATAATAAAACAATCAATACACACAATGGCTTCATCTAGCAAAATTAATTGGGTAGATTCTTAATCACTTGGGTGCCTTCTTGAGTGTTGCCATTTCCCTGTAAAACTGAAAACCACTGAAAGCTTTGGGTTCAGCAAAAGAACTACATCCAAGCACTAGTTCAGGGTAAGGATCCTGTGTGGTGACTGTGGCAGGCACAGGGATTGTCCCTGCCCATCTCACCTGGAGCTGCTGAAGAAGGCTCTCGTGTAGCTGTTTTATCTCCAGCCAGGGCTCCTCACTGAAGCTAGGGTTTTTAGTGCACTCCAAGAGGTAATTGCCCTGAGATTTTAGCTCTTCTAGCAAGGAGGTCAAATCTTGGGCTTTCTGGAGGAATTTCTTGCAAATCTTTAACTGGGCTTGTTTCTCTGGCAAGCCAGGTTGCAGAGCGAGGCCAGCTTCCTGCTGCCTCTTCAATTCGGTGAGCATCAGCCGTAGAGCCTCCTTACTCTGCAAATACTTTTCTCCTTCTAGTACAAGCTTCTCTTGATGGCTGCATGTTGCAAAAGAGTATTGGAAAGAAATAACAATGAGCAAAATGAAGGGCCATTTGGCATACTCTATTCCAACACACATTATTCCTAAGTGGAATTAAAATAATATGTGTATTATTTCCAGGGACCCATTGAATACTTCAACCCCTTAAACAGCATTAGCCTTAGCTCTGAGTACTACTAAGACATAATTGCTGTTACACAGTTAGCATTTGTTACAAAACAATGTTCTAATTTCAAACTACCCCCAGCAATATTTATTTTACTTAAATGTACTATAAAGTCCTATTTTACACTTATATAAAACTGAAACAATTGGGGCTAGAGAAAAAGGAGAGGTTAGGTCTATACAGTGCCTGCCTAGTAAGCACAAAGACCTGAGGTCAATCCCTAGAACCAATGTAAAACAAAACAAACAAAACAACAACAACAACAACAACAAAACCAAATAAATAAATATATAAATAAATTCAGATGTAGTAGCATAAACAACTACCATGCTAGAGAGGCAGGTGGATACCTAGGGCTCAATAGCCAGCCAGCTTACTTGACAATTCCAGGCTTGTTGTGGAATATTACTTTAAGCAAAGGTGTATTACTTTTGTTTATGCTACATTTGTTTAACAGTATAAAGATGTCATGCTTTGCCTGCCTAAGGCACCTGATTGATCTAATAAAAAGCTGAATAGCCAATAGCTAGGCAATAGAGGGATAGGTGGGGCTTATGGGCACAGAGAATAAGTAGTAAGGGGAATCTATACTCAGGGGACAAGGAGGAGAACAAGGGACAGATACCCTGGGCCAGCCAGGCAGCTGCCAGCCAACCAGACATGGAATAGGACATACAGAAGGAAAGAAAGGTTAAAAAAAAAAAAAAAAAAAAAAAAAAAGCCCTGAGGCAAAACATACATGAAGAGAAAGTAGTTACATTAAGTTATAAGAGCTAGTAGGACTAACATAAGATAAGGCCAAGCATTCATAACTATTCAGAAGTCTCAATGCTCTGCTTTGGGAACTGGTTGGTGGCCCAAAAGGAAGAGCCTGCTACGTAGGCCAGTAAAAAACTGTCTCAAAAAAAAAGGTAGACAAGCCCCACCATCTGAAGTTGACCTCTGGCCTCCACGCATATGCAGGCATAAACACATATACAACAAACACAACACATATACACAAACTATAGTAAAATATGCATCTTGGCATATTAAGTGAGAAACTATTTTATGCTTTCTGTAACTTAAATTTGGTTTAGATCTACCTCCTTTGAAAAACCAAATATTCAATCCGCAGAAAAAAATGTACTATTTAAGATATGATAGTAACCCAAGGCTCAGGAATCATTACAGAAGGGGCAGTAAGATTATAAGAGCCAGTGGTCAGGGAGGGCCAAACAAAACATGTTCTGCTGGACGTGACAAGACTACTACATACGGTCTTAGCCTTGTGGTAGATATAGCTGACAGCACAAGATCAAGCCAGGTAACAGTCTAACATAAAAGGGGTGGGGCTCATGCGTTAAAGAGCTATTGACTGTTGATGGATGTTAGGGGAGGGAGCCAGTTTCTTTCATAGTGTAACTCCTGGTAGATTACCTCACTCCAGTGGATGACCTTATGTTCATGAGCATACAGAGCACAAATTGCACTCTGGAAATTATATTAAAAAAAAAAAAAAAAAGAAAAAAAGAAACAAACAATTGAGAAAGGATGGGCAGGTAAAGGGTGGATCTAGGAGGAGTTGAGGAGGAACAGGAGGCAAATATGATCAAAGAACATTGCATAAAATCCTCAAATAATAAAAATATTATACAGTGTTTTAAAAGAGATGATATGTAGAAGAATCTTCATAGCAAATATGGCTCAAGAGGGTAAAGGTGGTTGCAGCCAAGCTTGGTGACCCAAGTTTAATTCCCAGGAAAGAATAATCTGTGTGTTTTGTTGTGGGACGCGCGTGTGCACGCACGCATGCACATGCACACACACACACACACACACACACACACACACACACACACACACACACGAGTTTACAATAAAAAGAATCTTCACTAGAAGTATGTTTATGGGATTCAGCCAATATTTATCAATGTTTACACATTTAAGAATTTCTTAGAATAAGATTTAAAAGGACTCATTAGCCTATAGTCTTCCCCCATGTCAAGGGAAGGATTTAGCTAAGAAGGAAGGAGGGAAGACAGAATCAATCTATTGCCAAGAGCCCCACTGATCAATGCAACAGCCACTTGGAACGGGGCCACAGAGTGACCTCCATCTCTCAGCTCATCTGGAGAACTGATCCACCGTGTGTGCCCCTCACAGCATCTCTCCAGTAGATACTTTATTCAAACCCAGGTGGCAGGCAAGACACTGGCTATGGCTTCGCTGTAAGGGAAACAGACAGCCTTTACCTTAGATATGTGTTGGCTAGATGGAGCGTACTGTCCCACTGGTTACTGAGATCTGTAAGGGTCTCCTGAACCGATGGGGCCTCACTGTGTTCAGCTTGTCTCATTACCATCTGGATTTTGGCGTCTCCTTCAGGCTTCAGTAAAATGATTTCCTGAAATTACAAAGGTTCTATAACTTCATCTGAGTTACTTCCAGATATCAGATAAGAAACCTTTTTGTCAGACTTAGACCCAGAGGCTAACTGTAGAGTTTATTTCATAATAACACTTTCATTTTTATATACACTCCAAAGATGAAGACACCCCCTTCATAGTACACACAGTTGATTCTTAATAATTACATGTTGGTTTGAATTAACTGTATTCCTCAAAAACCTCCACAAATTCTCCTTCCTGGACACTTCATTTCTTTTTTCTTTTCTTTTTTTTTTTTTTTTTTTTTTTTTGTTTTCAAGACAGGGTTTTTCTTTGTATCTCTGGCTATACTGGAACTCACTCTGTAGACCAGGCTGGCTTCGAACTAACAGAGATCCACCTGCCTCTGCCACCCGAGGGCTGGGATTAGAGGCATGAACCACCACCACCCAACTTTCCTGGCCATTTCTTAATATTGACACGGAAGGTCAGAGGTAGCAACTTGGACATTGTTACATATCTAAGAAAATATTCATGGCTTCCCACAGGAAAAGTGTCCCTCCTGTCAATTCTTTCCTTCACCATGACAGGCTAGTTCCCTTTCCCTCCTTTGCTCTTATAAAACAGAGTTCTTGTCTTAGAAGAGACTACTCAGAGTCTGGTGAATCAGTGTCTGGAGACATAGCCCAGTGACTCCAAGTGCTCAGTATTAGCAATCCTTGTAGCTCACTACTCCTCGTGGCTTTTCCTGCCATGATGACCCCATTGAGGCAGCCCCAGTACACACCTACACTGCTGGCCCTGCAGGTTTTAACCAGTCACCTTTAGAGACTCTCCTCTTGGATGGAGGGGCAGCTCAAGAGACTCCCCTGTCCCCACACCCACCGTGTATCCGGTAATGCTTTAAGAGCATAGTTACCTACTCCCAAGATTCCTCTCCACCTCTGCAATCCACATTGTGAGCCTTCAGCTCTCCAAACATAGAGAGATGACTTTGTACCCTCCCATACTCCCTCTTGCTATGCTGATTAGTGCCTTTATTTCTACCTGCTACAAGGGACAGCGAATAACTAACTGGTCATTGCCCCCTTGAAGAGAATGACATACTTTTTCTCTTTCATATGCATTAAATTAATTTTAGATCTGTAACCACCCTTCTGTTTTGTAAGCTCAGCGATTTGAATTCCTTCAACCATCCCATAGTGATCTTATTTTCTATTAAGAAAGGAATCAGTGCAGTTTTCCTCTGAAGCTTTTCAAAATTAGAGTTCACTCTGACCTCTCAATTTTGGTTTCCACGGTTATACCTTTATTTTTTGGATTCTTTCTTCGAGTGGCATTTTGCCTTCTGATGAATTCAAAGCCATAAGGGACTCTTTAATCTTTCTTATCCAGTGAGTTACATCATGCGCAAGACCATTAAAGCTCTGGTCTTCGGCAGGTGATAACTTATCCTCTTCCTCAATTTCCTGTAATTGTCTCAATAAACTCTGGTATCTATCGATCAGATGTGTTGACTCTTTGATTGTCTCCTCCGCCTCTGTAAGCCCACGTTCCTTCAGAGAGTCGTTCAGCTGGGCCACAGTCTCAAACTGCTCCCTGTAATTTCCAAATACCATTGTCAGTTTATCAGGGCCCAGTGGAGAAAGCGTATCACCAAATAATGCACTTCAATCAAGACCACCATACCGCTTCCTGGTTAATGCTTGGTAAACCAGATCCGTTTTCTCTCCTGGTATTTCCATCTCTTTCCACTTCTCTTCTTGATTAGCCAACCACTTATTTAGGCTTCTGCAGTCATCATCCAATCTGCAAGCCCAATTCACAGATTAGGGTATAACGTAAGGACAGATGACTGTGGCGATGCGTCAATAGAGTTTTACTGCTTTCTTTTAAACCTTAACTTGACACAAACCCAAACTGAAATAGTCATTGCCTATATTACCATAGAATTCATAAAGTAAAAGAACCAAACAGATGCAAGGAATCGACAGATCAAGAAACAATGGACTCCCCCCCAGACCTTTACCATTTTAGATAACTCAAAGAACCCCCTGGAGTTTTCTATTCCCAGTCAGTGTTTGGAAAGGACAGCTCTTTAAAAGGAGCTGGGCTCACTTCCGAGAACCTATGAAGCAGCACACAACCATCTCTAACTCCAGTTCCTGGAGCTCTGGCATCCTCTTCTTACCCCCATGGGCACTAGGCATAGGCATGGTGCCCAAGCATGCATGTAGGCAAACACTCAAACACATAAATGTTTTTAAATGTATACTTTACTTCTCTGCATGAGTGAGTTCCAAATCCATGGGATTCCAGTGACAACAGATCCGAATTATTTGACAACAAATTGTGTCTGTGCTGAAACGTATATACAGCCTTTTGTTCCTTCCTTGTCCACATTCCTTAACTATGCAGTATAACAAGTATTTATATAGCTTCTGCATGGCATCAGTTATGATAAGTAATCTATAGATGATTTAAATAAACTATATGGAGGAATGTGCATTGACTACTGCAAATACCACACCATTTACCCACAGGGATCCTGAGAACCAGTGTCTGAGAGACACTGAGGAACAACTGTACCTATTTCACTTGGGAAATGTGTCTGCTCTCAATATCCCAGCATATGCTGTCCAGACTGAACTAGAAGTCACTACCATCACATCCTCAGGAGATGTATTTTTCCCACCTCAGGAGCTGCTGCAGGGAGTCACTCAGTTCCCTGGCTCGGGCCTGGCATGAGGACTCCATGTTTCGTAATTCCAGTTCTTGGCTGTCAAGCCAGCCGTCAAGCTCTTTGACATGAGCTTTGGGTAGGTGCATCTTCACGTGCTGCAAAACAGTCTGCACCTGCTGTATGTTGCTATTTCCTCCTCCAAGAGTCAAGAAGTCCTTAAGAAACACAAGAAGTCAATTACATCTACTGTGAAGTTGAAATTACATCTACTGTGAAGTCTGCCAACCCCCTGGTACTTCTGCAAACCTGTACCAGTACATAACTTCTTCCTAATATCCTCTCCAGAAGGGCTAGGAATACGTGGCTGACTTCAGTGACAGATCATCCTCAATAGCTCCTGTGTGTGTGTGTGTGTGTGTGTGTGTGTGTGTGTGTGTGTGTGTGTGAGAGAGAGAGAGAGAGAGAGAGAGAGAGAGAGAGAGAGAGAGAGAGAGGGAGAGAGAGAGGGAGAGGGAGAGGGAGGGAGGGAGGTATGGAGAGGGAGAGGGAGAGGGAGAGGGAGGGAGGGAGGGAGGGAGAGAGGAAGAGAGGAAGGGAGGGAGGGAGAGAATGTATGTACATCTGCATTTGCATCTGACTTTCTGGGGCTTACATCAAGGAAAAATAATGCAATACCACTAAATACCACTACAATGAGCACATGAAAAAAAGATGGGGAAAGCTAAGATCTCCTATCTTGGCGATGCTTTACTTCTTATAAATACTTTCTTTGTCCCCTGTCTGGCAATCCATATGTGAAACTGAATGGATTATTCTTCATTTACCTTTGCTCAGATTCTTACCACCCTAGTGTTCATTCTAAAACCCGGTGCTGATGACCAAGTAACATATAGAGAGCAATATGGTATATTTTTTGTGCAAACACCTTTCCAAGTACACGGGACATCAATGGAGGGGGTGGGGGAACCCTATCAAGCAGTGCAATAAACAGAACATTCACTCGGTTATGCAAACACTCTGCCACTTTATATAAAGAACTTGAGTATCCAGGGGTACCGATAGCCCTAGGGCTGGGGTTAGGGCGAAGTATCTGGAGTTACCAACAAGCTTAAGAACACGGCATATCACCTAAACAAAGTCAGAAGGCCCAGCCATTGGACTCAGAGAGGAAAGGCTGGAAGGACTCTTGAACCCAAGGGCACAGGACCAGCCCAAACAACATTGTGAGACTTCTCTCAAACGTTTTGGTCTTGGTTAAGTTTTGGCGTATGTATCTTACAGAAAGTTTTTGCAGCTTTTGCTCCATGCTCAGTTTTGTTTCTGGTGGCTCAAAACACTCCTGAAGGCTCATTTTGATGTTGCTGAACCAGTCGTTAAAGTTCTTACACTGGTCTGTAGGAGAAAGGAAAAAAGTCCTATGTATTTGAACAGGACTTCATAGACCTTGATAAACCAGAGACTAGGAACCTGCTCCCCACAGCAGGGGGCAAAGCCATGATGTGTTCTGAAACCCAGTGCCGAGAACCAATTGAGCATAGAGAGCGACAGGATGTATTTTTGGAACAAACACCTTTCCAAGAACACAGGACATCCAGAGACACCTGTGAGGGCAGCATGCTCACCGTGCGCTCACAGGCTCACCCTCAGATACACACTGACCACGCGACCTCAGTCATTATGAAATACAGATTTGAGGCTTGAAGAAAATGGATATTACTTATACCGCACACTAACAGTGTTTACCCCAAAAGGACTTATCAAAATATTATTCCTTTAAATGCAGTTCATGCAAGCCATCTAGAAGTCAAGTTTAGATCAGCCTCCGGATCTACAGTGCTATTAGCATATTCAATATATATCCATATCACCAGAACAAAGGTCGAGACACATCACACTCACCATTCAAGAGCGTGGAAAAGTGATCTTGCAGAGCACTCTTTTTGGTGTTAAATAAATCGCTGACACTTGCGTATTGTCTTTTCAATTCAGAGAGCTCTGGAGTGAGACACCCTATCTGATTCTCCAGGACTGTCATGCTGTGTTTCTGCTGGAAGATCTGCTGCTGGATTTCCTGCACACAGAATAAACCACGGGCATTGCATCCTGACACTGGCTCACTTCACCCACACCACATGAGCGCTTCACTGTCTCTGTGTCTGCATGTACATGTACGAGCTTGTGTATGCATGTATGCAAGTGTATACAAAAGTCAGACGTCAACCTCAGACACCTTCCTGGATTATTCAGCTCCTTATCATAGCATTGTTTTTATTACGATCACTGAGTTACCATGGCTGGCTTCAAAACAAAACAAAACAAAACAAAAACATGTATGCTAGCTAGGACTTGAACTCAGGTCATTCTGCTTACACAGCAAGGACTTTGACAACTGAGCCATCTCCCAGGCTTCAGAGGCTTTCTTTTCTTTTTTTTTTTAATAAGTCCAAATAATTTTCAATAGTGACCTTGCTTTGTATCTCATAGTTGATATATAGTACAATGCTGTTTACTTTTCTACATTTATTTATTTATTTGGTGTGTATGTCACACACACATGGGCAGGCCATTATGTCCATGTGAAATGTGACGTGGGTTCAGGGTATTAAACTCAGATCACCAGGCTTGGGACACTTGCTGAGCTTTCTCATTGGCTAGCCCTCCCTCCCTCTCTGCCTCCCTCCCTCTCTCCCTCTCTTCCTTCGGTCCTAGAAGTTGTCCCCACCCTCCTCTATTTTCACTAACCATAGAAGGCCAAGATCACTAAAGGTGTTAGAGGGCTGAGGAGACACCTCAGTGGTGGTAGTGGGGGGATGGGGGGGGCCACTTGCCCAACATGAACTAGGTTTACTCACTAGTATCACCAAATACATGTATTTTAAAGGAATAGGCCTGAATACAGGAGATGGGCAACTTGGTGGTACCTCGAGCTTTGTGAAGATCTCCAGGCTGTCGCAGGGAGACAAGGCGTTAAGGAGGGACTCAGTCATCCCCATCTGGGTCTTGGCTTGGTCCAGATCCTCTTTGAGCTCCGCTGTGCTCCCACTGGGCACGTAGCTATTGGATTCTCCTGTGACATACGTTTTTACATCTCTCATCTTGCTCAGGACACAGGACTCCATGACCTGAAATCACAACACATGGCACCTGCAGTGAGGAGCCGTCTCAGCAGATCTCAGGTGACTGTTTACTACAGAGCAAGCTGACATCGCTTCATCTCGAGTGAAACATGTTCTTATCACATCGCTCTCGGTCACTGCCTTAAAAGAAACATGCATGCCTTCAATCCCAACATGAGGGAATTGGATGGAAGTGGGTCTCTGAGTTCAAGGCCAGCCTGGTCCCCAGAGTGAGTTCCAGGTTAGCTGGCTACACGGAGATACCCTATCTTTAAAAAAAATCAAACAAACAAACAAAACAGAGGAAGGAAGGAAGGAAGAAAGGAAGGAAGGAAGGAAGGAAGGAAGGAAGGAAGGAAGAAAGAGGGAGGGAGGGAGGGAAAGAGGGGAGGGAGGGAATAAACAGAAATCAACATTTTCTAGGCAGTAATTGGAATCCTCCTCCCCAAATAAATTGTATCTAGCAAGCAAACTGAACTGTTATGGCACTCATGAGAGAAAACATATTTCTAAATACATAAACGAGATTAAAAGGTATAGAGAACATTAAATAGTCTTATTTTGTTTAGAATCCAGCTCTCACTACATGGCCCACACTACAAGATGCCTTCCACAAAGCCTGCCCAAGAACTCATGTATAAACACTATGACCCTTTATCCAAATGTAATTAAGATAAAGATCTTCACACAACAGGAAAATCTGCCTCTAGCAGTTAATGACCCTAGAACCACTCAGACGTACTCTCCTCCCTGCATACATACAGGAGGCCACTGTCCCTTCATGTGAGAACACAGTCACCATTTCTCCTCCTCACAACAGGCCTGTAAGAAAAAGTGAAGTGAGAGAAGCATTCCAGAGCACAATATTATCATGCTGAATGCGGACCGCACGGCTGCCTATGCCGAGTCTTAAATTTTTAATTGCATGTAAAGAAGTGACCAGCCTCGTTTATTTTCTACTTCAGTTTAGAACATATGGACTATGTTTTGGGAAGGCATGGAGAATCTTCCATTGAGACTTGAATCAAAATTCCCATACCTGTAGTTCAAGTGGTTTCTCATTACTTTGAAGCAACAACTGTATATCAGTCATTCTTCTGGAAAATTCTGAAGTTTGCTCTTCGTGGACTTTTAACTCTTCCTAAAACAGAAGTTATTTATTTTTTTGTTTTGTTTTGTTTTTTTGTTTTTGTTTTTAAGAAAAATACTTGTATTTCATCTTGCTTTCAGGTACCTAGGATTATTGTGGATGTATAGGAAGTTGAAGATAGCCCTCGAATTTCTCCTTATCTTTTGTTTTTAATGTAACAAACTCAAGGGCCTTAGGGATGAGGCAAATGACAGCCAAGGGAACCAGTCTCCTTTCAAGACAACAGGAGTAAGGCTTGTGCCCTGAGGCTAGGAGCTCGGCTGAAAAGCACAGCCAGAGTCTTGGCTAGGCTTGTACAAATTCTGAATGAGCATGTGCACGCTTGGAATCTGGCCCATAGGCTAGCTGTTTATAATTCTTGACTTTGTATTTTCAAATAACCTATAATTTAAGACACATCTATAAGACCCTTAGAGAAGATTCAATCTCACATTTTAAAACCTTTTACCAACATTTTAAAAAAAATACATGAATCAAAAATTGAAAAAAATACAAGAATTTGGGAGACAATGTGATTTGAAGCATTAGATACATACATATACATATTTTGAGACTATACTGAGTCATTTTGAACTGCCAGTATATAGGTGTTTTCTGATCTAGACAGGCATTGTACAAATTAATGATGTTACACAAATAAGCAATTAGAAAGAATTCCTAACTGTGGTGTCAGAAGCGGAACTCAGAGCCCCAAGCATACTAGGCAAGCACTCTGCCTCTGAGCTTCACCCAGAGGCAGAAACAGTTCTTCCCACAACTAAAAGAGGCAGCTCAGGTCCTTTCCAAATGCCAGCTTGGGAGCACTTAAAAACCAGCTCCCTTCTCGTTATAATCCTTCCTCACCCAAGGTCACTGTGTCCACACAGCCCTTGGGTGTCTGTGAATCTGCAAACATCTGCCTGGATTTCACAGAGCCATCCATGGAGTTCACAGCCCTCTCAGGGGATAGCGAAAGAAATTTCTGCCTTGCTGCAATGAAGCAAACCCAATATTAAGATGCCAGCGGCATGCAGACAAAGCTCCTGTCTTATCCGGGTTGAGTTACCTCCAGCCTTTTTCTGTCCTCCTCAGCCAGCTCATGTGACTCCACCTTCCCAAGGATCTTCTCTGCCCACTCGTCGATGCTGGTTTTTAAGTTGAAAAGTTTGTCCCACAAGGCCAGCGCACGCCCAAGATTTTCACCGTATTCTTCTGTCTTCTCATTGATCTACAGTCAGGTAGAAACGAAAACACAGGTGTGCAGATCATTGTTTCACTCTCTTGTTTTGAAATAAAATTAAGTCTACCCTTAGTAGTTAATTTGTTTGATTCAAAAGGGAAAAAAATGCTTTCATATATCATGTTGCTCTCTCTTTAAAATCACAGCTGACCTGCTATAGCATAAATGTAATGCAAAGCAACTCTGGAAGATCTCTTCAAAAGTTCAAGGTCAGCCTGTATCACATGAAGCCCTGTCTCAAAAAGGGGCATGGTGGCACATGGCTCTAATCTAGGCATTGGGGGAGACTGAGGCAGAAGTATCAGTGCAAGTCTGAGAACATCCTGGCCCACAGTCAGTTAAAACCTAGCCTAGGCTACATAGCAAGACCTTGTCTCAACAAACAAACAAATAAAATTATTTGATTAATTAAACAGAAAATACAGAAAACTTTTAGTTTGCCATTTTTAAGGATAGCAAACTAAACTACAGATGCATCAAGTATACAGTTGAATATCAAGATCCTGCATGGAAGACCATGTTGATGAATTTATTTTCAATTCATTGAGTATGATGCAGCCTTGAATGACCTACAATTCTATGTAGACCAGACTAGCCTCGAACTCACAGAGATCAGCATGCCTTTGCCATCCAAGCGCTTCTTCTATTAACAGGATATACCACTGTGCCTGGCTATTTTTATTTTTTGAGACAGGTTCACATAGCTCAGGCTAGCCTTCAATTTCTGATTTTTCTTTTCTTTTTTTTTTTTGTCACTACCTCCCAAGCGCTTCGATTATATGTGTACACTACGACACGTGGCAGGCAGGTAGGAAGGCTTGCACAAACACACGCTCGCATGCACACGCACACATGTGCATGTGTGTGCACATACACACATATCTGGAAGATTGAAATTCTATTTGTTAGTAATGTCTAACTTTGAGATGAAATTAATTCCTAAGTTATAAATAATATACTACTTTTTAAACAAAGAATGACAGCTTAAGTTTTCAATGTCATAAGAATACTAAAGATATTCTCTCAAATATCAATTTGTCATGAAACAGAAGTTTTAGTTAGTTAACTTATCACATACATCCAGCCATCTGTCCACAATAGCATTAGCCTCTTTTTCAAAAGGGGGCTCTTCAAAGGTTTTCATTTTATTTAGATGATATTGTAGATTTTTACAAATCTGATTTATCTTGTCTACAACTTCTAAATGCTCATTGAATTCTTCTTTGACAGTTTCAATCTGCAAAAAAAATATATTTTTGATATATTCAAAACATACATATATAGAGAGGCATCTAGAATAACAATCCTATTTTTTATTATTCAACAAAAAAAAATGATTACAAGGGCCAACAAGATGATGGATTAGTAAGGCAAAATGTTGCTACCAAGCCTCACAGCCTTGCGTCTAATCCCCAGGACCCCAAGGGGAAAGGACAAATGACTCCCCCCCCCAAGTTTTCTATCATATGTGCTCTGCAACATCCATGCGCTCTCTAGGTAAATAAATGTAAAACAAACAAGAAAGACCATAGTTCAAGTAGAAATGTTCTGTTTATCCAATGGACAGTTGTTTAGAATTTTTTTATTGAGATTTATTTATTTAATTTATTTATTTATTATGTATTGTGTTCTGCCTGCATGTATGTTTGCATGCCAGAAGAGGGCATCAGATCTCATTGTAGATGGTTGTGAGCCAACATGGTTGCTGGGGATTGAACTCAGGACCTCTGGAAGAGCAACCACTGTCTCATCCCTAGAATTCCCATTTTAAAGACTAGTATAAGAAAACACAAGGGACTATGAACTGGAACTCAAATCCAAGAAGATTGTGAGGCTACACGTGATATATTCTCCAGGAAGTGAGGAATCCAGGCTCCTTAAGTCCACTAGAGATTAGGGCAGAATTCTTATAGGTGTGGAGGCCACTGAAGGTCAGAGCTTCCTCTGCTGGACAGAACTGGGAAAACTGCTCCTGATCTTAGTGACCTCCTTCAATTACGGCTGATAGGAAATTAGCCACATGGTCAACATCATACAACCAACATCCCAACAAGGCTCCGTTAGATTGGACAGCTCTGGGGAACAGCCTGACCGAGTGAGTGGGTCTCAGACAAAGGTTCTCCCTGACGATCTCAGTATCCCTGTGGCATGGGAGCTGGTAATTCCAAAACTAAGTTGCCTAAAAACATCTGGTTGGCTGGGGCTATAGAAGTGAGTGGCTGCTCTTGCAGAGAACCCAGGTTCAGTTCCCAGCATCCACATGCTGGCTCACAACCATCCAGTTCCAAGGGGATCCAATGTCTTCTTCTTCTGACCCCTTTGGGCACCAGGCATGCATGTGGTACACGTACATACCATGAGACAAAACACCTATGCACATAAAATAAATAAATCTTTACAATTTTAGAATAAATAAAAATTCAAAAAGCTAATTTGGCTGATATATTATTTCCATTGAATTGCACGCAAGAAATAAAGAAGTTTAGGGGGTTAAATCCCCTGGACCTGATGTTACAGGCAGTTGTGAGCAACTCTGTGGGTGCTGAGGGTCTAACCGGCATCCTCTAAAACACCCTCTGCATAAAACTAATTAATTAAAATATATTTAAAAATAAATAGTTTGATAAAACTGCTTTCTAATAATCAAATACATCAAGAAGACTACATGTCACACATACTTGTGACCCCGTGGCAGCCCTGTAGCTTGAAGCTCATGAGCCACTGGGAATGGCACAGTCATAGAGTAACCAGTACGATGCACTCCTTTCTAACCAATGTAAATTCATAGAAAATAATGACATCTAGTGTCCAAAAGTTGTTTTTCTCCTTAGCATATGGAGCTGGGATTAGTGATGCCATCAACACAGATGGGCGACTGGGGGATGTGGCTGGCACATCTTTGCAGAAAATAAGGGAATTGCAATGCCCTCTTTGTCTGCTAGCAACAGAGGGGTTTCCCACAATCATCATCTTTCATGTCTGCATGAGGGCCCAGGCTTCTTTTCAGCGAAAGCCCTGGCTGGGGCAAGAGCTCTTCGCTGTCCTATAGAGGGGCAGCGGGTGATGCCAGGCTCTGAACAGAGCCACAGCCCCAGTACTAAAGCCCAAACAGAATTCACCTGCTACCCACTAGAAACTGATTTCTTTTTAGCTCTGGTGATAAACTGGATAAATTCCTTAATACCTAGTGGAATAGTCACTACTAAGTTATTTTAAAGCAAGTTCCAAAGATCACATATCACCGCCTCGTTCCTCTCAGGCCCATCAGCCAGGTCGCCATGCAGGACTGTGCTCTCGAAAGGTGGACTCACCTCTGCTACCTTCTTTTTCAGGTTGTCCCTTCCCATGTAGGAAGCCTGCTGGGAAATGATAGCCTCTTCTTTTTGAATCAAAGCTGTCAAGTTGTTTTTAAAATTCTGATATTGTTTTAACAGCTCCAGAACACTCCCACACTGTTCAAGGCTATGCAGGAAAAAAGGAGGGAAAACAGCCTGAAAATGATGCCGTGTGTGCTATGACAACTCACGAGTCACAGAGGACTTTCCTGCTCCACAGAGCTTGATTATGTTACCAATAATGACGACATAGCAAACAGTGCATAAGTAAATAATCACCGGATTCCAACCTTCTGATTATGTTAACATGTCAACACATGTAAGCTCTGGGGAGATATACAGGATTACATGTCAACACATGCAAGCCCTGGGGAGATATACAGGATTACATGTTATCACATGTAAGATCTGGGCAGATCACAGGATTTGCACCTTGGCAGAACTAGCATTTCATCTCAGCAACCACAAGACCCGATGCAATGACAGTGATTATTTTTAAATCAAATTATTGCACAACCCACTTATAAAGGACCATCTATTCCACTCATTCTCAGCTCAGCCCTTCTCTGAAAGAAAAACGGTTTAGTGAACATTGTAGTTAACTTGGTTCCAATATAAGTCGGTATTAATCAGTCCTAGGGCTGTAAAGAAGGCATTATGATCTATGAAATTAAACTAGATCATATGCCATGGATGGGCTTTATCATGGCTTCCTTATACACAGGTTCCATCTGAATACAGGGCATGCCCAAGTGAGGGTGAAGAAAGACCATAGCAGTCCGAAGACTTAAGGGAAGGGACATGGTGGCTCAGGGACTTCCCACAGCAAACAGGTCATGTGCTTCCTGATGGGGACAGGGAGGGAAGTGGCCCCAGCCATAGCGGTGGGCACTGTCAGGAGGTGCCAGAGCTCCACCGACAGATGTCGGCTTGTGAGCTCCGGTGTGAATCTCTGTGTTTGTCCAGGGACACGTTTCCAGTACAAACCCTTCAGAATGTTAAGGGCCACATTTTCAGGCTCAGGAGCAATGTTTCTCTTACCACTCTGCGAGAGAAGTTTTCGTACTGTCCCACAAGGCTGCTGTGTCTTCACACTGCTGAATCACCATTTTCTCTTTGCCATCTTTGAATTTCGGGAGAGAATTAGCCATTTTTTGTATGCGCATCTTCTCCTCCTCTAATCCATCGAGGTCTTTATCTAGCCTGAGTAAAGACTTTTTCCTTGAGATTGGAATTTAAAAAAAAAAAAATATTAGTCAATTGTCAACCAAGTTGATTCAACAAAACCATGGAAAAAGCAGGAATGTGATTTCACTGTCACCATGAGATTAATGGCAAAATTAAATATTCCTACTACAAAGGAATTCCTGAATAAGTGGTACAGGAATTTATTCCCCCATTACAGAGATCAGAGGGATCCTCACATTACCAAAATACTATTTGGCATTTTAATTAAATATACAAAGCCATAAGCAGCAACACTTTCCCTTTTGGTGAACATATGTATGTACATGCATATGAGAGAAAATACAGTGAGAATGTGTGTGTTCATGTGAACACATGATATGAATAGACAGGTGGTTGAACAAAGTAAGGCCTCGAAGAAAGGGTGGGGTACCAAGGAGGAAACATTGGACATCATGCACTTTGTGTACCAAAAAAAAAAAAAAAAAAAGCTCTCTCAATTCATAAAGGAACTATTTCACTAAGGGTTTATCCTGAAAACCAACCCTGGAGAAAGAACGCCATCGCATAAATGTGAAATGCAATCGCTCATCTCCAGTTTCCCCTGGCACCCACTTCTCACTGGCTTTCACTCTTTACTCATTCACCCAAACTGCAACTGAGACTCCCAGCACCCTTCCCCTGGGAAATAACAGCTCCATCTAGGCCTTCATCCTCCTCCACTGGCCAGCAGCATGTCACTCAGGTCACTTCCTCCTGGGTAAGGCTCCCAGCACACTCTCAATCCTCGTGAGCCCCCATCTTCAGCTGGCTCTTCTTATTACCCCCGAGATCTTAACACACAGCGCCCTTGCAGGTACAGCTTGGACCTCTTCTCACGCCATCTAAACTCTTCAGCCAACCTCATGACGTTAAACAGCAACTGAAGACTCAAATGTGCCTCTCTAGCTCAGACCTTTCTCCTGACGTCACTCATCTTTAAGCCATGTTGAGATGGCTACTAGGTCAAATGGGTACCTCATACCTGTTTTTTATAAAAGGGAGCACACCTAATCTGCCATTTGGTAGCTGGAAAATGTCAGCCTTTCTCGTACATTAATGGTAACTCCATTCTTTTAGCTTCTCAGATCAAATCTTGGAGATTATATAGCGTCTAAACAATTTCTACCTCACCACTGGTCCATGATACCCATCATCCCTCCCTTACATGGGTAGCATCTCCTAGGCTCCCAGAGTCTATTTTTGGTATATCAGCTATAGAGAGCCAGTTATGGTCTAAACCACATCATTTCCTGCTGCTTAACCCTCTAATGACATTACTCAAAGAGAAAGCCAAAGAAAGTCACAACATAACCCCTTATGAGTTAAGCCCCATCCCATCCACGACATCCTATCTCCCTCCTTCCCCTCCCCTCAGTGCTGTACCTTCTCACCTCCTTGCCTCTCCTCATTCATACCTGGATTTCTACTATGGACCCCTCAGCCTGGACGACTCTTCCCCAGGTAGTCACAAGGTTTGCTTTTCTATTGTATTTGATGCACATATTCTGTTAACCGTGAACACCCACCTGGCCTCTTCCTCCTTCCCCACTCAGCTTTGTCTACTTAGGTTTAGTCACTACTAGCCCTAAGCTCTAGAAGAGTCTAGAACATTCAGCCTATTTTGTAAGTACAGTATTCCCAATACCTAAACTATATGGCATGGAATATCTATTTGTTCTATTCATAGCTACATGAACGCACAACTGTCATTTATAAACATATGGCTTTTAATTCATATATACTTTTGGCAAACATATAACTAAAGTGTATTGAATTAATAACTACACAAATGATTAGTGCAATACCTCATTACATACTGAAGCACTCTAGGGATGAAAGTCTCATTGGGCCTGAGGGGAATTTTGGAGGGAAGAGCATATTTATATTAAGGGACGTGGGTGAGCTAGAAAAAAAAAAACAAACAAAAAACCCCTGAAGAGACCAAGTCAGACAGGCTAGAGTGATAGACAGTGTGATTGGAATATTTATTTAGAAGAGAAAGGTTCCACAAGAGTAACTCTCAGTGATCACAATTGATCAGGCAGCCATATTCTGAATGCTGAAATAAAAATAGCTTGTATGTCACCAACCTCATTCAGTTCCCATAAGGCCTCTTTAAACTCGGTGCCATTTTAAGCCCCTGGGATGGCAAGAGACCACCAAGGAACTAAGGAAGTGCAGGGACATGTAATGGCATGTGGCTCTTGGTCCTGCTTCCTTTCATTTTGTCATGGCTGACACTGTCAACTAGAAAGGACCAAGAATTCCCTCACGCTGCGTTGATCTAGACTAGAGCAACTGAGGTGTGAGCCACACCAATAGTGGGCAGCATCATTTCATGGCCTGGGGTTCCTGAATCAAGAAGGAAGTGACTCAAACATTGACATCCGTGGCTCTCTGCTTCCTGATTACACTTAGCTGCTGCCTTGAGCAGCCGAGGCAAGTATTTCCAGCCATGACCTACTTAACTCCCAAACCGTGAGCCACTAATTCTTTCTCTGTGGGTTCCCCTTTGTCAGTATGTTATCACAGGAACAGGAAAACACAACTGAGTTGAGGACTGAGGCATCTATAAACTACGTGGGACCTGCTAGGTCTTTACCCTTAAGGGAATGCCACAATGCAAACAGGAGAATGCAGGACCAAGGATGTAACTCATGTCTTCACTGTCTCACTCGGCTTCTCCCATGTACAGAAGGAAAGACATACTGGGGGTGGGAGGGTGGGGGGGAGAGGGGCATGAACATTTTGTAGAGGATCTTTATCAATAAGAAGTCAACTTTTGTGAAAAATCTGTTGAAAGGAATGCACAACACTGAATAGTGAGAGTGATGAGACAGAAAGACCCAGAAATATTTGAAAATGGATCAGGTGTCACGGGGAGACACGGTTCTTACCGATGCTTCACAGCTGGTGCTGTGGGGTCCTTAAGACCAATTTTACTGATCTGATTCTGAATATCTTGAATATTTTTAAAGAGCTCATGATTTTTGGAACTACAGGCATCCAATAACGTCTTGCCCTTGGTGAGTCCTTCCTGTTTACTCTGGCCATGCGAGGCTGACAACTTTACTGACAAAGCACCAAGAAGTTTCTCACAGGTGGTATCCTCCCCTCCCTCGGCATCTTTAACGTTTATGCCGAGCATCCTCAAGTGTTCATCCAAAGGCCCGGCCTTCTCTGTCACCAGGAGAATGTCTTCCTCAACAGTTCTCACCGCCGGGGTACCCTCCAGTGCACTGGAAGTAGGAGGGTCTGCAGAGTGCTCAGCAGAGAGCTGCACTGCTCTCAGAGAAGCCAAAAAGTCTTTCAGAGCCTCCAGGCCAGCTTCACTCATCTCCACCTTCTGGTTCATGGTCTCCAACTGGAGTCTGCATTTCAACACAATATCCTGGATTGCACGCTGATCTAGTGTGTGTAAGTCCCTTGGTACAGAGTCACTCGGCTCCTCTAAATTGGCACATATTCTCATCTGCTGTGCTATGGAATCTTGAATATCCTAAAGTTAAAAAGTAAAACAAAACAAAAGCAGTGAAAAGAGAAAGGGAAGCCCTGGACTGAATCTCATGCACCATACACATGCATGAGTACTGTGCGCATGCTCTCTCTCTCTCTCTCTCTCTCTCTCTCTCTCTCTCTCTCTCTCTCTCTCTCTCTCTCTCTCTCTCTCTCACTCTTCTTTCTTTGTCTCCCCTCTCTCTCATCTCTGTCTTTCTGTCTCTTTGTCTGTATCTGTCTCTGCCCGTCCCCTCCCCACCCCACGCACACACAAACAGAGGGCAAAACTAAGACAAAACAAAGTGATGAGTAAATTTGGTCTACAAAAAATGTTCCTGAGTTTAACCAAAGCTCAATGTCTTAGAATCAGAAAACATTTCAATGGCAAGTGAGCCAATGCCAACTGTTTCTTTATCTAACACCTTCCTCATGCTTGAATTCCCCAAGGAAACGGGTACGTAGATCTACTGCTTCAAAGAAAATAATAACAGACCAACAGGACCTGTCTATCATCGCAGAAGTACTTAAAGTGAGATCAGGAATAAATAAACTGAAGAATATGCCAGCTTCAGTGTTTCGAAATTTAGCCACTGAAAACATCCCCAAGAAAGGCTTTATTCTGAATTAAAAGGAAGTATCCCTCTACTTACTCCTTGGTACCTACCTCTAAACTTCAAGGAATAAAAGAAATAAGACCAGTAACAATTATAAATTATTAAAGTATTTATAGCATGACTTAATACTATAAATTTAAGAGTTATAGCATAACTCTAAATCTCTCTATGATTAAAAAAAGTTAAAAATCTTGGAGCATCTCTGAGGAATTGAAGATCTTGTAAATACACTCTGAGAATGTATTTACCCGTAGGTTCTGATGGATGCCATCAACTTCCACAGGATGCAGGTCCTGGACAGCTACTGTGCAGAAGGGCAGGTGGGGGCCACAAAGGAGAGTACATTCCTTCTCCAGGGGCAATACAATCTGCAGGGCCATCTCCAGTGACTCCATTCTGGGGGGATAAAACAAACCAGACACGATGGGAAAACAGTAAAAGGCTGTCCTACAAACACATGCTAATGCCATCATTTAGTCAAAAGAAGGAAATGGTTACTCAGTAAAATATATATAATGACATGTATAAGCCATCACATTAAAAGCCAAACCCACAGGTCCAAAGTGCAAAGAAGTCAGGCAGGGATGGCTCAGTGATAAACTGTCTGACAAGCAAGCATGAAGCTCTGCATTTTATCCTCGGTGCTAAAATAAAGATAAATCAAAATTTAAAATAAGATGTCAGAAAATGCATCCAAGTACACACAGAAACACACCATCCATTCATTCAAACATTTATTTAGTAAGACACCTAGGTTAACTATCATCCCGGCAGCCTGGGACAGCTCCAACTGGCTTCTGTAGCGACAGGGTCTTATGCAGCCCAGGTTGGCCTTGAACTTGCTATGTAGCCAGGGTGACTTTAAACTTCTGATCCAAACCCTAGAATTACAGGTGTGCAGTACCCCCTCCACTACATGGTGCTTAGGACAGGAAGCAAGGCTGTGTGTATCACCTAGTTCTCTACCACCTGAGCCCCTCTGACGTCACGACTCACCATTCCTCCCCTACTCTTCAGCAAGTTCCGGCACCTAATCATTTTATATAGTGTAACAGACGCCACGCAGAATGGAAAATTTTTGTTTAAGCACACTAAACATTTTGAAAACATAAAACTTTCTTCTTTGAAATACAAGAATAGAAATGAAATTTAACTTGGACGTAAGGACTAATAAGCCTCAAATTATTTTATTGTAACTGTGGAATTGTCACGGGTTCATAATACAAGTATAATTGCTTTTCAAAGGTATGGAAACAAATGTGGTCCAACAAATAGGCTCCAACTGATAATAATTTAAAACATCACTATGTGTAACACACAGACTCTGAGTCTTGGCTGCTGCCAATGTAAGATGTGGAGATATGTACTGGAAACACATAGCCCATCCTCTATTTATTCATTCATTCATTCATTCATCCATCCATTCATTCATTCATTCATTCATGGGTGTTTTGCCTACAAGTATGTATGTGCAACATGAACATTTCTGGTGCCCACTGAATCCAGAAGAGGGTGTTGGGTTTCTTGGAACTGGATTTCCAGAAAGCTGTGAGCTGCCATGTAGGTATTGGAAATAGAATCAGGTCCTCTGGATGAGTAGTCAGTCTAGCAGCTAAGCCATCTTTCTAGCCCCCACACCCTTGGGTTCTACGTAGGACAATAACACCACTGTCACTTTAGAAATGAAGAAGCCAATGCCCTGGAAGGTTGCAACTCAGAGAAGTCCATAGCCAAGGGGAGACACGGCCTTTGAAGCTAGAAAGACCTCAGGGTCCTCCTGAGTCTCTAGCTGGATTTCATAACCTCTTTTGGTATCTGCTTCCTTGTTGGTAATCAAAGGCCCAGGTGTTAGCAACTTGGACTTGGCTTGGTGCAAACTGTGTCAAGGTGGGAAAAACTATTAGTAGATGGGACCTAGTGGGAGGAAGTTAGATCAGCGGGGGTCACTGGAAATGATCTTGAAGGGGATGGGGGACTCCAGCCCCTTTCTCTTTCTATCTGCTCTCAGCTGCTGGCAAGAGTACAGACATCCTCTGGCATGCATACCCACCATGACCTTCTCTACAGCCATGGCCCCAAACAACAGAATCAGGCATCCAGGGTCTGCAGCCTCTGAAGGTTGGGCCAAAACCAACCTTTTCCCTCACAAAGTTAACAGGACAATCTTCTCATTGGGTTGTGACAACTACCTGAAATTTTATAGCCTAGTGACATTGCTGAAGATGACTCACACACTTAGCAATGCATCAGTCTGGGGTTAGCAAACGTGAGATGTACCTGGGGTTCAGAAGCCTCTGAAGTGCATGTTCTTTTTCCTTTAGTAAGTGTCTGGCCTGGGCTAGTGCAGGCTTCTCCGTGTCGCTCACCAGACTTTCTAAATTCAGTGAAGTGACTTCAAAGTCATTCCAGCAAGTCTCAGTGTCCGCCTTTAAGACCTACATGAAACGATGAGTCAGTTTGTCAAGCCACCCGTCAAAGGCTCACAAAATGAGACACCCACTCAAACAAAACATAATGCTCCACATGAAAATGATGAAAATGTGTTTGTAATATTTGTCAACTATCCACAAATGAACCATCCTATGGGGAACAATGGTATCTAACATTCATTCAGGGATCAGGAAGAAAGATCAAGATAGGGCTGTCACCAATCCTGACAACCTGAGTTCTATTCCTACACACACACACACACACACACACACACACACAGACACACATATGCACACAAATATGCACACGCATGAAATAACAGGTACTCTACTTTCTCTAAGCAGAAAATTCTTACATTCTAAACTCAAAGAAAACTTAAAATGATCCAAGGTTCTAGATATAAGAAATCAATGAAAGGACAGGAGCAGTGGCACACACCTTTAATTCCGACACTCCCAAGGCAGAGGCAGATTGATCTGTAAGGTCAAGGCCAGCCTGGTCCACATAGTGAAACCATGTCAAAAGAAGTAAGTAAAACTAATTTATATCTTAAAATTAAACATTTGTACTTCTATACTATTCGAATTCCTTTTCTTGGTTTCTTTTTTCTTTTAAAGAGTGTGAGTGGTGTGTGTGTGTGTGTGAGAGAGAGAGAGAGAGAGAGAGAGAGAGAGAGAGAGAGAGAGAGAGAGAGAGAGAGAGAGAGAGAGAGAGAGAGAGAGAGAGAGAGAGAGAGAGAGGTGTACTTTGTAGGAGAAAAAGTCAGAAGAGGGCAATGTCAGATCACTTGGAGCAGGGATTACAGAAGGTAATGAGCCGCCTGACATGGATGCTGGATGCTGGGAACTGATCCTCCGTCCTGTAGAAGAGCAGCAAGTGCTCTTGATAATATTTTCAGAAATTACCTGCAGATCTGTCAGTTTACCCTGCAGGCAAGCACTGCTCCTTTCACGATCACTAGGAAAGTCAGACTTGAGCCTGGATTTGTTGTCTTGCAGATGCCGTTCAAGAATCTCTCTTTGTGTATCATACCTGGAAGAAAATTAAGTGCAACATTGCTTAGTATTGGGAAGGGGCAGTAGGGCTGGGCAGAGTATAACAAGATACACATGTATGCATGTATATGAAAAACAACACGGTGAGACCCACTTCTTGTTTGCAAACCAAACATTTAAATAAATCCAAAACATTAATTTTAAAATAAGATATAGATATTTTAAAATCACTACCAGTTGTGCATGCAGAAATACCCAAGGAATTTCTGCTTAAAGTAGGGCCACATGCCAAAATTGCAACAGAAGAATAATACAAGTTTTAAACGCACATAACGTGGGCGGGTAAAATGGCTCAGTGAGCAAAGGCACCTGCAGCCAAGCCTGGCGACTTCATTTTCATCCCCAGGACCCACATGGTGGAAGGAAGGACTCCTATAAACTGTCCTCTGTTTCCACACACTTGTGCCTACCCACACACCCACATCACATGTGAATGAATAAATGTTAAAAAGCTTAATGTCAAATAAGCTTTCAAATAAATAATAAAGGCTAAATGTTAAAATAGCTTAGTGGGTAAAGGTGCCTGCCACCAAGCACAGTGACATGAATTTAATACCACAACCTATAGTGGGAGAATGCACACACAAATATCTACCTGTATATATGTGTGTATATGTGTGTGCATGTACCTATGTGTGTGTAAAACTACACAACATTGGTCAAAGAGCTTCAACGGAGCCTCACTGTTTAAAAAGAAGTTACCTGTCCCGCAAGTCACTTAGTGCGCTGCAGTCCACAACACTTCTGTCTTGCTGAGGCTTTAATTCTGCTGTCTGGCTAAAATTCTGAACGGGGTCCATTGCCTAAGCAAATGCGCAAAAGAGTAAAGACAACACCTTAAACACATTCACATGTCAGGAGACCGTAATGTTCAGAGACGTGCTGTTGGCTCTTTATATCAAAATCAGGAGAGAATACGAAGTCTCTGAGATGTCCCCTCTCACAGCAAAACCTTCTCACAGGTCAGAGGACACTGACTAGGATGACTGTGGCCTTCTAACTGGTAAAGCCAGGCTCCCGATGCTGACTGCATCAGACCTTATGGCTCAGTCAAAAGCAATAGCCCTGAAAACGGGCGTTCTTCATTCCTTCCCAGCACCTGCTGCCTGGCACCCTGCATTGGGCCATGTAGTAAATGCCAGTTTCTCTACCTTCAACAATTTTGTAAATTCCCAAGGGAGACAAGACACATTCTACTGAGAAGGCAAATGACCCCGTTTATCACAGCACTATGGGGTCGCCTGGGAAGACCACGGTAAGCTTCATTCAACCTCCACAGCTGCAGACACAATTTGTCTTCAGAATTTATATGTGTACTCTTGGAAAACTACGAAGCACACTGAAGTTGTGACTGGCATCATTCTAACTATGAGGAGTGGTCTTCCTTGTATTTTGTAAAGTAGGGAATCTTAGTTGATGAAAACAATCAGATAATTAAACCAGCCCTCATGAGAACTGGACGGTTACACACCTAACCTTCTACATTGAGTTTACTTTTTAAATATATCACCCACATTTAACACCTTTTCCGTTGACAGCTGGTTTTCTGGTGTCTCAATTGGTGCCTCGTGGTGGGCATCCCTGCTGCCATTCTCAGTTGTGGTCAAGGCACCCCTAGGAAGGAACCATGATTACGTATTAAAATAGAGTGTGTGTGTGGGGGGGAATATGGACCTTAGAGAGCATGAAGCATATTTAATGTCATTTGATGGTGCAAAGGCTTCTTCTAGCTTTGCTCAGAGGCATCACTCTTCTTATAAGGTACGAACCTCTCCTTCAGCCTGCCTGCCTGGGAGGACCGCAGGGTCGCGTGAATCTCGGAAGCACTTTTCACAAGCCTCTCTATCTTTTTTTCGTAATCTCCAAGTGCTCTCCTTAGTTCCTGTTGACTCTCTGGTGAAGTCAGCTCTTCGCACAGCACCCTCAAGACACCCATGTGGTGTTCTAGCTGGCACACAATACTTTCCGGAGAAAAGCAAGCCTATGGGAGAGAAGAAAGCACAATCTGGGCTTCAGCTGAGGGTCAGAAACTCCAGGTGTGTGTGACTCTGACAGCATGCTCTGAGTTGAGTATAATAACAGATACCAGGGAAAAGTGAGATGGGAGTCAACCCTAAGAGTCCCAGCTCAGTAGCTGACATGTAAATTAATGGTCTGTAACATCATGATGCCATGAGCACACCTCCACCTTCGCACTTCACAGAGGGAGCCATCCAAGCCGGATGTGAGAGGAACGAGTAGCTCTAAGGGTGACTGGAGGACTGGCTTAGATTCTCTTCCTGTGGATACAGTCAAACATCCTGATGAGAGGAACTCGGGGAGGAAGGGTTTAGTTCATCTCAAAGCTCCAAGCACAGTCTGCCACCTCAGGAAAGTAAGGAAGGAGAAGCTGGAAGCAGGTGGTCATGAGGCTCCCACAATCAGGAAACAGAAGGACGGGTGCAAGCTAGCACTCAGCTCACTTCCTTCACTTAAAACAGTCTGGAATCCCCTGCCAATCAAGATGACCCCCAACGGACATGCCCAGTAACCCATCTCCCAGGTAACTCAGCTTCTGTCAAGGTGACAATCAATACAAAGCCATCACAGAGAAGTCATTTCCACCAGTGACGGAAGATGACAGGTAGTAAATGTTCTCAGAGCACAGGCCCACTGCTGCCATTAGAGTCCTCAGCCTAAGAGAGAGACACGTCCTAGAGCCTTCTAAAGAGATTGGGGCTGTCCTTGGAGAGGGGGGAGAGCTACCACTGAGGCCCAATAAAATGGGATCTGTGCTTTGCAGGCTAGTTCTGGGGACTGGGGACAGTGCTACATTAGCAGAGTGACCATCTTATGTACATGATGCCTCTGATTTCAATCCCCAGCACTGTCCCCAACCCCAGAACAGTAAACTGTTATGGTGAAAGATGATGAAGCCATTTTCTTCCTAACAAAATAAGGGAGGGGCAACATGATGGATGGAAGAGAAGCGGCTGGGGTTAACAGAACTAAACTGCTCAGTAGCTGAGGCTACAGTGGAGTGTGTGTGTGTGTGTGTGTGTGTGTGTGTGTGTGTGTGTGTGTGTGTGTGTGTGGATCGCTGAGACAGCAAAGCCAAAGCCATTCATAACCAATTTCAAGGAGAGGAGGGAGCCAAGTTTGAGAGGCGAGGTTACTGGTTCCACTCTAGAAGAACCTGAGGCCCCTGACAGACATTTGCGATGCTGCCAATCAGGGGAAGACCGCTGGGGAGAAACAAAGGCACATAAACAGATAGATAAATAGTCTTAAGGGTATAACAATGCATACTACGGATGGATGAAAGTAGTGAAAAATGTAGACGACCCCTTCCAAAAACTGAAAAGAGAGGAAAATGGAGAAATTGTAAATATAGTAAAATTATAGCTCCCTTTCAGCCTATGTATGCATGTGTGCATGTATATATGTTACACAGTCATCATATATAGGTTTCTACACATCTGTGCGTGGGAGAATAACACTGAGAGTCACAGAGGTTGACAGTTAAAAAGAAAAGGACTCAGTACTATGGACTACACAAATCCAATCAGAGAGGCTGGGACTAAAAAGAGATCATCTGCTTGGCCGCCAAGTTCCTCTAGGACTTGACTGTTCATTTTCCCCAAGCTCTACTTTCGAGGACCCCATATCCTGACAAAAACCCGTCTGTACTACAGTAATGGTTGAGACAGCTATGACCAGCTTCAGGGGTAGAGGGTCCCCAGCCATCATGAATGACAGATGAAACAAGAACCGTGGCTGGGGTTCCTCACTTCAGATGGGTAAAAAGCACACAGTCAGGTTAGAGCCCAGACCACGCACTCATCGGTCCACGGAAGTGAGCAGGCTAAAATGATCTCCACAGCACAGCCACTCCTAGGCCATGAACCTACACCATGGCTACCCAGCAACCACGATAGACAGTGATGGGCGTGAGCAGGCTTTACCTCGTGCTCCTGGATGAGGCCCCTGGTCTTCCCTCGGCGGAGAAGCTTCTTCTCTTTATTTATTTGCTTTTCAAGTCTTGTAATATTGTCTCTAAGCTTTCCTTCTTTCATGGCTATCTTTAGTTGTTGTTTATACAAAGAAATTTCATGATGGAGAGGCTGTAAACAACAAAGGAGTGTTTGAATCCTCAGAAGACAACAGACTGAACTCTCTAGTTACAACAAAATGGCCATAGAAACAAAAGGAAACAAAGCTTGCCCAATATGCTCATTCATCCATCACCCCAGATCCATAAACCTATTTTTTTTTCTTCCTAACAACTAAAAATGTGTTTTAAACTGTGAAAGATGCTGTTGGGAAAATAAGAGATGCTACAGACTGAAGGGAAATACATTTAAAGGACATATCTGAGAATAAGGAGACAAAACAAACAGATGTACATGTCTTAGACGGGGTCCTGGAGAGGACAGAAAGCATTGAATCTGAGGAAGCGCAGGCTCTAGTGAATGTGTCACCTCCTTCTGCCTCACTCGCTGGGACAAAGAAATCCCTACACTAGACCTCTCTGAACTATTTCTGCCATGACTCCTTGAAGTGAAAACTGCTCTAAACTAGAAGCCTGTCTAAAAAACACCTTATTGGTGACACACACCTTTAGTCCTAGCACTCAGAAAGCAGAGGCAGAAGGATCTCTGCAAGTTCCAGGCTTACCTGGACTACAGAGTGAATTCCAGGCCAGCCAAGGCTACAAACCAAAAATAAATTTTCAGGAAGATCATTAAAAGAGGTTTATTCAATTACAAAGACATCCTGTGATCAAGAACCCACTCTTTGCCAGGGATACTAAAATCCAAGGATGCTCAAGTCCCTTATGAAAGTGGCATTGTATTTGCATATTACCTCACACCTCTAGTAAACTGCAAGTCATCTCTAGATCACATATAATTTAATATAATCTAAATGCTATACAAACAGCTGCTATGCTGTATTGTTTAGTGAATCACTCATGAATGGGGGGAAAGGCTGTGTACCTTCAGCATAGACACAAGTCTTTTTTTCAAATCATTTTGACCCACAGTTGGCTAAATGCATGGACACAGAACCCAAAGATACAGAGAGCTGACTATACTGACACACACATCCATTCGTACAATTATTGAATGCATCCTCTACAGCTGATGTAAACCTTTGCAACAATCCTGCCAAGTAAATTGTGCTATTTCCATTTTACCAGTGAGGTTCCTAAAGGTTTAGTAACCTGCCCAGGGCCACAGCTTCACCTTTACCAACCCTCCGGTAACACTACAGAAATCTATGCTTTTCCGTGTTATCTCAATCAGGATCCAGGCAGGAAATTAGAAACATGCCCAACTTTTCATTCTGGAGATGTTAAATGGCTCCAGGCATGCAGGTTCAGACTCGTTAAACTAAGAAGAGAAAGGGAATCTAGAAAAAACCAATAGGAGGAAGCTGCTCCACCCCAGGCTTGAAGTTTTGGTGGAGCCCAGGGAAGAGGGAACCACGGAGTCTCCTAGGCTGGAGAAGACGTGCTGCTGTTGAGATGTTGTGGAGAGGCAGAGAAAGAAAGCATGTAGGCTCTCCTCTTCTTCCTCCACTTGCCCTCAGGTCTAAAAGCATTATCCCTGGCCGAGGCAGGTACCAGTTAAGGCAGAGCCTGGGTACCGGCACCTCTAACTACATCATGGAGGAAGCCTGGAATGGCTCCAAGGACTACAGGCCCAGCACGGAGCCACAAGCCCAAGGCCCATGCTGCGCTCACCTCCCACTTGGCACATGCGACTCGACACTGCTCTTCTAGGCGCAACTTTGCATCGCTTGGAGCGTGATGCTTCAGCTCTTCAACAGCTCGTAGATACTTGGCCAGACTGTTGGTATGAAAAACCTCCAATGCTTCCTGAAAAAAAAAAAATCATGGAAACCTGGTTATATTGTCAGATTCTTTGAGCTAATTCGGTCCATCTTTCACAGGGAGAACCAGAAGGGGAATTGACTACGACAATCTGAAATTTTATTTTGGTAAGTTGAGGCTGATGACCTATCTCTGTATCTTGAGTTCTTTCAAAAAGATTACAAATTATGTTTTATTGAAAGGTCTTTACCTATTTGACATTCAAAATGATAAAAAAAAATTAGCAAACAATAAAGCAAAAATTTCACGCAGGATTTATGTGGCAAATATTTAATACTGTGCATGAGCTATGTTAGGTGGCCAGGAGGCACCATCACCTCACCTCACCATCAATTCAAAGTCTTGCCCAAGGCCAGTCCACAGACAGGCGGTCTCATGCCAGGGAAAGAGCTGCAGTAAACAGGCTTGCTGGGCCCATCTGCTCCTCCCCTAGGGCCACGCTTTCTGAGAGCAGAAATTGGCCTAGGTAACCAGTTGATGACAGAACAGAAAAATAAGTAGGGAAGTTTGTGAGAAGGGCTGAAAATCTACCAGAGGAGGAGGGTGGATTCTGGAGAAGGTAATGACACAGGGTAGGTAGAGACTTGTTCATTCACACAGCACATATTTCTTAAGCACCTACTGCAGACACAACCCTGGGGCCCTTCTCTGCACAGCTTCTTTGATAACGGCTATATTTGTGAGCTGGAAAACGCAGTAAATCTCCACTACCTCACATCACTAAGGTCAAAGGTGTCAGAGTAGGACACAACCGGGCATGGTCTTACTTAGATGATGAAAATATATCTTCACTAAATGGCCCAGTCTAAAACAGAGAATCTGTGGTCTCAGATTCCAAGAGGAAAATGCCAGGGAGAAGGAAATGGGACGAAAGCTGATGCTCTTTGCTCACCTAGGACCCTCAACTGTTTTTTTTTTCTCATTAATTTTTTTAATTTATGCATAAAGTGTTTGTCTGTCTGCAGTAATCATATGCATGCAGGAGCCTGTGGAGGACAGAAGAGGGCGTCAGATCCCCTGAGATTCGAATTACAAGCAATTGTGAGATGCCCAATGTAAGTCCTGGGACCAAACCCAGGTCCTCTGCAAAAACAGAGGTTTTTGCATGCTTAACCATGGAGCCACCTCTCCAGCCAATTTCCTTTCTTCTTTGTAAGACCACATACAGACACTTCCAGCATCCAGTTCAGCAAATGATTGATGATTGGTTCACTTCTTGCTTTTTCTGAAATAGAATCTCAGCTAGCGAAGGCCAGCCTCAAGCTGCAGTAGTGAAAGATGACTGGGAACTCCTGATTCTTCTGCCCCAGCTTCCTGAGTCCTAAGATTCCAGGAGTGCACCCCTGGCATGTTGTCCAGGCTTACACACTTATACACACACACATAATTACACATACATATACACAATCACACATACACACACATACATACACACACATATACCTACATATATACAATCACACAGACACATACACACACACATAATTACACATACATATACACAATCACACATACACACACATACATACACACACATATACCTACATATATACAATCACACAGACACATACACACACACATACACCTACATATACACAATCACACATACACACCCACATATATACACACATATACATATACACACACAAACACATACATACACTCTCACACACATACACATACATTCACACATACGTACATACATACTCACAAACACATACATATACACAATCACACACACACATACACCTACATATACACAATCACACATACACACCCACATGTATACACACACATACATACACACACTCACATACAAACACATACATACACTCACACACATACACATACATTCACACATACATACATACTCACAAACACATACATACACTCACATACACATACACTCACACATACATACATACACACATACACTCAAACACACATACATACATTCTCACAAACACACACATACACACTCACACACAAACACACACATACACACACTCACATACATACACACTCAAACACAAACACATACACACTCATACATACACTCTTACATACACACTCACACACATAAACACTCACACACATACATACACACACAAACCCACCACACACTCACATGTAGAGGGAGGACTAGTTGAGAAGAGGAAAAGATCAAAGGGAGTGAGAAGGGGTAGAATAAAATATTTACATGTATAAAACTGTCACAATGAAACCTACTATTATGTATAATATAGATACACACACACACACACACACACACACACACACACACACACCTCGTAACCAATAAAACAAACAATGGGGGGAAACCCACTGCAACCAAAACACTGCAAACTCTCTATACAAAGCAACACTATTGGGCCTTTAAGTCTATGAGAAACTTCTCAAAGGATTTTAAGGATAGTATTGTTTTTCATTCACAGATTTTAAATTAACAAAGTGCCTCTATGCACCTTTAAAAAAATCATTTAAAACCTCAGCAAGTCTGGTACCTGGGCTGTACTGAATTAATATGCTCATTTTCAAGTAAAAACAAAACAAAAAGAAAGCCAGAGAAACAAAATTCTTCTCAGTCTTGAAATCAGCTATGCTGTTTGCACTGTTCTCTGCTTGAGTATTTATTTTAATACTCTCAGGGGAACAGTATCTGGTACGGGGAACACTTTGCAAGTTACAGAAACTCCGTATGTAATTCTGCAAAGCAAACATCCCATCCGCTCATCAGGCTCCATGGGTAGCAGACGATAACGGTTGCCCTAGTGAACAAACTCCCACCTTGTACTTTGAAATGAGTCCACCAGGGTGCTCCCTCCGCTCAAGCAACTGCTGGGCTCTCGTGACGTAGCAGACAAGGCTCCTCTCAGCCTCTTCCATTTTCAGCCTCACATCTTGTGCTGGCGACTCATCAGTTAAGTTCTCCCGCACAGCACACAGTTCGACCATGGCGATCTGCGAAGGTGCAGGGGGGTGAGGGGGGGTGAAGACTTCCGATGCCTTTTATTCTAATAGCAGTTTGTATTTTACAATTAGGCGTAGAAATAAATAATTGAAAACATTTCTATTTTCCAACATGCTCTAAATTATAAAGAAATAAAATATAATGTAAAATGAATATTTTACAAACTATTTCCAAGATTTGGGCCAGACCCTCCTCTTGGCCCGCCCATCAACCACTTGGTTCTAAGCAATTAATTCATTAAATAAGGAGCATTAAGCTAGAAACCTGGACTCCCTCCTTAGCGTCTTGAATCTTTGCCTGAAGCCCAGCTCTGAGGGCATTTTGGAAGGACCCCAGGTCCGAAGCACTTTGAACATCCATCTGTAGAGTATCTTCGGTTCTGGCCAGAAGTTCCTCGTACATAGAGCCTTTAGCAATCAGATGCTACAAAAACAAATTGGAGATCACAGTAAATATTCGGCTTCAAGGCACACGCTAACCTTATACCAGGAAACTGAAAAATGGTAACTGTTCATCCAGAATGAGGCAAACTTGTATTCACACACACACACACACACACACACACGCACGCACACACGCACGCACGCACGCACGCACGCACGCACGCACACACACACACACACACACACACACACACGCACAAATCTTTCTTGCCAGGTGTAGGGGTGCACACATTTAATCCCAGCATTTGGGAAACAGAGTCAGGCAGATCTCTGTGAGTTTGAGACCAGCCTGATTTACATAGTAAATTCTAGGATAGCCAGGCCTATACAGAAAAACCCTCTCTCAAAAACAAACTTAAAAATAAATGAATCTTTAAGCAAAATAATATTTAAAAATTTAAATAAGTAAAACATTTCAAATAGCAAATTAATACAATCAGATTCTGATAAGACCTTTTATAGAAGACTCTGTATAAACATTTCAATAAAATAAAAACTGGGACTAATACAATGCCAATAAAAAGAAAATAAACTGGAAGAATAACAACTTTCAAAAATAAAATTGCCCTCAGTCAAACTTGAAGGGAAGACAATTTATGAAAGAAAATGACTACTGAAAATAAGCTTTTAAAAACTATGTTTTATGCAACAAACCAAAGTAAATTCCAGATGGGTCAGAAAGTGGTATGTAAAATATAGAGCGTCGATGAAGAATGAATTCTCCAAGAAAAATCAAGCTGCTGCCTGCATGTAGTCTTTCTTTCTTCTCTCTCTCTCTCTCTCTCTCTCTCTCTCTTTCTTTAGGAATAGAAGCAGGGAGCAGGGAAAGACGCGACTATAGGAATGCATATGCTTTCTCTGCAAAACAAGCTACTAGCAGGTCAATGATTTACTAAAAATATTTGCCACAGGAATGAAAATGGATCAGAGTTCAAAGAGCTTATGTAATTCATTAAGAAAATCCCAAGATGCCTGGTCTGGTGGCTGCCATCCCAGCCAATCAGAAAGCTGAGGCAGAAGGTCACCAAGTCAAGTCCTGCCTGGGTTAGAGGATGACTTCAAGGCCATTTCATGAAACAAACTTAGTGAGATCCCCTCCCCCCCCCCTTTTTTTTTCTCTTCGTTTTTTGAGACAGGTTTCTCTGTGCTTTTGGAAGCTATCCTGGAACTAGCTCTTATACACCAGGCTGGCCTCAAGCTCAAAAAGGTCTGCCTGCCTCTGCCTCCCAAGTGCTGGGATTAAAGGCGTGCACCACCACCACCCTGCTTGAGACCCTTTCTTAATGTAAAAACTACAAAAAGGTATTTCAATGGTAGCTGCCTGCCTAGCATGTTCCAGACCCTGGGTTCAATCCCCAGTAAAACACATGCATGCACATAAGCACACATATACATACACCACACACACACAGAGATACACACATACATAGACACACGCAACACACATACACAACACAGCACACAAACTCCCTCCCGCCCCCAACCAAAAAAATGAAAAGTTACATTCCGAAGAAAACTCTGAAACAAAAGACCATATACCCACAGAATTACATGTCTAGTAAGTATATGAACGCTAACTCAACCTTCTATGTAAATAATAATGTTCTAGCCTTCAATGTAGCATAAAAAAGATAATTGTGCCTCAAGAAGAGGCTGGGTGTGGTAAAACAGACATCATTCTGGGGTATCAAGTGTGCTCGGGCCTCTTTACTGGTTTGGTTTTCAACGTAGTAGGATGGTGGTGGTTTTATTTTTATGAAATTAGAACATTCCCCTTTAATTTTGACCTTTTTCTCTTTTTAAATTTATAAAATATTACAAATGAGCCCATATACTAGAAAGGCAGTGTGTGAAGGAAAAGCCAGTTTCTCCGGCCTGCCTACTGGCTGTCATTTAATCACCCACTGGAACATTGACTTTTAAAGTATTTATGTGTCTGTGCCAGAAACTGAGTACAGTGCAGGGCCAAGACACAAAAAGTAAGTTATTTGTCCCTTCTTACAGAAATTTTTCTGTGGATATGAAAGTATAAACTATGAAAGCACAAATCTGTTTTTAAAATGGAAACAGATCACCCACATTGTCTAGTGGCCTTCCTACTGTTTAAATACATCTCTGACCAGGTTTGGTGGGGTACACCTGTGACCCTCGCTCTCAGCAGGTGTGTTCAGGAGGACCAGGAGTCCAAGCATTGAGGCCAGCCTTGGCTACATGAGTTCCTGTTCCCCCAACTCCCAAAAATACATCATAAAGAAGTCATGCCTTTATCCCAGCACTTGGGAGGCAGAGGCAGGTGGATCTCAATGAGTTTGAGGCCAGTCTGGTCTACAAAATGAGTTCCAGGACAGCCAGGACTGTCACACAGAGAAATGCTATCTCGGGGAAAAAAAAAAGTCAATAAAAAATAAAATATGTATGATCTACTATTGTGATCCAACAGAGATTATTTCTGTAATAACTGGAGTGATTACAACATGATTATGTTCTTACTGTGTGTAACAAAAATCATTGCTTTTTTTTTTTTTTTTTTTTTAGCTGTAAAATAATTTGAAATGGAAAAGAGAAAATTCATACTCTAGGGCCTGCAAGATGGCTTGGCGGGTAAGGGTGCTTGCCACCATGTCTAACTATCTGAGTTTAGTCCCTAGGACCCACATGGTTTAAGAAGAGAACCAACTCCTGCAACTGTCCCCTGACCTCTATGTGTACAATGTGGCATGTCCCCCCACACAGAGTAAAGAAATGCAAATTTTTTTTAAAACCTTAAAGTTCTGCTTTTTCAAAAAAAAGATCTGTCAATAGTGGGTACCTATTTCATTTCCTTCACAAAAACAAATTGTAGATGATCTAAATTTTTTAAATAACATTAGAAAAAATAGCAGATAAATGCTATTTTGTAAGAATACCTTTTAAACTATTAAAGTTAGCACTGTCACAAACAAGGAAAATATTGCATGCTGAACTACAGACCTTTCCAGCAAGGGAAGTGTAGAAAAATACACAAGGGCTCCTTTATCCCACGGCTTATGACATGTTGCATTGATGTTATGGCTACGCTGGAACTCGGTAAAAATTCTCAGTTATCCTAATACTGAAATACATTTCCAACTCGTTGCCTCTCACTTGTCAACTGCTTGATGATGAGTACAGAGTGGAGTTCAAACATGCCAATCACCTCTCCATCAGTGAGGCAGGGGCATGGCAGGTTTGAAGAGAAAACTTTCAAGGCATAGGTTACTACATAATTCATACGTTCCCATTATACTCAGCCATCAAAGATTTGGTGCACTCGTCTTCCTGCCTCTCACACACCAGAATATTCCAGTCCTCGTTATAGCAGGACAATGAGTTAAAACCGTACACTCCCCCAAAAGCAAACAAAACACTCGAAAGCATGCTAACTGAAGAGGAAATCAGTGATTGGAGTCCATGCTGTTTTAAAACTTCCCAATAAGGAGATTTAAACATGGGCTCATCACTATCTGCCTTTTAACACTTTTTATCTTAAAACACAAGCCCACATAAGTTTCCAATCATGAATGTACCTTCTTAAACGTGTTCACACTCATACCTGCAAGGTGTCTGCTGAGGAGTCATCCACTCCATCCTGATGTCGAAGGAGATCCAAGACGGACTTGGTTTCCGACTCCCAGATTCTCAGTTCTTTGATGAGTTTCTCAACCTCTTCATTCACCTTCAATCGACCAGCTGATTCTTCATCTTCCTGTTTTTCCACAGCCTACAGCATTCAAAACTATTTTTAGGAAGACACCATTGCAATACGAAAATATTGTTTAAAAATCCTATCACCTGAAGAATATGAATTCAACACCATTTTGCATGGTGCTTGCTTAATGGCAAGGACAAACACATCATTAGGTATTGCGGCACTGTGTGAACATCACAAAGCAAACATCCTTACACAGACCCAGAGCCTATTAGACATATATAAGTTTTATGTTAAAGCTACTGCAGTGTATTTGGTCTGCACATAACTGTGCATTTGTGATATAAGACCTAGTTTGACAGCTATAACATGGAACTCTGCATCACTTCACAAATGAAAAGATTGATCATTTCTGTCAGCTAGATTGTACTAACTCATTTTATAAGTAAAACTGAAGCTTAGAGAACTAATCTGAATAAACTTGTCTCAAACTCATATACAATTAAATTATGTACAATTAAATTTAGCTATTACTAACAATAATGATAAAGTATTATCAAAAAGACATTCAGAAGCAGGCACAGTGTCACACATCTATAATCCTAACATTCAGGGGTCTGAAGCAGGAGGATTGTAAATTCTAGGATAACACTGGAACATCATGTCTCAAAAAAAGTAAGAAAGGATAAGCGGGGTATAGTGGTGCATGTCTATAATCCTTAACTCAGCAGGCTAAAGCAGAAGGATTGCTATGAGTTTGAGACCAGCCTGTGCTACACAGCAAGACTTTGTCACATACATACATATGTACTTTTAAAATAATAAAGGAGGCTTAGACAAAAGTCTAAAAATAATCCCGTTATCACCAACAGACTCTCAGTATTCTTTCTTACTTACTTACTTATTTTGGTTTCTCTGTGTAGCTTTGTAGACCAGGCTGGCCCCAAACTCACAGAGATCCGCCTGCCTCTGCCTCCCAGGTGCTGGGATTAAAAGGCATGTGCCACTACCTCCTAGCATGACCCTCCTGACATGACTCTCAGTATCTATAGGCTCATTTGGTATAGTTTTGTACAACCAATAGTTTCAAAGTTGGTTTTACTAAGCATGGTAGTGCCTGCCTTTAATTGCAGAACTCAGAATGTCTCTGAGTTTGAGACCAGCCTGGTCTACATAGTGAGTTTAAGACTAGCCAGGGCTACACAGAGAGAACCTGTGTTCACACACACACACACACACACACACACACACAACCCTATATAGCTGAACATTTTTAAGTGTTCAGAGGCTTATATTTTTAAGTATATCACATAAATTAAGATCCTTCCAGATTTTCTTTGGTTACACATTATTTTTTAATGCAGTGGTACAGATGACCCCAAGCCGCCAGCATGGCAGACAAGTGAGAGCTGTACTTGAAAGAGCCTGTGCTACTTGCCCATTAGGCATTCTTATTAATGCAAACATCCGCATCCTGCCAGCTGGCTAGAGGCAGTTTTGATCGCCTATGTAAGGGATATGGCTGCTTTTAGGTGTGGCACATATCTGAAGCCACGGCTATTACTGTTACACATATGTGACTTTATTTTTTTGTTTCCTTTTCATCAAGTCTTACTTTAAAACCCTAATGTCTTCCAAGCTGTCCACAACAACAAGGAATATCAGTTATACTTTCACCATTCCACAAAGAGGTAGCGACACACAAAGAGGTCGGTGGCTAGCCAACTTCGGAAGCTGCCAGGTGTGCCCACCCTGCAGCCCACAGGCCACATGTGACTGAGAACTATGAGTGCAGCACAACACAAAACCCCAACCTTATTTACATCATTAGGTTGTCATGCCTTTTGTTGTTTGTGTAACTCAATTGCCAGATCTGGAGCATGGGGCAACATGAGAGAGCAGTTTGAGCACTCATCGCAAGTCCTGATTGGCACCAAACAAGTCCCGTTGGCTTCTATTGATGTACAACACAGAGGGGACTAAGAGGCATGAAGTTACTTCATGAGTAGACCCACTAAAGCATTTCCTTAGTCAGTGACCTGTTACCTAGCAATGTGCACACTTCCTACTGTCTCAGCCGTCCAAGGAAAAGTAACGAAGCTAGATCATTCCTGTGTGCGTGTGTAAAGTCTACCGGCCTTACCTTTATGTCCCCATCATGACTTTGATAAGATTCTGCTGATTCCTCAGATAAAATCGTTCCAGAACTGTTTCCAGTGGGTTGATCCTGAATTTTCTTAAGTGGCAGCTTCAGCTCCTATAAAAATTAATTTTGTAAGTTTCATGCTCACATTTCTACTTTTTTGATAATACACATTAAAAATAGTTAAGAAGAAAAATATAGCTAAGTATAGTTTTGGGGTACATCAGTCATCAATAGTGTTGGGAAATATGCATTTGTGGCCAGGTGTAGTGAGGGGGATCAAGTGTGTAAGACCATGCTCAGCTATGCAGAGTTCCTCACAGACACACAAAAAAGTTGTCTATTAAAAGTATCTAAGAAATTGTTATGAACAAGTAAAACAATAATTTAAAACATTTTATTATGTTTTGTGATAAATATTAATATAAATAAGATCTTGTATAGGTTCTTAAGGTGCTTGGGCAGGCAAAACAATGCTTATGTTTTTGGTAAAGAAATTGACAGAGAGGCATTTATTAGGAAAGGCTCAAACATTAAAATTCTCTTCAATTTAGGTGTACCCAAAAGAAGTTAGAATACTTTTATGCATATGTTCATAACTTATGTGGCTGTAACAGCCCATAGCATGAAAAGAACGAAAATGGATATCACCTGATGAATAATCAAATGCAGTGTGGCATATTCACACACTAGGCTTCTACTCTGCAGTGAAAAGTAAAGAAGGGCAGCTATATAGCATGTCTGGATGAACCTTGAAAGCATTATGCCCAGGGCATTAAGCCAGTCATGAGGCACCACATAGGCTTCTATATATAAAAGTCCAAAATAGCACATCTACAAAGAAAGTGATTGGTGGTTATCTGGGCCTGGGAGGTTGGAAAAGAAAGACTGGTAGAAGACACGGGTGCAGATCATCTTCACGAAATGATGACAGAGCTCTAAAACAAACAGCCAAGCAAGCCTGGGGACCTGAGTTCATATCCCCAGCACCCATAGAAAAGCCAGGTACAGTGGTATATGCATTTGTAATCCCAGTGCTGAGGAGTTACAAGACAGGGTTGCTGGAGCTTGCTGGCAAGCTGGTCTAGCCAAATGGTGAGCTCAAAGTTAAGTAAGAGACTTCGTCTCAAAAATAATGTAGATAGCAGTTAAGACAGACACACAGACAGACAGATAGACATACCACACACACACACACACACACACACACACACACACACACACACACACACACACAGCACGCACGCACGCATACACGCACACACATACACTCCTACATGTATGGACAAGTATGCACATGTATGTACCACATACTCCAAAAAAGCCTGACTGCACTGGTGGCTACACAACTGTGAATCTGCTAATTGCCATTGAGCTACACATATATAACTGAATTGTAAAGTATGAGGATTACATCTCCAGAAAGCTGTTACGAGAACTTACGAGTGGAGTCTTTGGGATAAACTTTCTCCATCTTTTATTCAGCCTTCTCAGTTCTTTAGAAACAGATGCTCCAACTTCACCATTGCTGACTTCAATTAGGAAACTTCCCACCTCATTTAGAGAGGTGTATTTTGAATTCCACTGGGAAAGGGTCTCAAAGGGAATCTACATATAAGGAAAAGAAGTATATTTAATGGTATATTTATACCAATAATATCCACAGTAAATCTCTACTAAAGGTGATCTCTCAGCAAGACTGAGAGATATTGACTTCCCTCTCAGAGAACTTCCTAACTCGTTGTCTTGATTGCTGCATGGCAGGTCCCAGGCATTGTCCTGATCCCAACCCCAGACTCTTCAGAAGGCCTGGTCCATTAAGTGCCTGATAAACTAACAACAGAGGTTCCTAAGCTCATTAGGTCAATAGAGGTCATACCGATTTGTTAATGGCTTCCATAGAGGATATACTGCCTTGGTACTGGTTTCATTTAGTCGTCTCAAATAAATAAAGTTTTTTTTATGAGAACTATATTATTTACGTAAATGAGTGTGTGTCTATGGACACACAATGTGAGAAAAATACTATCAGACAATTACATTAGAAAAAACAAACTAAGTTGTTCCCAACATCTTGAAGAGTTTTCTAGGAGATATGTTTTTACTCCTTTGTAGACACTCACCTTAGGAGTAAAAATGGGCCTCCAAACAAAAAGAAAAGAGTAAATCTAGCTGAGCATAGTAAGGCATGCTTTATTTAATCATTATTCAGAAGTGGAGGCAGATGGATGGATGTCCAAGTTCAAAGCCAGCCTGGTCTACTTAACCAGTCTCCAAAAATTAAAGAGTAAAACTGGGATAGTCCCATTTACTTCAAATACCTCTTTAATTTGATCCTTCCTTGTCACCTCAAAAGAAGCCTTTAGAAGGGGGAGGTCTTCCTTGTAAGCTGCCCAACATGCCAGCACTTTTCGCAGCGTGGCCTTCGTGTTGTGTATGTGTTGTCTGCACACGTGAACATTCTTTTCCAACGCCACATACTCCTCTTTAACACTCTCACATTCTCCGGCTACATCAGCAAAACAACCCCCCCCCAAAAAAAAAACCAGTCTGAGAAAAGAGTTTCCACTTATAAACAATATTAAACAATATGCATCAACTGAAAATGAGCATGTACCCTGGCAATATTAAAAGCAAAAACCAAGGGTTTTTCCAGGAAAACATACATGATAAAAGTTAATTTCCAAACCATGAATGTAAAACAAATGCCATCTTGCAATGATGGATAGACATCAAAAAGCAACGAGGATACTTTACCCAAGTTCTTATACTTTTCTTCACATCTTTGAAAAGAGGTATCAAGTTGAACTAGGAATTTTTTCTCTTCAATAAATTTCTGTGAAGGAAAGGAAAAGATACTGACAGGGTTTACTTTCGAAAGCGTGCAAAGAAACCCAGATTATTAGTATATGATGCTGGCAAAGGGCAGAATTGACAAATTTCCTTGAGTACTTTAAAACCAACACACTGCAGTAGCAAAACAGGAAGAACAGTTCACGAAGGGTGGCTAGGACTTAGCAAATGTGAGGGCACAAGGACACAGGCTACCACTCTGCAGTGATGTTTTTCTCCAGGAAAACAGAAGCTAACAAGCCCTACCAACCAAAGCCCAACCCCGATCTGAAGAATTCCTGAGCTAATCCAGAACCAGACCAGGGAAATCAGTGCCCAAGCCCAGTCTAGACTGGAGCAACTCACATGCCAGTCTTCCAGAAGGACTGCCACAGACTCCTCACTCCCGTAAGTGACATCCCAAACCGCCAACTTCGCCCTCGCTTCATCTAGCAAAGCAAGAACTGAGCACTTGGAGTCTTGAAACTCCAGAAGAGGGATGAATTTTCTCCCCAAAATGGTGTTGAGTCTGGAAAACAAGGAAGTTGTAGAATTGACCGAGTGTCAGAAATCTGTTTGGCATTTTAAATAATACTGTGCAGGTTTTTTTTGTGTGTGTGTTTTGTTTTTTAATTCAAACACATGGAACTCAAAGGTGTCCTCAAGAGTCCCCCCCCCCATACTGTGTGTGTGTGTGTGTGTGGTGTGTGTGTGTGTGTGTCCCCTTCCATCCCTTGCTTCTTCCTTTAAAAAATAATGTAAAACAAACAATCTGGCAAGATATAAAGCAACAATTTCTAAGGTTTCTGAAGAAATTATTCTCTTATTGAGAAATCCTATAAGAGTTTAAAAACTTCTGTATAATTTGATGCAGCTACACTTTTTTTAAAGCTTATAGCTGAGTCAGTTCCATCATTAAGACTAGTGTTCTCTTATTGCAATAAGCTACTTATGAGTAAAGAGAAAAACTAAAGACGACCTTCAGTTAAATGACTTCCATATTGATAATTTATTTTTTAAATATTTTATGTTATTATTCATTTATATGTATGTGGGTAGTGTGCCCGTGCATGCCTCTTTGTGTGTGTGTGTGTGTGTGTGTGTGTGCATGCGCGCGCACGGACAGGTATCTATGGACACAGGTATCTAAAGATTTGAGAAGAGGGTATTGGATACCCTGGAGCTGGAATTATACAGATGGTTGTGAGCCACCCAACATAGGTGCTGGGCACTGAACTTGGGTCCTTTGCAAGAGCAGTAAATACTATTAATCACTGAGCCATCTCTCTAGCCCCATACTGGCAATATTTTATTTTACAGTTTATATTTTTAAGACTTATTTATATCTATGTGTGTTTTCATGAATGTATATGCACATGTGTGGGTTTGAGTACATTTTCCTATGTGCAGAGGCCAGGAAAGGGCCTGAGATCCCTTAGAGCTGCAGTGACAGGAATCCATGGAACCCCAGCTTGGTACACAGGTGCTGGGACCCAAACTCTGGTCCCCATGAGTGCATAGCCAGGGTTCTTCACTGATAAACCATCTCTCCATCCTCTACTTTTACTCTATAAAGTACACTTATATAAACCCTGCCTTGATCTGCTATCCTTATGAAATCTGGGCAGGGCAACTGATGAACCCATTTACAAGTGTGAAGATGCAAGAGCTCAGAAAGACAGGAGTCTACTGTGCAATGAGACAGATGTGAGCCATGTCATGTCTCTATTGCAAAACTATAAAGGTGTGGCTCTCAAGATGTAGAAACAAATATGTCACACACTATCTCCAAGTCTATGTTCATGGTACACTAGCAATGCGGTTGCTCAACACGAGCAGGACAGTCATGAAACAGCACTGTTACAAACCGTCTTCTCATTTCCTCCAGTTTGTCAGGTGGCACGACTGGCAGGTGGTTCTTATCTCGGTTTTCAAAGGCCAAGAGAATGTTTGAATGATAGTCAGAGCTGCCCATCAGACTCTGGAAGAAATTTGGAAACATGAAAATCAGGTTTCTCTCTAAGTACTGCAATGGAAGGAATGTCTATTGTGCCTGTTATGCCTGATTTCCAAAGAGCCAAAAAGCCTGATTGATTGATTGATTGACTGACTGACTGACTGATTGACTGACTGACTGACTAATTCATTGACTGACTAACTGACTGACTGACTGATTGATTGATTGACTGACTGACTGACTGATTGACTGACTAACTGATGACTGACTGACTGACTGACTGATTGATTAACTGATGACTGACTGACTGATTGATTGATTGATTGATTGGCTAACTGATGACTGACTGACTGATTGACTGATTGATTGATTGATTGACTAACTGATGACTGACTGACTGACTGACTGATTGGCTAACTGATGACTGACTGACTGACTGACTGAGATAGGGCTATACATTGTAGCCCCTGTTGGCCTGGAACTCACAATGTATCCTAGACTGCTTTCAAATTAGCGGTAATGCTCCTGCCTCAGCCTCCAGAGTGCTATGATCATGGGCATGAGCCACCATGACAGGTTCTCATCTCTTCCTTTTTACCTAAGATTTTCATGAACAATTATTTCATCATAAAAGTTCTCAAGGAGGACATCTTCCCAAGGAGCAGCATGCAGTGCCTTTGATGAAGTCATTAGCAAAATCTTTTTGTTCTCAAGCCTCTGTCCCACTAGTGATACAAATACCCTAACTCTCACAGATCAAATTTGCTCACACACATTTGCATCGAGGACCCAAAATCACCCTCACTGTAAATCAGCTTCTTCCATTTGACATCTTTGTTTTGGTAGATAGGATGTAGAATATTTACGGTTGCCCAGCAGTCATGAACTCAGGAACATCTGTTGTTGGGGTTGTTTTTGTCATGGGGTCTCATGTTGCTCAGCTGGCCTCAGAGTTACTACACAGCCAAGTACGATCCTGAACTCCTGTCTCCACCTCCCTAGGCTGGGATTACAAGCGGGCACATTCATGCCCAGCAATCATGAAAGTCTCTCTGGATCCCCAGAGACTCATGCTACACCTCGCTTGGCCACCACTGTATTTCCTTCTCTTCTCTCTAGAATGCAATCTTCCTCAAGGACAGACCCTAACAAAGGGTTGACTTATCCACAAGTCTGTTTTCCTACCTTGAAGAAAGACATTTTGCGTTGGACCAGAGCCACAGCTTCAGAGTAATTCTGAGAGGTTGGCAGCCCTTCCTCCACAAGCCTCTCCACATCCTTGAGCCATGCTTCTGTCTCTTTGAGTGGGGAAGGCAAGGCCTCATCCAGCTGGATTTTCCATGCTGCAATCTGAAATAAGAAGAGAGCCATCATCCTTCATCAGTGCTCGCCCAGCTATTTCTTCACATATAATGCATATTTACTTCATGTGCCTCGGAAAGCCAAGGCCAATTTTTTAAAGGAATTTTATTAATGGGCAAATGTCTCAGTTCTAAATATTATTTTACTGCTTGCAGAGGAGGAATATAATTAGTTTAAAAGCTGTAGGAAAAGAAAGCACAAGGAAAAGAAAGGGTTGGATGAATCTCAAATTGCATGGAGGAAATTGGAATTATTTAAAGTTCTCACCAAAACAGGGATAGTCACAGAAAGAACTGTCTGAAACACCACAGGCCCTTGTGTTCTTTGACTTTGGTTTTAGTTTCTGCAGACAAACAGAAACTGTTCCTAAAACAGCACTGTAACTACACTACACACACACACACACACACACACACACACACACACACACACACACACACACACGCACACACACACACACACGGCTTGCTATCCAACTAGCCCTAATCATACATCAACAATGCACCTCATCTTCCCGCCTTTCTTTTTCCTTCAGCAAACCCCATCCTGATCCAGATTCTCATCTTCTACTGTGTAAGTACTGGGGATTGAACTCAGTTCATCAGGCTTGGCTGCAAGTACATTTACCTTCCTAAAGTAAATTTCCTTATTATTTATATAATTTAGTAAATGTTTAGTTGGTATACCTATTTTATACTCCTATATGCCCTAAGTTATATAAAATGGGAGGGGGGAGCTTAGGAAACACTGTTCTAATTCAACTGTAACTCTGCACAACAAATTGAAAGCTCTATATATTTTGAAGACAGAGGCAACATTTGCTTTCATTCCCTCCCATTCCCATTCCCACTGAACACACACACACACACACACACACACACACACACACACACACACACACACACTCGCACATGCACAAATCATTCTACACTTCCTTTCTGAAGGATTATTTTTTAATTTGGAGGAAAATAAATGAAAGATCTTATCAGGTTAAAATCAGATTACATTGCTATTATCTACAGCAGGCTTAAGAGAAAATCATTTAGTACACCCCTGTAAACCTCAGGGAGGCAGAGGCAAGAGGGATCTCTGTGAGTAGCAAGCCAGCAAGATCTATAGAGCAAATTTTAGGACAACCAAGGCTACACAGAGAAACCCCATCTCAAAAAAAAAAAAAAAAAAAAAGAGAGAGAGAGAGAGAGAGAAAACTGCTTATTAACTTACATGTATGTATAAAAATGCCCAAATGAAATCCATTACTTTGAATGTTAACTTTTAAAATTAATAGTATCCATAAACTATAGAACCAGAGATTGTCTAGACAGCATTAGTTTTATATGCCCAGTGAATTTAAAATTAACATCTCATCTCATTATATTTCCAGTATACTATCAGTTTGGAGCTTTTAAATTTGGAAAATTCTTTTGTGGTTTTTCTCATTATTTCATACAATTTTTCCAAATCATACTCTGAAAAAAAGAATCAAGCGAGGTGTCTGTGGCCTGGAGCAATCGGAATGGGATTGACAGCAGCTTCCCTGATTTCATATCACGGAGCACGTGTCTCACACAGCTCCAGTTACTTTGTAAGTGTCAGTTTCCCAGAATGCACTGGGCACTATTCACTGGTGGAAAGATTCCCCAGACCAGATCTCTGGAAGAGGGGCTCCGGGAAGCCCTGCACAACTGTTCAGCACATTTAGTTTAAAAAAAAAGAAAAGAAAAGAAAAAAGGCTTTCTCTTTCCTGATAGCCAAACAGAGAGCCACAAATGTTTCCTGGGCCTTGATGAGAAATACTGACTTTGTGAGGCACACATTCGCTCTATAAATGAGTAAATTCTATAATGAACCCCGCAAACTCATTTAAAAATAATTTAATGGGGGGTTTGAGAGATGGTTCAATGATTAAGGCTGTGTACTGTGCTCTTGCAAAGGACTCAAGTTGGATTTCCAGCACCATATTAGACGGCTCTCAATTGTCTGCGACTCAAGTTCCAGGGGGCCTGACACCTTCTGACCTGTGAGAACTATGCTCACATTATAAACACACGTAATAAATTTAAAAAAGAAATTAATGGCGGCAAGGAGATGATTCCCTGGGCAAGAGCACTTGATCTACAAGCACGGGGACCTATATTCAAATCCCTAGCACCCAGACAACAGTGTGTGGCTGCACATGCCTATAACCCCAGCACGGAGGGGAGCACAGGCAAATCCCCAAAACTCACTCATTCTCTTGCTAGCCTGACTGCCAAAAGGCAAACTTCCAGCCCCTCAGTAAGAAAGCTGAGAGCAATAGAAAAGGATGTTATTCTTTGGCTTCCAAACAGGCTTGCTTTCACGCATCTGCCCACTCATGTGCACATACCACAAATACATACACTATGCAACACACAACAAACACACAGACAGGCACACAATCACTTCATTATCCATTTAAAACAAGTGAACTATAAGATGTGTATTTGATATTAACAAAATTAATTTAAAAAAAGCAAAATAAACACATTTAGAGATCAAGGAAAATAAAGCAAGTCTACTGCTGTTATGTCATTCAGACGAGACGTTTCAGAGGGTCAGAAAATGCTCAAAATCTACAGGAAGAACTAGAAATGGTAAATATCCTTTTTTTGTCCCTTAGTCTATTGAGATAGACCGTGTAACTCATCGTATTTCTCTAGCTGGTCTGAAACTTGCTTTATAGACCAGGCTGGTCCTGAACTCACAGAGATTCACCTGTCTCTGCCCCCATTCCCCTCAAATACTGGGATTAAAGGCATGCGCCACCACATCTGGCTAGCCGTGGTAAATATCTAGGTAAACACTAAAGTCTAAATTTTTCTCTTAAATTGAGGGCTGGAGGTCTTGCTCCTCTTTGAGATGACCACTATCAGTTCCCAGCATGCATGTTGAGCCACTCACAACCATTTATAAATCAAGCTCCAGGAGATGCTATGCCTTCTTGTGGCCTCCATCGGTACCTACACACACACACACACACACACACACACACACACACACACACTACAAATAAATTTTTTTTTAAAAAATTTAAAAACATGTTAGCTCATACCCACATAGGCATATGAATAATTAAAAATATAAATATCTTTTCTGTCATTGAAAAATGCATTTTTCATACAATGTCTTCTAATTACAGTTTAACCTCTCCCTACTCCTTCCCAGTTCCTCCCCCCATCCTCTCCCATCTGCATCCACACACTTTCTGTCTCTCATTAGAAAATAAATAGGCTTCTAATGAATAATAATAAAATTAAATAAAAAAACTTTTGAAAACAAATGTTACCTGGTAAAAGTTGTACAATAAGAAATTAAACAGCTCAAATTTTATACTGTCAATAGTCTTTATTATAACCCCTAGAGCAAAAGCTTAACAAATAAAGTCCAAAGCTGACAAACATATGAAAACAAAATTTTAGAAAAAGAATGAAGATTCAAAAACAGAGGGAACACATAAATTAAAGAGTAAAATGATATATCTAAATTAAATGCTGGAAGCAATTATATTAAGTGTAAATGTACTAAACACTCCAATTAAAAGGCCAGGATTGTCATAGAAAATAAGAAAAGAAAAATCTTTATGTTGATTTTAGTAGGTTCACTATAAAGACTCAAGTGGGTTAAGATAAATGAAGGGAAAATGTATAATTCAAATAATTCAAGCAGCATCAGAATAGTAGGATCAGAGCATGACATTCTTATCAGATGAAGCACACACCAAGCAAAACAGTCTCACTAAATATGTTTGATGTATGTATACTCTAAATACGAGTCTATATATATGTACTACTTATATATTTATTAGGTTGTTTCATAAAGTGTCAGTTCATCAGAAAGACGTAACTATCATAAATCTGTATGCATCTAATAAAGTTTTAAAATGCACATAGCAGAACTTAATAAAATTAAAGGTTTCCACAGACTTTTAAGCTTCCTTTCATCAGTTATAGAATAAGACAAGTGCCAGCACAGACATAGATATGCTGAACAAGAGTATTATCCACCTTGTCTTAACTAATATTAGTATCATACCAAGTTGCCAAAGAATACAAGCTTTTACAAGGGCATGTGTTTATACTGATACACCACATGCCGGACTATAAACCAAATCCTAATAAAATTAAAAGGATGAAAACCATAAATGTGTTACGACACTCACAAACACAATCATGCTACATGTGTTTCCAGGTTGTTCATGTAACTTTTCAAGCATCTATTGATATTGGCAACTGATGGGTGGGAAGAGGCTACCATTCACATGAATTACCTACAACAGCAAACATTACACTATCCACCATGGTAAACTGAGAATTGATAGCCCATGTAGCTTTGTATAATCTTGCCTTTAAGCAGAATGCTGTAAATTGCTTTTTAAATTCAATTCCTAGCTAGATAATGTCATGAGTGGGGGGGGGGGCACAGCAAAGCATGATCTTCTCTTCTGACCAATAATCTATGCTGTCCCTTACAGAATTCCTGATGAAGCATCTATCCTGTCCTGTTTCCTACAGAATTCCTGATGATAGTTTAGTCAAGTCTTCATGCATACCCCAAAAAAGAACACTAAAGCTGAAGTAGAATATTATTTTCAGGTATGTGGCTTGTTTATGCTGCATTTGTTTAACCCTGTGAAGCTGTGGTTCTTTGCTTGTCCAAAACAGCTGATGGTCTAATAAAGAGCTGAATGGCCAATAGCGAGGCAGGAACAAGGATAGGCAGGGCTGGCAGGCAAAGAGTATAAATCGAAGGAGAAATGAGGAAGAGAAGGGAACGTGAGAACAAGGAGAGGTGGCCTTCAGGGGCCAGTCACCTAGCAACCCAGCCAGCCATGGAGTAAGAAGGAAAGAAAAGATTTACAGAAGAGAAAGATAAAAGCCCAGCAACAAAAGACAGATGGGATAATTTAAGAAAAGCTGGCAAGAAACAAGCCAAGCTAAGGCCAAGCATTCATAAGTAATAATAAGACTCTGTATAGGATTTATTTGGGAGCTGTGTGGTGGGCTCCTCAAAAAGCCAAAATAGAAAAAACATCAAACAACACAAAGCTGCTTCCAGAGGTGTTCTACTAAGCGACACAGCACAGTCACCTGATGTGTGAGGCTGGCCCAGCCTTGTCTCAATTGTAACTGATCTTCATTCAACTCTTTCACGTTCCCTTTCAGTGACAGGATGTCCACAAAGGGTTCCTTTCCTTCATTCAGTGATTCCATAAAGGATAGCAGACTCTGTGATGAGAAGAACATTCTATAATAAAACAAATTCTGCTTATAAAACATAATCTGCCAATTCAAGGTCTATTGCTAAAGGTTATGTTCAAGCCTGGCTTAGATAAAGGTACAAGCTCTGAATCCAGCATCCTCTCGCAAATTCGGTTTTCTGATTTTCTCTCTCTGATAATTAGAGTAACAGCAAAATGACACAGGGATGTCAGTTGCTGGGTTTCAACTGCAAGGGAATAGCAAAGCCACCTGTCTCTAGAGGACAGATCATGATGTCACAGGCAAAACCTGTCCCACCCAGAGCAGACAACAGAACCGCCACCCTGCAGTTGTCACGTATAAATGATGGAAATTGTCTTTAGTTTTGTGGCTCTTACTCTGTAACTCAGGTTGGGAAGGAAATGTGTATCTAAGGCTGGCCTCAGACTCACACCAATCCTCCTGCCTCAGCTTCCCGAGTTTCAAAGTGACTAACAGAGATTATGCCAACTCTTCTCAGTGCATTTCATACACACTAAAAATCCCCTTCTGCCTGCACTCAAAATTTCAGACACAAAGTTCTTCTTGCTTGCATTTATACTCAGCATTCCTATTTTAGAGTTACTAATTCTGTGTGATTTAAAACATTATACAATCATTAATAATATCCCTAACTATACTTAATACCAGGTGGATATGGTGGGAGGGGCCTTTATCATCCCACATCCCAGATAGGTGAGAGGCTGAGACAAAAAAATTATTTGAACTCAAGAATTCATGGCAGGCTGGGGAAATTAATAACACAGGCTTAAATATAAATAAATAAATAACAAGCAATATACTTTATCTCTGACAATAACTTCATAAACCTCTTATTGAAGGAACGTGAGTTTATAATACTTTACTATACCAAAATTGTTGCAGGAATAAGGTACTTGAACACTGAGCCCACACATGTAGGGGAGGAACCCATAAACCCTATTCTGTTCTGATCCAAGGAAGAAGGGAATTCCGGTCCCTTCCTCCCCACTACAGACTTCAAGCCAAGCAGGATGGCATGGTCCAGGAGTCACATGATCCATTCAATGTTGGGTTTTGAAAGGCTGAGTCATCCATCTCCCGCAGGGGAATGGAGGCCCAGAAAGTGCTCGGGGCTATGTAAGCACATGACAATATCTTCCTTATTCAAGACACAGAGCTGGCGTTCCGGAAGCACAAAATTACACAGACAATGGGTTCTAAGAAACCTTGACTGGTTCTCCCAAGACTGCGCAGTTAATAATTACCATGCCCTAGAAAGTCAACAAAATGTGAAAAAAACTGAGCCTCCTAAAGCCACCCTCTACTCTCAAGATGCTGTAGAAATGCAGATAAGTCATTTAGTCCTCTGAACCTTACTGTCTGCATGTGTGACAGTGAACTAACCACACCTAGTTCAGCCAGATGTGCTACTCTGTAGACTTATCAGTAAGGGGGTTGCTCCATAGCAAATGGTCAGTTCCGTTGCTACTATACAAAGGACTCCTGGCTGAAGCCCTGCACTAAAATGCTGAGAAGAGTAACTGATAACCTCCTGCTTCCCTTTAATTCAATATTCAGGATGAAAGAATGGTCTACTCAAAACCAGGGATGGGAGAACTTTCATTACAGGGGGCCAGATGATAAATCTCTTAGGCTTCGTGGACCCTTCGATTTCTTTCCGATCAGCTCAGGTCTACATATAGCATGGAAATAACTACAGAGATATCATTTCCTTGGCAAAAGCAGGAGTCTAGGGCCAGGGGCTATATTGTGCCATCCCTTGCTGTAGAGCCCTGTAACTCAGACTACTCTATGGACCAGCAGTATCAACTACCATGTTAGCAATGTGGGATCTTGGGCCCTGGCTAGAGCTCCTGATTCCGAATCCTTACTTAACAATAACGAGAGCATCCATGAAGACTTCAGAGGGAAGAATTCAGAGACACTGTCCAGAACTTTAGCACCGAGTCCTGGGGTTGTCTAATACAAATACTACTCTCTTAGAGTTTTCTAAAGTGCCCTTTTCTAAGTGTATACTTTCTACTTTTCCCCAAAAACAGTGTGAGCCTGTGTTTAAAGTCATACTCACATGATACTTGTTAAAGTAGGTCTCAATTGCTGAATCCTTCTGCATCTTCTGTAGTTTCTTCTCCTGCAGAGTTAACCACGCCATAGCATCCTTCGCCTTGGCCTGCAATTCACACAAGCAAACATGTGTGTGTGTGTGTGCACTCACATTTAAACCATATCCTACACAGCAATAAAATTGACAACTTGAAGGAGCAGTGGATTGGTGTTAGTTTACACCAATGACTCACTGAGTAATTCTGCTGGTTCCTGTAACACCTCACATCTAAAATAGACTGGAACTAACATCTGAAAATCATTCTGTACCTCTAAATAAAGATTTCTCAAAAGAAGATATATTTTTTAAATGGGTTCTGGAGAGACGGCTCACAGGCTAAGAGCACTCAATGCTCTTCAGAGGACCTGGGTTCAAATCCCAGCACCGCATAGCAGTTCATAATTGTGACTCCAGTTCCAGGGAATCTGGTGCCCTCCTCTGGCTTCACAGGCACCAGGCACACCTGTGTCACAGATACATACATGCAGGCAAACATGCAGAGACATAAAAGTAAATAAATCATCAAGCTCACACTAATTCTAGCTCTAAGAAGTCAGAGGCACATGGATCTCTGGGAGTTCAAAGTCAGCCTGGTCTACATAGCAAACTCTAGGATAGTCAGGGCTTCATGAGAAATCCTGTCTCAAAAGGAAAAAAGTTAATGTATCTGTATATATGGCCTATCCATTTCCATTATTCTTCAGTTTTTTGGAAACAACAGCATAGATTATTTTTCATGTTATTTATTAGTATGTATGATGAGGGGGGTATACACATGCCAAGCCAAGAATGTTGAGGTCAGAAGACAATTCTCAGGGGTCCTACCACCTTTACGTGGGTTGCAGAGATTAAACTCAGCTCCCCAGGCCTGCTCAGCAAATGCCGAGCATTTTCACCCACTTAACTATCTTAACAACTTCCTAAATCACTTTATAGCAGATTCACTGCCAAAAACCTTCACGCTAAAACACGTGGTGACTTCCCTAAAGATCATAAAGAAACACACACACACACACACACACACACACACACACACACACACACACACACACTCTCAAAGTTTCCAGATGTGCTATCCTGTAGCCGTGAAGGAGGGTGCCCTTTCTTCTGAGAGGCTAGCTACAGTGGCTTGCTCATATGTGAATGCAGATTTTGCTACTGGAAGGTAAAATCCAGAGGTTACAGTTTCCTGTTCATTCTAGTAAGCAAGAGGACTGCTCAATATTTTGGTATCCAATTTCATGAACAGTGGACTTTGTAACTTATTTTTATATGAGAATTAATTAGGAAGAAGATATCTCTTCAGCAGGTCAGAAATGAGCCACACATTTCTAAGTCTACTCTATCACAAAGCTGAACACTAAATATCTTAGTGTTACAGTAAATGATTATTTCAGTAAAATAAACACAAGTTACAATAGATCAAAATTTTATTATCTGTAAATTGTCCAAAGGAATTTGAGAGATGGCTTGAGATCAAGAGCACCGGAAGCTCTTCCAGAAGACCTGGGTTTGATTCCCAGCACTCACATGAAGATCCAATGTCATGTTTTGGGCATCATAGGCACTGCATGAATGTGGTCCACAGACAGACATGCAGGCTAAACATCCAGATAAATAAATAAACAACCAAGTGTGCTGGCACACACCTTTAATCATAGCACTAAAGAGGCAGCCTGGTTCTACATAGTGAGTTCCAGGGCATCCAGGACTACCTGGAAAGAGCCAGCCTCCCCAAAACAAAAATAAATACATCTTAAAATTGTTCAGAAGGTAGCTTAACTTGTAACGCATTCTGTGCAACACTTGCTATAGTTTGGCTCTTAAACAACAAATAATGTCATAGGCTTGAACACCAGAGAAGGCCCCAGCAGCGCACAGTGCTAAGTGTTTGGGCCCAGTGGAAAGCTTTAAAGTCATTGAGGGCATAGCCAGAAGGGATACAGAGCTCTAGTCTCTTCTCATCTGTTTCCCCGGTTCTGCCACACACTGCTCATTAGGATGTACCACCTGACCAATGCTGGCTCGTCATGCCCAAACCTCTCAAACTGTGTGCTAAAATGAGCCTCTTCTCTTAGGTTGCTGACCTACGCTGTTTGACACTTAACAGAACTGGTGTAATGCCTATATAGAAGCTGTTCGGATAACACTTGACAAACTATTACTTGAACTTTGAAAAAAAACAAAACAAAACAAAAACAGACCAAACAAGTCATAGTGGAAAATTTCAAATATTAGTTTCCAGGGCTGAAGTGTGGAGCCCAGAAAAAAAAAAAGGCATGATGCAACACTATGGATATTGAAACTCTCATACATCATGACTTCAGGTGTCCTGTGTATAAACCATCACGTATGGTTTACATATGGTTTACATGTAAGTTGTGTGTGCAACTTATATTTCAGAGCTTTTTTCTTTTAATCAATTCATTAGTGTACAACCAGAAGGAACCCAGTAGACAGCTAGGAAGACATACCTGAGCTGAAGCTCCAGTGCCAGGTGCATCCTTCGAATACTTCAGGAACTGTGCCACGTAAGTCATGATGGACTTTTCATCAGGATTTACGACATCTACATCTGTAAGACACACCACACCACCCGTCAGCCACAGAAGAGTCTTCCCATGATTAATTCTTGAGAAGTCTATGGCCTAGCCCTTGGATTCAGAGGCTAATTGGATTAACTGAAGTCATGGACCAGCCCTGCAATCTCTGCTCATTCTCCTGGCTCCAACACTGTTCAGAAGTTCGGAACTTAGATCTGCAGTCAGACAGAAGTAGGCGGAATGCGGGCATTACATAATCAAACTCAGAATAAGAAACACAGTGTCGCTCTGCATTTGTCATGTATGTGATGATAGAGCAATCACAGGAATAGAAGATAAAAATAAAAGCAGCTCTCTTTCTGGAAACATGGTGCATGGGGCCCTTCAGGGTACAGGAACACACAGCAAGTGTAACTGATTCCTGCCACACTGGTCTAGGCATCTGTACAGCAAACCAGTACCAAAAGTAGACATTACACAGAAGACTTGTTCAGGACATTCAGTGTCTACGCAGTCATAGAATGAATAAACTTGATTTCTATGAGCCAGTACTTGCGTCACATGTAAGAAAAGAACAATTTACTTAAAAGCAAGGTAATAAATACAGAAACCCAACAGTTCCCAATGAAAAGACTATTTTTGCTACTATTTGTGCTTTAGAGAATTACTCGTGCCTATTAAATCTTTATCATTTTATGTATTTTTCAAACAGGGTCTCACTGTGTGGCCCAGGCTGGCCTCAGCTGACCCTTTTGCCTGTTGACAGGCAAGTCACCAACACTCACCTGCATCTGAATGAAGAAAGAACAGTGTTACCTACATCTCCCAATTCCATTTGACGATCTGGTGATAGCAACTAGAAACCGCCATGCTGGCTGTTGCATTTACCCCACAAAAGTACAAATATGAGGACTTGATTTGTCCTTTTACCGACTTCTACAAAAACTCACTGGGGCAACTGTTTGTTAATGACACAGATGCTGAAATATGTCTTGTCTAGAGCTGTCACATGGTAATTACCATAAAAAAGTAGTATTTATTAAGCAAAAAAATAACTCATGCCACTGAAGAGCAAGTAGGACTCTGACACACTTGTTACTCCTCCTACATGTTAACATGAAGAAAACTACCAACTGACATTCATGTCAGGTTACCCTCATAATTCTGCAACCTGGAGCCTACAGATTGATTCAAGAGTGTGGCAAAATTCAACAAAAGCATTCTTGGTCTATTTGGACTTCATAGTAAAGTATATCATATACTTCATTATTTATCAATTATGTGCCATGCGTGTTTTATAGAACTCAAATTTACAATAAGCAAGTCTAGGTGGTGTATGTGTTTCACGCTGTTTGGAGAGGTGTGCACGGATCATGTCTAATTGTCACTCCTGCATAGACAGCTAGAGCTACGAGTTGCCCTTGCATCTACTGCCTCATTGTGCTTTTCACTAACCCTGCACACCACTTTAATAACTTCATTTTTTGGCACTTACTTATTTGGCTGGGGGAGACACATGTCATAGCACTTTTGTGGAGGACAAAGAACAGCTTTGGATAGTCGGTTCTTTCTATCCACCATGTGATTTCCAAGAACTGAATCAGGAGATCAGGCTTGGCAATAAATTCCTTTACCCACGGTGCAATCTTGCTGACATAGCTTATTTGCCTACCTTCTCTCTTTCCTTCCTTCCTTCATTTTTTTAAAGACAGGCCCTCACTGTGTAGAACTGACTACCCTAGAACTTTCTGTGCATCCCAGGCTGGCCTCAACCCAGCGGTCCTTCTTTGTCTCCAAACTGATATTAAATTTTTTGTAAATATGTATTATATATTTGGGAAACAATCCAATCCATAGAAAGGTGTTCTTGGGAAACAAATTATTTTAATAATAATCCTATAAAGTTAAAATTGGCATTTTACAATTTTCTTCTTAATAATAAAATCAAACACAAGGACTGAGCAGAATGAATGCCAAAGTGTGGCCAACCACACAAGGACAACAGGGAAGAAAGAGGCAACTGTAGCCCTCCTGCAGACACAGGAGGAGAGACGGAATAGGGAGGTACACAAACAAGTGTAATTCATAAACAAACGTCACTGATTCAAAATAAAGAATCTTGCAGAAGAGCTGCAGCTCAGGAAAATCAGAATCAAGGACACAATACAGAACATACTAGAAGGAAATTAAGACAAAGGTTCAAGTTGTTTTAATAAAGGCATTGCTTACATTCAGCTGCGACTTCACTCCCTCAGTGACAGAAGTTAAGTAACTGGTGCAAAGTCCTAACTTCACGAAATTCAATGAAGAGTTCAGTTGAATCTTCCAGCAGGAAAATGCACAGCTATGATCATGGGGCGCCTTAAAACAAGGAGGTTCCCAAAGAAAAGAAAAGCTCTCTACCTTCTGGCTCCAGCAATCTGGGGATCTTCAGCTCATGTTCTGCAATCCTGAAGGCTTCTTTCAGATTCTCTTTGCTGGATCTGTGCCTCACGCTGTCCATGTCAATCAGGTCTGGTCTCAAGGCATGAATGACAGCCAAAAAAGCCATCCCATTTCTCCAGCTTGACTTAAAATCTGTCACATTGACAGACTCAGACCTGAGCAAAAAGATGTAATAGAGAAAGTTGTTAAAAATAAATAAATAAAAATAAAAATGTTCCCATTGCATTCAGTGGGAACTAAAACATAAATCAGAGAAACAAATAAATGCTTTATATGAATCCCATTATCCTAAGGAAATTTTTCATTGGAATCTTATTGTCAAACTGAAGGGTGTAAGGTCAAATGTGAGAATGCTCAGAATACCACAGAGCATCAGTACACAAAGTGTGGTCTCTGCCTTCTCGTCAACATCTCTTGAGATGCTAGTATTGAAAAGAGTAATTCCCAGGTCTTCTCTTTACCCAGTGTATCAAACTTCAGAAGGAGACCTGGAATTTGGGGGTGCCTCCAGCACCCCAACCCCTAAACCATGATATTCTTCACAAAACCATCCACTGGCTCAAGTCTGACTTTAGACCTCTATAGCAAGTCAAGATCATTTACTGTAGAGAAAAATATTCACCCTCACTGAAGCAAATCAAATGATACTTTGGACCAAACTAATTCACTGCATAGACAGACTACATTTCTCTGCTTAAAACCTGCTGACATGGACAAAAGGGTAAACTGATGGCCAGATGAACAAATTCAGACTGAACAGGAAGGAAATTCTAAGTCATGTCACAAAATGGATGAATCTTAAAAGACATTGTGCTGACTGAAATAGCCCCATCAAAATGGCCAAATACTATCTGATTCCATGTGGCTCAATCAGCCAAACTGACAAGACAGAAAATGTATGGGTGGTGTCCAGTGGCTAGGGAGGAAAAATAGGGAGGTATTATTTAATAGGTATAGATTTGGGTAGTATTTAATAGGAAGGTGGAGATTGGTGGTGGAGGGCTATGGAGATGGCTGCACAACAAGGCAACACAGGAGGTACCACCAAACCCCTAAAATACTCTAAGGGTCTGTTACCTGCTGTATTACCTCTCACCCTGGCTCACAGGGCCTGATGTGATTGGGTCCTATGTGCCTTGGTCATTGGAACACCTCCTCCTCTCTACCCACGTGGCAGCCACGCCTGCCTCCTTTCTCACTCTTAAAGCAAAGCTCCCAATCCATATAGACAGGTGGTCTTTCTCACAGACCCTCCACACATTCAAAGCTTCTCCTCAGGCCTCAGCCCGAAGGGCTCCTCTCTCCAAGGCCCTCCCCAACCACCAACATGGAAGCAAACTGTCTCTCCATTACTCTTCACCATAGCAAGAACCTTCTTCACTGTATGTCAACTGCACCATCAAAGTCCACCCAGGTTGCAGCACTCAAGAGGTAAGGCCTAGACTTCTCCTTCTTCAGAGTATTCTCCCACCCAATACTGCCTGGCCACAATATAAGTGTGCCTGTATTTTAAATCACTTAATCACAATCCATACTTACTAGCATAGTCTTATAAAAAGAGTATAGTTATCTACAAAAGCTATGAAATATTCTTGGGCTAGAATTTCTTTTAATATCTCACAAGAAGGGAAACTTAAAGTACTATATTAAGCTATTAGTCAGATAGTCAAAGGAACTAAATGGGCATTGTGGGGGTAGCTCAGTGGTACAGCATTTGCCTAGCATGGGTGAGGCTGTAGGTTTAAACTCCAGCATTGAAAGAAAAGACTGGGTGTCCAGGGATGCCAGTTAGAAAGCTTGGTAACTAAAACTTTAAACCAAGATGCTTCAACTTCAGAAACACTTCGGGATACTAATCCAGGCCCACAGGCCAAAAGTCAGGGTTAACAGCAAGAGCCACACCCAGCTGAGCACTAACCAGCAAGTACTGTGCTGAATGAAGCATCAGGGCTGGGTAAGTTCTACAGCGTGGACTGAAGCTACCACCATGAAGGTGTTATTGCCAGACAGAGGACAGGGTTAGGCTCCTGAATGACCAACAGGACCTAAGCTCCCTTAAAAGTAGGGGATTGACAAGCCCCTCCCCTCGGGATGCAGGGAACCGTTTGGAAGAGGAGGAGGAAAGAGTGTAAGAACAGGAGGGGAGAAAGGACACCAAGGAAACAAGGCCCTCTAAATCAACAGGGTACACACAGGCATGGACTCAGACTGAGGCAGCATGCACAGGTCTGCACGAGTCTGCACCAGATGGGGCCCTAGAGCTGCAAGGAGAAGTGGCCACACACCCCCATCTCTAATTCAGAAGCTATCTCCGATTGATCATCATTTGCCAATGAAGATTTGGTTTTCTCCAAGGAAGTTGTGAGACCAAAACAGGAAATATGTTCCTTGCAGGTTAAGAGTTCTGTTTACACAGTGAAGAGTAAGTTCCTGTTTTTCCTGTGTTTGTTTGACCTACCTGCACTGTGTATTTGATCATACGTGGGCAGGGGGGAACGTGGGCAAGGAAATACATCAGAATGTATCCTTGTCTGATTGGAAATTGTGGTGAATTGTGGGGTTTGCCCTTTTAAGCCTCTGCAAAACGTGACTTGTTGCCATTTTCCTGGGAACCCCTGGGTAGATCTGACCAAAATCCATCCTCCTGGTAAATATTTAATTAAACCTTGCTACAAATCAGGTTTTAAATTGTGATAGTGGTCTTATCCTTACCTGGTAGGATTTAACAGAGTCTCACTGGGAAACAAACTACTCTTAAGGATAGTTTGGCCAACAGAAAACAAACTCAATGTCTTTTCTGGCTCCTTGTTGTGTCAGGGATTTTTTTATTAATACATATTTTTACTTTTTTAATTTATATTATTTTCCTCTCTTTTTACCCTGTGGGTCCTTTGCATATATATATGTGTGTGTGTGTGTGTGTGTGTGTGTGTGTGTGTGTGTGTGTGTGTGTGTGTTATGCTTCTAGTTGTTTTTATGGGATTCCTGAATGTGCAAATGAGTGGATCTACATATGTTTCTGGTGCCTTTCCTTGGGTTCTTTTCCTTCTTTTTGTTTTGTCCTGTTCTGATGTGTTAGTTTTTGTTTTATTGTATTATGTTCTTATCCCTTAGAAGTTGTTGTAACTCTAATGAGACAGAAAGGAGTTGGATCTGGACAGGGAAGGAGGCAGGGAGGAGCTGAGCAGAGCAGAGTGAAGGTGTGGTGTTTTGAATGAGAATGGTCCGCATAAGCTCATAAATTTGCATCTTGGCCACCAAGGAGTGGCACCATCAGGTGGTACGGCCTTGTTGGAGTAGGTGTGACCTTATTGGAGGAAGAGTGGGTGGGCTTTGAGGTTTCAAGGGCTGAAGTCAGGCCACAGGGCACTTCTTCAGATCCAGATGTAGAACTCTCAGCTGCCTCTCCAGCACCATGTCTGCCTGCATGCCACCATGCTCCCCACCATGACAATGGACTAAACCTCTGAACTGTCAGCCAGCCTCAATTAAATGTTTTCCTTTATAAGAGTTGCTGTGGTCTTGGTGTCTCTTCACAGCAATAGAATATGGACTAAAGCAGGGATCCAACACCTCTAGACATATGTGTATGAACATACCCATACACACAACTAATGGGTTTTTTTCTTTAATTTAAAAAAACTTTAAGAAAAGAGCAAAAGAAATCAAATTTCCCTTTACCACCTCTACCTTTCTTCCTTCCTTTCTTTCTTTCTTTCTTTCTTTCTTTCTTTCTTCCTTTCTTTTTTCTTAATCCATCCCAAGCTGTGGAGATGGCTCAGTGGGTAAAGAACTTACCACATAAACCTAGTGGCCTGAGTCCAATCCTTGGGACACAGAACAGTAGAAGGGAAGTGTCCTCTGACCTCCACATGCATGCCATGGTACACACATACCCCCCCACACACACATAACCACAACATATACAAGCACAATAATAATAAATAAATAATTTTTAAAAACAGCAAAAATACATCTACTTTGGTTCCCTTTCTGATTGATTAGGATCAATTAGAGTTAAGTCTCCAAGAAATGAGAACTGTGGTTTCTAACTATAAAAACAGAGCCCACCATGATACAACTTTGCATATTAGTTATTTCATTCAATCATTCACCACCTTCATTTATTACACCTTTATCTGTGGCTGGTGAAATGGCTCAGTTTGTGCTTACCTGGCCAGCCTGGCAGCCTGAGTTCCATCCCCAAAACCCACCTAATGGTGGAAGGAGAAAGCCAAGTCCAAAAAGCTGTTCTCCGTCTACAGGCATGCTATGGCATGCTTGTGCACAGTGAGACAGACAGACAGACAGACAGACACACACACACACACACACACACACACACACACTGAGAAAACTAAGCATGAAGATCCATTGCTTTCTGCTTTCTAAGTGTGCATGAACTATGATCCACTTCCTCATGCTCCTGCTATTACACCTCCCCTGCCATGACAAACTGTGCCCCCTGGAACTGTGAGATACAACAAACCATTTGCACTGTAAGTTGCTTCCATAAGACGTTTTGTTGCAGAAACAAAAACAAGTAACTAACACAAGTAGGTAAGACTCTAGACCTAACGCTGCCTTCTAGATGCATGGGGGAATTGTGCCTAAAGTGAGACACCCCCATCTCAAAACAGAAAGGGGGAGAGGGCTTAAATATTGTCTTATCTGCCCACAGCAATAAACCTCTTAAACACAGCAACTAGAGTAAAGTTGCCATCTTTCAAACCAGAAGTAGCTTAGCTCACCAACATACACTCCTGAGCAATTCACTATGCAATGATGTTTCCATGAGTGGACCATCCAATCAGCCTGACTAATGGAAGTCTATGAGGTTGTGTGGCTGGATGGACACAGCTGCCCTGTCTGTCTCTTCTGGGCACAGCAAACTACTCACGCAGCACACTGCTCCTGTGCCCACTGCAGGAGGGCCTTCTTTGCAGACAACTGCCATTTTGCTTGAGCTTGTGCTTTGGAGGACTTCTTAGCCGGAGGACTTGAGGTAGGGGATGAATCAGTGGCAGTCACGACCTCCAGGGAAGGTTGATTGTAATCACAAGACAGAGTCTGAGCAAGTTCAGCAATCTGGGGAGGGCAGAGTTGTTAACAAGCATGTTAGCATATGCTACTCTAAGCAAATAAAAAGCATTCTTTAGCAGTGACAATGCAATCTGGTTGAAATGAACTCTAAAAATGACTGACTGTCAGCATTTGACATTTGGGACTACAATTAGGCTTTCCTTCAGCCTGGACAGGGGTCATCTGCAGCTGGCCTGGGAATGGCATCCTGCAGAGGGCAAGCATCCATTCATCCCCTAATGATCCCACTGAGCAGTACCAGCGCTGATGGATTCAACTGAAAAAACCAAGGAGGCCTCCTAGCCAAGCACTTTTAGAGACTGGACAGACGGGAAGGCGTCTCCTTCAATTACATACCATTAGGAACAAAAGCACATACAGGAGAGAGAGAGAGAGAGAGAGAGAGAGAGAGAGAGAGAGAGAGAGAGAGAGAGAGAGAGAGAGACAGACACAGACAGACACAGACAGACAGAGAGAGACAGAGAGAGACAGAGAGAGACAGAGACAAACAGAGAGACAGAGAGAGACAGAGAGACAGAGACCCCCAAAGAGAAAATAAAAGCACCATTAAGAACATGAAAAACAAGGGCCAGTAAAATGGCTTAGGAGGTAAAGATACTTGCTGCATAAGCCAGGAAACCTGAGTTCAATTCCCAGGACCCCCAAAAAGGGGAAGAAGCAACTCCATAAAAGCATCTGCTGACCTCCACATGCAAGCCATGGTGCACACACACAAACACATGCAATACATGCCAATAATAAATAAATCCCTTTTCTTTTTCTTAGATTTATTTGTGCGCATGAACGATTTGCTTGCATGTATGCATGTATGTATGAATGTATGTACATATGTATGTGCACCACAGGTGTGTATGGTACCCAGGATGCCCAGAAGGGGGCGTCAGATCCCATGGGCACTGGAGTTACCGATTGCCATGTGGGTGATGGGAACCAAATGCTGTACAAGAGCATCAATGCTACTAACCACTGAGCTATCCTTCCAGCCCCCATAAACAAAACCCTTTTTAAAAAGAACATGGAAAGTGCTGGAGAAATGGCTCAGCAGTTAAGAGTAAGTACCTTTCAAAGCACCTTAGCTGGATCCTGGTTTCCCCACCCATGTAGAACAGCTCACAGTATCACAGTGACCTGTAACTCCAGCTCTAGGGAACCCAAGGACTCTGGCCCATTCAGGCACCTGTACTCTTTTCCTCTCTCCCACCCTTCTCCCCTCCCTCCCTCTCTCTCTGTTCTACCAAGAAAAGAAATGTGTGTCAGAAGTGGAATGGTGAATAAGTGTGATGCTATATACAGGAAGGACAATGAAAAACACCTTGTCATAATCAATGAAGCTAAGTGAATTAAGTGGGACACAAGGCAGTATATGGGAACTAAAGAGAGAAAACTTACAATTCCACCTCTATGGAATTAGCAATGTTAAGCTGCCTTCCGACAGGGCTCAGAGGGAGTGCACCTTTAGGAAAAGAGAAAGGCCAGGGTGCCAGCAGGGTTCTGTTTGCCTCTTAGGTGATGATGACATGAGCATGCTTAATTTATAGAAACCATGGCACTCTACATGTGAATTTGCACATCTTTCTCTGTGTGCCTTGGACTTCAACAAGTTGATGTAAAACAACGTAACAAGCCAATTTTTAAAACTTTTGAACAGCAAATCTTGCATCAGAATTCCACTTCTAAGAGTTTGTCCCATGAATTATTACAATGGTACAAAAAGGCTTTATACAAGGATATAACTGAAGTCGCTTACAGTCAGAAGTAACTCTGAGCGTTCTGGATGCCCATTAATGAGACAGAGCACTTTACATCCAATGCCACACACCTCTGATAAAATATATCTAAGTCAGAGAGATGTTCACTAGAACAGCTTGGGTAATGAGACCCCATGCTGTTAAGGTATAGCTGAGTTTCAGTATCCAAGGGGACTGGCCCCTGTCAGGTGCTGACAGCTATAGATGCTCAAGTCCCTAGTAGTATGAAGCATATTCTTTGCATATAGCCTATGCAAATTCCCCATCTCTTAGTCATCTCTGAGTTCCCCATAATTTGTACAACATGATGTAAATGCTATGAAAATGGTTGTTAGGCTATGTTAACACCAAGAAAAAGATTTACATACATTTAGTTCAAACAGAAACATTTTTCAGAATTATCCTCAATCCTTGGTTAATGTAATCTACTTAAAGTTGGACCTATATATGACTATATATTAATTCCTGCTGTATACATAAAGATTGAGTATAAAATTATTCTCAGTTATCTGTGAAGGGTGAACTATGAATAACTTAATTTTCTATTACCTATATTGGAAATTTTAAATTTTATTTTATGTATATGAATGTTTGGCTTGCATACATGTCTGTGTGCCACATTTGTGCCTGGTGCCCATGAAGATCAGAGGGGGGCATTGCACCCCTGGAAATGGAGTTACAGATTCTTAGAAACTGATATTTTGATGCTGGGAATCAAACCCAGGTCCTCTGAAAGAGCAGCAGGAGCTCTTAACCACTGACCCATCTCTCCAGCCCCAAACTACCCAGTTTTAACATCTTACCATATTTGGTCCTGTTTTCTGTCTCCAATTCCACTTTCCTCCTCTCCCAGAGGAAAAGATACACTCCCAAATTTAGTTCTCATCATCAACATGCTTATTATTTTGTTCTAGCTACAAATGCACGGAATCCATAAAAAATATCCAAATTTTATAACAATTAGTTGGGCAACTTTCTAAGTCTTTCTAAAGTAAACAGTTGTTACCTAACACATACATGATCATATAGTTACTTTTAAAGCAACAATACCCAACACATACATGATTATATAGATACTTTTAAAGCAACAATACCCAACACATACATGATCATATAGTTACTTTTAAAGCAACAATACCCAACACATACATGATTATATAGATACTTTTAAAGCAACAATGATAAACACTCTCCACGCAGAGTCAGTTCAGACTGGCACTGTGATGGTTAATTCAGGATGGGACAGCAAACATGGGACACTCACAGTCCAAATGGAAAGCAACAGCAAAATGGACAAAGGAAGGCCTGCCATACACCTTCTGTTCAAATGAAATTTGGACTTTGATTAAAATCCAAACAGGGATTCATATAAACAAATATGAAATACTTTGACATCTCCCTGAAGCCTGGAGATGCAGCTTATTCCAATGAGAGCTCAACCAGCGAGAAGGGTTTGCAGTCTGAACTAGACACATGGTGTAGCAGACAAATCAGTGTTCTGCAGACATCCTCCAGCTCTGCCTCCTACAATTCTTCCCACACAGTGTCTCTTCCCAATTCAAAGGAGAAATAAACAGCTCTCTTTCCCAGCCGGTGGGCCTGCCACTGTTGTGGTCTGATACCCTCCTGAGAGGGTGTGGGGCACTCAATCCCACAGAAACTCCTGGGATCCAAGGCGCTACTTATCTTGTCTTCCGTTTTTGTTTTGTCTGTGACTGGGCCTTACTCTGTAATCCAGTCTGACCTGAAACTCACTGGGTAGCTCAGGTTAACCTTGAACTCCTAGCAATCTTCTAGCTGTGGCCTTCCAAAGCTGAGATTACTGGAGTGAGCCACCACACCTGGCCACTAATCTTCCTTTGAGGGGCCAGATACATTAGCCTTTGGATCAGGGAGCCACTCTGCCAGTTTGCAGTGCCAGGAGAATGGAGTGGGGACAGATGACAAAGAAAGCATAAGAGGAAGACTGTGGCTTTCCTGGACAACCCACAGGGAGGCAGAGGAAGCCACCAACTAAGGACTGCAACCACACCCAACCCTCAAGAGGGACAGGAAGCACTCAGAGGGACTGGTGGCAGATTAAGGACAATCCTGTGAAAACAGCACACCTGTCTATTCAAAGTTTTGCCTTCTTAGCATCAATAGGTGTTCAGCAAAAGGCTGCTGTTCAAAAGTGCACTGAAACTCTACCCCAAAACCAGGTCTGGAGTCATCATAAAAGGTCACTCCTCAGATGAGTGGCACATGCCACCAGACACCAACATTTGAGTCTTCAATTTGACCTTTAATACAAGACACACTTGGTGGTATGCATCTTTAATCCTAGCACTTGGAAGACAGAAGCAGGTGACGTCTGTGCATTTGGGCAGCCTGGTCTACATAGAGAGTTCCAGGCTAGCCAGGATTACATATTGAAACCCTGTCTTTAAAATAAATAAAAACTATATTGTGTATGTAAATATATGTGTGTATAAATATATACTTATATATGCACACGTATATATAACATGAATATATTACACACAAATATTAGAAAAGTAGCCTTTGCTATGTGCTTTCTACTTGTTGGAAATGTCAAGTCCTGTTTACAGAAGGAGCTCTGAACGGTATGACACCATGTCACACTTGCAGTGTGCATTGGTCTGGTAATATCCCTATCACCAAAAACGCTTACATGAAAGTGCAGTATGATGGTCCAAATCAGGCCAAGAATAATGGATGGGTTTCCTTCTATAATATCAGCAACATGGATATTGATTAGCTTGATCTGCAAACAGAGAAGCACAGGTTAAAAAGAGCGAGCCTCCCCCCCGAACCAGTCCTCCTGGGACCCTGCATGTGTGACGCGTACTCACCGATCGGTTTTTCAGGAATGTCAGAGCATGTTCTATGTTGATTCTACACTGGAATGTATTAGACCCTTTGTCCCGAGGCTAAAAATTTAAGCACACGCATTCCTCAGAGACATGAAGTACATTTCCAAAAACAAAACCAACCAAGTGTCCTGGTGCCGTTTGGAAATCTTACCAGCTGTTGTCCTGAGAGAACTTCTAACAGGTCCAGGAGGACATGCCCCTTCTTAATGTCTGAGAATAAGTCCGATATAACCGAGGGAGGCGTGTGCTGCCAAAGGAAACAAGGAAAATAATCTGTAAGTGGCCCAAAACACCACTAAGCATCTCCTGAGTGGGCTTTGTGGCTGAGAGTCAGCAGAAAGCATCTTAAGAGAACAACGCAGTGCTCACAAGTTACACCCCAGAGCATGGTCAGACAGGCAGCCTGATTCATCCATGGCATAGTGCCAGTTACACAATGCTCTTTCTGAGAGGAGCTTTCACAGTCTGCACCTTGTGCACAGAGGACAAAGATACTCAGAATCAGGCCATAGTGACCCCTTGGGAGCAGGCTGCATTGCTGGGGATGTGTCTCCCTTTGGTCACAATGACATGCATTGTGTGGGAGGGGCAGAGGGGGCAGGCAGAGGGTGAGAACCTGACATCCAGGTTGTCTGAGGTTCTCAGCATCACCAGGACACAGGGTGCAGTGGCATTTGGATTGAGGCCCCTAGGTCCAGACTAGATTTGTGTCCCAGAAGACTCCCTTGCCAAAGGTGTGACCAAGGTGCAGTCACAGGCCTTCTCTGTGGGAATCACACTCTGTCTCACATAGGGATGCTGTGAAATCATTGAGAAGTCATCTGGAAGGCTAGCAAAGTGGAATAAGCCCGAAATCCCAGCACTAGAAGGCAGGAGGATGCCCAAAATTCAAGACCTATTGGGTCTACATAGTAACTTTCAAGCCAGCCAGAGTTATATAGCAAGACACAGTCTCCAACAAAACAAAACAAGACAAAACAAAGCAAAAAAAAAATGAGAAATGTGGGAGGAGAGATGCCTTAGCATTTAAAAGCACATATTGCTCTTACAAAGAGCCCAAGTTCAGTTCCCATCACCAACATTTGGCTGTACAGTTCCAGGGGATCTGGTAACCACTTCTTCTGGCCTCTGAGGGCACCTGTATGCATGGGTATATGCACACACAAGATAGATAGATAGATAGATAGATAGATAGATAGATAGATAGACAGAGTGAGTGAATAAATGAATAAATAAATGGAACTAATCATAGGGGTCTTGTCTGATCTTGGAAGCGAGACAGGGTTGAGCTTGAATAGTACTGGATGGGAGAGATACCAGGCATGCTGATAAAACAGAGCTCTGAATTAAAATTCCCTTATTAAAATTAAAGAAGGAAGGAAAAAAGAAAGAAAGAAAAGAAAAGAAAGGATAATCACAAGGGATTCAAGAATTTAGCTCAATGGTAGGACACTTGACTAGCATACAATCTTAGCCTCGAATTTAACACTGAGCAGAAGAACACAAAAAAAAAAAAAAAAAAAAAAAAATGTGAGCTAGGTGGTAGTCCTTCTATAGTCACAGCTACTGGGGAACTAAGGAGGGTGATCACTCAGATCTAGGAATTCAAGACCAGCTGGAAAAACTTGGAAAATCTCATCTCAAAAACTAAAATGTAAAAAAGTAATGAAATGAAACTAAAAATAAATGATAGTCCATAGTGTACTGGTTAATAAGATATGATTTCAAAACAGCAGAAGTCGTGAGCATTCATCGTCAGTACACATAACAAGATTAGGGTGGTGTCTAACACATGCCACTCAATTCAGACAAACATCACTCCAAATATTTTAACAGCACTGTCCAGATCCTTCACAGGTGCCTCTTTCTTGTAATAAATAAATAAATAAATAAACAAACAAACAAACAAACAAACAAACCAATAAATCAGGACACCAAGGTGAGCACCAGCACATTCTCTTATAAAGTGACATTCCATGACCGTCTACTTGTCATCACTGCAGCTTGTTTTGCTATGGTGTCCATCTGTTTGTTGCTAACAGGGTCTCATGTCGCCCAAGCTGGCCTGGAACTCACTACATAGTCAAGGCTGGTCTTGAACCCCTGATCTTCCTGCCTCCAGCTCCCAGGTGCTGGAATTTCAGGCATTGACCACCCTGAGGCAAGAGCCAAGGGAGTAGGGAAGCCACAACTGTCTTCACAGCTTAACCCTTGGCCTCACCTTTGCCAACTGCGAGTTTATCCAGCAGGTGAAGGTTTTCTTCTGTGTGTCCTCCTGCTCGGCTAGGGAAGAAGAAACAGCAGTGGTCACAACATAAGAAACTGAGGACTCCTTCGGAACCCACAGATTAGAGCCACAGAGCAGCAGACAAGACATGATGGTTTTTCATACTATTTTTTTTTCTAACAAAATAATTGAGATCTTCCACAGTTTTGTACTGTTCAAGGAGCTGTAAAAGAGGAGGTGATGCATCCCTGGCCTCCAGCTCTGAATCACCCTGGCATGTCTGAAGATGTTTAAAGGTTCAGTGAGACCCTTACAGTTTGGCCTTGACACCTTACCAAGCAAATTTATCATGCAAAATGCTCTGCTATTGAGTAAACCATTTAAAAAGACCTGGGTTTGAATCCTGTCCCCACAACTGAGTGGCTAGGTGACCTTGAGCAGGGACTTCATATGACAAGCACTTACTGTTAGAGGTTGATTTGAGAGGCAAATGATTCACCTAGTGTGCTTGGCACAGATCAGGGCATAGCAAACACAAAAGCCATGTTCCTGTTAACCAGGAAGCTGGGACTGGGGATAGACTGAATCTTCCCTTCCGTGTAGGTGTGGCCCTGATAAGCTTCCTTCAGCACCCCACTCCTCAGTGCCAAGCAGTTTGGCACATGAGCACTGAGCTTCCCACCCTCTGCACCTGATGGGTGGGTACAAACAGAAGCCAGGACATCCGTTTCTGCCTCTGCCCAATGCTCACAGTGACCATGAGCTGACCACATACACACACACACACACACACACACACACACACACACACACACACACACACACACACACCACTCTGCCCTTTAATCCTACTGCTATCGGTCAACATGCAGACATGTACGTGCATTAACACACATGTTCTCTCTATCATGCACTGTCTTGGTCATGTGACAGCACTTTATCTCTCTCAGCTCGGTCTAATGCATTTCTTCTCAGAACATCACTCCCCAGCCCTGTGTTCTCTCCTTCCAATGCCCAGCTCTAAGGACTCCCATCAGTAATTCCAAGCCACCAATTCAGCCAGCTTCTCATTGGCCCTTACACCCTCCATGTCATCTTTCCCCATCCCAGATGCTAAATGAGATGATCAACTGTCATCAGCACTCACATATTGCTTCATCTGTCCTGTATTTTCTTGACATTTTTGTGACTTTTCTCCATGCGCCTCATCCTATATGTAGACTGCTGACTGAGGCCAGGGCAAACCCTACAGTGGTGGTTTCAATGAGGATGGCCCCCATAGGCTCATAGATATAAATGTTTGGTCCCCGGCTGGTAGAACTGTTTGGGAAGGATAAAGGGGCGTGGCCTTGTTGGAGGATGTGTGTTACTGAGGGTGGGCTTTGAGGTCAAGAACCCGTGTCATTGTGTTTGTAGATAAGATGTAAGCTCTCAATTACTGCTCCAGCACCATGCTGCCTGCCTCCTGCCATGCTCCCCACCATGATGGCCGCATCCTCTGCCTGCAGTGAACTCTTCTTCTATGGTCATGGTGCTCTGTCACATCAATGGAAAAGTAACTAAGACACCCACCAGTGATGGTCATTCTTACCAGTACCCATCGGCACCCTCAATGCCATCCAACAGCCTCAACGGATACCACTCTCCTACCAGTGGACAGATGTATGGAAATTTCACATTTCCTTCTTCAAACATGCAGTGTCTCTTCCCCAACCCTTAGTCTCTACTAAGACCTTTTTTTGTTGTTGTTTTTGCTCGTTAGTGTTAACCGCCACTTAACACAACCTAGAATCACTTGGGGAAAAAAGTCTTAATGAGGAATTGTCTAGATCAGGTTAGTGTAGTGAGACCACTTCTGACACCAAATATTGCAAGGGAAATAAGATTCACTGGGACACAGTACCCATTAAATGACGTTTATTTGGGGAGAAATCACAAACCTGAAACAGATGACTGCAGCGGGTTCCTGCTCCACTGATGCCACTCTCTGCAACCCGACCAGGAAGTAAGAGAGAAAGCTGGGGTCTGGGATCCAAGACCTAGCATCCCTCATCATCATGTTTGCACCTGTGCCCCCGCCCCAATGAGCGTGGTCAGTGCAACAGTTACAGGCAGAGTGGATATCTCACTACAGGTTAGCATGTTTATGGCGTATTGTACTGGATGTTCACTGATGCAGGAAGACCCAGCCCACTCCAGGCAACAACATTCCTTATGAAGGGGGATCTGAACCACAGAAGACAAAATAATAAACCCTTTCTTCTTTAAGCTGCCCTTTTTTTTTTTTTTTTTTTTTTTTTGGCCAAGCTACTTTATCACAGCAACAGAAACTAGAACATTGCTTTCTTTGTTTTTGTTTGTTTGTTTTAATTTTTTATTTTATTTTATTTTTGCTTTTTGTTTTGTTTTGAGGCAGCATCTCAAGAAGCCCAGACTAGCCTCATATTCACTGTGTATCTGAGAATAACCTTGAACTCCTGACCTCCTGCCTTCAACTTGCAAGTGCTGGGATTATAGGCATACTCCTCATACACGTCTGTTTTATACAGTGCTGGGGATTAAAATAGGACTTCATGCATGCTAGACACACATTCCTCAACTAAGTTACAGCCCCAGCCCAAGAGACCCAACAATCTCACCTAACAACCTCAAAGCATTGGTGTACATCAACCATCCTTGCTCATATCAAACTGGTCCCTCCTCTTGTCCATTAGTTCTTATCTCTTACCTACGTGAGAACCTTTTCCTCCCCTCTATTCCCCATCACCTTCTTGCCCCATTTGTGCCGTTCCTATCAGGACAAATGCATGCTGTTAATTCTCCCTCTGAAAATAAAAAGGCGACCTCCTTAAGCATGCACTGGCCCTCCCTCAGCACTGTTTCCTTTGCTCTCCCTGATGGGAAAATCCCTTCAGAGCAATTTATGCTGTCTCCAGGTCCTCTCCTCACTCCCTTTCAACCGACCCCACAGCGGTCAGGTCTGCCTTTCTTTCCACTGGCAACTGGTCAACTAGTCAAGAATATCAATGCCCTCCTCTCTCACTAAAACCAATGGCTGATAATCATCTTCCTGGACCACCTAGCCACATCTAACACAGGGAGTGGTATCTCCTCCCCTCAGGACCAACACTTTTGTCTTCCTCCTCCATCACTGGCTGGATCACCTGTATTTCTCTCAGTTCCTACCTAATGCCTTGGGAAATCCTCTCAGGTCCATCTTCCAAACATACTCAGTAAAGTGTTTGCCTTTATAGCATAAGGACCCTCACTTTGCAGGCACGGTACCACATGCTTTTAAGCGAGAGCTGAGGTGGCAGAGACTCCTTTAAGTTATCTGGCAGCCAGTGAGACTGTCTGGGGGGAGGGGGTGTGAGGTACACACTCATACATATATGAACACACATGAATGCGCAAAACATTCTGATTATGTCTCCTTTTTATTATCTCAACTACACTACCCTGTACCAAGTCACCTCCACCTAGGCTACTGAGCCTTACAAGTGTGTACCAAACTTAGGGCCTTCAAATGTGCTAAATTCTAATAAGCATTTGGTAGAGAAACAGAAGAAGAGCTGTCTGGGTATGTAGAATTAGACAGAGTAAGGGTCTAGCACGTGTTGTGACTGATTATGGATGCACTGAGCTTCACCGTGTTTTGTTTTGTTTTGTTTTTTTTGTTCCCCCAAACCCATCTTCCGCTTCCGCTTCCTCTGCATTCACAGGGTGGACAATGATCAACAGCTAAGCTAAACTGGATTCTGACAAGCCAACTGGATTTTTCAGGGTTTTGAGAGTGAATGCTTTTCTGTTTGAATTTTATTTTACAGAGGAGTTTCAAGGGCCACAGTTTTGTTACTAAGTCTCTTGGGATCTCTAAGATGTGCTTTCAGCATCTTGTCTCTCCTCAGCATCTTTCCTCTCATATCAGTAGATGATAAATAACTTCAAACAAATGCCACAAAAATGAGAACTAACTTATTTCTCAATAGGGCAAAAAGGTACTAGAAAACAAGGTTTTATGACTGCAAGATCAAATTACATGTACACAATGTGCATTCGCCAAGCAGGAAGAGACTTACCCTCCACAACTATAAAACAGACCTTCAAAATAAAATTTAAAGATTAAAAACAAACAAACAAACTTCTTCCTTATCCTAAAGGGACCAAGAGAGTCTCTGCTATTTAGGTGATGATGTATGAAAAGGGAACCATGCAGGAGTATCACCATACCCAGGAGGATGCTGCATGACTCCAGGAATGTTGCAGGAGTAGAGAGAGAAGGGGATACACATGAAATAACCCCGCCAGTAGACCATGGCCAGAGTTTAAGGTCCAGCAAGAGCGTCTTTGGAGTTTTAGTGCTCTGGGCACATCTGTAAATCTCAGTCATTTGATCTGTACCCCAAAAAGAGGCGCTTTCCTTTCGTGTTCATTTGACCCTAAGCAAAGCAAGCCTTGAGACTGAGCACTCTGAGGTCTCTGAACTTTCCCAGGCTGGGAAAACAGACACCAAAATCAAGGTTTAACGAGATGGCTGAAATCAGAGCGGCTCGTCTAACGGAGGTTGAGGTGAGGAATAACCCTGACCGCAATGCACACACTTAAATGAAAACAATCATTTGTTAGAAAGAAAGCTGGTTATCGCTGTCCCGATTTACTTCAGCTCCAATAGAAACAGGAGCCGGTAGAAAGAGGAGAGTCAGCAGCTACCCCCATGGGTGCATCTTCTCCATACAGAAGCAACACAGGAAAGGAGCCTCCAGAGGGCTTGGAGAGGACTCTGGGGCTTTGTAAAACTTACTATCCAAACAGAAAACAACTCTCTTCAATGGGGAAATCAGAGCTCTTTTAACACAATAAGGACCCCTCATTTGATGGCAATGCCATCCCGGATGCATAGAACGGCTGTTGATGCTCTGTGCCACGGATCCCTTAGCCCACATTTCACAGGTTTTTGTCCTGCCTTGCCCCCCCCCCTCAAATAGCACTGTTCCTTCTACAGGAATTAGAGCCAAGCAGCTCACCCTGTGCCAGGAGATGTGACCTTTTGTTCTTCTGAAAGTTGACCCATGGGGGAACAAATAATTAAGAGCCACATGCTTACCACAACTTAATAAAACCCTTCTTAGAACGGCATCTAGAGAATAGGACCTTTTAAACAGCAGATGGCAGGGGTTGGGGGAGGGGAGAAGAAATGAGGGGAATAGTAGGATGACGTATTACAATGGTGAATTTCTGTGAAAATGCTAAGAAACAGAAAATGTGAACCTATTTTTATTTTGGAGGCAAATAAAGAATGACGTTAATAAACACTGACGTTAATGTAAGCTAAGTGTCCGTGGTTATCATTCTCCGAAACTACTTGACTGAATGAAAAGGGAGGCAAAGATTTTCTCTTGGTATCATTACCATGAAAATACATGTCACCCCATGGTTTGCTTCAATTCAGTCTGCCTTTTGTGAGCTGGCAGCAGCATGCCCTTGGCTGGGGGGAAATTGAACTGAAGACAGATTAGGTAAAACTTCAGGGCACAGATTTTAAGTTTGTTACAAATGAGCTCCTTATGAAGCTACCATGGCTACCGGGTCTCAAAAGGTCCCAATGTCTTGTATACATTCACCTGAGATGCTGACATTAGGAGTCCTCCCACCGTAGGTCCCAAAGCAGCACCCCGAGGCCAAACACCATATACCTCTCTCTTCATCCAAGAACCATGAGAACTGAAATATAACATCTCCTGGAGCAGTCAATCAACTGGACTAACTACGGCATCCAACCCTAGACTCAGTACTTTGATTTTTCATTCTCCTCATTAAACTCTGCCCATCATTTTCTAATTCCTTCCTGAATAAGTTATAAGTTCCTTGGCTAACTTTCTCCACTAGTAACATACCTCTAAGCTACTCATTGTGTACATGCACACATATGTTGTAGGCTAGGTGGGTGTGTGTGTGTGTGTGTGTGTGTGTGTGTGTGTGTGTGTGTGTGTATAGGCCAGAGGTTGGCGTTAGGTGTCTTCCTCTATACTATTCTTGCAGAGGACCCGAGTTTGGTTCCCAGCACCTACATCAAAGATACACAACTGCCTGTACCTCCAGCTCCAGGGAGATTCACCACCTCTGGCCACCACAGGCACCTGTACTCATTTACATAACACACACACACACACACACACACACACACACACACACACACACACACAAAATCCTTTTTTATAAGATCTGAAATCACAAATGTTTCAAAAGCAAAAGTAGAAAATAGCAGAAATTAAAAATTAACCTAATCTTCAAAACCCCATCCTTTTTTAGACAGGGTCTCTCTATTGTGAAGCCCTGTCTGTCCTGGAACTCACTATGTGAACCAAGCTAGCCTTGAATTTACAGCGATCCCCTTACCTCTGTCTCCAATTGCTGGAATTAAAGGCTGCCACCATGCCTGGCCAAAATTCCCCCAGGGATAACATTGCTCAGTGATAACATTGACCCTTCCTCAGAGTCATCTAGACTGACATATAGAGAACATGAATTGCACAGGTTAGAGTTTGTTTGAGCTGTTCACCAGGTCCCCATTTCCTACAATAGCACCGAGTAGGTAGAAGACAGTATCTACAGAATCAATGAGGCAAGCAGATTAAACTAATGCAGATGAGGTAGATTCACTACCTGACACTGATCATTGATCCTGGGTTTTTCCTGTTACTGTTATGAATACCGTGACCAACAACAACTTAGGAAAGAAAGGGTTTGCATCATCTTACCTTTCCAGGTCACAATCCATCACTAAAGGACACTGAGGCCGGAACTTAGGACAGGAGCAAAGGAGATAGATAAGAAGGGCTGCTTCTTGGCTTGCTCCATAGCATCTGCTCAGCTAGCTTTCTTAGCCAGGATCCCCTGCCAAGGCATGGTACCACCCACAGTGGGTTGAGTGAGCCCCCCTCCATCAGTCTACTGTCAGGAAAATGCCCCACACAAAAACGCTCAGAGGCCAGTCAGATCTAAGCAATCCTGCAGATCTGGGTTGTGCCAGGATGACAGCTGAAGCCAACTGCGTAGGAAAGACACGCTACTTAACATAAAAAGGTCGCTGCTACACTGCAAGAAATGTTCCAAATTGTAACTGTCCAAATGCAGGAAGGACGGAAAATGCATATACCCAATAAAAAGAACAGCATTGATGTGTGGGTGTTACTGAAGATGTTTGCTTTGGTAAGAAAGCACAAGTTGGTCTGAGGATGTAGTTCAGTTGGTCAAGTGCTTCTCTAGTATGTTCAAAGCCCCAAAACTACATAAAGTAGACATGGTACCAGCACTAGGGAGGGAGAGGCAGGATGATCAGGGGTTCAAGGTCATCTTCAGCAACCTATGGAGTTTGATGTCAACCTGGATTCATGAGATAACTGCTTCGAAAAAAATAAAAATGTAAAAATATAAATATAGGGGCTAAAGAGATGGATCAGAGATTAAGAGCACTTCCAGAGGACCAGGGTTCAATTCCCAGCACCTACATATCAGCTCACAACTGTCTATAACTCCAGTTCCAGGGCGCCAGATAGCCTCAAACAGATAATACATGCAAGCAAAACACCAATGCATATAAATACAAATTTAAAAACAAGTAATAAAACAGGGTGCTTACTATGATTGTATGTATATTTTCATGGAATATTAAAGGATACAACCTAACACTATTTCTAGCTACTCAGATTACCGCGTGCAACCTACTGTTGTTACATGCCTTAAGTTTGTGGTTTCTTTCCCTCGTGCTCTGTGTAAAATCTGTAATGTTAAATAAACTTCCCTGTGTTTGCATTTCCCCTTCCAGAGTTCTACACATTGAAGATATGCTCAAAACATTTGCTGGTTGGCAGACACAGTCAATATTACTAGGATCAAGGAGCAAACTTGTTATTGTATAAGAGAAAGGGTCTTAACCCAAGGTGGTGGTTGAGCACGCCTTTAATCCCAGTACTCATAAGGCAGAGGCAGGTGGACTTCTATGAATTCCAGGACAGCTAGGGGTGTTTCATAGAGAAACCTTGTCTTGAAAAACCAAAGGGGAGAAAAAAAGAAGTAAAAGAGAGAAAGGATCTTTTTGTCAAGTTATCCCAGCCCTACATCTTTCCAATTCTTGTTTTAATAATACCTAGGGGATTTCTTCCTCTAACAAAATGCCTCAAGCAAAGCCACCCTTGGGGGCTGGGAAGATGGCTTGGCTGGTGGAGTGCTTGCTATGCAAGCCTGGGGGCCCAACTGTGATACTCAGTTCCCACAAAAGGCAAAGCCAGGCATGGATGGCAGTGCCCACCGGCAACACTGTGGACGCAGGCAGTGGAGACTGGGGGTCTCTGGGGCTCCCTGGACAGCACGCCAAGCCTGACCAGTGAGCCCCAGCCCCCAGGGAAAGATCTGCCTCCAAAGAGCCTCAGAAAATAACATAGGTAAGAAAATAAGATAGATGGCTCCTGAGGCATGGCACTAGAAGCTGACTTCTGGCCCACACTCTGGAGGCTGAGGCAAGTGGTCTGCTGTGAGTCCAGAGCCAGCCTGGACTACATAGCAAGAGCCTCTCTCTCTCTCTCTCTCTCTCTCTCTCTCTCTCTCTCTCTCTCTCTCTCTCTCTCAGATAGATAGATAGATAGATAGATAGATAGATAGATAGATAGATAGATAGATAGATTCTAAAAAATCGTTATTAAGGAAAAGCACTCTTTCTGTGTTTTTCTTCTCTCAGGACACAACGGTGGGGTTTTCCCCTCACATTCACCAATTCTCCAACTCAGTACCCTCAGTCATGACCCTGACTACCTAGAGTTGGTGTAAACCCCATAAGTTAAGGGCTCAGAAACTCAAGACCATCTCACCAGTTTGCCCCATCATAGAAGAGGGCCTCTGCCCCACCCACACTTCTTGGCTTCAAACCAAGAAATCCCAAGACCCCTCCTTAGTTTCAGTTACTTGCTGTGATGACTCACTGAACTCTTGTAAACATACACATTCTCATTCTCTCTGTCTCTGTCTCTCTGTCTCTGTCTCTCTCTCTCTCATCATTGAACAGCCATGAGGGGAGGTGCAGAGTGAAGCTGGCATATGCTCCCTCCCAGCATCCAAATGTACTCCCAGGCCAGAAGAGCTCCAAACCTCCTCTCCAGGGATTTTTATGGTGGCATCTTGATTCAGGCACAAAGAGACCATACAATCTCCAACTTCTAAACACTATGAAAGAGGGAGATGGGATGGCATGATCCCTCTGATAATCAACCTGAGTCTATCAGAAGTCTCTTCATTAAACAAAAGATGCAGGCTGAAGAGATGGCTCCTCAGGTTACAATCAAGTCTGGATCCCTGAGTCTCATATAGTGGAAAAAGAGAATGAACTTGCATTAATTGTCCTCTGACCTCTATGCTCTTGTGTGGCATGTTTGTGCATGCATCTGAGCTAATTTTTGGTTTTTTTTTTTTGTTGTTTTTTTTTAACAAGTCATCCCAGAACTGGGGAGGCAGAGGCAGGTAAATATCTGTGAGGGCTACACAGAGAAACCCTGTCTTGGGGGGGGGGGAAAAAAAGGTCTTGTTATTCAGGAAATTCCAAGGGCTTTGAGAGCTCTGTATCAGAAACAGGACCAAAAGGACCAAAATCCAGATATTAGAACACAAATGCCCCTGATAGCCTTAGAAAACTGCAAGGACCTTAGGAGCTCTTAGCAAAGAACCATGGCAGAGAGCAAGCATGCATTTCTTATGATGTCATGAGTATGGGTTAATGAGGCCCAGTTGCCACACTTTAAAACAACATGCCCAGCTCGCCCTTAGCTGGGATGCTCATGGTGAGGGTAATCACGTGTGAACAATACATTGCATGTGCTCCAACAGACATCCAGAAGAATCACAACCTGTTATGCAACAGAGAAACATTAAAAGTCTAAGTCTGTTGTGTCTGCTGCTTCTCAGGGAGATGGTAACCGAAATAAATAAAGAAGCAAATTAAGGGAATTAAAAACACAGCACATATAACCCAAACAAGAAAACTCTAACACGCTGGAAGAATAAACAGGAAAAGGCCTGTCGCTTAACTACAAAGCGGGAAAATAACCAGTGGAGGAGGGAGATGGAAGTGCTAGCACATTTTCTTGCAACCAGCTATAGACAAGCAACCAAGAAAGAAAAACAAATGCCTCTAGGACTGAGGTCTGCCTTACGAACCCAGAAGACGAGCAAGTAAATGCTGACTCCCATAACTCCTAAGCACCTGTGTAACCACTCCTCAACCTCACATTTCTGCTTCACAGAGCCCCTCCCTGCTCCCCAGTCTAATTCATCCCCGTGGAAAGCAGCCCTTGCCTGTGCAGCCCAGAATGCAGGACTACATCAGACTGTCTCCACAGAACCTCAGGATGCAATGCCCTCATCTTCTACCAGCCCTCTGTCCAGCCACGTTTGCCTCCTTTCAGATCTGGTACCTACCTCTTTGTCTACACTCACCCTCAACCCTCCAGATCCCCTGCTCAGTTTCCCATAAACTCTGGTGGGATGCCTCTCTGGCCAGTCAGCTCTGCTCAACACCTTCTCTCCAGCCAGGAAATCACGTCCTATCAAGCCTCTGGTAATTATCTACAGTGTTGTTTTAGCATGAAAGCTAACCAAGAATGGAGCTACAGGCAACTTGGAAAAGGACATATCTTTGTGTCCACAATCAAATAAAACTTTATTTATAGAGCCAAGCAGTAGGTCACATAAGGCCAGTGCATTGTAGTTTCCTGACTCTAATCTAGGTCAGTAGCGTAAATCCTCCTAATGACTGAAGAAGGTTTCATTGCCCCGTTACTGAAGAGAAGACATCTAGAGACCCGTCTGCCTCTGTCTGCCCACGTGTACAAGTATGGATGGGATCATAGCAGATATAGGATCAAATGAAAATAGCGTGGCTCTTAATTGCAACAATGATTATAGATTATAGAGCACTAACTTTTGAGCAAGTGTGAAACGTCCCCTGGCCCTGGGACAGGAAATTAAAAAAAACGTTGCTTGCCTTTGCTTTCCTTCAAGGTAGAGTCACAGAGTCAAGACCTGAATGTGGCTGGCCTCGGTGACATCGTCAGGAGCAAGGCTACCTTAAGGCTTGTAAAGGGTTCCCAATAAAGGAAGCCACAAGTGTCTGGGCTGAGGTTGGAGTGGTACTATGGGATAGGATGTCACAGATATCCTAAACCCTATGAAATATTCTGATGCTGATCTTCAGAGCAGCCAGACCTTCCAAGTGAGAGATCAGAGTCAGGAAACTAACAGTGCACTGGCCCTTATGTAACCTGCTGCCTGGCTTTATAAATAAAGTTTTATTTGACCTACTCTTTTCCCAAGTTGCACGTAGCTCTGCTTATGCTAAAAAACACACATATCAGAGACTTCATAGTGTTTAAGATTAAAATATTTGCAGGGCAATTTATGAGTCCCTGGTATAAACAGTACCTCGTCTATGCATGTAAGCATTAGTACCCAACTAAGTGAAAGAAGACAGTCATGAAAATAGTACAAATCATGATTCATTTATATGACATGCACCAATAGGGAACTCTATGGGAGGTACAGTGATGGGGACAGAGGTGAGGTAGTTAAAATGAATGGCACTTTTTCCAGGTGACTGAACAAGATCTAAAGTCAGATACAGTGATGGTCTGCACAACTCTGTGAATAACCAGTTCAACATTTCAAACAGGTGACTTAGGTGATATGTACATTTTTATTTTTTTAACTTTTTTTTTTTTTTTGCTTTTGTTTTGGGGCAGTGAGATCAGAGTTTCACTATGTAGCTCTGGCTGTCCTGGAACTCCCTATATAGACTGAGCTGGACTTGACTGTACCCAGAGATCTACCTGCCTCAGTTTCCCCAGTGCTGAGATTAAAGGCATTCATCACCACACTCAGCAATTTTTAACTTTTCTGCTGGGGAGGTAACCCAGGGCCTTGGGCATGCTAGGTTAAGTGCTTCTGCAGCCCATGGTTTTCTGTCACATTAGATCTTAATAAAGGTTTAAGACCTGGGGTTGTCTGTTTAAGTACTTGTACCCCCTCATTAGCCCCTTCTGATTCTTTCCATTTGGTTTTTGTTTCTATTTCCGTTTTTTGAATACTGATGTTTTGCCAGCCTGTATCTCTAGGCATCATGTACATGCCTAATGCCCCCAGAAGCCAGAAGTGGGCATCAGAGGTCTTAGGCCTGGAGACACAGGCAACCATGAGGCAAGAGGTGGCTTATGGGCCAGGGCTCTTAGCACTGAGCCATCTCTCCAGCCCCATGATTTTGCCTCTCGTTTCACCTGGATCACACAGTGCTTTTCACGCTGTAGGAATTCAAGGTGTGTTAATGGAGCAGTTAAATGGCTGGGGAAAGGGCAGAGGGGCCGTGCTGCTGTTTTTCCACAGATACAGAGGTTTGAGGACTGAGTTTGATAGGAAATGACACAGCCTGTGTGATTGCTACTTTGGACCTCTGTATGTGACACTAGCATAGCCACAGAAATGAGCCACACCCTTGTGTGAACACCTGAGATTTTACACTAAGCTCTTTTCCACCCTCCCTGGAATATAGCTCCTGGCTATCTGAGTAAGCAATTGAGCCCAAAACACAAACACAAGGCCGAGAGTCTGACAAACTAGAGACGCTCAATAAATATGAGAAGATGAAAAAGCCAAAATATAAGCCCAAAACTTACTCTACTCTTTGATACACATACCAGATTCTTTACTACTGACTCTTATCTGTTATCTTATCAAATAAAACTGGAGCCAGCCCTTGTGAAAGCCAAGACGTTCAAGAGAGCCTGAACTCCTCCTGGGGCCAAGTCCAGGTATGACTGAGCAGTCATACTCAGAGGCCCCAAGACCCAGGGCTGCCTGTGGCTACAGACAAAGCTGGCACATTTCTCAGGTTCAAGTCCAAGTTTCTGGGTTCTGACCCTCAGAAATTCTGATTACAGAGGTTCATACACCTCACTTGGGGAATATCTCTCTAAAGCTATGTGGACAATTTTACACATACGATTCATTACTCAGATAACAGAAAAAGACAGAAAGAGCTGACAAAAACAGTGTGGCAATAACCCACAGGGTTATTAACCTAATACACATGCATATGAACCTGTCTTCACGAGTGGAGATCCTAACGCACACCTGAAGGCCTACCAAGGCTTGCCCCAAAGCCCATCATGCCCAGAGAAGAGATCAAGGTGAGAACCATGACAGCATTCTCCAGAAGCCTGCACATTTGGGGAGGAGACAGAAATGAGACTGAGGTCCTCAGGAGATGAAGACCTTTTATTCACTCATCCACTGAGACATTTATTAAAAGTCTCTCTATGCCTCCACAGCCAAGCCCAGATTTCAGGTCTCAGAGGAGAACTTTAAATCCAGATGTGTCTGATTTAAAATAATAATAATAATAATAATAATAATAATAATAATAATAATAATAATTTCCTTATAATTCAGAATCAACTGAAATGTCAAACCAATGGCCATCCCAGCTAACATCTTCTCTTCATTGTTTTTTTTTTTAAAAAAAAAAAAAAAAAAAAAACAGGGTCTCATGTATCCCAGGCTAGCCCTGAACTTGCTATATAATTGAGGAACTTCTGATCCCCTGATTGTACTGCAGTGCTGGGAATGGAACCTAGGCTTCATGTACTGTAGGCAAGCATTCTACCAACTAAGCTATATCCCCAGCCACAAGCCCAAACTTTAATGTATCGTCTTGCCTTAAGCTCCCTTACTATACTCACTTGTATACTCTCAGAGTTGATAGGCCACGCCCTTCCATTAATTATAGGAAGGCAGGCCACCTATACCGCCCCTGCCTACTGAATCAAATGGACCCTTCCCAGTACTCGCTAGAAATCCGAAAGCATCATGCCCCAACTTCCCACCCCCTCCCTTCCTGGGCTGCTCTTCTCCATTGTGACCCTTGGTCTACGTTCACCTGGGTGTCGGCCTTCCCAGGACACCCTTCTCTGACCCTAACCATCTTACTTCTTCCTGTCGCTGTCACATTCTCGTTTTTTTTCTAGAGTCTCACCTACTCTGATGGTAGCAGCTGCCCCACGGCCCTTAAGTTGTCACCTCATTAAGTGACTGTCTCTTGGAGCCTCCTGCTTGCCTAACTGATCGCTATCTGGGTAGGTCTAGTTAGCTATTCCACAGACACCTCCACCTCAACATTTCCAGTACTGAGTCATCTCTACCCAACTCCCTTCCTCTCATGCGCTGTTGTCAGTGAACCATCCCATCATCCACTCAACCGCCCAAGGATAAACTGACAGTCTTGGATAATTTCCTTCTCCCTCACTCTTTCCTCCCTTCTCAGTCAGTGAAAAAGTCCTGTTAGGAGCCTTGAACATCCTCCCTCTCCATTTTTACTGCCACCTCCGGATCACGCTGCCACTATTTCTCAGCAGGATCGTCATGGCATTCTCTTTTTGTTTGTTTTGCTTTTTTGTTTTCGAGATAGGATTTCTCTGAAGCTTTGGATGCTGTCTTGGAACTGGCTTGGTGCACCAGGCTGGCCTCGAACTCACAGAGCTCCTCTTGCCCCTGCCTCCCCAGTGCTGGGATTAAAGGCGTGTGCCACCACCGCCAGGCCATCGTGGCAGTCTTCCTCTGCCTCCACACTGGTTCCCGTGAAGACATCCCACAGCGTAGCCTGGGGTGGGGGTGGGGGTTACAAACTGGCTCTGTAAATGCATCTACCCAAACAGTCAATTGTTGCCTTTATAGACTTAGAACAAGTCCCACACCTCTATGTTTCAAGCCAGTAAGAGCTCACCATCCACAACTCCTCCACACCGGTCCTCAGCCCGCTGACCATCCATTTCCATGACGCTGAGTTCAGTCTTCCCTCTGCTCTGTCCCATGCTGTTTCCATTGCCCAATCCACTCCTTCACCCTCACCTGCCCACGTTCTAACAGTGTTTCCCGCCTGGGAATTCTTTCCTCTGGGGACCCGTCCCTAACATTTGGTCAGGACGAGGTACTCTCAGATTTACTCCTCTATAGTACCCTCCCACTGCCTCGGTACATATAGCTTTACTCTAATTCTGTCTACATACTTGTGGGCATCGCTGTAATCAAAACTACTTCCTTACACCCAATGCATGCACACAAATATCTGTTGTGAGCTTCTGCCTGTACCCTTCGCACTCAAGTGAGGCCGGATGATGTTCCTACATTTGAAGCTACAGTGAGTGCCAGGAAGGTCAGGGCTACATAGACCTAGTCTACAATTTCACTATTAATTCATTTTAAAATGTCAAATTATGAATAAACAAACTTCAAGAGTAGATTAACCTGCACTTAGGGAAAAACCATAATAAGGACCAGTGAGATGGCTTAGCGGATAAAGGCACTGGTAGCCAAGGCCAACAACTTGAGTTTGAGCCCTGACCCCACAAAACAGAAAACCAAGTCTACAATAATTTCTTTTTCATTCACCCCACACATCCCCTGATCCAGACCACCGTGATACCTTCCCTAAAGTGTCCCAAAAGCATCCTAACTGGCTTCTCTTGCTCTCCTCATCCTCCCAGGTCCCTCTCCCCACAGCACTGAAGTGACCTTTTGCAAAATACAAACCAGACCGTGTTCTCCTCTAACAAAGGGCTTCCAACCCAGCCATGGTCTCAGGGCAGATAATCCCAGAACTTGTGAGGTTGAGGCTAGAGTGAGAACCTATCTCAAAATTAAAAAAACAAAAACAAAACAGCATGGTCTCCATCCTCAGAACTGTCAAAACTCTTCCTGAAGCATCTTTGTCTTGCTTGCCTTTTTTCTTTTCTCTCTCTTTTTTTTATTCTTTTTCTTTCTTTTTTTTTTTATTTTGTTCATTTTTACTGCTTGCCTTTGCAATATCAGCTTTTATCCACACCACACTGATGTCCTCTGTGATTTAGTTTGGGGCTTTTTGATTTTGTTGTTATTGTTGTTGGCTTTTTATTTTTTTGTTTGTTTTGTATGTTTTGTTTTTGTTTTATTTTGTTTGTCAAGACAGGGTTTCTCTATATTACTTTGAAGACTGTCCTGGAGATTTGGTTTGTTTTTAATCATTATCTTTATTAGATTGTGTGTGTGTGTGTGTGTGTGTGTGTGTGTGTGTGTGTGTGCGCGCAATGCACGAGTGTGTGTATGGTTAGTGAACAAGTTGAAGAATCTGTTGTCTCCTCCCACCATGTGGAACCTGCTGATCAAACTCAGTTTTTCAGGTTTGGCAACAAGCGAACCATCAGTGAGTTCACCTCTGTGTTACCTGATCAATCCTAAACTGTCCCTCTTGAAGCCTACACTGACACAAAGAAGTGCTTGAGTTTCTGTTCTATCTTCCTTCAGTGATGGACTACAATGGGGAAGTGTAAGGCAATATAAACCCTTTATCTAGCTTACATACATCTGTGATGCTGATATACAAGTATCATGGGCTCCATGAGTTGTCCGAAGCTTATTAGAGTCATTTGTCAGTGTTAAATCTGAAGTGACTTGGTTTGAAGTCAGCAAACCTCCTGGAAGTTCTGCCAATAAAACATACAAACAGGAAAACTAAATTCCTATTGTAAAAAGTCCCATTCAAGGGACTGGAGAGATAACTCTGTGATTAAGAACATTGGCTGCTCTTCCAGAGGACCCTGGTTCAATTCCCCACAGCCATGTGGCAGCTCACCACCATCTGGAACTCCAGTTCCAGGGGATCCAATGCCTTCTTTTGGCCACTGCAGGCACCAGGTACACACATGGTATATAGACATACATGAAGGCAAGCCATTCATATACATGAAATAAAAATAACCTTTTTTTTTTTTTAATGCCACTCAGCTAAATAAAAGGCTGGCATCCAATGCTTTGGAAAGACATTAAATACTCCTCAAACTTCTGTTTGCGCTCTGCATTTGAACCAAGCACCCTACACCTTATAATACAGCACCATGATCCAGCCAACAATCCTTGCATTGTAAGTGGGGATGAGCATTCAAGGTGTACAGTTAGGTTCCTTGTACAGCCTTCTCCAGGTTCAAATCCAATACACTGTTCATCTAAGTCCTCCAAAGATACATGTAGAGAACTTCAAACTATTCCATTTGTCTGATGATTCACAAATTCTCTTTTCTACTACATTCAAATGGCCATAAACACACCAGATGTGGAGTGGGGAGATGGCTCAATGGCTAAGGGTACTTGCCACCAAGCCAGAAGACATTTGATACCCAGGACCCACATGGTGGAAGGAGAGGACCAACTCCCTCAATTTGTCCTCTCACCTCCATGCATGTTGTGTTATGAGTACACACAACACACACACACACTAAATAACTACAAAAATTATTTTTAAAATTAAAATAAAGTACTTTTAACAAAAGAAAATGAAGGTGGAAAATTAGCAAAGAAAGCGGCTCAACATCAGTCTCTGGCCTACATGTAGTAACAAATACTACATCATTCACACACATGTGCACACACACACACACACACATACAAACAAATACTACACCATTCACACACATATGCGCATACACTGTCAACCTCAGGTTTCAAGCACAATGTAAGCACAACTTTTACTAAATTCTTCCAAATGCTTTAGAAAAGCAGAATCACTCAGAGAAATTACAATCACCAACAGAAAAAGCAGCTGAGAAAAAGTGTTGGAAGAGACAGTTTTTTAAAAATCTCTACATTTCAGACCATTAAATCACATACTCGACCCATCAAACACATGCAAATCAATAAGCTGTATTAGCTCCTAACTTCCCATTTCAATGATGACAGCTTGAGTTTTTCATTTTCTTTTCCTTACTCCCTGCCTTAAGCTCTGAATGTTTACAGCCTAGTTCACATCTACACATACACAACACACACACACACACACACACACACACACACACACACACACAGGCTCAGAAAAACCTTGCACCTCTCTTGGGGCTAATTAAAAAGGATTTTTATTTCTATAAGCAATGAATGAGATCTTTGTTAACCCACTTTAACAAGATTCTAAATGACCCTGGATTTATCTTGCCCTAGTTTTCAAAATGTAACTGGCCCAGAATAATGCAAACTTATCTCCACACTCCTTGAGAAAACAGAACCAAAGTTCCCAGAAGCTGAAGCTATGCGTGCAACCTACAGGGGTGGGGATGTTTTTCTTAAAAACACTATTATGCAAACATTGCTAGAGTTCTTATTTTTATTTTTCACTTATTCAGAATATTTTTAAGATCATAAAACATAGCGATGCCAAAGCAAACAACATTCCAAGCACACATTAAAAAAAAAAAAATTATGGAACTTTCTGAAAGCCTTTCTGTTGTTACAGTGCAACACTAATAGTCTTTAAGGAAATCTAACTTAATTGTTTTCCCTGAATAATGATCCAACCAGCAAAAAGCAGGCCCCAGAGACTACCTGCCTTATACAAAGTAACTGAGCAGTTAGGGAAGTAATATTACTATTTGCAAACACCTACCTTCTGTTACTCTTTGCTCATCATGCCCACCAAGCACTCTCTGACAAAGCCAACAGAAATTCTCCCCAGAAGCCTTTGCCAATCCTGTTTCTCTTTGCAGACATAGTGAGTTCATTCACACAGCCTGAAGGTAGAGCAGATTTCCTCCCAGAAACACAACACTATCACAACACTCTTCACTGCCGCATGGCATGAGTCACCCAGGTTTTCATCCTATTTGGCACAGAACACAGAACGGCTCTGCTCGTGGGCGCTTTATAAACCTGTTTTTATTTGAGTGGGTTTTCTTTAAACTACACTTATTTCTCTGCATGTGTGTGCATGTATACCTGACACAGTGCATGTGTGGAGGTCAGAGGACAACTTGTGGGGGTGGATTCTCTCCTTTTCCCAGGGACCAAGATCAGATCATCAGGCTTGGTGATCAGCACCCTGACCTAAGCCATCTCAATGGCTTAGACCTTGGTTTTCTATACTGGAATGACCACTCAGTTTTTCATTATACAATTGCTTACTGGAGGCTTTAAAAATTCCAGAACTTCACTGGAGTGACAATATGAGATCATCCTATGAAAGGTGTCTATCAAACACTTGCAGAACTCAGAAGGATTACTGAAGCCAGTGACATCCAAAGCTAAGAATGATCTTGATGTCTGCCTCCACCTCCTTGTGCTAAAACTACAGATGTGGACCATCACACTCAATCCCAGGACTTCATCCATTCCATGCAGGTCCCTTCCAGACTGAACTGTATCCCAGACCCAGTCTGATATTTTTTAATAATGACAGGAATACAACTCAGTCTGTAGTCAATATATTGTATAAACCAGAATTTTATCCTTCATTGAAACATCAAAAGATAATCCAGACATTTCTGGTCTTTGCATTTATATGATAGACACCAAAACTAAGATGGTGAACCTGGACAGTTCAATACTTATCACAGGGAGGATTACCTCTGAGTGACATCACTTCCCCCTGACGTCAGCAGGCACCAGATGCCATGATCCACAAAGGTGCTCAGCCCATTTCCGTCTATGTCCTATACCCTCTTCACATCTACCAAGTAAAAATCAAATGCCACCGGGCTGGCAAGATATCTCAGTGGATAAAAGCACCAGCCACTGACCCTAACAACCTGAGTTTGATCCTCAGGACCCATAGAGTGGGAAGAGCGAACTAATTCCAAAAGGTTAGCCTGTGGCTTTCAAGTGGACCAGGCACACATGCATGCACACACATACACTAAATAAATAAATAAATAAATAACTGATTTTAAAAAATAAACATTTCGTCTCATTAGCATATTTGCAGCTAATTTTTCCTCCAGTTTGAAAAAGAAACCCATTTTATGTTTTCTTTTTGTGGGAGTTCAGGCTCGCCTTGAATTCCTGATGTGTCTGTTCAGTTTTAACATGTATTCCCACCTAATCGTAATTATGTAATCTGAACTTGGATAAATTTTAATGTTACTAAAAGTCAGAAATACATGGAAAGCAGCCAGGCAGTTGTGGCGCACGTCTTTAATCCCAGCACTGGAGAGGCAGAGACAGGCAGATCTCTGTGAGTTTGAGGCCAGCCTGGTCTACAGAGAGAGTTCTAGCACAGCCAGGGCTACACAGAGAAACCCTGTCTCAGGGGAAAAGAGAGAAGAAGAAGAAGAGAGAGAGAGAGAGAGAGAGAGAGAGAGAGAGAGAGAGAGAGAGAGAGAGACAGACAGACAGACAGACAGACATAGAAAACCCTCCCGAAGAACACTCAGTCAATAATGAACCCATTTAAATGCAGTCATAATCTAGTGACAAAGATCAGATTTCACCATCTAGCTCTAGAGCTACCCTGGAGAAGAAGTTTTTAATGTTTTTATGATATGCCATCTAGATGATAACAGTGCTAAATAAAACATACGAACATTGTCTGAGATGACAAAGAAACTGGTTTGAACGTGTGTTCACACAGGTCCTCAGTGACAGCTAACCAGTGGTACCAGGCTAGGCCACATGAACGTTAATTCCTCTCTTGGTGGATGAAATAATAGAATACAGTCCCTTCCTAGATTCCTGGCTAATTTAGGACATTCTGGGGCTAGACACTGTTTTTCTAAAGCATTGGCCTACCCTATTTGTGAAAACAAAATGATTATATGGTATCCTTTAAGGGTCCATGTGTTATATCTGCTAGTTCAATGTGAAGCTATTTAATAATTTCAGAAGTGAGCAAGGAACAAGTTCAAAACAGTTCAACCTTGCCTCAAACTCCCTTTGGAATTTCTCAAGAGAGAGTGGACAGGTAGTACAGTGGTGAGAAATTGTTTTGCATGAGCAAGGGCTTCCGATCAACCTAGTCCCTTAACCAAAAGAATTCTCCTGATTGAGCCAGCCTGGACAGCCAGCATCCCTCACACGGTAAAGTCAGTGCCTTCACACCCGTGCACACCACTCCACCCTTTCCCTAGACATCTAAACACTCCAATGCTCTTCCCTTTGCAAGACAGAAAAAGCAAAATGTATCTCAAGCTGGGCATGATAGCACACACCTTTAATGATAGCCCTGGAAGGCAGAGACAAGGGGATCTCTGTGAATTCAAGGCCCTGTTTTACATAGACAGTTCCAGGCCATCCAGGCCTGCGTAACAAGACCTTGTCAAAACAAAACTAAACAAACAAACAAACCTCAAATTTCTTCAAAAATCAAGTCAAACTCCTGTAATCCCAGCATTCCCAAACCAAAGTCAGAAGGATAATCCTTAAATTTTAAGTCCAGCCTATTCCATACAGTGAGTTCCAGGACAGCCTGGGATACACTGTGAGACACCAGAGGGTGGGAAAGTGAAAGGAAGGAGGGAGAAAGGGGAAGGAGGAGAAGGAAGGGAAGGGAGGGAAAGAAGGATGCAAGGAAGGAGAAAAGAGAGAAAGGGAGGGGGTAAAGAGGGAGGAAGAGGGGAGGAGGAGGAGGGAGAGGGGGAGGAGGGAGGAGGAGGAGGGAGAGGGGAGGAGGGAGGGAGAGGGGAGGAGGGAGGGAGAGGGGAGGAGGGAGGGAGAGAGGAGGAGGGAGGGAGAGAGGAGGAGGGAGGGAGAGAGGAGGAGGGAGGGAGAGAGGAGGAGGGAGGGAGAGGGGAGGAGGGAGGGAGAAATATATGTATATACACATACATATATTTATTTGGAAGAAGGTCTGGCTAGGTAGTCCATGCTATCCCATAACTTTCCAACTTCTACCTCCTAGGTGCCAGCTTTACTGGTGTGTGCCACCATGCCCAACACACAATATTTTTAAAAAACGTGCTACATAGAGATAGTCTATTCCAAAAGATAAGAATTTACAACTGAACCCCAAAGGCAGATTCAAAGAGAAAGCATCTGAGTCAGGCATCATGCCTCCCAGCACTCAAGAGGAAAAAGCTGAAAGAGCAAAAGTTTGAGGTTAGCCTGGGCTACACAACAAGATCTTGTCTTAAAAATAAAATAAATTAAAAAGGAAGGTATCAAAAAGTCATTTTAGAGTCCTTACCAAAAAGTGACTCAAAACCTGTAGCTTTTGTGGGACATCTTAACTGTTGAATTATGTTGTCCACAACTTTAAGGATTATGCTTAAAAGAGTTTTGTAAATGTTTTCAAATATTTGCCATAACCTCATTTTTATGCTAGTTAACTACAACACCAAGATTTAACAGCTAATGAATTTTCAAAGGGGCAATAAAAATATGGCTAAGCACAGCAGGGAGCACTTTTGAAAAGACTGTGAATGTACACACATCCCACCCACCCATAATACCAACACCATTCCCACCATTAGGACAAAATACAGATGCAGATGCTCCCATCAAAGCTTCTATGTTAAAAAAAAAAAAAAAAAAAGACACATAAAAAAGTGGAAATAATGTCAAGCAAACCATGGTTAACTTGTAAATTTAGATTGCAAATAAAATATACATATACATTAAGAAATTAAAGATAACCAATTCCTCCCAGGATTTCTTGAGATCAGAGCACTGAGCTAAAAAGAGAATCTAATACTGCATTGTAGGCTTCTCCAGTTAGAAAATAAAAGGTAGGCTTTCAAATCCACAGGAGGCAGACAAACCAGTTGGGCCCAGAATTAGAGGAGAACAAGTTTCCATCTCTGAACTCACCTTGCAGTGAAAAGTGAAGATCATCGATACCCAAGGAAACCTGTCCATCTTCCATGGGAAGCGCGGAGCTAGCGGCCATGCTTTCACTGAGTGGAGATTAGACCACGTCCTTCTCAGTTAAGGTGAACTGAAAGTAGAAAGGAATAAAACATTCACTAACAACTCTGCATCTCTGCAAGTCTGGTAAACATTCAGGAAACAGCAAAAGCCAAGTCTACCCTCCCAAAGAGCAGAGGCTCTCGGGGACTTTTCCTTAGTACACGAAAAACAAAGTAACCACACCTCCTTTTTGAATCATCATCAGGACTGTGCCCTGTGACCCTTTCAGGCTCTCTGGAGCTACTGGCAGAACTCCAAAAGAACTAGCCTTGTTGGTTCTGTGCACCATACAAAAAGGAAAGCTACGCACTTCAAATCTGGATGCACCCAGCAATGTGGCTAGAGGGAGGAAAGTCAACATCCATTGCTATCTTTGGCCTTCAACTCACAAGAGTTCTCTCTAAAACTCTCAATTCCCTCAGTTCCTTGTGTTCCATAAATGTTGCCACTTACTGGAAACAGTAAAAGCTGAGCCTGTACAGGCTGCAAAGTCAAACTAGAAACACCAGAGTGGCTATTTTTGAAGACTGTTGTATTATTTTTCCCAAGGACTTCTTTTTCTATATATCTTTCTTAGCTCCATCTTGAGTCATTCTTTTCTGGTACTGGGGACTGAACCCAGATCCAATACATCATCCAAGCACGTGTTCATCACTGAGGCTCCTCGCCTACTGAAAGAATTCTCCCAATAAAAGTAATTCACAACCCACAACCTTTTAAAAAACATTGTTTTGTGTGTATGGGCATCACTATCAGCTTCTTCAGGCTGAGGATAAAAGATGAGTTCTCTCACGCAGATCATCAAATAACCAAAATCAAGTTAATCAGACAGACTAAGGAAGTAATGTAAAAGTTAGTGTTAGAATCTGCATATTGAGTCTGGACAGTGGTGGTGCACACCTTTAAACTCAGCACTGGGAGGCAGAAGCAGGTGGACCTCTGAACTCATGGCCAGCCTGGTCTACAGAGCAAGTTCCAGAACAGCCAAGGCTACACAGAAAAACCCTGTCTCAAACACACACACACACACACACACACACACACACACACACACACACACACACACACAGAGGGGGTGGGGGAATGAATCTGCACATTGGAGCTCAGGGTGTGACTCAGGGGCAGAGTTCCTCTCTTGCATACAATTGATGCCCTGGGCTCAATCCCCAAGACTATAAAAAAGGAAGATTCTGTATACTCAATACAATTAAAATCCCTTAACTTTGATATACATTAGCAATTTTTCATAAGAACATGTTGGAGGAAAAACTAAAAAATAAGTGTGAGGCTAACAGCTAGTCGGGCTTATTAAATATTAAACAGATTAAAATATGCAAAATGATAAAAAATGATAAAAATCATTATACAGTCCCAAACCATCCTTTATTCTCCAGTGTTTATTATCCAAACCCTCCCATCATTATCTCTCTTGTGAGTCACTATGTTAAAGATTTTACCTACCAAATACACCTTAATAATTGATTTGTTTCTCCTCAATTGAGATCTGTCAGGAACAGCCCGAGGTTACCCAGCTGCTCTGCTGAGTTGGTTCAGACTAACAAAAGGAAATGGTGTTCATTAGTTTACAAGGGCCAGGCATAGATGTTCTCAGCCTTGTCACATAGTGAGGCCCTCCACTACCCCTTCCCTTATGCTAGGGCTCCCAAGGCCCAAGTAGAGACAATGTGTCATTTCATTTTAACAAGAGAAAACTGAATTCCAAATGAACTCCCTAACAGTGACCATTTTTCATGTCAGGACTATGTCTAAAGAGTGGGAAGGAATAATAATAGCAATAGTACCAATATTTATAGCACTTACTATCTGCCATATTCATGGGCATTGCTCTAAGAACTTTGATCACAGAGCATTCCTAACAGTTGTATAAAGGACCATAACTTTCCCCTTTGAGAAGACAAAGCAAAGGCTCATAAACAAGATATAGAAGTGTCAAAGAACACACAGCTAATAAATGAGGGATCCAGGAGTTAAATCCAAGTGGTGGGAAAGGTGGCTCAATTAGTACTGTTTTGCTCACATGAAGCCCAGAGTTCAAGCCTCAGCACCCCACACAATCAAGCACGATAATCCCAGAACTCAACAAGTAGAGGCAAAAGAATCGTAAGTTCAAGGTTACCCTTGGCTTACATAACAAATTTGAAGCCAGGGCCTGGAATACACACACACATACACACACAAAAGCAAGAGAGTAAAAGCAAAAGCCAAGCATTGAATCCCACACTTATAAATCCCATGAGGCATGAGACATACAAATTCAAGGCTAGATTGAGCTGTATAGCAAAGCCTGAAATAATTAATAATAATAATAATAATAATAATAATAATAATAATAAACTTTGAAGTAATAATAACTCTGAAGACTGGACAATTGCAAATGTTTGAAGATTGCCCCAAATAATGTTTTGTTGTGAAATATTACTTTAACTATGTAAAAGTGTGTTGTATCTGTTTATGTTGCATTTGTTTAACTAGACAAAGATGCAAAGATGTGTTAAATTTGTTTATGCTGCATTTAATTATGTAAAGATGGGGTGCCGTTTTTTTACCTGCCTAAGGCATCTGATTGGTCTAATAAAAAAACTTAGTCAACAGCCAATAGCTAGGCAGTAGAGGGATAGGCAGGGCTGGCAGACAGAGAGTAGGTAAGAGGAGAAATCTAGGCTTGAGAGGAGAGAACGAAGCAGACACCCAGGGCCAGTTGGTCAGCTAGACACAGTAGGACATACACAATGAAAAAACAGTAAAAAGCCCGGAGACAAAACGTAGATGAAGAGAAACAGGTTAAGTTATAAGAGCTAGCAAGAAACCAGCCAAAGCTCAGGCTGAGCATTCGTAACCAATACTAAGTCTCCGTGTCAAGATTTGGGAGCTGATGGTGGCCCAAAGAAAGCCTGGTACACTGTTAGTAAAATTATTTATCAAAACAGGTTTCAGAGCCAAAGAGATGGGTCAGCAGGTTACAGTACTCACTGCCAAACCTGGCAAACAGAGATCCATGCCCCAAACTCACATGGTAGGACCGGAAAAACCAACTCCCAGGAGTTACCCTCCGACTGCCATTATCCCTGCTATGATGTGCATGCACGTGTATACGTAAACTCACAAAATAAATAAGCCCAATTTGAGAAACCATGCTACAGAGGTCACAAGGGCGTGATCAAAGAGAACTCCTGATGATAGTCACAACACATTTATATTTGGTGACAAACAGTAGGGAACAGATGGCATTTCCATCTTGTCAAATAGGGCCCATGAGACACAGAGAGGAGAGAAGAAATGCTTTCTCAGGATTGGATTTGAGAAGGCAGAAAGAGGTGTGCAGGACTGTCTGTGAGTTCCAAGGGTCTGTCTACCAAGCTGCCTGGACTTGGCTGCCAGGGTGCTGAACCCCCTGAAGGAGAGCACAGGGTTTGCTTCCGGGGTGCATGGAGGGACACATGCCTCCTCTTTCCTAGTGAATAAGACCACAGCTGTGACACAAAGCCAGGGCTATGCTTTAAATCCCTGAGACTCTTCATAAAAGAACAATGAGCCTTCTTCAGGGACATCACAGAAACTTGGATAAAAAATTAATATCATGGCATTAAAGTGTCTAAGATTAGGTGGAATGGTGTGGAATCCTGTCTTCAGGAGACATATAAACTAACAGCCACACTCTCATAAGTAATAGAGGTTATTTTTAAATGACTGTGGTCAGCTTATGCAATACAGCTCAGCATGCCTGCAGTGGCTCTAAAACCTCAAAATACTAGCAAAGTTCTCTTTTTAAAACAAATTTTGCCCATTACGCTGTATTATGAAGGCTACAATGTTTCAATTAAAAAAAAAAAAAAGAGGAGATGTGAAAACCTATTTCTAATGACTACAGAGTTTAATTTCTTCATTTTGTTTATCTCTATTTCCAGATTTCCAAGTGCTTATTATTGCTGATACATATATATCTACATATACTTTTATATATAGATATAGGTGTGTGTATGAATATATTTTTATTTTATTTTCATGAAACTGGGACTGAAGTTCAGCATCTGCTCTGCTGTCCACATGCTGATAATGAGTTGTAACATTACCAGGACTGGCGGCAGAAGAGAGGCAGATCCCTGGAACTCAGTGGTCAGCCAGTCTGGTTGAACTGGTAAAATCCAGGTTCAGTGACAGACTAGTCTTAAAAACTAAATTGAAGAAGGATAGAAGACATCCTGTGTCAATCTCTGAGGCAGGTGTGCACACACACACACAATTTTCAAAGTTTGTCAAAATTTCTAGAAAACTGCCAAAGAAAAAACAAAAAACTTTCTGGTAAGTAAAGGAACTTTCATTTTCTCATTATTAAATAGATTCTTCCATTTTTTATTATTATTTTATTTTTCAAGACAGAGTTTCTCTGTGTAACAGTCCTTGATGTCCTGGAACTCACTCTGTAGACCAGGCAGGCTTCAAACTCACAGAGATCCACCTGCCTCTGCCTCTTCAGTGCTGGGATTAAAGGCGTGCACCACCACCACCTAGTTATTAGATAGTTAACAATCACTGCCAGGCTGACAGAAATGGAAAAGTCTTGGTGTCCAGTTATTAGATAGTTAACAATCACTGCCAGGCTGACAGAAATGGAAAAGTCTTGGTGTCCATGGTGAGGACTTGGCAGCCAGCCCATCTTCAGAGAAACCAGAAGTCCCAGCTTGGTCCCAGCTCAGGAGGATGGAGAGGCAGGTTCATGGACTAGCAGTGACTGAGATCATCTAGGGTTATCTCCCTGCTCTTATTCCCATTCTTCAGTGATCTGTGGTCCTCTAGGAACTTTAAAGAACACCCCCCTTCACCAGTGAAATGATAAGACTACTCTCAGCTACCCACCATTATTAACTGGGATCTGTTTACAAGCTCACAGCTGAGCGATGCTAACATTGGTGATAAGTTTCTTTGTCTTTTCCTACCAGTGTTTGGGTTGGTGAGATCGAGTCTCATTATGGATCCCTGTCTGATCTGGAACTTGCTTTGTTGACTAGGCTGACCTTCAAATTGCAACAATCCTCCTGCTTCTGTCAACTGCAACAACCACAAGAAACCAGAGAACCAACCTTCCTATTCACTGCACTCAAGAAAGACACAAGTCAGAGGACTCAGGCTAAGATGCTGCTGGGTAGGCTCTCACAACAAAGTGGCACTTGCCACCCATACCAACAGTGCCAGCAGGGACCTACACCAACAGTGCCAACAGTGCCACTGTAGCAAAAGTACCTCTACACCAGCCACTTAAGATCAGAGCATCCTGAGGGAGGGTCACCAAGAGCATCCTGAGGGAGCGTCGCCACTTCCCTAACTGCCTCGGCCCAGGTCTCTGAAGTACAGTAATACCCCGAAATGATAAGCTGTTCTGTACAGTGGCTACTGCAATTCTACAAACACTGGAAACCAACAACTTACAAAGTAAGGAGCATTTACTGAGGGTTCACTATGAGCCAATCTGGAGTATATAAATACTTATTGCAAGCTGTGGGTTTTTTCCTTATGTTTTATATTAGGGATTAAATACCAGGCCTTGTATGGAACACATCTTAAACTGGCAGTATATATTAGAAACTGCTCCCAACAGCAAAGCAAAGGAGACAGAAAAACCAAAAGAACTTATGGACACAATGTGGGGATCCACACTGATCTCACAAATGCTGGCTAAGTCCACTCCCTGAGTTACCCTACATCGTCAAAATTCAGAGTCAGAAGGTAAAGTAGCATCTAAGGAGGGCTGAGGGACCTGGGGTTGAGAAATTAACCACTTCAATGCCTTGAAACTGTTTCAGTGGGTAGAGATTTGGTTTTGCAAGACAGGCTGGCTCTAAAGATGTATGCGTATATCCTTCACCCCACCACACTTTACATTTTAAAAGTTACATGGTAAACTTTATGCTAATAGATCTGTAGTGAAACTTTCCCAATCTATCATCTGTATCAAACTACAATATACACAAAGTGCTAGGGTGAAGAAATACCATTTCTGGATGGGTAAGACTACAGTAAAAATGCACGCGAAGCCTTCGCCTTCCTCTCCGGATCTGCTAGAAGGGCTATTCCGACAAAAGGAGAGCGTAAACCAAGGAGAAGGACTAGGGTCTGGGACAGACCGCCAAGAAGAAAACACGCACACGCACGCACACACACACACACACACACACACACACACACACACACACACACACTAGGGTTCTAACACAGGAGAAAGACAAGAAAGCTCCCAGGATGCACTGGAAGAGCTCCAGAGAGCAGCCTGCAGTGGGTGCTGGGGAAGAGGGAGGAGGGGGAAGGATGCCAGACAGAATGAAGTACACCCCGGGAAGGCTGGAGAGATCCAGAGAAGAAACTAGAAGCACTGGCCGAGAGGGTCTGAGATCCCAATGAGCAGCTCAAAGGAATCCCACCTAGAATCTCTGAAACTTTGTTTTTTTACTTATTTGCTAAATATTGTTAATTGTGAGGGTGTGCACCCACATGCACGCACATAGTCCCAGGGGCTCTCACAGAGCCGGAGGAGGGGGAGAAGAAATACAGGTGTTCAGGTAGTTGTGACCCATACAAAGTGCGTGCTGGAAAGCAGACTTGGGTCCTCTAGAAGAGCAGCAAGTGACCTTAACTGCTGAGCCATCCCTCCAGCCATCCCTCCAGCCATCCCCCCAGCCATCCCCCCAGCCATCCCCCCAGCCATCCCCCCAGCCATCCCCCCAGCCATCCCTCCAGCCCTCTCTCAGAAACTTTATTTAACTTTCTCTTTCAAGCTTAGCAGTGATACATTTTTGTTTGTTCATTTTTTAATTTTCAAGACAAGGCTTCTCTGTGTAACAGCTCTGGCTGTCCTGGAACTTTTTAGACCAGGCTGACCTCAAACTCACGAAGATCTGTCTTTGCCACTGCCTCCCAAGTGCTGTGATCAAAGGTGTGGACCACCACTGCCAGGCTCTCCCTCAGAAACTCTTAAGAAATGTGTTCCCCCTTCCATTCCAGGAAGATTTAACCACTTGCAAGCATGAGCTTTGTGGAGTTCTGAAGGACAGTCAGATAAAGGGCCAGGCATGAGATGGCCTCAGCAGTTTTCTCAAGAAAACACACAGCAAGGTCATCTCTGGGGCAGCAAAGATGGGGTAAAGCGCTTGAGAAACGAATAGTGCCCACACCCGGCTACAGTGGGGAACAGGACACAACACACCAGAGGTGTAGGCAGGGCTGGGAAAGCAGCTGCAGGCTGTACATGGTCCCAGCCGCATCTGGAAGCCAGGGTTTGTGCTGCTACCCTCAACCCAGAAACACCAGCCTCCGCCCAGAGCTGAACTATGAGTGGCATCCGTTTGTTCTTGACCTAGTAAAATTCTGCCAGCTGAAAAGATTGCCCTGGAATCCGACATAGATACAAGGACCTCAGTGTTCGTGATAGAACTGTTCAGAGAGGCAAAGAGTGGACACAATCTAGCCCTATTGGTGGAAGGCGTCTACAGGTCACTCACACATGGGAAGACTTTCACAGCTAAGATGAGCAACCAGCAGCAGCAGCAGAGAGACACAGCGTATTAAAATCATGATGGACTAAGGAGACGGGATAGACACACTATAATCACATTTACATAGTGGATATACATTTTATTTATTTTTCATTTTTGACATTTATTTATTTGAGGGCAGGGGGTACATGTGGGGGTCAATGACAACCTGCAGGATTCAGTTGTCTCCTCCCACTAAGTAGGTCTCTGGGTTAAACTTGGTGGCAAGCTCCTTCACCTGCAGAGGCAATTCATCAGCCCTGGCCATAAGTTCTAAACACACACACACACACACACACACACACACACACACACACACACACACACACACACACAAGTAAAACACAGGGAAGTGATGGCCATCAGAGTGGAGGGTGAAGAAGGATTCGACTGCAGCTGCAGAATTAACTAACACAGAATTCCTTGCGGGCACTAGGAAACACTTCCAACCTTTTAACATTTTAACACTGGAATTAAAACAGAATTGGCCATCATCCTCCACTTTTTCATGGCAACAGAAGTCAGCCGAGGCTAGCGAGTGGGATGCCACGGTTAAGAGCACTTGAGCAAGAGCCCAAAGGTTTGACCTTTGTTCGAGCTTTGGTCTGACCATGAGCCTTGCGCCAGCCTCCGCCTCTCAGGACCCGATTCTTCAACTGTGACATGAGTAAAGTTGGCCAGCACACAGACTTCCAGGTTCTTGCCAAAGAGTCCAATCCAAAGTTCACCGCTGCACACTCGGAAACCCTGGAGTATAAGCAGCCCCATTCGTGGTGAAGTGCCTGGACCACTCCATCTGGCCATTTCTGAAACACTGTTCTCCCAGCCACCCAGGAGATGGACTGGGCTTCGGAGAACAGAGCTATGAAAGTGCTTTGCAGCACGGGGGAGGGAGAGAGGGGGTGCTGAACGGTCCGCATCATCCCAGGTGTATTCTAAGGCAAGGTATCTACTGGTAATGGTACCCTGTGGAGTTCAACAACTGTAAGGGGGAACCTTGGTCCCAAGCTATTCTGGGAGGAGAGAAACAACTAAGGGATAAAGCAGAGTTCGTCCACAGATTTGCGGTCAAATAGTTTCATGGGGCCAGCCCAACGCTTCAGCACAAACTAAGTGCGCTTGCTACCAAGCCTGATCACCTTGATCCCCAGAACCCACAAGGTGGAAGAGAATTGACTCCCACAAGCGTTTCTGACCGCCACGTGTACACCATAGCACATGTTCATGCACACCCAGATAAATTAAAATTCTAATGTAAAATGGCTGTACATACAACTGGCATGATTCTAGAGAAATGACAGACACTTGGGGAAACAGTATTTTTTTCCCAAATCTCCAAGTATTACAGCTATGCCAGTATGGAGGAAGCATATAGTGCTCTCCCTCCCTCCCTCCTTTTTTCCCTCCCTCCCTCCCTCCCTCTCTCTCTCTCTCTCTCTCTGCCCCCCCCTGTGTGTGTGTGTGTGTGTGTGTGTGTGTGTGTGTGTGTGTGTATACATGCATGTGTGGCCATGGTTAATATTAAGTATCTTATCCAATTGCTAGCCACCATACTTTAAATATATATTTATTTGCAAGGCAGTGGTGGCACGCGCCTTTAATCCCAGCACTCAGGAGGCAGAGACAAGTGGATCTCTGAGTTCAAGGCCAGCCTGGTCTACAGAGTTAGTCCCAGGACAGCCAAGGCTATCCTGTCTTGGAAAAAAAAAAAACAAAACAAAACAAAAAACAAATAAATACATGCTTTTTAAAACTATGTCTATATACATAATTTATTTTGATTACATTTACACCATCCCACTATTAGCTCTCCCTCACTCCCACTAAACTTTCCAGCAAGGTATGTGCATTTACATGTATGTGCTTGCAAGTATGTGTGTGTTTAAGAGACAGAGAGCAACAGAGCACACTGATCTTGCTATACTGGCTGACTATCCAACCTGCAGGACTATCCTCTCTACCTCCCCAGCAGTGGACTTACAGGCACTTCCCAGCTTTTTAGGTGGGTACTGGGAATTGAACTCACGTCCTCACACTTGCATAGCAAGCACTCCTCCAGCCCAGCCATCTCCCCACTTCCCCTTACAAGTATTGTTACACACTTCTGTGGTATAGCCTTTCTCTGCTGATGATAATATAGCTTTAAAATTCCAAACGCTAGTCTCTCCAAGATATTTAAAAGAACGATTTCTAAAATTGAGATGTTGACATCAAATAGCAGCCAAAAAATATGTTGGCTGTTAAAATGAGAAGCTGTTCATGAAATACACTATTTCTCTAGAATAAAAAATATTTGCCCATTTTAACGACAGCTACAAGCATGCCCTCACACTCAGAAATTATCCTATTATACATAGCACTGCTGGAAGGGTCTGGAAATCCACATGTTTCCTTTGATATAGACACTGATTGCTGCTGCACTGGAGCCTGCTCTTTCTGTCACTGCGTCCCTCACACAGGGAAAATCAGTCAAATCAACTTTTCAGAGGGACTTGTCTTATAACAACCACTGTGGCCCTACGTCATACGTACATGAGAGTCACGGGGACCGGAATATGGCACCCAAACACTACCAAGAATAAAGTGGCCTAAAGGCAACAATACTGGAAACAGCTCTAAACTCAGAACATGTCCTTCTATAAAGGAAATCTTAGCTTACAAGGGCATTCCCGGGGGCCAGAGAGCTGGCTCAGTAGTTGAGAGCACTTGCTGTTCTCACAGAGGACCTGGGTTCAGTTCCCAGCACCCACATACATGGTGGCTCACCACCCCCTGCCACTCCAGTTCCAGCCTCTTCTGACTTCTTCTGGCACCAGGAACACACACACACATTCAGGCAAAACATTCATACACATAAAATAAGATAAATGCATCTTTTAAATTAAGAGAAAGAAAGAAAAGGACTCTTGCATGTACAACAGTGACTCCCTTCCCTGTTCCAGAAAGAGGGTTCTGATTGGCCCTTGACAATGGAGGCTTAATCACCAAGTGTTCAGAACATAAACTGCCCCTTTCTCCTTTGTCTAGCCTCTTCCCGTGTGTTTTGTCATTTTTTGGTGAGCAGGTCTCTGAATCCTCAGCCACACTTTTGTACAGAACTTCTCTGCATATCCAGGGTACTCAAGCCTTTTTCTCTTGTTAATCTCACCAGTGTAAGGGCAGGCCCAAGCTCACTGGATCCTGGAGGGGGCTTGATTCATTTTAAGGTTTGATGAGGGACCGGAGCGATGGCTAAGTAGTTAAGAGCATGAACCGCTCAGCACCTATGTTAGGATGGCTAACAGCTTCCTTTAAGTCCAGATCCAGGAGGTTCAACGCCTTTGACCCCAATGGGCACTTGCACACATATGTTCATACTCACAGACAGACACACACACAATTTAAAATAGTAATTTTGCTGCCGGATGTGCCGACACACACCTTTAATCTCAGCACTCGGGAACCAGAGGCAGGTGGATCTCTGTGAATCTGAGCTCAGCCCGGTCTGCCCAGCAAGTTCTAAGCTGGCCTACACAGTGAGACCCTGTCTCAAAAAGTTTGCTGGAGAGCCAGGGTTCATTCACCCCTCCGTTTAATGAACAAACTCGAGTTAAAGACTTCCTTCCCTGCCAGGCTCTGAGACACAGAGGTGAGCGTGCAGAATCCAGCACTGTTCAGAGAACACCAGCTAATCACCAGGTTCAAAACAGCAAGGCTTCTACAGGCACTCAAGCAAAACGCATTTTCTATCATTCTGCTCTCAAGACTTCCCTGCTAGACTAGCAAAAGCTGGGAGGGGGGCTGGCATGGAGGGGAGGAGAGTGTGGCCAGAATAAGGGAGCCTTGTGAAAAAGAGGTTTATTCCTTCCGTCCACCACCACAGGGTGAACCAGGAGAAAAGTATGAGTGACTTTTTTTTTTAACCCAGGCTGGCCTCTTATAGGTATGGACCTCACAGCTTAATGTTCCTATCTCATAAGAGAAGAAGTTGGAGGAAAATAAAACTATCAAAAAATGCAAACAAAAGAGATTTTAAAAAAAAAGTTAGACATAGTTCACATTTATTTTCCACAAAGTGAAATTAACTTCTTTAAAGGGGATTTTTTTTTTATAGCATATAAAGTAACTTTCTAAAAAGAGAGGTGGCTGATTATCTGTTTTATTGTTTTTTGTGTATTTTGGAATGTGATATGTTGTGTTTGCACACATCCCACAAGTGTGCACAGAGGCCAAGGACGACACCATTGTCCAGCTCTGTCATTATTTATCTTATTTCCTTGCTGGCAGGCAGCAAACCCAAGCACCCCTCCCAGCCCTCTCATTCCACAGCACTGGGGTTGACAAGAGTGACCACGGTTTGCTTTTTATATAGGGTGCAGGGATTCGAGTTCAGGCCCTCTCAACTACAGAGCCATAACCACTAGCCAAGATTTACTTATTAATCAGTGATGTATGTGATGGAGTGGTTTTATGTGCTGTTCCCTTTGACACAAGAGCTCAGAACTGAACCCAGGTTCTCTGCGACAGCAGTCAGTAATCTCTCCATTCCCACAAAGTAACTGTAAATGTCACAGAAACTAAAAAGAAATCAACCCTGACTGCAGCCCTACCATGCAAATGTCACCACTGTTACTACTTCTCAAATTTTTAGTCAAACTTTCTGTTCTAAGCCTTTTGTTTTATTTTTACAAAGTTGTTATTTTATACTCCTGGATAGTGGTGGTACAAGCCTTTAATCCCAGCAGAGACAGGTGTATCTCTGATTTCAAAGCCAGCCTGGTCTGCAGAGCAAGTTCTAGGACAGCCTGAACTACACAGGGAAATCCTGTCTTGAAAAATTGTTATTTTTATATCACATTTGAGGGAATCTAATAAATATTAACAATCAGCATTTCTGTGTTACTAATCTCCATAAATATAATTTTAATGTCTCATTAATGATGGTTCCTAAAACTTTGACAAGTGTTTCTGTGCTCTTAAAACATCTGAAAAGAACCAGGAGGATTCAGAAAGGGGCAGTGAGATACTCACTCTGTAGACCAGGCTGGCCTCAAACTTAGGAGATCTGTCTGCCTCTGCCTCTCTCTGCCCCTCTCTGCCCCTCTCTGCCCCTCTCTGCCCCTCTCTGCCCCTCTCTGCCCCTCTCTGCCCCTCTCTGCCCCTCTCTGCCCCTCTCTGCCCCTCTCTGCCCCTCTCTGCCCCTCTCTGCCCCTCTCTGCCCCTCTCTGCCCCTCTCTGCCCCTCTCTGCCCCTCTCTGCCCCTCTCTGCCCCTCTCTGCCCCTCTCTGCCCCTCTCTGCCCCTCTCTGCCCCTCTCTGCCCCTCTCTGCCCCTCTCTGCCCCTCTCTGCCTCTCTGCCTCTCTGCCTCTGCCTCTCTGCCTCTGCCTCTCTGCCTCTGCCTCCCAAGCTCTGGGATTACAGGCATGCACCACCACGCCTGGCTCAAAAGGAATCTTGTTTTTAATTCTGTTAATATTTAGCTTTTATTTATTGCTAGTCATAACAGGCCCAGAAATCAGTCATGCATATTCAAGACTTCAGTGTTCCAGGCCCTGGGCTGGTCAGCATATCCCCCTCACCTGGCTCCCAACTTCTATTGGCAGAACACTTCAGCTTGAGTTCTACCAAGGCAGTGATGATGTCCAGCTGTCCAATATCAAAGATCCAAACCCATGTCCTGTGGTGCAGAGTTGTATACAAACTTATGTTTATTATCCTCAAACAATCTTATCTCCATACCCATCGCTGCCCCACAAGGGTCTTCAACAGCAGAAAGTGAAACCCAGGAAGAGTGAATCAGATCATTATTTTGATACCAACCATATGTTATGGGCCAACCACCCCTTCACCCACCCCAGTGAGCAGGCCAGTCAGAAGGCTGAAGGACCCTCAGGAGGGCTGTATGAGTGAATCAAGTACAAGCAGAGGAGACGACCCAGACTCACCAGCTCCACAGGGTGGAGTCACAGTCCTGTTTCCACATGTGTCATCCTAACCACTCATTATTCACAGAACACCACCTATGCTAATGGTCACACCTGAGAGGGAGTCTTTAGAAAACAGAGGGGCGGGGGAGGTAGGAGGCACACAGGCAGTCACAGACATGCCTTACAGAAGATTCCAGATGTCTCCGACTCCCACCGTCTAGGCATCCCACTCTGCAAAATAAAACAAACTCCATACACTGACTTTTCTTTTCAAAGCTCTTCATTCTTTTTAAATTTACGTGTGTGTACCGGTGTTTTGCCAGCCTGTATTTGCAGGCATTATATGCATGCCTGGTGCCCTCGGAGGTCAAAAGAGAGCTTTTAGGTTCCAGGAATTGAACGTACAGACAGCTATGAGCCACCGTGAACGCTTGGGACCCAACCTCTGTAAGAGCTACAAGTGTTCTAATCACTGGGCCACCTCTTCAGTCATCACATACTGACTTCATTGTTGTTTATTTGGGTTTTTTTTTTTTTTTTTTTTTTTTGGATGGGAGGTGCATTGTTTTGTTTTACTATTTGTATTTGTTTATTTGTTTGAGAAGCTCTCACAGTGTAGCCCAGCCTAGCCCAGCCCTGCCTTGGGCTCTCAAGTTCTGAAACTGTAGGAATATGCTACCATTTCCACCTTCTCATTTAGACATGTTGTTTCTGTCCTGAGACTGGGTCTCACATCTCCCAAGCTAGCCTAGGAACCTTCCAAACAGCAGAGGTCAACTATGCGTGAACTCCTGAGCCTCCTGCCTCTGGGAATCACACAGGCACCTATGCAACCCTTGATCTCCACTTAATAACTTCACATTTTAGTTTATGAAACCAGGGTCTCGCACCTAGAGTCCAGGCTAGTCTTGAACTTGCTGTGTACACCAAGCCAGTTTCCAACTTAGGGGGCTCCTCCCTAGGTGCTAGAATTACACTCCTGCACCACCACAGCTGGCCTTTTTGACCTGCTTGGGGGGGGGGGGAGGGTGCAGTTCAAGATAGGGCTGGCCTCAAACTCACAGAGATCCCCCTGCCTCTCCCTCCAGAATGCTGGGATTATAGGAGTGTGTACCACCACACCTGGCCTTTTTAACTTTTAACAGCAGCATAAGCACAGAAAGTCTGGCTAGGATACTTAACACGCATCTGGCGACTGTACCTCAATGGTAACCTTAGAGGTCACGTGCTCTCATTTCCACAAGATGCCTCCACCAATCACCATCAAAGAAGGTAACCAGACAGAGGTCATTAAACTAAGTGCCCATCAGCAGGAAAAACAGAAATGCTCAGAAACTACATAACTTACACAAACCATGCCCAAAACATCCTCTTGCCAAACTTTTGACCTAGTCTGGCACTGAGCAACACTAAACTCTAAAAGTGAAGTTTCAGATAGAAATCACGGCTCTCTTTTGACTTAAGTCAGAAGGGTACAGGCTTCACTCTTGCCTCTGAGTTCTCTGGCCTGTCATTTTTCTGGGTAGCAACAATCATGTGTGCCCTTGTTCTCTCCCTGAAGACTTCCCCATAACCCATGAATAGAGCTGGAAGCTGTCCAAGTTGAATTCTAATCCATTAACAGATGTGGCAGTTCAGTGGCTGACAACTTGGTTTTCTTTCTCATCCTCAGAGAAAAATCAATTGCCCAGCAATTTAATGGTTCCCCCTCTTTCATCCTTAGAGACCGACAATTAAAACTGAGTTAGGTCTTAGTGTGTCTGCTTCTGGATGGGAGGGGATGCAAGTCTTCAAGTAGCAGGCCCACTGGACCCAGGGAAAGTAGCTTCTGATCCCGTTCATTGTGTCAATCTCTCCCTGGGAAGTTCCAATCAACTCACTGCCTTTCTCTTAAGTTTTTCCTGACCAGAGAACATTGACTACCAGCATGGGCAAGAAGTATGTATCCTGTGAACTAGAAAGGTAGCTCAGATTGTTGCATGTTTGCTTAGCATGTTTGAATCCACTACATAAAACTACACACCTGTCATCTCAGCACTTGGCTGGTAAAAGAAAGGTCAGAGGTTCAAGGTTATCCTCAGTTATACAATAAGTTCCAGGCCAGCCTGAGTTACATGAAACCTCTCCGGGGAAGAAAAATTTTTGTTCAATGCTCTGTTTGGTTGGTTTTTAATTAGAAAATTACAATGGTGTTCATTATGACAATTAGATAAATTTTCAACAGCCAACTCTATTCATAGCCACAAGACCACACCTATATCTGCACAACACACAGCCCTAGCCCTACATAGAACCAGAAAAAAGCAGGCTGTAGTCAATGCAGTCAATCAGATAAGGAAATGTAAATCAATCTCTCTCTCTTTCTCCCTCTTTCTCTCTCCCTCTTCTCTCTCCCTCTCCCTCTCCCTCTCTCTCTCCCTCTCTCTCTCTCCCTCTCTCTCCCTCTCCCTCTCCCTCCCTCTCCCTCTCTCCCTCTCCCTCTCCCTCCCTCTCCCTCTCCCTCCCCCTCCCTCTCCCTCCCTCTCCCTCTCCTCCCTCTCCCTCCCTCTCCCTCTCTCTCCCTCTCTTCCTCTCTCTCTCTTCCTCTCTCTCTCTCCCTCCCTCTCTCTCCCTCTCTCTCTCTTCCTCTCCCTCCCTCAATCTGTTAAACATAGCTAAAGCACAGATTCCTCACCAATCCCATTGCACAAGGTCTTTTATACAAACCCCTGATTCCACAGAAGCAGCGGTGGCCACTGACCCAGGAAAATCACTTTCCTTCCCACCCCAAACTACTAGAAGGAAGTAACGGGGTAGGAAGAGGGCCCCAAAATGCCATCACTGCCACTTTGGTAAAGGAACTTCCTGAACCATCTTTGCTTTGCCCACGGAGTTCCTGTGGGAAGTGGGGTTTATTACATTAACCCCATCTTTGAATCTGGGTGGTTTTGGTGGTTTGTGGGTTGGCGACTTTGGTTTTAAGTTTGGTGTTTGGGATCTTTTTCCCCCAATGGGATCACAGCTTTAAACATCCTAGGCAAAGCTCTACTATAGCAGGGCTTTCTTTTTTTATCTACATTGTATGGTAGATGGTTGGTAAAATTGGGAAGTCAGCAAGTGAATACCACCCCCTATTAAGTCAGGACTCTTTAGGAGTCAAAGACTTAAAGAGGCTGTTTAAACATGTGATCAGTAAAGCTGACTGAGGGAGCAGCCTGAGCACCCCACCCACCTTCTCTCTTTGCACCTTCTTAAAAATGTTATTACTACACACATATGCGTGTGCACCGGGGAAAAGAGCCACACATGTACCACAGTGCACATATGGAGGTCAGAGAACCTCTCCTTCCATTTTTACATGGATTCCAGGGACCAAACTCTGATTGTCAGGGGTTTATAGCTGATTTTATCAGCTGAGCCACTTCAATGGCCTCTTTTTTTTTTTTTTTTTTTTTTCTCCTTATTCTTCTTTGAGACAAGGTTTCATGTATCCCAGCTGGTCTCTAGTATACTATGTAGCCAAACATGACCTTGAACTCCTGATCTTCCTGCCTCCACTTCCAGAACGCTGAAATTAAAAGTGTGCACTACCAAGCCTAGCTTAACAAAATGTCTTTAAATCCTTCAGTGTTGCAAATTCGTATATCATGAATCAAGTCATATGGCAAAATATGTAAGGAGATGAATTTCAGAACCACTAGGATGATACTGATTTTGATAAACAAACAGTAAAAAACTTAAAATACAAATGTAGCTTGTTTTCAAAATATTCTACCCAGCAGTCTTGGTAAGATGTCTGTTTCCCCCTGAGATCACCCACTTACAAAGTTCCCCAGTTTTTACTCTTACAAGTAGCGGTTTCAGTCAGGCAGTGGTGGAACACGACTTCAATCCCAGCACTCGGGAAGCGGAGGCAGGTGGGATCTCTGCATTTGAGGCCAGTCTGGTCTACAGACTAAGTTCCAGGACAGCCAGAGCTACACAGAGAAACCTTATCTTGAGAGAAAAAAAAACAAAACGACAACAACAAAAACAAATAGCTGTTTCAGCAAATTGGTTCAAAATATTTTCTACTTCCAAGATATTTAGGAAAAAAAAAAACAAAACAAACTAACAAACAAAATTCTCAGCTCTACCTTTCCTGATAGCCCCAGGGCAGAACAGACCAGTTTAGATGGCATTTTCTTTTTAAAGATAAGAGCACTCAGGCGGGTGACAGATGACAATCTTCTACCCACAGTATCCAGCAAATCACAACATTCCGTCAGCTCACAACAGCAGGAGGGCAGCATTTCACGAAATGCAACCTCAGACTTGAAAAGCATTCGCAGTGTTTGGTGCTCCTGTACAACTTTGAGGAAGGAAAACAAAATTTGAATGAGCAAAGTGTTGGATGCTTCGGAGGATGGCTACCTCACAGACAGCTAGTGCAAGACTGGTAAAAGATACAGCAAAGGACAAGAGGGGGCTGGGAGGCCAGGACAGTGGAACAGGAAGATTACAGCTCCCAAGCCGACAGCAGATTTAACTGTCTTAATCCTGGTACTTAAGAACCCAGAGCACAACCTTCCTGCAAGCAGATGTGTGTAGCCAACAAGAAAGTGTCATTCACACCTGTTAGGTCAATACTAACTAGGGGAAAGAGAGCCACAAATGACATATGGATTTAAATAACGAGTTTGGGGGAAGGACTGGGCAGAGGTCAGCCTCCACTCACTTTCTAACTCCCTTTATGTTCTGTGGCCCACCCGTGGGTCAATGAGATAACCCCTGAGTTTCCTGCCTCCATCCACCCCCCAAGTACAAGGGCAGCAATCATGTGCCATCTCCCCTCATTTGTGCAAGGCTGGGGATCAAACCCAAGGCTTGGTGCACAGTAAGCAAACACTTCCTTCCAGCTGAGTTACATTGATTATATAATGATTTCCATATTAGGAGCTCTAAGAAGGACCTGTGGAGTATTTTTAACACATTTAACCCTCAAATTAACCTGCAACCATTTGTTTGCAGCCTCTCTGAGAACTGGGAGTTCCAACTAAACATCTGACACAAAGTAAGCTTCATCTAACCACCCAACCACCATAATACCAACTGGTTACAAGAAAGCAGATGGGAACACAGCTAGAAACTTGACCATGATACAGATAAATTAGCAACTATCTTTCTGTGCTGGCCATGGCTGTGTGTGCCCTTAATATCAGTACTTGGGAGGCAAACGGTGAGTTTGCCACCAGATTGGCCTACATAGGGTGTTCTAGGACAGCCAGGACTACAGTGAGAGACCTTGTCTCAGAAAAAGAGAGAGAGAGAGAGAGAGAGAGAGAGAGAGAGAGAGAGAGAGAGAGAGAGAGAGAGAGGAGAAAGTTCCAGGATAGCCAAGGCTATATAATGAGTTCCTGTGCTCCATCTGTGAACCCTGAAATCATTGTCACTCCCCAGGGGAATTCTGGGACTCCAGGACACTTGAAAATGTGTTTCCACTAAATTTTCCAACAAAGCAGACCTTTCTCACAAGAAGAGAAACAACCAAGCTATGTGTTGCAGAGTCTTCCCCCAAGGATACAAAGTTGCCAGCTCTCAGCCACATTTTCTGATCTGATACCCCCCCCCCTTCCTATCTCCTGGAAAGAACAGAAGGTACCATGAGCAGAGTCATCTTTGTCATTTTCTTATGGTGGACACAGTGACTCCATCAGAAATTTATCTGGCCTGAATAAACAAGAAAAAAACATTTTTAATCCGTTTCTATTTCTGACATTACAATTCAGGAAGTCTTCTAGTTTTCTAAACGTGTTTAGAATGCATATGCTTTTCTGTGAAGGTAAGATTTCCTATAATGTATATATTCTTTCTGACTCCTCTTCAAGGACTAAGGGCACAAGAGACTTCAGTGTCTTTCTTGAAATTTCAAACTAAGTTTGGAGTTTCTGGTGAATATTTTCTCCCCTTCTCAAAGCTCTCCTCATGAAATAAACCCTAGCCTCACGCCAGCCCACCCACCCCCACACTGCATAGATATCCTTCAATAAGAAACACAGCCCAGGGTGGGGTGGGAATGTAGTTCAACAGTAAAGTACGTGCCCAGTATGTGTGAGCCCCTAGATTCACTCTCCAGCTCAGAAAAAAAGAAGGAAGAGGGAGGAGAGCAGAAGGGAGATAAGGGGAAGAAAAGTCTAGGTTGCTTTCTAGTTATTGCTGAACAATTCAATCAAACCTCAACAGCATAGGCTACAGTATTTTCCTCAGTGGACAAAAGACTAAACCCTGAGAGATATGGAGAAGGGTCAGGACCCCTAAGATGCAAACAAATCCGTGTGATACTTAGAACAGAAGCTGACCACCAAGAGAGATCCTGAGTTCTGCATCGGCTTTCTCAAGTTGCTCAGTGACTGTGCATTCCTTCTGATGGCTAATGGTGCAAATAAGTGAGCCATTCTCCTGCGTAAGAACAAGGGCATTCCTCTCTTAAAGGTGACAAAAACTGGAGGCGCTCTACTTCAAAATATTAAGGCAATAAAAGAAAAGCTAATATTTATTTAGTACTTAATTTGTGCCACACACTATCCATGAACCGTGACTTTGGCAAGCCTATAAAATACATCCCATCTACCCGCTTTAGGGAGACATGGGGATTAAGTAACCTATCCAAAACCACACAGCAACTGATTAGCTGGACCAACTTGAAGCCAAATACATTAGGCTTCAAAGGCCACGTCCTTAACCACTATAGGAAGAAACCTAATAGGCAACATATGTCCAATCCTCTCAATTACTGCATAATTCTGTAGCGACATTTAATACCACATGTCTTCAGCCACACCGAATCTCACCTGATCTTAGAAGCTAAGCAAGGGTGGGCCTGGCTAGTGCTTGGCTAAGAGCTATTTGTTTACACATTATCTGAACTTTCAACACAGGAACAAACCAGATGAAGCTGGCCTCATAGCACAAGCCTGTAAATCCCAACCCTGGAAGAGGCTCACAGAGAAGGGCTTTAAGCTGGAGGCCAGCCTGGGTCACAAAACAAAAGTGTTGAAAGAAAGAGGAGGAGGAGAGAGAAGGAGGAAGATAGACACCAGAAAGTGAGAAAAATGAAGAGGTTAATGCTGAGACCAATGTAATTTAGGGCTATGTTCATTTATTTCTTGTTTTATGTTTTTAATGTGTGGTTGTTTTTCATTGTTGTCATTTTGTTTTGCTTTTATTCTATAAGGATTTTGTCTGCATGTCTGTCTATCTGTGTGTCTATTATTTGGTGCCCTATGAAGACCCAAAGAGGGTGTCAGATCCCCTGGGACTGGATTCCAAATGGTTGTGAGCCACCATGTAGGTGCTGAGAATTAAAACTGGGTCCTCTGAAAGAACACTGCTCTTAACCAATGACCCATCTCTCTACCCTATTTTGCTTTATTTTTGAGACAAGGACTATAGAACAAGCTGGCCTACAGGTCACTATGTAACTGAGGATAGCCTCAGACTTCTAGCCCCCTTGTCTTTCCCTCTCTACAGTGTTGGGGGTACACACAACCAAACTTGGTTTACGCGATATTGGGAATCAAACCCCAGACCCCGTGCATATTAGGCAAGCAAGGCACCAACTGAGCTAAATCCCCAGCCCAGGCCTCCTGTCAATTATTATTATCAGAAATTCTCTGCTCTTTTCAGAGAGAGAGAGAGAGAGAGAGAGAGAGAGAGAGAGAGAGAGAGAGAGAGAGAGAAAGAGAGAAGGAAAAAGAAACATGCTTTGCCCGCTATTAGATTGGGTTGTCAAAGTAGTACGATAAATTAACTAACAAAACTGGTTATGCAGCAAATGAGACACAGTCTCGGAATTCTCACCCTGGTTACATCTAGGATCTACCACTAAACTAAGATGGGCTGTGTGCTGGGCTTTCAGAAGGGAGGACTAAGACAAAAACCAGTGTTTTAGGACACTTCAGGAACAAACCACAACACCAAGTATCTAGATGAAAAGGAGAGAGCGCAAAGCCTGGAAACAGTGGTGAACTACTGCAAGGCTCCAAGGGTTTGGAAATATTCAAACGAGAGAAGCAATAACAACTGTCCATAGTGATAGTCTCTAGGGAAGGGCTCTGAGAGCGGAAAGCGAAAATAAAACAGGGAAGCGATCTTGCTTGTGTGTGAGCTGGATTTGTGTAATGAAAATGAAATCTCTCAAGACATTTAAAGTTTCAGACTAGAATTTTTAAATGTACAATGGTTGTTTAAATTTTAATAGCTATTTTTTTATTGCTTTTTTATGTATTGTGTTTGGGGTCATCTGGAGGTCAGAGGAAAACTTTTAGGGGTCAGTTCTCTTCTACCTGGGTTCCCCAAGATCATACACAGAGTGTCAGGCTTGGCCACAAATGCCTCTACCTGCTGAGCCATCTCATTGGTCCTGCAGCAGTAACTTTGATCTGCAACCACAATGTTAACTCCAGGATGGCATGTTCCTCCTACTAAAGAAGAAATCAAGCTGGATGTAGTGACACATGCCTGTAGGCCAGCGAGTCAGGAGGCTGAAGCAGTAAGACGACAAGTTCAAAACCAGCTGGCCAACTTAACAATGCCCGATTTTTAAAGATAATTTAAAAAGAGATAAGGCTGTAGCTTAAGGTCCTGGGTTCAATCTCCAGCACTGCCCAAAACAATGACAAATCAAATAAAGGATAAACTGCTAAAGACAAAAAGCACCACACTCAGTTACAGATAGGGGTTGGTGGCAGAGTGCTTACCTAGCGCACACAAAGCCCTCTCGAGCATCACCTGAACTCAGAGCTGCTGAGCACGCCTGTAATCTCAGCACTCTTCAGGTGGAGGCAGCCAAGTTGAGAAGTTCAAGGCCACCACAGTGAGTGTGAGGCTAGCCCTGGGATAGATGAGGCTCTGGCTTCCCCCCAAAAAATAAAATAAAATAACCACCAATAACAAACAAAGCAACATTCTCATCCTACCCCAGTTTCCTCTCCAATTTAAGTAAAACAGGGTTCATCGAGTTACGTTTTTACCCACATGTTTCACATGATCAGAATTAGGAGAAAGGGAACCTTAAAGCATTGCAAACTCAGACACTAAAGGGAAAGAAATATTAGAACAGGTCACACAACACCATTCAGCAGACAGAGAGCAGCAGCCCAGGCGGAGGGAAGGTGCTTGTCTCCAAACAGAGACTGCAACGGGAATCGAACATTCGATGATGAAAAGACCCGGGAGCAGTGGACTTGGTGTCCACTCACTCATCGCTGCTGCTGCTGCTGGATGACAAAGCCAAACATGAGAAGGTTTTGAAATATCAAAGCTGGATTTTTTTTTTAACCTGCATGAGTGTTGTCTGTATGTATGTCTGTGCACCACGTGTGCAGAGTGCCTGCAGAGGTCAGAAGCAAGCATGGGACCCCCTGGGATGGGTGTTACCAACAGCTGTGAGCCACTATGAGGTGTTGGGAATTGAACTGAGGTTGTCTGGGAGAGCAACCACCAACACTTGTAACCACCGAGCCATCTCTCCATCCCCAAGGTCAATGTTTTATCAGGCCATGGTGATACACACATTCGGAGTCCCACTACTAGGAAGGCTGAGGCAAGATTGCTCAGACCTAAGCATCAGAGTGAGGTTTTGTCTCAAGAGTGAAAGGGGGCCAGAGAGATGACACAGCAGTAAGAGCATTTACTGATTTTTGCAGAAGACCACCCAACCTACTTCAACAAGTTCACAAGCATCTGAAACTGCAGCCCCAGGGAATCCCATGCCCTCTTCTGGCCTCTATAAGCACCCCACTCAACATGCACAAACACATACATAGACACAAAGATGCCTAATTTAAATATATGTATATACATATATATACATATACATAAATAAGTAAAATAATGATAAAGGGGAGGAAGAAAAGAGGGAATGGAGGAAGAAATTTTGCTTTCAATTAATAATTTGTGAAAAGCCCGGTGACGGAGGCACATGCCTTTAATCGCAGCATTTGGGAGGCAGAGGTGGCTGATCTCTGTCAGTTTGAGGACAACCTGGTCTACAGAGTGAGTTCCAGGACAGCCAGGACCACATAGAGAAACATGGTCTTGAAAAACCAAACCAATAATAATAAATATATCAAAGTGCTTAGCATGAAACTGAAACAGTGTGCGCTCAATAAATACCAGCTTCCTCCTTTCTGAACTGAATTTCCAGCCGCCAGCTAGCCGTCGGGTTGATATTAAACACCTGACCCTCCACATTACCCCTCTCTCTCTAACCGTTATCTGGCACACACTGTGAGATCCTCCCTTCCCACTTCTCTGTAACACTTTCACTCTGTTCTGCAATGGTTTTCCTCATTCACCTGACTCCCTGTATTTGGGCACCTGACTCTAGTACAACTATGCATGTGCACATGTGTGTGCAAGTCTCATGTGACCCAGTGTGTATGCGTGAGAGGGGAGGGGGGGTCTCGAGTGACCCAGGGTCTCATGTGGCCCAAGCTAGCTAGCCTTAAAGTCTTCGTGTAGCTGAGGTGAGCTTGATCTTGGACTGCTTTGACACCACAGCTACTCTATGTGGTGCTGGGGCTATGTGCATGCTGGGCAGACATTCTATCAATGGAGCTGTACCCAGCTTTCTCCGATTCATCTTTTCAGAACATTTTCATGAAGCCCCTCACACCAAACATTCACTGTGGTTCCCCACTGGCTATGAGAATATACTCCAAATACTCTTGCATATCAAACCCACTCAAATTAACCAAAATAACCAGCACCAAATTCTGCCCAAACCTGTGCTTTCCTTCAGCATGAAATTTACCCTCTTCTATTCCCTGTGCATAAACCCTCATGGGTCATTAGGAGCCAATTACATACACAGCTCAACCATGCCATTAAAATTAGCCCCCGTGTCCCCGAAGCTGTATTAATCACCGCTGGCTGGGTGCACCCAAACACTCCTTTTCTCAACTGGCATTTCCTCCATTCCAGAGACTGTGGAGACTTGCTCACTGGCCACCTTCCCCAGCAACTAAGCACTCAGAGCCACGTCTGTTTTGATTCTGATTGTCCCTGAACAACTGTCCCTTGTGCATGGTACCCCTGAACTGAATCTAACGCAGTGGTTATTGTTTTAAACTTGACCAGATTAAGAGGCTCCTAGGGAATAAGTGGGGCACACCTGTTGAGTGTGGCCGTGAGGACTTTTCCAGGAGGGTTAATGTGGAAAGAGGGATCTACCCTGAATGTAGTTGGCGCCAGCTCCTAGATGGGGTTCTAGATTGTATAAATGGGGGGAAAGGAGCTCCAGGCGTAGGCAGTGGCTGGGAAGAAGGAAGTAACAAGAGAGAGGAGGGGGGATGTGCAGGGAGGAGAGGGACGGAAGGAAGAAGGAAGGAAGGAAGGAAGGAAGGAAGGAAGGAAGGAAGGAAGGAAGGAAGGAAGAATGGATGGAAGAAAGGAAGGAAGGATATAAGGAAGGATAGAAGGAAGGAAGGATAGAAGGAAGGAAGGATAGAAGGAAGAAGGATAAAAAGGAGTTCACAGGAGAGTCAGGAGTTCAAAGTCATGCCCAGATGCACAGTGCATTTGAAGTTTTGCCTGGACAACAGGAAATGTGGTATTGTCTTTAAAACAAAACAGGAGAAAGGCGGCTGCCTTCATTAACCAGCGTTCATCTATCTCTATGGATGCATAGTCAGTAAGACCACTGCTACGCCTTCCCACCAGGACAGACCTTGCTGTCCTGGAACTCACTCTCCAGAACAGGGTGGCCTCAAACTCACAGAGATCCACCTGCCTCTGCCTCCCTTGAGACCTAGGATCCTTCAAACCTTCCCTTCCTTAAGCTCCTGGTGTCGGGTGTTCTGTCACAGCAGTGTTGCCTGTAGTAACTACTGCTTATGACCACCTGTTCTGTGGGTATTGTACGGTTTCCTGCATCACCCAGTAATACTCATAAACCCTATAAACACGACCTTCTTTAACTTTCCTCTGCTCACAGAAGGTGCCCCAAGTAGTACAGCCACATGAGCCAGAGCCAGGACTTGAGCCAACCTCAGGCTGGCTTCGGGGACCATGTTCTCAAGTCTATTGCACCACAGTCCCTAAACTTCCCTCTCCCCAGACCAATAATGATCCCTGGGAGCAAAGCTCAGCATGAAGACGCCAGTTAATTGTGTTTGACCCAGGTGTATCTGTAGACAGACTGACAGTGTCCGGTATTCATTCATGTCTCTCCTTTTCTGACTCCCACCCACCCAGATCCCCCTAAAAAGAATTCAGAACAAAAACGACTTGAGAACATTCTTTGCAATATACACAGTATAAGTTTATAAGGCCTCACAGGTCTGTACATAGATCCTGAGAAAATGTGCCAGGTCATTCCAAAACATGCTCTCCCTGCCCAGACCTGAAATCAGCAGCAGTTGCTAAGAAAACACACAGCCAGCCGTGAGACAACAAGATGACTCACAGACGGAGCTGGCTCACCCGCTGGCTCCCGGGAAGAGCACCCACAAAGAACCTTTGGGACTTCATCATTCCGGCAGTGGTGAATAGGCAGGGTGTCTTTATAAGCAGGCCGGAAGGGAAGACACTTTGTTCTTGAGGAAACTTTTTATATATATATATAAAATTATTACCCATCACAGTTGAAGTTTCCCGTGATGAGAAAGCAAGTGCAAAGACCTCAGAAGTGGCAACCTTGCTTTTGAAACCCTTGTTTACGTCCTTGTATCTTAAGAGGGGAAACTTTTCCTCAATATCACCGAACAGTAACGATGAAGAATGTTCTGACGAGAGCACGCCAAGAACCCATTTTCATCGCCAACATGAAGTGCAAACAATGGACACGTTTCACTTTTAATGAATAGAATTTGTAGCCACGGCTGCTTTTCAGCTTCGCCTTTCCTTTCTGAATCACCAACTCAACCCCTGCACTTCCAATCATGTTTTTCAAAACAGGGTTTCCCTGTGCAGACCATGCTGTCCTGGAACTCACTCTCCAGACCAGGGTGGCCTCAAACTCACAGAGATCCACCTGCCTCTGCCTCCCTTGAGTCCTAGGATTAAAGGCATATGCCACCACTGCCTGGCCACCAACTCGTACTTTTTAACTAACAGTTTTGCCAAGCATGAGTGTGCCCAACAATCCCTTCCCATGTTGCCTACAACACAGTTGTCACAACTTATAGACCTTTGGGTCATGGGTTTCTGGATCTGTGTGGGACCCAGGAAATACCCATGAACAGCTTTCCACACCAATCCCACACACCACATCATTTCATCCATAGATAACTGGACTGGACATTGTTTGGGGTTCCTGGGGCTTCAGCGACAAACCTGAAACTGATCATGTGATCTGTGGCCAGTACCGATCCGCAGCAAGCAGCACTTTTAAGTGAAAATTAGCTAACTCCTAAGGTATGAACTCTTAATTAATGGCTCATGACAAAGCAGCTAAGCATGAAGATCTCAGTCATAGGTGATAAAAATCAGGCTTCCCTCCCAATACCACTTAACTCCTGAGCCTGGGAAAAACAGGCAGTGTCTGTGTAAGTCAGTCCTGCCCTCTTTCTCCAAAACTAAACATACTCAGAGGCTGACCTTTGGCAAACTGTGTTATTCTAACCTTGAAGGAAAGACTGCACAGAGCACACTAAGACTGGTGTGGTTCTCCTGTTGCTTTTTTGTTTATCCTATGTGCATGTGTGGGCATGTTCATGCCATGGTGCACATGTGGAATTCAGAGGAAAACTTTCAAGGGTCAGGTCTCAAGACCATGTGAGCTCCAGCACTCCAACCCAGCTCATCAGGCTTGGTGCCAAGTGCCCTTACTCTCCTGCCCTTTAATTATTTACTATTTATTTATTATTGAGATAATGTCTCCTCTGGCCCAGGCTAACCTTGAACTCAGTTTGCAGCAGAGATGCTTAGAACCTGTCATCCTCCTGCCTCCATCCTCCAGGTGCTAATATTACATACAGGTATGGGCCCACTCTTGACTTATGCAGTGATAAGAATAGAATCAAAGTCTTTGGGCACTGCAATGTTAGACAAGGATGCTGCCAACCAAGTCATATCCCTAATCCCTAGTCTTCCCAGGTTCTGGGGTTATAGGCACAAATCACCATGCCCAGACTAAAATTAGGGTTTTCCATATGACACTTCCTCAGTTCCACCTAGAGTTCCCATGTATACTGGACACAAATGCCACATTTCTAAACCAAAACTCACAGGTTTTAAGAGCTGGAAAAATTCTCCAATATCCTCTGCTCCTCTGCCCCAGTGGTACAATCTGGAGCACACAACAGCATCTCTTTCCAGCCTTGTTTACAGATAAGACTGCTGCAATGTTTGATTCTATCTATAGATGGACAACTGGTCTACCAAACCATACTTTTGTTTTCTGTTGATTTGTTGGGGTAAATCTGAGATGGGATCTTACTTGGTAGACCTAATGGACTCAAAATACACTATACAGAACAAGTTGGCTTGAACTCTTGGCAATCTTTCTGCCTCTGCTTTCTGAGTGCTGGGACAGGTGTGAACCACCATGACCAACTTCCCAGACAGCACTTTGAGAAGTGGTTGCTCCTACTGACTCTACTTGGCCATGCAGTCGTCTTCACTCCAGTGATCGATGACTGACCTCATTTACAGTGGTATATAGGACACTTCCACTAGACAGCTCACTAAAAGCAATAGGACCCAGCTCTTTCTCTTACTTCCTAGTCCGAGACAGAGAGCATCCGGGAGCATCCTTGGAGCTGGAACCTGTGGTGGTCATCTTTCTCTGCTATAAGTGATTTCTCCTGGAATAAACATCAATCAGCCTATATTGTGTCCCAGAATCTTATTTCCCATGCAATAGGGATCCAACAGGTAACTGAAAAATGACTAGTTGCACAATTTGAATACATACTCAGCAGAGATGAGCTACTCACCCACTGGTACAAACCACAAATACTGGTGGCACCCAAAAGGAGAAGGAAGGTCAACTAGAGCCAGATGCACAGCATACTCCAAAGGGACTGGAGAACCGTATCTCACCTTGTAGTTCCATCAAATACAGATTCAAAACCAAGAGCTTGAAGCGGACTTTTGTGAAATGTGTTTCTCTGGCCTAGGGTACTTTTTAACTCACTCATCAACAGGGAGAAATGCTTTCAAATTCAGCATTCAGGGCTTCTCAGGGCCTGTCAAATGGCAGTGGAGACAGATTCCTTCTCCCCACTTACCTCCTTCCTCCTGACGCTGTCAGAAGAAAGAAGAGTGAGTGTGCCAGACACACTTGACTATGTGAACTCCAAGTCCAGTGGTTATGCTTTCCTGATGCCTTGGAGTTCCCTACATGCTCTACTGCTACAACCATCCATGACACATCAGTCAACTCAGCGTAAGGCCGATTCACAGTGCTTGGAATGGTAGTTCACACTTGGAAATCTGGCACTTGGGAGGCATAGGTAGGAGACTGGCAAGTTCAAGGCCAGCCTAGTTTACATAGTATGTTCCATGCCAGTCAAGACTTCAAAAGGACCCTCTAGCCCCCAAAAGGGGGAAGGTAGAACAGTTGTTTGTTTTGCTGGATATTCGTTCTGGCACAGGACTTTAATCCCAGTACTCAGGAGGAAAAGCAACCAGGGGTTCAAGGTCATCCTTGGCTACAAAGCTGGTTGGGAGCTAGCTGGGCTACATGAAACCCTATTTTTGATTTCTGAGCTTCATTCCTTTCTTCAAAATTTATTTAACTTTATTTGAGAACCCAATCACCTAAATATAAATTCTTTCATTTTTTTCCCCCACCTAATGAAATAGTAAGATAAAGACCATAACCAACCAGTATACTACTGTGAGGGAATACATGGCTTTCTTGTTATTCACATCTCTCCAAAGGGCAATTACCTACTCAAGAAACAAAAGCACAGAGCATGAACTTTAGAACAGCTGAGAAGTAAAGGCAGAAGGGAGGTGCCAAGGTCAAAAGGCGGAAGATGCTGGAGTGGTGACTCAGCTCATTTCCAGCACTCAGGAGGCAGACGCAAGAATGTACTACAAGTTCAAGGCCAACCTAATTGAAGCTTCAAGACACTGAAAAGGGGCTGGCGAGGGGAGAGGAGGAGAGAGGAAGGGAAGTACAGCTCTCTGTGGCTTTCACAAACCACAGGAAGTGGTGTAAGGCTGCTTTCAGGGAAACTGGGATATGCTGCAATCATTACTCAAAAATGACAGGCAACAACCAGAAATGGGGGGAAAATAGAATTCTTAAAATTCTTGGCCCAGTGTGACGGCTCAGCAGACAAAGGCACTTGCCACCAAATCTGGCCACATAAGTGCAGTCCCTGGGATCCTCATGGTGGAAGAGTGAACCAGTCTCCACAACCTGTCCTCTAACCTCCACATGTATGCCATGGCACACATGTCTGTACATGTCCAAATACATTAATAATTTTCTAATGAAAGAAATATAACAGGAAGGAAGAGGAAATCAATTAAAGAGAAAAAAAAAAAAAAGGAAAACATTGGAGAGCTGCTTCCCTGAGCTCCAGCTCCCCCACATCTCTGCTAAATGATGTTCTGTGAGGGAATCTCTCTAACTGCTGGACATTTCAAGGTCCTCTTGACCACCAGACCCTAGATGCCAGTAGCAAACACCTTTGACTCCCAAACCCTGTTTCCAGGCACCACTTCCAACAGTCAACACGTGCTGCCAGGGATGGAGTGGACTTCCCTTCACACTTTATGCTAGAAGCAAAAACAAAGTTCATAGGCCTAAATGTACAGTCGCAGCTGTAAAATTCTTTTAGGAATTAAGAAGAAGGGGAAGGAGGAGGAGAAGGAGAAGGAAGAGGAGAAGGAAGAAGAAAGGAGAAAGAAGGAGGAGGAGAAGAAGAAGATAATGATGATGAAGAGGAAGGAAAGAAGGAAGGAAGAAAGGAAGGAAGGAAAGAAATTTCTGTGAGCAGATTATTTACCTAGAGATAATACCAGAAGTACAGTCCATGAAGAATAAACCAATAAATCAGAACCGAAACCCAGAAAAATAGCGGTTAAGACAATGGGAGACAGTTATGGTTTGAATGCCATCTCCTACAACTATGAAACTTAACATCATACAATAGTATTAACAGGTAGGACCGTGAAGAGGCAACAAAAGCCAGGAGTGCTCAGCCTGCAAGCGTGGATCACTGATGTCATGGCACATCTGTTGTTACTGGCCTTGCCCTTCCTTTACAGGACAATGCGCCAAGAAGGTCCTCTAAGGTGCTGGCCTTCTAGTAAAGTTTCGTGTATAAATTTCCCAGTATGGTGTGTTCCGTTATAGCAGCACAAAATTGGGTAGCTGATAAAGGACTTGAAGCAAGAATACACAAAGAATCCTGAAACACAAGAAAAATACAATCATGTCTAATAAAAAAATAATAACAAACTTTTTAATTTGAAAGAGCCAGTGGGATGGTAAAGGCACTTGCCACCAAGCCTGATGACCTGAGCTGGATCCCTGAACTATTCAAAGGTGAAAGAATCAAACCATTTCTGGCCCCTACACACAGGCCATGGTACTAACACACCTACACACACATCATACACAAAGACAATAATAAATATAAAAACAAAAGCTCTTAAAATGTTAGACATCAAATTTTCAAACGTTTTAAATTATAAAGGCTGAGAGGTAGCTCAGCAGGTAGAAGCACTTGCCTCACAAGAAAGTGATGACCTGAGTTTGAGACCCAGAAAGTTGTCCTGAGTGACACCCATGGCTTATGTGTGCCTACACTCTCACACCCATCAAACACACATATGCACATATACCCACTAATAAATACAATCTTAATACTAAAATGGAATGATCTACTGATATAACCATTTGAGTGAATCTCAAGATAATTGTTAACTGAAAGAAGTCAAGGCAAAGAAAACAAGAGAGAACATGCAATCCCATTCTAAACTTCAGATCCATTGGTCTGTCCTGCTCCTGGGCAGAATCAGATGCCTCCCTCTTCAAACAGCCCCAGGAAGCTCATGACTTCTGGTGTTGCCATGTGAGTGCTGCCATGGGTCCTCCTCCTATTGAACCAGCCGATCCATCAGCACACAGATGAACCTTTTGACTTTTGTGCAGCATTGAAACATAGATGCTTCAGAGGTCAGTGGTTTCTGACCCAAACTCTATCAGTGTTGTAATCTCCCCCAATTCCTAGATTTTTAAACCATAAAATATGACTAATAAGACTACAGGCCAGGAGTATTCCCATTTGCATACCCCCCCCCTTCCAGTTGTTGAGGCAGTTTTAGAGTCTTATGCTTGCTTGGACACGCCTCCTACCTCTGCCTCGAAAGTACTGGGGTTATAGGTGTTTGTTCACACCACACAGCTTCCATCATTCCTTTTTATGTTCCCTTAGTAGTAGAGGCCTAACCACAGTGACCAATAAATCCACAGCATCCAGGCTCTTTGCCGCCTCAAGGCCTCTATACAAAACCATGTCAGTAGTTTCAAGCCTGTCTCCTCTTCACAACCTCCCATCCTATCCACAGTACAGCTACTTTCTCCCCTTTTCAAGTCTCAGTACCACTGTCTCCTTTCAGGAGCCCCTGGTCACTCTGCCTCAGCTCTCCATCATTCCCTTCCTCCTCCTACTCAACAGTTAAGGAGGACCTACTACACACCAGGCACTCTTCTGGATTCTCAACACACAGCAATGAAGCAGATTTCCATGGCTCATACCTGTAGCCCTAGCCCTCAGGAGGTAAAAGCAGGAGGACCAATCTAGAAAATCACAACATGGCAAATTCAAGGTCAGTCTGTACTACCTGAGATTTTGTCTCAAAGAAGAAAGAGAGGCTGCAGCTGTGGGTGAGATGTCTTAGAGAGAGCTTGGGCAGGATGAAGTTAGTATGGGAAGGCAAATTATAAACTAGGGAGTGATGCAATTTACATTAGGCAGCCATAGGTGCTATGGAGACAAAAGTTATGAAGAAGAATGGGTGTTGCTAGGGCAACTGTGACTTTAAATCTGGGAGTTACTGAGACAATAGCATGGAGCAAAGAAAAGGTCAGGGGCTATAGGAAGGAAAGCAGGGGAGGGACCACATCTCAGGCAGAGCATCATAAATCTAAAGACCCTTAGCAGCCAGAGAGCTGATACAACTAAGGCCCTGAGCAGGTCATGGAGAGAGCAGGAGGTGAGACCAGGTGGGTACCCGGATAAGAAAGCTGAAACCAAAAGGTGTCTCTGGCAGCCCCTGGTAGGTCTGTGCCTATCACAGAGAGCAGGGATGGCATCTAGACAATTCTGACCTACAGTATGAGGTCAGACCTTATGATTAAACTGGACATGGTGCAGTAACCATTATCCCAGCTACTCTAATTGCAGACCAAGGTAGGAGGATCCCAATCAAGTTAAAGGCCAGCCTGGGCTACTTAGCACATCCTGGCCTCAAAATAAAATTGAAAAAGGCTGGGGTATAACTCAGTGATAGAATATACAGTCCTGGGTTTAGTCCCTAGTAAATAAGCAAATGAACACTAAGTGTGTTGTTAATTTAGTAATGTATTTTATTTTCCACCTGTTTTGCCTACTAGATAAAGGAAGTAACTACAGCTGCCTTGTCCACACCATATTCCCAACATCTAGCACAATGCATTCTACATACTCAATAAATGCTTTCAGACCCACAAGACAATCACATAGCCTATCTGTGGGTTCAAAACAAGCACCTGACAAATGAACATTACAAGTATTACATAACGCCCCCCCCCCAGAGTCCAGCACAATCATTGGCACATTGCAAGAGATTACTTGCAAAAGTGAATGTTGGTTAAATTACTGAAAATCTCTACTTAAAACACAGGGAGAGTCACAAATGAATGACAAATGGGTAAAGGACTTTGCATCCCTGGCATAGTTAACTTAAATGGGACCGATTCCGTTTTGAATCTCCCATTATACGAGCACCTGGTGCTGCTGAGGGCACAACCCAGGCTCACCCCACTGTGACTCAGTCCCTTAAACACTGCCATATTCAGCAGCACCATTAGCCCAAGCCCTCTGAAACGCTAATAAAATTTCTAAGTGGGCAAACTTGTACTTTTGTTTTTAAAGAGACTCTTAATATATCAGGCAAGCTGATCTAATCTGGTTTAATTTTGGATTCCTAAAAATTCAAATAGAAGCTCATTAAACCATGTGGGGTAGCTCCCAGTTGTAATTCCAGAACTCGGGAAGTGATAGGAGGGTGGGGTGAATAAAGAGTTCAAAGGCAGCCTCAAGAACACAGCAAATTCAAGGCTATCCTTGAGACCCAGGTAAACAAAGATTTAAAAAAAAAAAAACAAAAAAACAAAAAACCCTCCACGATTTATTCATTACACCTGTTCCCACCACCCCGGGTGGGTGGGGAGATGAGAAGGAGGAGACCTCTCACAGGCAGGACCAAGGCCTCAAGGTAGTCTCCGCAGGAAAAGCCTTTGGAAGTCTTGTGAAATTTCCAGAAAGAAAACTGGGGGCGCAGTCATGCATTGAGGCGTGCAAACACATCAAAAAAATCCCAGGCCATAAAAACTGAATGCTTCCTCTCCCGTGATAGCGTTTACTGGTACCGAAGCTGCCAAGAGGCCAGGTATGTTTAACTGTGTCCCCACCCGAACACGCGATGGGATTATTAGAGCATAGTCACAGAGTTTACCTGCACCAAGAGCTTTGGAGCGATGGAAACTTTTAGAGAAGCAGGTGAAGTTGCTTCAAATCAAACTTTCAGGCATTTTTTAAAAGCCGGGCAAAGCGCTAAACGGCCACAAAGACCCTCCCGGGTTTGGCTCAGGCTGGCGGGTGCTTGTGCACAACCGTGTCTGCTGCCTCTCGGCTCCGACGCTCCCTTCCACTAGGGGAGGAGAAAACAACTTTCGGAAATAAAGCGCGTCCACAAAGACAAGTGTTACACTGGACTTGTCCACCTCCATCTAATGAAGCGGCTCCTGTGTCTAGCAGCAGTCTGTAACACAAATCCAGGGCCCCCCACCCCGGGCGCCTTTTCGGACCTCATGGGAGAGACTCAAAGAAGGACCAGGTGCTACGGTCGGACCCTAAAGGCAATAGCAGACAACAAAGACCGCAAGCGATCAAAATGGAATTATAATCCCCGCGGTCCCAGCGCCCCCTCTCCGCCCTAAGGAAGCTCAGAGCCGCCGTGCCCGCCCCTTCTCCTCTAGTACGAGGGTCCCGCGTCCGGTTCAACGGTGGTGCGCCCCGGCCTCAGGTTCTCCGACCCCTAGGGCTAGCCTCCCGCTGCCCGTGGTCTTGCAATCTTTGCGCCGCAGCTCCAGCGTTCTATCTCACACCCGGTTCAAAATCTTTCCCGCCCAGGCGTGACGCGAGGAATGCAAACAATCAGATGAGCGCGCTCGCCTGGGCCGTGCTGGAGAAACGGTGGGGAGCCCCGGGGCCGAGCAGGGTGCACCCGAGGGCCGGGCCCGGAGGTGACACAAAGAAGCCGGAGACACCAACACCAACCGCCGGTGCTCGCCGCGATCCCCGGGGTGCCCCGCCCGCCGCTAAGTTTGCAGCGCCCCAAGCGCCCCGCTGTCCCCCGCCTGGGCGAAGTTTCCCGCGGTCCGGCTGGGAGCCCTGCATCCGGAGGCTCGAGTGGGGCCCCGGGCTCCCCGCCCGGCTCGGGGAACCCGCTGAGCTCGCGCCCGCCCCTTCCCCGCCCTCCCGCTCCCGAAGGGCGCTTTAGGGCGCGGGAGCCCCAGCGGTCGCGCTCACCGATGTCTGCCGGGCCGGGAGGCGAGGACCGGGGATGGGCCCACCCTGACCTGTGCCCCGCTCGCCTCGCTGCCCCGATGGTGCCCCTCGATCGGTCTCTCGCTCGCTCTTCCGTGCGGCCGAAGGCTTGCAGCGCAGCCGAGCGCGCTCCGCTGTGGACTGGAGGCTGAAGACCACGCCCCGCGCCTCCCGGCCCGCCCAGTCCCCCGCTCGCCGCCGCCCGGAGCAGCGCGCTGGGGGCGGAGCCGCCTCCCCGCGGCCACCGCAACTTTCCCTCCGCCTCAGCGACCCTTGCAGGTGGCGGGAGCGGCGCATTAACTCCGAATGCAGGTTCACGACCCTCTCTGCCTCTGCCTACCCGCAGCTGGAGACAAAGGGGAAGCAGACTCTCACTGAACACTTTTCAGGCGGGTTTCACTCCTTCACCGGGAGGGAAGTATACCTTCATTTGCAGGTGCCTGGGATCTGCAAATCAGCGACCAGACCGGACCCAGGTGGAGCCTTGGCGGAGTGAGGACTTTTCGAGGAGTCCAGACCTCGAAGTCACCTGCGGTAAATGAGATGAGGAGGGGCTTGTTTAACAATGCAGATTAGTGACCCCCTCAGCCTAGAGGCGGGGATGAGGAGAGCCGCCTCAACAGGCGGCATTCTGGAGAAAGTGGATTCTTGGAAATCCTTCCTGCAGGTGCCAATTGGATTTACCAGCAAATTACTCAGTCCTGTGGACTCAGGATGATATCACCTGACTCCTACTCTCCTCCTGAGAGGCTATTACAAAATTAAGACTCTTGAAGTCATACACAAACGCATCACATCACTATTAATACACAAAGGAGTAGTGGCCCGAAAGTACTGAGTTTCTACCACAATCAAATTGAACTTCGTGCAGGTTCGGCCTCTTACAGAAGGTTGCAGAATCTTACCTGGGTTGCTTAGTGAGCTGGTAATGGCCCATGCTAAATAAATGGTAAGGGTCAGAGATTAAAAGCTTGGCCGTGGGTTCAACTAATACATGTTTCTGAGAAACTTAAATTATACCCACACTTTCGGGCAATAAAAACTTTTCTCTCTGAGAGAACGGAGTTGACACAAACAATGAAAACAGGAGTTTTACTGTCTTTCTTCACAAACAGTGTCTGCATGGCATTTCTTGATTCTAGATTCACTCTGAAGGTTCCGGTTCTTGGATTACTTGCTATGCATCATGCAACAGCTAGGTGGGTGGAGCTGGTGGTGTAGTTCAGTTAGTTGGTAGAGTGCTGGAAGCCCCTGGGTTTCATACCCAACACTGCATCTAAGCCAGAAGTGACGATGCACACTTGTAATCCCAGCACTCAGGAGCTGGAGGATTGAGAGTTCAAGGTTAGAACGTTTGAGGCCAGGATGGAATACAGGAGGCTTTGTCTCAAGGAAAAATAAATTGTGTGTGTGTGTGTGTGTGTGTGTGTGTGTGTGTGTGTGTGTGTGTGTGTGTAAAACAAGATTCTTCCTTTTGGATCACAGAACCACTTTCCCTGAAGTCAGAGTCAGTTCCTAGAAGCTTGTAGAACCACCTACAAAACGTAATCTCTAATTGGTCCTCTAGTCATTCTGCATTTGTTGCTTTCTTCACAGCAAATGTTGCAGATCATCATGGCAGCCACCTCGGGAGAAAATGTTATAAATAATTTCCCTATTACTGCTCCCTTCTAGGCATCCATGCTCCAAGCCCCCAGAGTGAGAGGGTTGCTGGCCCATATCCTGCTCACTCTAGTTGTGAGCCTAGAGTATAGTGTTTCAGAATGTTTTTCCAATGTTTCCAATTTGATCTTTCTAATTACCCATGGTTTCTCCTAGGCGTGCCAATTTGGATGTGAAATTAATACCTACTTTAAAATCTGAAAATAAGATTGATGTAGGAAGGAGTATTAGAATAGAGCCTCTCCACTTTGAAGTGGAAATTAAAGATGCAATATTAAACCAAACAGCCACACCTAGATCTTATGCACAACACAGAACCTGTAAACAGAGGGCTCCTTTCCTCCCATCTCTGGGAAAGTGGTCAAAGGACCTGCCAAGCCTACTTCCTCCCAAGCAACCTACACCTCCGTAGTGCTGAGATTACAGGCATGAGCTACCACACCCAGTTTTATATAGTGCTAGGGATGGAATCCAGGGCTTTAAGCACACTAGGCAAGCCATCTTCCAACTTAGCTGCATCCCCGACCCTCTCTTAGCTTTTGTTTACATCAAAGGGTTGTAAACAAAAATGACTCACTGGTCTCAAGAACCCACCTGAAAGACTACAATTGGGACCAGGGATACAACTCAGTTGTAAAGCACTTGCCTACATTATAAGAAGCCCTAAGTCCATTGCCAGTTCAGAGAGGGAACCAAACAGAAAGTGCATGTGTCATCTGGCACCCAAGCACACTGTGGTTCTCAATGAGAACAGCTGAAGACATTCCACTCACATGAACACACTGAGGAGCAGGTGAACCACGAATCTTTGAGAAAGACCATGGTCTGTGGTTGGCCGTTTTCGTGTCATTAAAGGAGCTGAACTCACCATTGTAAATTGGGCAGAAATTCCCTTCTCTGTCGCAGCACAGATTACTCTCAGCTACAACTTTTTCCTGCATCGTCCTCTTTACATCCCAAGTCCCTAAACAAAAACACTATGGCATTGTTCCCTGGAGGTGGTTTAGGTCTGGTACATGGGAACCATGTGGAGGACTGTGGTGCTACATCTAGCTCTACCAAAAAAAAAAAAAAAAAGGGGGGGGGGACAGAGTGAGTAGTGACTGCTTCTGTGCTGAAGGCAGGGAAGAAAACACTGTCAACATCAGGATCAAGTATATATCAACCCTTACAGTAATAGGGGACAGTAATAGTATAAATGATTGGTGCTAGGGACAATTTAACATCTATACAAAGTATTAAAGTATCTGAAAAGGAGGTTGCTTGACCTGTACAGGTGAAACATTTGAGTGCTTGCCCCTCGCATTAATGATGTTACCAAATACAATGTTAACAATGTTACAAAAGCAAATTGGCCTAGCTTCTCCTGTTCCTTGCTGATGTCCTTTCTCTGGCTACATAAGTAGCAATCCACCTCACTCAATGTTTTTCAGCACTTTGAAAGTACTCTCTAAGCCAGGGATGAAAATAGCTGGCCAGGAAAAAAAAAAAAAAAAAAAAAATGCTGCTCCCCTTTGTCCAGAAGTCCAGTCACACCCAATAAAAGCCCAAACTTCTTATCTCATTCTGGACTGGTTTCCTGCCACCCTGGAAACACACCGGAATAAACCGTGGCTAATTGCTCCCTTGACCAGCCACGTTTTTCTGAGTATTGTTTTAATAAAAGTAGATAATTGTGCATCAAAAAAAAATATATACAAGTGTGCAAGCCAACTGGATCAGAGTCCAGCATTCTGGAATTTGAAGAAAACTTTGAAAGAACTAGTGGACACTCACTGAAGTGGCATGTGTAATGTGCCAAGCATACAGGCAGCAAGCTTGATCGGCAGCAACTTGCAGTGCTCTGTTTGTAATAGTGGGGCTAAGAAGCCTGTTATTTCCTTTTCTCTTTCTTCCTTCCTTCCTTTCTTCCTTTCTTCCCTCCCTCCTTCCTTCCTTTCTTTTTCTGAGACAGAGTTTCTCTGTGTAACAGTCCTGGCTATCCTGGAACTCATTTTGTAGACCAGGCTGGCCTCGAACTCACTAAGATCCACCTACCTCTGCTTCGAAAGTGCTGGGACTAAAGGCATGCGCCACTTTAGCCTGGCAAAGGCTGTTATTTTCATAAACACTGATGAATTGAACTTTTTTTACAAATTTGATTTATTTATTTTATGTATATGAATGTTTGCCTGAATTTACACCTGGGGCCTGCAGAGTCATCAGATCCCTTGGGACTGGAAGGATATGAGCTACCTTGTGGGTGCTGGGAATCAAACTACGGCCTCGGCAACATCAGGTGCTCTTAACCACTGAGTCACCTCTTCCATCCTGATTTTGGTTTGGATTTTTAAAATGCTACAACTAATTTCGGTTTTATACAGAAGATTGGGCCTTAGAGTCAAATATTAGCCTAATCTCATAATAGTAGTAGGGGCAGTCCCTAAATGAGAACCTAGGAAAAGGCCTGGCGACTCACACCTGTAATCCCAGCTCTAGGGAAGCTGAAGCAGGCAGATCACTATGGATTTGAGGCCAGTGTGGAATGCATAATGAGTTCTAAAACAGCCTGAGCTCCAGAATGAGATCCTGTCTCAAAACAACAAAAAGAATCTAAGCAAGTTGGGCATGGTAGCACACCTGTGAATCCCAGCACTCAGACCAGCAGCAGGAGGATCAAAGATTTAAGTCCAGTTTGGGCTGTACAGCAGGACCTTGTCTCAGTCAAGGGGCTAGAAAGGTGCCTTAGTAGTTAAGGGCACTTACTGCTCTTGCAGAGGGACCATGCTCAATTCACAGAACTCATGTGGTATCTCACAACCATCTATAACTCCAGTTCCAGGGGGATCTGATGCTCTCCTCAGACCTCTGAAGGCACCAGGCATGCACTTAGTACACATACATGCAGACAAAATACTCATACACACAAAATAAAATGAACAAGCCTAAAATAAAATAAACTTTTTGTTTGTTTGTGTTGTTGTTGTTGTTGTTTTTCAAGACAGGGTTTCTCTGTGTAGCCCTAAATGTCCTGGAATTTACACTGTAGACCAGGCTGGCCTCGAACTCAGAGATCTACTTGCCTCTGCCTTCTAATTGCAAGGATTAAAGGTGTGCACCACAACTGCTAATAATAATAAATATTTTTAAGAGGAACCAATGAGATGATTCGGTGGGTAAAGGCCTTACAGCACCAGCCTGGCAGCCTGAGTTTGATCCCCAGAAATCAAGCAAAGGTGGGAGGAGAGAATCAACTCCAGAAAGTTTCGTGCTGGCCACCACACATGCTCTGTGGCACAAACAATAATTAATTAAAGAGAAATGATTAAAATTGCTAGGAGATTGCCTCATCAGATAAAAAGCACAGCTATGCAAGTCTAGCCCATACATGCATGAGGGCACACACAATTTAAATCATTCAAGTTGGATAAGTCTTTATCCAACTTGAATGCAACATGTATCCATGGGGCAGCATGGAATTTAGATATATGTGTGCATTATATGACATTTAAGTCAGGTTAAATACATCTGTGTCCTCAAACACCTGTCATTTCTTTATGGTGAAATTTCAAAGTCCTTTAGCTTTCCGTCGTGTGTAGCACATAAGTGTTGTCACCCTGCTGTGTAACACATACCAAGGCTGTTTACTCTTGTCACTTAGTACCCATGATCAACTTTCCCATCCTTCCTGTCTTAGCTAGGGTTTCTATTGCTGTGAAAAGACACCGGAACCATGGCAATTCTCATAAAGGAAAACATTTAATGGGGTGGCTCAATTACAGTTCAGAGGTTCAGCCCATCATCGTGGTGGTGCTGGCACACAGGAGACAAGGGGCTGTGGAAGTAGCTGAGAGTCCTACATCTTGCAGGCAACAGGAAGTGGACTCCACCACTGACTGGAAGGTATCTTGAGCACAGGAAACCTCAAAGCCCACCCTCACAGTGGCACACTTCCTCCAACAAGGCCACACCTACTCCAACAAAGCCATGCCTCCTAATAGTGCCACTCCCTATAAACTTATGGGGGTCCCTTACATTCAAACTACCAAATCTCCCTTTTCTTTTGTCTATCCATTTGAGCTGTCTTTATTATTGTCAGAGTTCTCTGTATACCTCAGGATTAGGATTATGTTCTATACTGTAAATGCTTCCTCCTAATCTGTTAGTTAACTTCTCATTTTCTTACAGGTATGTTGGGAGAAGCCAAGATCTTGATTTTCGTTAATGTTTAACCATGAAAATATATTATTGCCAAGCAATGGTGGCTCTTTAATCCCAATACTTGGGAGGCTAGACAGACAGAGCTCTGTGAGTTCAAGTCCAGCCAGGTCTACAGAGAGAAGTTCTGGGATAGCCAGAGATATACAGAGAAACCCTGTCTTAAAGAAGGGGGGGAGGAAAGAGGGAAGACTGAATAAAGAGAAGGATAAAAATTTATCAACAAGCAGGAGTCATTCTTTCTTTATACATGAAGAAACTATTCATGATAGGTCATCTACCAAGCCTCCTCATTAAGAAATTCTGCGTGTCAGATTTTGTATTTGTTGTTTTATTTGCTTTGTTTTGAGATAGGGTCTCCTATAGCTAGGATGACCTCTTGCTATATAGTCAAAGATGACCTTGAACTTGTGATGTTTCTGCCTCTACCTCCCAAGCACTGGGATTCTGGGTATGTGCTACCAAATCTTATTGATTTATTCATTTATCCATGTGGAAGTCAAAAACAATTTATAGATGTTGGGTCTCTCTTTCCCTGTGTGTTCCAAGAACCACATGGTGTCACTGAGCCACCCTGATGGTCCTCCGAACTCTGATTTTATACAGGGCTGTGTATTGAACACGGGCTTCATGCATGCTAAGCAAAACACCCAAATGAGCTGCGGCCATAGCCTCTGCTAAATTATTTCTCAAATTATTTGACAATTTCCCAGAAGCATGTGAGAGCTCTGGTTTTTCATAGTCTAACAAACCCTCAATATTAGTTATTTTTGCATTGCTGTGACCAAAATACAGAAACACATTAGGGACAGAAAGTTTTATTTGGCTTCTTGGCTGTTTGTCATAGTGAAGAAGTCACCACAATAGGAGGTGTTCTGCTGGTGGCTGCTAATGGCAGCAGGACCTAGGAAGTGGTAGGTTCATCACAGGGTGGCAGACAGAAAGCTGAGAGAGCAGAATTGGCACCAAGCCATTCCTAGTGACCTACTTCAGCCAAGCTGCTGTACCCACTTCCTAAAGGCCTGACAGCCTTTGATGTAGCCACAAGCTAAGTGCTAAGTGCTCAAAACTCAGCCTGAAGGGGACATTTCAGATCCAACCCACACCAGCTCATGTATGTTATTTTATTTTTTTCTATCTCTCTGCTTAGCATTGCCAACTTGACACAAACTACAGTCACCTGAGAAGACAGAGCCTCAGTTAAGGAATTACCTCCAACACACTGGCCTGTTAGCATGTCACTGTGGCATTTCTTGACTAATGATTGATGTGGGAGGGCCTGGACCACTGTGGGCCACGTTGGAGCAAGCCAGTAAGCAGCATCCTCCATGGCCTCTGCTCAGTCATTGCCTCCAGGTTCCTGCTTTGAGCTCCTGTCCTGACTTTCCTTCCTAACAGACTATAACCTGTAAGCCAGATAAACCCTGCTCTTCCCTAGGTTGCTGTTAGTTGTGTTTATCACAGAAACAGAAAACCAAAGTAGGACTCCATCCCATGGTGTGTGGTATTGGGGTTTGCACCTGCTAGCTCCTAATGACCAGGGTTACTGAGATCTTCTGGGTGATTTTTGAATATCCGAATATCTTCCGTGGAGAAATGTCTATCCAGGTGTCTATACTTTGTTCATTGGATTGTTTGTTTTTATTGAGCTGAACAATTTTTTAATCACTGTGGATACAAGTTCCTTAGCCTTCCTGTTACATGCAAATGCTTTCTCCAACTTTGTGTGTCATCTTCTTTATCTTAAGGTTGTCTTTTGAAATAATTTTACCTACTTTACCTGTCATTCATTTTACCTACTTCTTTTATTTTTCGAGACTGGGTTTTTCTTTGTAACAGCCCTAGCTGCCCTGGAACTAGCTCTGTAGACCAGGCTGGCCTCGAACTCATAGAGATCTGCCTTCCTCTGCCTCCTGAGTGCTGAGATTAAAGGCATGTGCCACCACTGCACGGCTAAAAAAATCATTTTAACAAAGCACACTTTGTCTTTTCAAATAGTTGTTGCTTTGATTTCTTTTTAATTATGCGCCTGTGTCTCTGTTTGTGAGGAGGAGGCAAGAAGAACAGCAGCTCAAGGCCAACCTTGGAGAGACGCAGAGCTCAATACACTGTGAGACCATATCAAAAAAAAAAAAAAAAAAAATGAAAAGAAAAAGAAACTATCACTTAAAACTAAGTGTGATGGGTGTGTTCATTATTTTTCTGTTGCTATAACAAAATGTCATGACCAAGACAACCATGAAAAGGTTGACTTGGGCTTGCGGGTTCAAGCAGGATGAATCCATTAACAAAGAAGGAATATGGCAGCAAGTAGCAGGCATCGTGCTGGGAGTTCCCATCTCAAACTGGAAGGAGAAGCAAAGCAAGTAGCTGGGAGTGATCCCGGCTTTAAACTCTCAAAGCCTGCCTCCAGTGGTACTCCTCCAGCAAGGGCAGCCCTCCTAAACCTCCGCCAATAGTGCCACCAACCAACCGTGGACATGAGCTCATGCATTAGAGGACATTCTCATTTAAACCACTACAGAAGCACAGTCTCAGAACTCAGGAGTGAAAGACAGGAGGATCAGAAGTTCAAGGTCATGCTCAGCTGTATATAGAAAGTGAGTTTAAGGTCTGCCTGAAGTACATGAGACCCTGTTTCAGGGAGGAAAAAAATTTAAAAGAAAGAAATCTTTCCTTAAGACTGAACTATATTGTTGGCCTGAAGAACAAAGAACAACCCCAAGCCAAGGGACCCAGGGCCAGCCTGAAATAGCTCCAAGGGGAGACTTAGCCCTGGGAGGCAGATTTAGCTGGACTGGCTACTGATAAGCCAAAAAGTGCAGGAAGGAGAAAGCTGACTAGGGTAGTGAAGGGTACCGTGATGAGAGCCCTGTACTTGGTGACTGAGAAGTCTGATAACCCTAAGTGTGGGATGGATGGACCTCTGGGGCCAATGCTCCAAGGTAAGGTTAACAGCTGGCAAGATGCAGGAAAGTTCCTATGGAAAGTTCCCATGTAGCAGAGCCTCAGCCCTCCAGGGGAGCACATAATCACTCCTCCAAAGGAACACCGCCTCAAATCTCCAGGGGAGCACAGCTTCATTTCTCTGTGAGAACACAGCCTCTCCCCTTCGGTAGGGTTTAAAGCTGAGTGGATTTTGAAAATATGGAGACTGGGCACCTGTATAGATCTTAGTTCTGCCTTTGTTTACCCCACTCCCAATAGACTGGCAAGACACGTCCCACTTATAAAATTAGCCACCACCACCATTACCCCCCACCCCTGGCCTTCCAATATACTCTGATTAAAGGCATGCTCCACCACACCCAGGAAAGTTAGCAAGTTAATTTTTATTTTATGTGTATAAGCATTTGTCTGTGTGTATGTACACTGCATGCATGCCCGGGGCATATGGAGACCAGGCATTGGATTTCATGAGACTTGAGTTACAGTTAGTTCCATGGACGTTCTGGGATTTGAACCCAGAGCCTCTGGAAGAGCTTCAGTTTTAGAGAAGCAACAAAGAAGTCATTCAAATACTTCTTCCTGGGGCTGGTGGGATGGCTCAGAGGTTAAGAGCCCTTGATGCTCTTCCAAGGGTCCTGAGTTCACAACCATCATAATGAGATCTGGTGCCCTCTTCTGGTGTGTCAGCAGAACACTGTATGTGTAATAAATCTTAAAAACAATACGTTCTCTTTCATATTTGCCACCTCTATCCTCTTGGCTTACCCTTCCCCTCCTCTTCCTTTACTTTCAGTAATGGTGTGGCTTTTTTTTTTCTTCTTTGTTTACAGACTTTTGGAGCTAGAGAGATGGCTCAGTATTCAGAATACCTGCTGCTCTTTAGAGGACCTGGATTCCATTTAAAGTGCCCATATTGAGTGGCTCATAGCTGTCTGTAATGCTACAACCCAGGGGTCTCAGGCCTCTGTGCAGCACCCATATGTGTACACACATAGACACATACATTTTCCTTAATCAACAATAAAATAAATCTTAAAAAATAAAAAAGGGCTTTTGTTGTTGTTGTTTGAGACAAGGTCTCACTATGTAGCTCAGAGTGGCCTGGAACTCACAGGGGTCCACTTGCCTCTACCTCCTAAAGCTGGGATTAAAAGCATGAAGCACACTACACCTTATACTATTAAACTGAAATTTAAAACTAGATACGAAAAAGGGAACTTTACAACAGATAAGAGAAATGAATAAATCCCTACACATATAACATTCCAAAATTAAATTAAGTTGTACATAAACACTGTAATCAGATCTATAACAAGCAATCATATTGAAGAGTCTCCCAACCAGGGAATGCCAGGACCAAGTGAATTCCCTGCTGCATTCCATTGGACTTTCAGCAACGGTCTTCAGTGTTCCTCAACATATCCCATAAGACACGGCGGCTAGAGAATAGCCAAAAGCTCTCCACACAGTAAGTTAGTGTTACTCTGAAGTCAAAAACAGATACTGTTAAATGCAAAGAGGGAAGGAAAGAAGGAAGGAAGGAAAATCTTGACAAATATTTCCCTGATAAACACAGAAACAAAAATTCTCAATGAACACTTGCAAACTCAACTCAATAGTACTTTCCAGATAACATGGTCGAGTTGGCTTCATTCCAGGAATGCAAAGATGATTCAACATATGTGTATGAGTAAATATAATCACATCTGGGAATGCAGCTCAGATAGAAGGGTGCTCATCCAGCATGCACAAAACTCTGGTTTGATCCCAGGCACCCCATAACTGAACATGGTAGTATGTGCCTGTAATCCCAGAACTCAGGATGTGAAGATAGGAAGATCACAAGTTGGAGGTTATCCTTGGCTATACAGCAAGTTTGAGGCCAGCCTGAGCTTCTTTATTATTTGCTTGTTTGCTTGCTTTTTGAGACAGGGTTTCTCAGTAGCTATGGTGCCAGTCTTGGAACTCAAGCTGTAGAACATGCTAGCCTCGAACTCATAGAAATCTGCCTGCCTCTGCCTTCCAAGTGCTGGTACTAAAGGCTTGTGCCAACACTGCCAGCCTCAGTCTGGGCTTCTTGAGACTGTGTCTCAAGAAAAGAAAGAAAGAAAGAAAGAAAGAAAGAAAGAAAGAAAGAAAGAAAGAAAGAAAGAAAGAAAGAAAGGAAGGAAGGAGGGAAAGAGGGAGGGAGGGAGGGAGGAAGGAAGGAAGGAAGGAAGGAAGGAAGGAAGGAAGGAAGGCTATGCAGAATAGACTTGGAGACAGAATTCCATGACCATCTCAATACATGCTAGAACATGGAAACAGGAACTCCAGCAAAGACCATGGAGAAACACTGTTTTCTAGGTTGCTACCTCTGGCTTGCTCACTTTCTTTATGTTTACAGTCTGGGTACCTGACTAGGAATGGCATTACCCACAGTGGGCTTGGCCCTCCTACATCAATGAGCAATTTTTTAAAATATGTCCCACAGGCACACCCACAGGCCAATCTGATGGAGGGAATACATCACTTGAGGTTCCTGCCTTGGCTTCTCTTGATGGTGTAAGTCAAATAAACCCCTTTCTCCTCAAGTTTCTTTTGATCAGTGTTTTATAACAGCAACAGAAACCAAAACTAAAACACTATGTGTTGGGGATTAAAAGTATATAAATAGAACAAAAATCAAAGTATGCCCATTTATAGATCATATGACCCTATACTTAAAAGACTCTACAGGGCAGACACTACAGCTCAGTTGTAGAACACTTGCCTAGCATGGATAAGGCCCTAAAGTCAATTCCCAGCCCATAAAGCCAAAGCAAAATAACCTTAAGAACCATTCAGAACCCCCTGAGAGCATTTAAGCACTTTCAGTAAAGTAGCAAGATGCAAGAAAATCTTAGTCATAATCACCTAGAAAAAAAACAAAACAAAACAAAACAAAACAAAAAAAAAACAACAAAAACTAATAGATTGAGGCCGCAGTGGTTGTCACCTCTCCTAAGCATCCAGCATCTCCATGACACAAAGACAACAAGATGAAGAAAAATGGGAAAAGTTGAATAAGAAAGGAAGATCCAGTAAACAAGTCTAGGGACGAAGCCAAAATTAAGTCTCCCAAAGGCAAAGTGCCAGCCAACTCAACAATGCAGTCCTGTTTGAAAAAGCTACAAGTGACAACCTCTACGAGGAAGTTCCCAACTCTAAGTTTGTTACTCAGGCTGTGGTCTCTCTCTGGGAGACAGAAGCCCTTCAGAAGTTAATTCGTGAAGGACTCATCAAGCTGGTTTCAAAGCACAGAGCCCGAGAAATGTACACCTGTTCTGCTGGAGAAATGCAAAACAGGTTCAGTCAAATGTACATTTGGAAAAAATAAAACTCTACTTAAAACAAACAAACAAAAAAAAAACTTGCCATAAACCTAACCAAGGAAGTAAAGGAACTGTACAATGGAAACTCTAAAACACTTAAGAAACTGAAAAAGACACTAGGAGATGGAAAGACATCCCATGTTTGTGGATTGACAGAACACTGTGAAAATGGCTATGCTACCCAGATCAAAACACATCAAAATATAACATTCTTGGCCAAACTGGAAAAGCAATCTTAAAACTCACAGAAGCACAAAAGACCCTAAATAGACAAAGCACTACTAAGTAGAAACAATGCTGGAGGTACCACAGTACCTGATTGTGTTACCAAGCCATAGTGACAAAATAAGCATGGTACAGGCACACACATGCAAATGGAAATGTAGTCTAAAAAACAATAGAAGATCTGAAATAAAGGGCCCACGGATATAGCTCAGCTGGTAGACTGTTTGCCTAGTGTCTATGAGGCATGGACTTCAACCCCCTGATGGGGGATGTCCTTCTGTATGCTGTGAATATATGTTTCTCTATATTGGTTGATGAATAAAGCTGTTTCGGTCAATGGACAGGCAGGATTTAGCCAGGTGTTAAATCCAAACAGGGATAGAGAAAGGTAGTATGCAGAGTCAGGGAGATGCCATGTAGCTGCCAAGGAAGCAAGAGATCCAGGCATTCCCAGTAAGCCAAGAGCACATGGAGATACACAGATTAATAGAAATGGGTTGATAATTAAGAGAGAGCTAGCCAGTAAGAAACCTGAGCCATTGGCCAAACAATGTATAATTAACATAAACCTCTGTGTGTTTATCTGGGACTAAACAGCTATAGGACTAGGCAGGACAGAAACTTCCATCTACAACCCCTAGCACCATATTAACTGGGTATGGTTACACAAGGCTGTAATATCATGGACATATAATTATTGCAATGTACAATTTTATGAAAAAATTAAAGAAAGTGTTTGTCTTTGAATACCTACTCCAGTGTTTTCCAGAACTTAAATATTTTTCTAATTTAAAAAATTCTCCAAATACTTTAATACTTAAGCTTAATTTATTTTTTTCTAGTTCTTACTTTTTTAAAGTTGCTTATTCTCCACATTTTTGTATTCCAAAATGTTTAGATATATGGACTACATCTACAATGTATGTTATAATTCAAGTATAGACGGTTGGGTATGGAAGCACACTCCTTTAGTTCTAGTACTCAGGAGGCAAGGGCAAGCAGATCTCTGTGAGTTCAAGGCCAGCCTGATCCACATAGCAAGTTCCAAGCCTGGCAGTAATGACTTGTTTTTCCATTTGTCCAAATTAAAATCATCAATTAGTACATTTAGCAGACATGAATAGCCAGGTATGATGTTACATGCTTATAATCCCCAGCTTCAGGAATGCAGAGGCGGAGACAGGAAGATTACCATGATTTTGAGCCCAACCTGGGCTCACAGTAGTTCTAGGTCATCCTTGGCAAACTCAGTAAGACCTGTTTCAAATACTCACTTGTTTCCCAAAAAGCAATGCTTACCTTTTGATTCAGATAAAGAAATCAGTAATCTGGGTGTGGCAGCTGAGGCCTGCAGTCTCAGCACTGGAGGGGCAAGCAAGGAGGGTTGGGAGTTCAAGGACAACCTCAACTACAAAAAGTTTTAGGCTAGCCTGGGCAGATTGAGATCCTGTGTCTACAGTAGCAACAACAAACAAAAGAACAATGAGGGCTGAGAGATGGCTCAGTGGATGACGAAACTTCCTCCAATCTGAAGTTTAAGTTTATCCCCAGGGACACCGAGTAGAGGAAAAGAGCTGTCTCTCACAAGGTATCCTGTGACCAACCCCCCATCACCACCACACACCCACACACCCACAACAAATCAGTAATTCTTAAATGTTTACAGAGTGCAAACTGATCCATCCTGCATCTCCAACGCCATCTTATCCTCTAATCTTCGACTCTGTACATTCCAACAGGAAGGGACTCTTCTGCCGGTAATGTAACCTGGTCTTGTTGTCTAGGATGACCTTGAACTCCTATACCTCCTCCTTCCACCTCTGGATGCTGGGCTCACGGGCCTGATCCACCACATCCTCAGCACACTCATTGGCCTGGGCTGTGTGCGCGTGGTTGATTCCCAGGAATAAATTTAGATGATGATACAAAGGCAACTGTGATAGCACACACCTTTAATCCCAGCACTCTGGAGGCAGAGGCAGGCAGATCTCTGAGTTTGAGGCCAGCCTGGTCTATAAAGTGAGTTCCAGGACAGCCATGGCTACACAGAGAAACCCTGTCTCAAACAGCAAAAGCAAACACAAACAAACAAAATAAATTAATTTTTAAAGATCTAATTTCATGGATCTCAATGTTCAGAACTAGGGTAAAGAAAGGGAAAAAAGAACCCTGGGATGAAAAGAACATGGGTCAGCTTTAAATTATTTTTAAAATAGGGCTAGAGACACAACTCAGTGGTTGAGGGCACACATACATACTGCTCTTCCCAGAGTTCCATTCCCAGCACCCACATCCGGCGCTTCAAACCACCTCTACCTCCAGCTACAAGGAGGATCCAGCTCCATTTTTCATTTATAACTCACACATACATAATTAAATAACAAAAATTAATTATTTAAAAACAACACCAGAATAAATTAACAAATTAAACAAGCGCCCATAGTGAGGTGGGGTACCACTCAGGGATAGAGTATGAACTTAGAAAGAGGAAGGCCCTGGCTTTATCCTGAGCACCCAAGCTACAACCTCAACAGAAGCATAGCACCTATCACGATCGCAGGAAATCATGGGGATTGTAAATACTGAGTTCAGGTTAGGGATGCAGCTCAGTGGTGGGGGGCTTACCTCCACTGTGCCTCGGGGTTGATCCTTAGCACTGAGAAACAACAACAAAACTGCATTCGAATTCTAAGGGAAAGCACAGACCCTGCTGCATGCGTCTCATGGGAGCTATTCTTCCGATGAATGTTGGGAAGGGCATCGAGGGTCAACACAGACATTAAACAGCACACGAAGAACTCCAGGAGAGGAGGAGCAGAAGCTGCTAGAGAGAAGGTGCCAGAGCTGAGCTGTGCTTTTATCAACGACAAAGACAGGCAGCACTTGGGGTCATCACTGGTCAGCTACTATGAGGCTCTGGTCTGGTATGTGTCTGTCCTCACGCACATTATTATCTTCGTGAGAAAGAAATGTACAAGGCGATAGTGGCTGCCTCTGCCTTTTATCTCCTTTGGTATTTGGTACACTGGGCTATGCATGTGGCTGTTTAGTAAATACTTTAATACTAGTGAAGAGATGGTTAGATTCAGAAATTATTTGTTTTTTTTTTTTTTTTTTCTTAAAGAATAACATTCATATGGAATATGTATCATGTATGCTTGGTAGATTGTCACAAAGTCAAGGAACCCCCACCCCTCCACCACCACCCTGCCAGGCCTGTTGGCACAGGTTTGCCATCCCCATTACTCCGAAGGCTGAGGCAGAAGGATGGGAACTTCAGAGAATATCCGGTATATACAGTGAGTTCAGTGACAATCTGGGTACTTTAGAGAGAGCCTCTCTCAAAGGACTGGGGGTGCAGCTTGAGGGTGAGGTCCTTATCTATTCTCTGAGGGGCCCTAAGTTCAAAGTCTAGGGCCAAAAACTCCCCCCTAGAATACAAAGAGCCTATAAAGCAATTTTAATCCTTTGTTCTTTTGTTTTGTTACCATTATTGTTTAAGAATCTGGTCTTAGTCGGTGTTGGTGGCGCATTCGTTGGTGGCGCATGCCTTTAATCCTAGCACACCTGTGTGGAGTTGTTTCTTTCCTTTTACCTTTACCTGTGTTCAGGATAACAGTCAGGGCCATTGCGCTTTCACAGCAAGTGTTTTGCCCACTGAACCATCCCATTCGCTGGTCCCAAAACTGATGGTGCTTTTGCTTTTATTATTTATGTATTGTTTATCTTTTTGAGGAGATTTTGCTATGTAGCCACGCTGACCTGGAACTCAGTATCCTCTTCCCCTGCCACTGAGATCACAGCTATGTGTCACCATACTGAACCTCCAATGTTTTAATCGAGCCTGGTGATGTACAGTAGTTATCCCAGCACTTGAAGTTGAAGTTGGAGGGGCAGGATCTTGAGGCCAGCTTGAGGTAGAACATAAGTGCCTGGAGAGATGCCTCAGCAGTTGAGACCAATCGCTGTGGGATGGTATTTGAATCCTAGCACCCACGTCACAAAGCCATGGCCTGCCTACAACCAGGGAGGATGAGGTGTGGAGAATTCCTGAGGCTTGATGGCTTCCCTACCCAAGAAAATGTGAGAGCCATGCTCAAGGAGAGACCCTGCCTCAAAAGAAATAGGCAGAGAGTGGTAAGAGAAAACTCAATGCCTTCTTCTAGCCACCATGAATACCCACCCCTACACAAAACACACACACACACACACACACACACACACACACACACACACACACTAAATAATTTTTTAAAAAATCTGTACAAGTAAATTATCTGGTTAGTGCTTTTCTTCTTTCTGAATATGCTACGAGAATTATCATGAGAGGTTTACATCTAGAGGGCTTTGAGTTTGAACAGCCTTTGGGTTTTTTAGGAGGATCGCTCAATTTGTTCAAAAAAAAGTTCAAATGGAGATCTGGAGAGTTGGCACTGGCTGCTCTTCCAGAGATCTTGAGTTCAATTCCCCTCAACTACATGGTGACTCACAACAATCTATAATGGGATCTGATGCCTTCTTCTGGCATGCAGGTATACATGCAGACACAGCAAGACTGACAACCACGGTTCAATCCCTGGAACCCATAAAAGGTGGAGGGAAAGAATTGATTCAATTAAGTTGTTCTCTGACCTCTATGCATGCAACATATATCATACATATATGCAATAGTAGCAACAAATAAAAATGTAAAACCTTGCTAGGCATTGGTGGCACATGTCTTTAATCCCAGCACTCAGGAGGCAGAGGCAGGCAGATCTCTAATTTTTGAGTCCAGCCTGGTCTACAAAGCTAGTTCCAGGACAGGCTCCAAAGCTACAGAGAGACCCTGATTCAAAAAAAAAAAAAAAAACAAAAACCAAAAAACAACAACAACAAAAATTAAAACCCCAGTGGGGTCTGGAGATGTAGCTCAGTTGGTAGAGTGAGCACCTAGCAAGCTTGAGGCTCTGAATCCCATCCCCAGCATGCCACAAACCAAGCATGTTACTGTAAGCCTCTTACTCAAAGGGTGAAGGCAAAAGAATCACAAATTTGTGCTTATCCTTGGCTGCACAGCCAACTGAAGGCCAGCCTGGACTACATGAGTCCCTGCTGAGGGGGGGGGAGGGAGAGCGAGGGAGGCAGGGAGGGGGAGAGGGAGAGGGAAAGGGATGGAGAGGGAGACGGAGAGGGAGAGGGAGAGGGAGAGAGGGAGAGAATAAAAAGTCCAAACATGAGCAGGATGTAACATGGTAGCTCACATAAGTAATCTCAGCACTTGGGATGCTAAGGCAGGAGGATGGCTGTGAGTTCAAGGGCATCCTAGGCTATATAATGAGTTCCAGAGAGAAGGCTCAGTGGTAAGAACACTGATTGCTCTTATAAAAGACCTGGGTTTAGATCTCAACACCCACACAGTAGCTCACAACCACCTAAAACTCTGGAGCCACTATAACCAGGGGCCTGACACTCCTGCCTGGCCTCTACAGAACACCAGATGTGCATGCAGTATGCACACACGTGTGCCCGCAAAAGAACTTCACAACTTAAGGTACCAATTAAATCTTTTTTAAACAATTTAAAAGATCCAAAAGGCAGCTCAGTGGTAACCCTCTTGTCTACCATGCAAAAAGTTATGGGTTCCATCCCATACCTCCAGGAATATAGCGAAAATAAAAGTCCAAACTGATACATAAATATGTGTATTACTATTTGCCAATACTTTGCTATGCTACGATCACTTATTTGCTGCTTCTGACCAGTTGTGAGTTTCTGTGCAAAGACCTTCCCTGATGCAGCCTAAAATTTATTCTTCTCTGTGAGTATAGAGATATGAATTTAGAAGAGTTTGATGATGTCAGTTTATCAAAATAATAGTAGTAGCTTCACCTCTGGTGCCCATGAGCTCCCCAACCATGGTTCTTGATCAAATTTACAATATCAGGCATGCATTTCCTGCTATGAATCAGTCCTTAAACTCAATTAGAAAGCAATTGGTTGCCCCATAACATTCATATAACATATTACACCTGTGGTCATATCTTGCCACACAAGGTCATACCCAGGTTTGGCTGTTAATGTTTTTTCTCCTCAGCAGCCCACATAGCTCCTTTGGGTGCTATGAAAGCTAGCCAGTAGCTTCCTGGTCAGTACCGACTTGATTTCTCCGTGTCTTATGACTTGGTATGCTTCTTAACTTCTACAAAAATTACAACAGAGCCAGATAATGGTAGCACACGCCTTTAGTCCCAGCACTCGGGGGACAGAGGCAGGTAGATCTCAGTGAATTTGAGGCCAGCCTGGTCTACAGAATGAGTTCCAGGACATCCAGGACTGTTAAACAGGGAAACCCTGTCTTGAAAAACAATATACAAACAAACAAACAAAAACCCCAAAACAACAACAAAAATTACAACAGAAAAGAAAGAGAAGAAAACAGAGAGAAGGAGAAACAAAAAAAAAAAAAAAAAAAAAAATGGACAGCTGAGATGGAGAGCCACCTAACTTCCCCTACCCTGCCTTAATTGTATTCTGAACTCTCCCGCTGCAACTGAATCTTTCCTCTGTGGGACTATTATAACCTTTCAATATAAAAGAGAATGTCTCAGACTTGACAGATTAGGGGAATAAAAGAGTTAGAAATGTTGGTCAGAGTTTTACTGTATTTTTTAATACAGTGTTTACTGTATTTTTGCTGTATTTTATTTACTGTATTTTTGCTGTTTTTAATTATGCACTTACATGTGCTCATATTGTGGGTATGCGCATGTGAGTTGAACCCTGGAACTCAGAGGTATCAGATGCCCCTAGAGCTGTCTTCACGGGACATTGGGAGTCACCCGACACATGCTAGGAGTCAAACACGGGTCCTCTCAAAGAGCAGAACTGAGTCCCCAATCCCTGGCCAGTATGCTAAATTACAATTTCAAGTACTTTTTGATAACAAGCAATTACCTATTTTGAATATCATTGCCCAAGACAAAGAAAACAAAATCAATTTGTATAATACTATTTAAAAAAAAATTTTTTTTCTTTGTTTCTTTCTACTGTTTTTGTCTCATTCCTGTTTGGTCTTTGCCATCCTTGTATCTTCCTCCAGTGTCGAATCCTTTGTAACTTAAAACCTCTTCCTCCTTGGAGCACTCAGAGCACGTGTGTGCATGGGTGTCCATGGTATGTGGCCTCTGCTTTGAATTACTTCTTTTACCCATGTGTCTTTTCTTTTTATTTTAGATAGACTCGAACCGGTTGGTAGAGGCCATCTTCTGTCCTCAACAGGTTCTTATCCTGTCCCCCTCCAGGAATAGAGTGAGCAGAGAAACCAGAGTACAGAGGGGAATTGCTTACTTGTCAATTCAGGATTAACAACCTTCAGTTGGATAAAAGATCGCAGGATGGAATGAATCCTAGGTAGCTGCAGTTGCTGGCTGAGAGCCATTGCAGCTCTTCGAGTCAGAGCCCTTCTGGATGCCAACCAAGGGCAGTCTCTTGTGGAGCAAGTCTGCAGGTCACTGTCTGGGAGGCTGAAGAATAAATGCCTCATCTGGGACCATGGTGGCCCTCGCCTTTAATCCCAGCACTTGGGAGGCAGAGGCACGTGGCTCTCTTATGAGTTTGGGGCTAGCATGGTCTACAGAGTGAGCTCCAGGACAGCCAGGGCTACACAGAGAAACCCCAAAACCCTGTCTCAAGAAGAGGAGGAGGAGGAAGAGGAAGAAAAAACAAATTCGTCTCAGTAGCCAGACTGCAGGCAGGAATGGGGTCCCCTCCACCCAACCCCACTCTTACCCAAAGCCTCTGGTTGGGTCCTGGAAGTTCCCCGCCAGGGCAGAAGCCACAGGCACTTGAAGTGTCTGATGAGTCTGTTCTGGTCAATCTCAAAGCAGCCAGTCTTCCCTAGTGAGGAAGCCAGCTTGGAGACGGACCTTTCCCGCCTCTTCCCTGAAAAAACACCAGGACCCTTTAGGGCAGGCTCTCGAGGGTGGCCCATTTTCTTCCTCTGTTTCTTGTGTTCTAGATCTTTAAGACACAGTCTTTATATACAGCCCAAGCAGGCCTCAAGCTCCTTAACTTTAATCTAAAATTTTTTTCAAGACACAGTCTCCCTGTGTAGCCCTGGCTGGCCTGGAACTCACAGAGAACCATTTATCTCTGCCACCCAAGTACTGGGATGAAAAATGTGGGCCACCACAGCCACCCAGGCCTGAACTCCTTTTCTTTCTCATTCTTAGTGGCCTTGCCAGAGGCTTGCTGAATTTATTTTTTTTTTAAAGATCTTTAACGATTAATATATTTTTCTATTGAATTCCCACTTTCTACTTTAGACACTTTTGCTCTTAGCTATTATTTCTTTACTTCTGCCCTTTTGGATTTAGCTACTGGCTTTAAAAATGTGTGGGTGAGCTGGCTCAGCAGGGAAAGGAGTTTAGAGACAAGCCTGAGGGCCAGAGTTCAGTCCCTGGGACCCACAAGGTGGAAAGAGAGAGCTCTGACTTCTGAAGGTTATCCTTTAACCTCCAGAAATGTTCCGAGGTATGCACATGTGTTTGCATGCATACACACACACTAAATACATGTGATTTTTTTATTTAAAACTTTTATTTCATGTGTATGTGTGTGACTGAGCATATGTGTTTGCACTTTTGCATGCAATAGCCTGTGGGGGTCTGAAGAAGCATTAGTTCCCTTGGAATTGGAGATACAGTTGTGAGCTGTCATGTGGGTGCTGGGAATCAAACCCACTTCTAAGAATAGCAAATGTTCTTAACTACTGAGCCACACTGGACGGGGCCGGAGGAATTCTTTTAAAGTAGTCTCTTAGCTGAGATGTGTGACAGTGCACACTTTCAACCAAGTACTCTGGAGGCAGTAACAGATAGATCTCTATGTATTTGCGGCTAGCCTGCTTTACATACTGTCTTAGTCTGGGTTTTTATTTCTGTGAAGAGACACCATGGCCACGGCAACTCTTATAAAGAAAACATTTAACTAGGGCTCACTTACAGTTTCAGAGGTTCAGCTCATTATCACCACGATGGGGAGCATGGTGAGCAGGCAGCCGTGGTGCTGGAGAAATGAGAGCCTTATGTCCTGCAAGCAAAAGGAAGTCAGCTGACTCACTGGGTGGTATCTTGAGCAAAGGAAACTTCAAAGCCTGACACGCAGTGACACACTTCCTCCAACAAGGCCATACCTATCCCAACAAAGCCACACCTCCTAATAGTGCCACACCCTATGAGATTATAGGAGCCAATTACATTCAAACTACCATATATATATGTATATATATACCCTGTTTCAAAAAACAAAAACAAATGGTGGAGAATCTTTTTGATTTAAAACAAACAAACTTTTCATTTTAATGTTGCATTTTAAGTGCTGAGAGCTATTTATTCTTTTTGACATATTTAATTAGCAGTAGTTTACATTTTCACTGTGTTTTATCTCCCCCTAGAAGATTTGGGAGAGATTTTCTCAATTTCTAGACAGGTGGAGATTTGGGAAGCACCTCTCTCTCCTCAAGGTATTTGATGAGCTCCATGACCTAAGTCAGTAACGCCAGGCCCATCCATCCCTTTCTCCTCGCCTCAGGTGCTTTCTGTTTGCTTGTCCATTTGCTTGGGTTGCCTAATCGCAGGCTTATCAGGCAGCAGGCAATCCTGTGGGGCACTCGTACCTGGCAGGCATTCTGCCAAAACCCCACTGTGCTCCCGTCTGTTAGGTTTCAGCCTAACTTCAGGAAGAAGGAAGAATTTAACAGCTCAGAATTTTCTGGAAGGACCACCCCTATTTTGTTAATACATAACAAAGGAAATTAGCTTCTTGTTTGTCTTTGTAGTTACTCCAATAGGGAAGGGTCTTGATGCCATCATTTTAACCCTGAACTTTTATTATCCTTAATGTTTTGAGCAACTGGTCAATAAAGGAAGCAAAGAAAAATGAGAGGTCTAGTAACTGCTTTCAGATGCAGGAGGCTGGGCCTGGGCTGAAAAACCACACAGGCTGTGGGAGTCAAATTGTCAGCTGTATGTGTACATGGTGGTGATGGGGGGTGGAGGAGGGGTAGGACATGCCTCTATATACAGCAGCCTTAGGAATTCCCTTAAACCTTCAGGGACCTCCACTCAGGTAAAGCTGGATCACTTTCGAAGCCACTTCGAAACACAGGGAGTTTACTAAAGGTCAGTTTTGTTTTGTGTTTTGTTTTTGTTTTTGGAGACAGGGCTTCTCTGTGTAATATTCCTGGCTGCCCTGGAACTCACTTTGTAAACCAGGCTGGATTTGAACTCACAGAGATCCATCTGCCTCTGCCTCTCAAGTGCCGGGATTAAAGGCATGCACCACCATTGCTCGGCCCAAAATTTCTAAATAAGTTGATGCCCTGAGCAATCATTTCCCTATTTCCCGGCTCTAAGGACACCAGGGAAATCTCAGAAGGTAATGTGCTTGCTGCCCAGAGGGAGAGCTGACCCTGGACCGCTAGAGCCCTGTCAAGCCAGATGTCGTAGGATGGGTTTGTAACCACAGCACTCCTACAGTAAGAGAGGAGGCAGTGCAGGAGAATCCTGGAAGGTCCTGGGCAGCATACTTGAACTGCCCAGCAGTGAACAGGAAACCTTGTCCCAAATAAGGGAGAAGGTAAAGGCTGACGCTGGAGGTTGTCCTCTGACCTCCAAACTCACCCCATGAGATTTAAAGACAATTGCTAACTTAGACCTTACCCTCCCCATGTCCTTACTTCCCCTGCCATCCTGTCTTGCCTCAAAACCACTCACTTCTGAGCCAGTGGGTAAAGATATTTCCATGGAAGCCTGAAGAGTGAGATTGAGTGCCAGAGTCATAAATAATTCAAAGGAAGAGGAGGCAGAAGAGGGACAGGAGGCTCAAGTGAAGGCCTAACATGAAAATCAAAAGGGCTTTAGTGGGCAGCCCAGCCACCCACCCCTCCTGCCACTTAGGTCTGTAAGCCTCTTCCAGTTTCTCCGAATTTCGAAAGACATTAGGAACCAGTAGAAAGAAAGCTGGCTGATTTATAGTTTGAGCAGCACTGGGGAGATAAAACCTCAGATTTTTTGGTCTTTCTAGAAGAAACAAAATGGCTTTTGTTGCTGTTGTCTTCCTAGAAACAAAATGAAATGAAACGGGCTGAGGACCGAACTGAGACGGTGGGCACAGTGGGCAGGTGATTCCAACTGTGAGAGCAGCCGTCTGCATGTCATCCCGGAGCAGAGTTCAGCCTATCCTCTCCTCTGGCTTGCCATCCCTAGGATGATTTAAATTCTCCAGGTTCTGTTATTTGCCCCAATTTCAGCCACTCTTCAATAGACTCTGGGTTTGTCTTTATCATCTTGTGTGCACAAAATGGTACAACAAAATCCTTTCCGGTTTCCTTTTGAATGATTGCATTTCAATAAAAACTTTCTGGTGTGGTTTCTTTCCCTTTATTTGAGACAGGGTCTCACCATGTAGCCTTGGCTGGCCTGGAACTCACAGAGACCTGTCCACTCCCCACCTCCACCCGTGTCTGTGCCACCTGAGTGCTAGGTTGGTTATAGCTGTGTCTGGGTCTTAGTGGTGTTTCCTCCTCCTCCCAACTTTTCTTCCTCCTCCTCCTCATCTTTCTTTTCCTCCTTCCGTCTCTTTCCTCTTTCTCCTTACTGTGCCCCCTCACCCCCCCACCTCCCCAACCCCCAACCCCCATCTCCAAAACACACACAGTATCTCATGTGGTCCAGCCTGGCTTCAAACTCTAAATCTTTCTATCTCCTGAGTGATGGAACTCATGCAAACATCACCATGTCCTGCGGATGGAGTGCTTCTGTCAGGAGGGAGAGAGAGAGGGAGGGAGGGAGAGAAGGAGGAGAGTAGGAAGGGAATAAGGGAGGAGGCTCTCCCTGGGCTAAAGAATGTTACTTTCTTACTGTAACCTGATTATTTTATAAGTGCAACAGTGACATCTAGTGGAAAAGATAGCTCAGTATGCTACCAAACAGATGACCTCAACATTTCTCATATTTATCAGGGGGAAAAAAGTGCCACTTAATAAATTTGTGTTTTTCCTAAATACAAGCCAGTGCTACACTAGTAATGCTCCTGGCAACTGTGTGAGTCACAGGCCTAGGGCTGTAGGTGGGGTTGTTGAGTGGGTTTCAGGTGATATCTGACATTCATTTAGCCAAGCAATTAAATTTGTTCTTAGCCTCCTTTCTTCTGTCTGCCAAGCCTCTAGAGAAGTGTGAGTTGGTTTTGGGTATTTGTTTGCACTGTAGAGACAGGTTTACTCTGTTTGATGTAACCCAGGCTAGCCTTGAACTCATGGCAGTTCTCCCTCAGCCTCCTGGACTCTGGGATTACAGGTGTTTACCATCAGCTTTGATAACGTGTTTTGACAGTAACAGTACACACAGTGGATTGGCTCTCATCATACTCCTTAAAGATTCTTGGACATAATAGTAAAATAGCATCCACTAGAGCCCTGGGCTGAGTTCACAGTGTGAGCAGATTAAAGCAGATTCCTAGGTCAAATATACCCAAGAGGAAGGAGAGTTTACTGTATTAACAAGCAGACAAACAAACAAACATAGCTGGTGCGTACGTTCTAAATAGTTCTTTGTTCTCTTTCAAGCTTAGTCTTGCTCACAAGTCCTAGGGAATTACCCCACCCTTCCATAGAAGAATGGCTGGTTCCAATATCTGAAAGAACCCTAATGACTAAGATTCCTGTCTGTTCACAAGTGCTGGGGCTGGAACCTGGGGCCCTGTGCATCCTGGGCAAACACTTCGCCAATGGAGCCACACCCCATGCCTGGTTTGTCATGCTTGAGACAGGTTTTCCTTCTGTCGCACATGCTGTTCTCAACCTCGTGATCCTCCAGCCTCAGGCTCCAGAGTGCTGCGTTACAGGCAGGCATTTCCTGTTAGAGAGTAGAGACGGAAAGGGAGAGAGAGAGTATCCCAAGGGTAAAGAGTGCTGCTTTTATTGTATAGACTGAAGAGCAAAGCCATGATTATTTTTCAAGTACAACACTGAGTAACAGCTAGCATAGGTGTCCAACTTGCGGAGCATTAGCCATATACACCCCAGAATAGCTGAATTTAGCCCAACACATCTGTTGATAACAATGCCATATTGCAATGTAGAAAGCTGAACACCCCAATTGTAAAGCATTGGGCACCCCAGATTGTAGAAAGGATATTTCATTAGGGTGTGTAACAGACGAATGGTCCCTTGAGGCTGGAGAGATGGCTCAGCAGTTAAGAGCACTTGTTGCTCTTGTAAAGCACCCAGGTGTGATTCCAAGCACCCACCTGGCAGCTCACAGCCGTCCGTGATTCCAGTTCCAGGGGATTGATTGGGACACTCTTCCAACCTCGGTGGACACCAGGCACACCCAGGGCACACATATGTGCAAGGAGGCAAAACATTTGTATGCATAAAACACATACAAATAAATGATTTATAAAATATTTTAAATTTCTTTTAATAAGTATCTGTTTCCTGCATACTATAGCAGCATCAAACCTTAGTACAACTGACTCCATTACGGAAGTGCCATCCAGGATGTAAAACCAGTGTGTAGACAGCATCACCTGCCAAAAATGAGAACAAAGACCCAATCCATCAAAGTCCACAGTTCTGGGAAAGTCTCTAAATGTGTTAACCTTGCTTTTTGGCTTCTGTAGTTCTGCTTCTGGCTAATTGTTCTTGTTTACTTAAGTATGCCAACCAAGAATATGGTTTTGTGCTTAAAAGTTTATCCTAAGAAAGGCTCAGGGCTACACTGGGATCCCAAACACCAGTGTAGTCACTGGGAGGCTAATTAAGAATTTCTATTGGCTTAAAACCATGTCTGAGCAGTATTCTATGGTGGATACCCCATAACTCTGGGAACTCCAAGTGCTGCAGGCCTTGGGCTCTGGGTGGAGTTGTTCAGTATTTTACCAGTGATGTCTGCATCTACCAAACTCATTTGGGCAAGGGGCAACATCCTGCTCCCAGCTGCCTTTCTCTCCTTACTATATTTCTAGCTAAAGTGTGGGTGGGTTTGTTTGTTTTGTTTTTTGGTTTCTGTTTAAGGGATTCTTTTGTTTATACACTTTAACTCGGGCTAAATGAGAACTCACTATGCAGATCACTCGTAGTAATTCTCCTGCCTCAGCCTTTCAGCTCCATGAAATATCTTGACGGGAACAATATAGGCAACAGATAGGGTCTAATCACACTCTTGAATGAGATAACATTTAGTAGGGCTGAAATTTGAGTTTAGAATGGGAGTAGAGGGTTAAGAAAGATCCCTAGATAAAGCTGATGATTGAGGAAGAGGAGTTAGTTCTGTACACTTGTCTAGAAGAAGGAAATGGTTTAAGGAATGCATGAACCATTGAGCAAAGTCTAAATTGCTCTTAGTTTTCTTTCAAGCTTGGTCTTGCTTAGAAGTTCTAGGAAACTGCCCTGCCCTTTTACTGTAGGGGTGCTTCTAATATTTGAAAACATTCTGATGCCTAAAAGAGGCTCTCATTTTCTCAATGTCTGCTGTGGGCAAGGTTACAGAGCTAGGATTTCCTACACACTAATTCACACCATGTTTGCTATGGAAGTTCTTTCTGTTTGTTTGAGCTTCTTGTTGTTTCTTATTTGTGTGTGTGTGTGTGTGTGTGTGTGTGTGTGTGTGTGTGTGTGTGTAAAGTCAGTCTCACTATCTATGCTTATCTCAAATCTGACAGTTCTCCAAGCTCCATCTCCCACATGCTGAGGTCATAGGCTTGTGGCATCATGTTGGGCTATGTGAAAATTTCTGATGTGTAGGTTCTGATGTCTATGTTAGATCCCCTGGAACTGGAGCTATAGACTGTTGTGAGCTATCATGTGGGTATTGGGGATTGAACCTGGGTCCTCTGGAAAAACAGCCAGTGCTCTTAACCACTAAACCATCTCCCCAGCCCATTTTGATTTTTTAAGACAGGGTTTCTCTGTGTAGTTTTGTCTGCCTTGGAACTGGTTCTGTAGACCAGGCTTGCCTCCAGCTCAGAGATCTGCCTGCCTCTGCCTCCCGAGTGCTGGGGTCAAAGGCATGTGCTATCACCACCTGGCTCTAATGCATTTACCTTAATTGTTCTAGTATTAATAAAAAGTAGGGAGTCAGAGACAAAAACATGACAAATCAGAAGAAAATGGAGAAATCAGTTGCTCTCCAAGTTCCCCAGATCACAAAGCCCAGAGTCTCCCCAAGCCCCTCACCTCTTCCTGTCCCTTGTCTGGCTTCCTCAGTCCTCCGACATCTCTATAGCTAATTCCAGTCAGCCAATTGTTGACTCCACCCTTTGACTCAAGGTTCAACTTTATGGCACAGGGGAGGGCAGTGGGAACAATTCTCCCACAGCATGGCTCAGTCCACATTATTTACTTGCTTTTTTGAGATAAAGTCAACTCAGTGCAGCACAGTATTGTGGCTTGAATAGGAAGTGTCCTGTAGGCACAGAAATGCAAGCATGCAAGCACACACATTCACTATGCATATACACGTGTACAAAAACTGTATGATTATCTCAGCAGATACAAAAAAAAAGGTATTTGATAAAATTCAATGCTTTTGCAAAGCATAGTCATGCCTGTAATCCCAGCATTCAGGAGGTAGAGGCAGGGGGATTGCTACAAGTTTAGTGTCGGCTACTGGTTTCCATAATGAGTTTCAGGCCAGCTAGGGCTACATAGAAACCTGTCTCAAAAGAGCTATGGCTGCCAGCCACCACCTGAGTATGAGTGGTTAGGAGGGCATCAGGGAAAGATTCCACTGCCCTTCATGAAGGAAACTCCCAACAAGCTAGACATACAGGAAGCAGAACAAAGAAGGCTTTAAACAGGTAGTTTGTGTGTGGCTAACAAGTTCTAGAATGGAGACTCAGAGTACTCTCTCTCTCTAGGATCTGGACAAGAACAGGATGCCTACCTCCCTGGCTAGTTCTTTCTGTCAGCCTGACACAGTCTGGAGTCACGTAGGAAGAAGGCGTCTCGACTGAGTTTGACCTGTGGACACGTCTTGGGGTTGTTCTGATAGGTTACTGGTGTGGGAGAGCTCAGCACACTGTGGGCATCACCATTCCTAGGCAGAAAAGCTGGCTGAACGTGAGCTAGAAGGGGGGGGGACTAGTGAGTAGCTATGGCTTCTGCTTGAGTTTCTTTCCTGACTTTTCCTCATCAATAGACTCTGACATAGAAACATAACTTCCACACATGTACCTTGGAATGTTTGTGCTCTCTCTCTCTCTCTCTCTCTCTCTCTCTCTCTCTCTCTCTCTCTCTCACACACACACACACACACACACACACACACATGCATATATATATGTGTGTGTGTACATATATATATATACAGTATTTATATATGCAAATATATACTTAAGATGTATGAGTACTGTGTATATAGAGAGGCTGCTTGGGAATCTATGATCTTGCAATCCAAGAAAAAAAATGAATTAAGAGGATAGTAAAGCATACACAGTATAAAAGAACAGGGATATATAGGGACCTAAACGTGTAAGTGGACATGGGAACAGAGAGTGTGGAAGTGGATAGACCAAAACCTAGCATGTTCAGCAGTGGTGGCTCACATCTTTAATCCCAGTACTGTGGAGGCAGAGGCTTGTAGATCTCTGTGTTCGAAGCAGCCTGGTCTACAGAGTGAGTTCTAGGATAGCCAGGGCTACACAGAGAAACCCTGTCTTGAGAAAAAAAAATGTTCAAGAAGGCCCTATCACATCTCTCTAGTTTGTAAGCTAATTAAATTTTTATTTTTAAAAAGTGTGTGTTGGCATGCATACATATGCATGCACTTGGGGAAGTAAAAGGAACTTACAGGAACTGATTCTCTCCTGTCTGCCACCATGTGGGTTCAGGTGATGAAACTCAGGCCATCGGGCATCTTACCTGCTGGACCCTCTCAATGATCCAACAAAAGAATAAATTTAAACCAAGATTCCTACAGAGGAGTAAAAGATCCTTTCAAAGAGCCACTTGCCTTTGAGCTAACATTCAAGAAGCAGGGAATGGGGACCCCGTATGGGCCCAGACTGGCGGGCTGGCGGAAACATACATGCTACAGATGGCGCCCAACGTGGCTATAAGAACTTTCCCTTAAAACTAATAAGAGCTTAAGAAATGTTTTGGAAACAAAGGAACAGAGACTAGCAAGACTTCTTGGTAGCAGCATTTTCTTGGTTGGATTTGTTTTGCTGTAGACAGAGATTTGCTCGGCTCCTTTAAGGGAGGTTTCCAAAATTAGCATAAGCGGCAAAAAACCGCCTTGCTTTTAAAGAGCTCTGCTAACAATTCATTGCTGTGTACAAGAGCTGCAATGACAGTTTACACTGTGTTTTAAAAAAATACGCTGGCTTGGGAGAGAAAAAGAAATTGGGTACAAGGTTTAAAAAAGAAAAAAGAAAGTAGAATGAATGGGTACAATGGGGCATGCCATTAATCCCAGCACTCCGCAGACAGAGGCAAGTAGATCTCTGCGATTTCAAAGCAAACCTGGTATGCAGTGAATTCCAGGACAGATAAAAGTTACACAGAGAAACCCTGTCTCAAAATATGTAAAAATAGAAGTAGAATAAATAGAGTAATAAAAAAGCCACGTAAAGATGGAAAACACAGAGAAATTTTGGATACTATACGTGCTTCTGTTGTCTTTAAATTATTTGATTGCTGAGAAAATAACTACTGATAAAAGAAATGCTGCTGGATTAATTCAATTTATATATTTTAAAAATGCTTTGACTCCAAAATTTAAACCTAAGGACAAGTTACTGGGGAAAAGGATTTCTATTTTTGTTTCCACAGAAAATGAAAAGCTATGGGTTCTTTCCAGACTTATATGGTTTGATCAAGCAAGACCCCCTGAAGCAACATCAATGGGACATTGATGGGACCTTACAGACTACTACAGCCAAGATTTCTGCATCTTCTTTGGACCCCCATGTCAGCGCCCTCTACCAGCAGGAAGTAGTTTGGAAAGAACGACGCCCAAATTCCCAAATATTGTTTATAAATGTTTGTTTTCATTTAAATGGGCTTGGTTATAACTGGTTAATGACACAAGCAATCTTTTTAAAGGTAAAAAGGGAATTATGGTATAGATATGAATACTTTGCTTTGGAATGGATTTTCTTTTATTGATACAATTTAAGGTCAATTTTATAATATGTATATTTCTCCTCTTGTTTAGGTATTGTGTTTATATAGCTCATTGGAAAATGTAATATATAATTTAGTACAGATTAGAGAGTTACCTATGATAGTCAAGCTTGGAGTTAGTTAGGTTTTCTAGATATAGAGAGATGTATTTGAGATGAATAAGCATTCTTCAAACCTTTCAAAGACCTACAGAATATGGCATTTAAAATGGTTTAGGGTTTTTCTTGACAATGAGGCACAACTGCTCCTGGTAATACCACCTGCATCAAAAAGGAAGATGGACATTGAAGAAACTTGTTAGGAAGTTTGCTTCCATCATGGCAAGACTAGACATTTGGACAAGATACTGTTCTTGTCTGGACTGTTTGACTTCATGTTGTAGAAACTGGACATGCAGGACCCACATAAAAGTGACTGCTGATGCAAGATGGACATTGCTACAGGATTCCTGCTTCATGGAAAAGGCAGCCAGACAGTCTACAGGACACAAAGAAAAATAACTGACAAACTGCCATTATAGGTGGACAGTTTAAAGTTTCCTGCCTTGTTGAGGAGTCTGGACACACACTATGGCCTATGGGCTGAAGATGGAACATTACAGAAGAACTTCGGGTGACTGACCAGGCAATGCATTGTCTCTGCTGTCATTTCTAGAGTTTATATATTATCCTTCTATGGTCTTTGAAGGAATTGAAGACATGGTTATAGTTATGGTTATAGTTTTCCTTAGTTAGGATTAAAGATAAGTTACATATAGGACTTTAGACTGACAAAGATAGGATAGATGATATTTTCTTTAAGTCTTACAAAATGTTAATGGACTAAATATTGTTTACTGTGATTCTTATTTGATAATTATTGTATGTTATATTTTGCTATGTTAAGGTTAAACCCCTTCTTTTACTTTAGACAGAAAAGAGGAGATGATGGGAGATGTTATTCTGTATATATGTTTCTCATACTGGTTAATAAAGCCCTGCTGGCCAATAGAAAACTAGATGGGCGGGGCTAGGAGACTAGAAGGAGGAGAGAGGAAGTAGAAGTTGGAGTTGAGATGTAGCCCAGGGAAGAAGCAGGACGCCTGCTGCGGCTCCCTGATAAGACGACTGATGGGAGATGTGATTCTGTATATATGTTTCTCATACTGTTAATAAAGCCCTGTGGCCAATAGAAAACTAGATAGGTGGAGCTAGGAGACTAGGAGGAGGAAGAGGAAGTAGTAGGTGGAGTGGAGATGTAGCCCGGGAAGGAGAGAGGACGCTTGCCGCCGCTCCCCATAAGACGACCACGTGGAAATACTTAGATAAGTAGAAATGGGTTAATAATTAAGACAGAGCTAGCCCATAAACAGTAATGGTAATTGGCCAACAGGATTGTATCAAATACAGAGTCTCTGAGTGTTATTTGGGGCACACGTGGTTGCAGGACAATGGCGGCAGAACCAGCGGCAGCTGGCGGGGAAACCTACTGCAACAGACGACCACGTGGAAATACTTAGATAAGTAGAAATGGGTTAATAATTAAGGCAGAGCTAGCCCATAAACAATAATGGTAATTGGCCAACAGGATTATATCAAATACAGAGTCTCTGAGTATTATTTGGGGTTGGTGCGGCTATGGGCCCAGACTGTCGGGCTGGCGGAAACATACACGCTAGGGGGGGGGTCTGTAAAATTGGTCAAGAGTAAAAGATGTCTGAATATACAATGATTAAAATTAATTCTGTAGAATGCGTACTTAATCTACTGTGTTTCTGGCAAGCCCCCCTACTCCCCCACCCTCCCATCCCCATCATGTTGCATTGTGTGGCTTCCCTGCACATACAGGGAATATACAACATTTCAACTTCATACTTCGTGAGCCATCATACCACACAACACAACTGAGCACAGCCTGAAACACCCTAGCTCAAATTGCAGAGTATGTGTAATGTTTTCTGTTGTTATAGAAACATGAAATTATAAAAAACAAAGACTTTTACCATTGTTATTTCTCACCATGTAAGTACCAAATTACTATAACTTGCTGTGTGCATAAGGAACCTCGACTTTAATCCCAGCACCTCAGAGGCAGACTTGTAGGTAGAGCTTTCCTGTCCTGGCAGTCATTTCACAAAAAAATTACTCAGAAATGTAATATCGAGGACAGCGAGGGCTACATAGAGAAATCCTGTCTCAAAAAACAACAACAAAACAGAAAAAAAAAAAAAGGAAAGAAAAGAAGAAAGAAACTTAATATTAATTGTAAATGCTCAGCCAATAGCTCAGGCTTATTATTTGCTGCCTCTTACATTTAATTAACCCACATGACTCATGGCTTGTTACCTCGTTTTCTACACATCCTGCTTCCTCAGAAGCTAGCTGGCATCTTCTGACTCTGCCCTTCTTTCCATCATTCCCCTAGTTTGGTTGCCTTACCTATACTTCCTGCCTGGCTACTGACCAATCAGCTTTTTATTAAATCAATCTGAGTGATAAATCTTCACAGTGTACAAAAGGATTATTCCACAGCACAGACATAGGAGGAACTCTATGAATTCAAGGTCAACTTGGTCTACATAGTGAGTTACAAGCCAATCAGGGCTATACTGTGAGACCCTATCTCAGACACGAACAAAAAAGCCAGGTGTGGTAGTGCACACCTTTAATCCCAGCACTGGGGAGGCAGAGTCGGGGGGAATCTCAGTGGGTTTGAAGCCAGCCTGGTCTACTAATCGAGCTCCAGGATAGCTAGAAAAAAAAAAAAAAAAAAAAAAAGAACAACAACAACAAAAAAAAAACCCACTAAAACATTGGATCATATTGTACTGAGACAAACAAGCACATACATCTCATCAATATGCAAATGTGCTTTTATCGTTAATAAATAGTAAAGTTATGAGTATATACAAACAGACAACATGCGAATCGCCTATAGGTCTTGACTCCTTCAACTTTTCTCACTTGTCTCCAGGCAGCAGGAGAGGAAGCCCAGGGTTGAGCTGCAATCTCTAGGAGAGTTCTTCACCGGGGAAGCTGAAATTCGAACACAGAAGAAAAGTTTTAGGAAAAGGCAGTGTGAAGGAAAGTTGCTTTTTACCAAGAAAAATGATGTTTTCCCCCTTTGTTTTGGTTCTTGAGAGTCTAGGATGGCTGAGGATAACCTTGAACTCTTGACGTTCCTGCATGGTTTCCTAAGGTCTGGGATGGTAGGCGAGGCATATCCACTTGCTTGCTCAAGCTCTGGGTGTGGCCTAATATCACCTCTTGACTAGTATGCAAACATCTCATGCTTGCCTTACAATCAGGTTTCTGGATAATCTGAGATAAGAGATTCCAGGTTGGGGCGCAAGGGTGAGCTCTGTTATCGAAGAGCCCACGTGTTTGTCAAGTGTTTAGTTTAGGACTTTCTTTGTTGTTTGGCTACAAAAAGTGCACGGAACCTCTGTAATGATGGGACATACTGTGCTAGGAAACTTGAAGCTGTGTTCCAGGACTAAGGTCACTCATATTTAGCTCAGAACAAACAGCTTGCTTATTTCCTCTAAGCAACATTCTATACTAGATCTTAGCCAAAGGCAGAGAAATGATCAGCAAGAATCTTAAGGCGTTGCTCTGCCATGTGCACAACTGTGAAAACTAAAAGTTAGTAGTTACTGTAGAATTAAGCTTCTTTCATTTCTACTTTTTCTGCATACACACTTGTTACTTTGTATATATTTATAATTGTTACACCTTCCCAATGAATCAACTGTTTTATCAGTATAAAATATCTCTAGTGTTGAAACCCTCTCCCTCTCTCTCTGATGCCCCCTTCTTTAGGCAGGGTCCTGCTATGTACCCTTGCCTGGTCTGGAATTTAGAATGATCCTCCTACCTCTATCTCTTGAGAGCTGGAATTACAGGCCTATGGCATCATGCCACTTGGCTACTAATAAGGAAAGCTATCAGATGTTTTAAGGTGTGTGGCACCACACCTGACCTTATCTATTTTTAAATGTGACTGTTCTTAAATGGGTATATACAAGTACATGGCAGTGCCCAAGGAAGTCAGAAAAGGGCTTGGAATCCCCTAGGCAACTGTGAGCCACCACACGTAGGTGCTGATACATGAACACAGCCAGTAGGCTGGAGAGATGGCTAGTAGTTCAGGGTGCTTACTGCTCTTTCAGAGGTCCCAGGTTCAATTCCCAGCACCCATATGGTGGCTCACAATCATCTTTAATTCCATTTCCAAGAGAATCTGGTGCTCTCTGTTGGTGGAATTTTCTGTCCTGACTGCTAGTTCCCCAATAACCACATGAAGACTTATTATTGATAATAAAAATTCAGCCATAGCTTAGGCTTGTTACTAACTAGCTCTTACAACTTAAATTAACCCATTTCTATTAATCTATGTGCTGTCCTGAGGCTCATTTACCAAATCTACATACTGCCTGTCCTGCTAGCTCTGTGTCTCAAGGCGATAAAACTCAAAAATTTGCTTTACAAAAAGAACAGCTAGTATTTTTAGTGATCTCCCCAGCCCCCACAAATATATTAATTTTTAATTATTAAATAGGCTAAATAGGCTTTAGTTAATAAATGTGCTTTATTTTAGGTGCAGGTCCTCCAAATGTCTACCTAAGGGATCTTTTTATTTTATTTTTATATAATTTTAAAATGTGTGTGTGTGTGTGTGTGTGTGTGTGAATGCACACATATAAGTTTATGTGCACCATGTGTGCTGGAGCCCAAGGTCAGAAGACCTTGGGTCCCTTAGACCTGAAGTTACAGGTGATTATGAGACACCATGTGGGTGTTAGGAACCAAACCTAGATCCTCTGCAAGAGCAACAAGAGCTCTTAACCACTGAATCATCTCTCCAGCCCCCGAAGGATAATTTAAAATAAAATTCATGAAGACAGGAATAATAAATTGTGGGTAGTAAAATGATTCCAAGTACTGACTAAACTGATGTATCTTGGAGGTAGACATACAAGACAGTCTTTCTTTGAATAAGTGATTCAAACAGCTTGTTAATCAGACGAAGATGAATTCATTTAACTAGATGAAATTAGGTGATGGCTCAGTCTGTAATCCCAATAATAAAGGAGTCTGAGGCATATGTTAAAAACAAGAATTAGCTCTAAACCAATGACATCTAGGAATCCAAACAGATTAAGAAGGGTAGTGGAGAAATGGCTCAATCAAGCGTTTGGTTTCCACGAATGAAGACCTGAGTTCCAGTAACAGAGTCCACATAAAAAAGTGCTGGGCAGCGGTGGTGTTCCCCTTGAATCCCAGCACTTGGGATGCAGAGGCAAGTGGATGTCTGAGTTCAAGGCCATCTTGTTCTACTGAGCAAGTTTCAGGGATAGCCAGGGCTGTTACACAGAGAAAGCCCTTCTCAAAAAGCAAACAGAAAGCTGAGGCAGTCATGTGAAGAGCCAGGTCCGTGAACCACTCACTAAGTCTGACCGATTTTCTTTTGGATACTGGTCAAGGCCTAAGACTGTCTCTTCTGGCACTCTGGGCTTTGTCAGCTTTTCTCTGAAGCTACCAGCCACCACCATCACCCCCACCCCTCTTTTTTTTTTAAACTACATCGATGCTTGCTGACCATACTGGGTATCTTAGTCAATATTCTATTACTATGAAGAGACACTATGATGAAGGAAACTTGTCTTAGTTTACCACACTATTGCTGTGGTAAAACACCACGACCAAAGCAAGTTATTTCACTCATAGTTCTGAAGTTGCTCCCCACTGGACCCTGAATTAGGCACAGACCACACCCAAACATCAATTTCCAAACACAAAGAGATCCTTTATTCAGCAAGGCAAAGAGGTGGCAGACCAGTAGCAAAGAGCTTTGCCAAGTGTTAATTTTAAGAGGAAAAGGGAGAGGTCTGTGCCGGAATGAGCTAGGACCTGTTGGTAAGTTCTGACTGGATATTTTAATTAGGGTAGTCAAAATAATTTTCATTGGTAGACCTTGACATTTTGGTGGTTAGACCTTGACGCTTTGTCACAGGATTGAGTCATTGGTCAAATAAGTACTAGAGCGTGGTGGCTAGCTTTAGTAATATAACCTAACAGTTTATCAGAGGGGGAAAAAGATAAAAGGCAAAGTTTGTCAGTGCCATGTTTGCTGTGCTGGGGCTGCTAGAGACCTTCAAGGTCACCATCAAAAGCAGTGAGGGCAAAAACTCACACAGGGCAGGAACTTGGAGGCAGGAGCTGATGCAGAGGCCATGGAGGATGCTTACTGGCTTTTTTTTTTGTTTGTTTGTTTGTTTGTTTTTTTGGTTTTTTTTTTTGAGACAGGGTTTCTCTGTGGCTTTGGAGTCTGACCTGGAACTAGCTCTCATAGACCAGGCTGGTATCAAATTCACAGAGATCCATCTGCCTCTACCTCCCAAGTGCTGGGACTAAAGGTGTGTACCACCAATGCCCAGTTCAACCTGCTTTCTTATAGAACCCAGGACCACCAGCCTAGAGATGGCACCACCCTCCATGGGCTGGGCCCTCCCTCATCAGTCACTAAGAAAATGCCCTACAGGCTTGCCTATAGACTGATCTTACGGAGGCATTTTCTTAATTGAGGCCCCCTCTCAAGTGACTTTATCTTATGTCAGGTTGACATAAACCATCTGGCACACAACTCTTACAAAAGAAAGAAAGCATTTCACTGTGGCTAGCTTACAGTTTCAGAGATTTTTTTTTTTTTCCCCAGACAGGGTTTCTTTATGTAATAGCCCTGGCTGTCTTGGATGGAACTCACTCTGTAGACCAGGCTGGCCTCGAACTCACATAGATCTGCCTGCCTCTGCCTCCTGAGTGCTGAGATTAAGGCGTTTACCATCACCACCACCTGGTCAGTTTTAGAGATTTAGTCCATTGTTACGGCAGGAAGCATGGCAGCACATGGGCAGACAAGGTGCTCCAGCAGTAGCTGAGTCCTACAAACACATCAGCAGGCAGTGGGGTAAGAGCTACTGGGCCTGGTGTGGGTTTCTGAAGCCTCAAAGCCCACCTCCAGTAAGACTTTCTTCCAAAAATGTCAAATCTCCTAATCTTTCTAAGTAGTGCCACTCCCTAATGACTCATTCAAATCTATGAGCCTATAGGGGCCAATCTCATTCAAATCACCACACTGACCTAACTCAAAAGTGATGGCCATTCTTGGTTGTCAAATTGATTATATCTGGAGTTGACTAAATCCCAAGCCACTGCGTACACCTATTACGAATTTTTTTTTTCTTAATTAAATGTCTGAAGTGGGAAGACCCACTGTAAACCTGGATCTATTTAGGTGGGAAGATCCACCTTTAATCTGGTCCACATCTTCTGCTACCAGCCTACATAAAGGACATGGGAGAAAGAAGCTTACCACTCCTTCACTGGCATTAATGTCCACTTCTAAAGCCAGGCAGTGATGAGGCATGTCTTTAATCCCAGCACTCGGGAGGCAGAGGCAGGAGGATCTCTGAGTTTGAGGCCAGCCTGGTCTACAAAGTGAGTTCCAGGGAGAGAGAGAGAGAGAGAGAGAGAGAGAGAGAGAGAGAGAGAGAGAGAGAGAGAGAAAGCCTACTTCTTCAGCATTCTGGTGTATACTAAAAGCCAATTGAGACATCCAGCCTCATGGACTGAACAACTACTGAATTCTTAGAACTTCTGTTAGTAGACAGCCAGCTGTTGTTGACCTAGCTGGGTCATAGACTATAAGCAATTCTAATGAATACTCTTTAGGGCTGGAACAATGGCTCACCCATTAAAGAATGGGCTTGTAAGCAAAAATATAAATCAATAGATATAAAGGCAGGTAGACAGACCGACAGACAGGAGGGTAGGTGAGTGGAAGGATGGATGTTTGGACGAATATATGGATAGATATAGTCTATTAAGTTCTGTAACTTATCCTTGACTAATGGACATCACTATCTCTCCATCTTCTTCATATTGATTCCTACCCTTACCCCTAACCCCCAAGACTTCAGAGGTTTACAGCTTGTCTCTTGTCTGCTCTGTTGTTTTCTCTCAAACGCCAATGAAATTTCTATAACATGGGAGATGTTAGTCTGTAAATATGTTTCTCATACTGGTTAATTAATAAAGCACTGTGGCCAATGAGAAAGCAAGATAGGCGGGGCTAGGAGACAAGGAGGAAAGAGGAAGTAGTTAGGAGGAGTCAAGATGTAGACTGGGGAGGAAGGAAGACGCCGGCCAGGCTCCCCAATAAGATGACCACGTGGAAATATTTAGATGAGTAAAAATGGGTTAATAATTAAGACAGAGCTAGCCCATAAACAATAATGATAACTGGCCAACAGGATTGTATCAAATACAGAATCTCTGCGTGTTATTTGGGTCTAGCACACCAGACCGGCGGTGGGCGGGCTGGCGGAAAACATACAAGCTACAGATGGCACCCAACGTGGCTATAAAACTTTCACTTAAAACTAATAAAAACATACAAGCTACAAGCTTCCTACTGAAAAAAGAAAGAAAGAAAGAAAAAAAAAGCTGGGCATAATGATACACACTTATAATCCCAATACTAATGAGTTGGAGACAGATTGATCGATGGGGCTCCCTGGACAGCCATCGTATCCTACTTGTTGGTTCCAGGCTAGCAAGGGACTGTCTCATAAACAGGAAAGACATAAAATATATCATGCCTGAGAAATGATATATAAAGTTGTCCTTTGGCCTTCATACCCATGTGTATACATGTGAACCTGCATGTACCTGTGTACCCACAGGAACTCATACACAAAGAAAGAAGGATGTGACAGGTCTGGAGAGATGGGTTTGTGGTTAAGAGCACATACTGCTCTTACAGAGGATCCTAGTTCAGTTCCCATGTGTCTTGGTTACTGTTCTTCTATTGCTGTGAAGAGACACCATGACCAAAGAAACTATTATTAAAGAAAGCATTTAATTGGGGGCTTGCTTATAGTTTCAGAAGGCTTGTCCATTATCATGGTGGTAGGAAGCAGACAGGCATGGGGCTCTAGAGCCATAGCTGAGAGCTTTATTTCCTGACCCACAGGCAACAGGCAAAGAGAAAGACTGAGCTTGGCCTGGGTTTTTAGAGCACCCCCAGTGACAAATGTCTACTCTAATCAAGGCCACACCCACTCTAACAAAGCCATACTTCCTAATCATTGCCAAACAGTTCCACTAACTGGGACCAAACACTGAAACGTAAGAGCCTATGGTGGTGGTGGTGGGGGGCATTCTCATTCAAAACACCACACCACTGTTGGAGGATTTTTGTTGGCTGGTAGAGGTTGAAGTCTGCCATAACTTAGACTTTTCCCAAGTTCGGTAATATGGAAACTTCCTCCCTTGCAAAGCTTTCTGCTCTCTACCTAGCTTTTTCTGGAAAATGTCCCTGGACCCCAAGGACTGAACTTATCTGAGAGCTGTCTTTAAACCAGACGCCTGTCTCTAAACCAGATGCCTGATTCATCTTTGGCTTGAATTTTAGCACAGATTCCTGCTAGAAGATCTGTGTTAGGAGCTCTGCTCAGGACCTCACTGCCACACACCAAGCCTTGTGACAGGAGCTTGGCCTCAAAATGCAAATTAGGGGGGTTGTCCCCAGGCTCCCCAAACCTACCTGGGATGGGGATAGGGATGAAAGCGAGCTGATTTATCAAAGTCTGTCTCCTGGGGGCCTGCCTCTGTCCGTGCTCAAGGGCTATGTACAAAGCTGTCTGTCACCCTGTATGCTTCTTTCCCTTCTTGGACCCCCCACACACCACAACTGTGCAACACCCTCTTCTGGACCACACACACACACACACACACACACACACACACACACACAAGAATATTTAAAATCATAAAAATATGCCAAGCATGGTGGTACTCACCTTTAATCCCAGACCTAGGGAGGCAGAGACAGGCAGATAGCTGTGAGTTCAAGGCCAGCCTACTGTATATACCGAGTTCCAGGACAGCCAAGGATATAGAGACACTATCTCAAAAAAAAAAAAAAAACATAAAAAAAAAAAAAAAAAAAAAAAAAACAAAACAAAACAAAACAAAAAAAAAACAAAAACAAAAACAAAAAAGGGGGGGACTTTTAAAGGAAGTGGGTCATCTTTGTAACCCTGTAAATTCCTGTGGTGCTGAGACAGGAGAACCAGGTGTTAAAGGCCAGCCTGGGCTACATAGTGAATTTCAGGGCAGCCTGGGCTATGTGAAACATTGTCAAAAAACAACAGCAGCAGAATAGAAAGAGTATCAGGTTGGTTCAGAGAGTGAAGGAATTTTCTAGCAAATCTGACTATCTGTGTTCACTCCCCAGAACACATGTGGTAGAAGAGAAATAACTCCTGCATGTCCACGCATGTGCTGTGCCACATACCATGGCCAGCTACACACACACCCTAAGTAAATACCTGTGGTAGGCGTGAGTACTTACAGGTCTTCCTCACTCCCTCCACGTCCCCAATTAGTATATGATACCTAGTCCTCAATGCAACAATATAAAGAGAAAAAGATTTATTTTTCTTTGATGGGTCTGTGTGAGTGCACATATGTATAGGCACCACATGTATGCCTGCCCGTGGAGGGCAGAAAAAGATTTCTGATCCCCTGGAACTGTTGTTGCAGGCAGTTGTGTGTGAACCACCACATGGGTACTGAGAGCCGAACCCAGGTCCTCTGCAAAAGCAGCCACTGCTCATAACCTCTGAGCATCTCTCCAGGCCCCAAGGGGTCAGAAGTTTGAGACAGGCTTAGGTTGTGAAGGTGAAGCTCTCATGACTGTGATTAATGGCTTTATTAATTTTGTGGTGGTAGAAATCAAACTGAGGACAGGAACCATTTTGGCTAGCCGATACCACCAAACTATATTCCTCACCCCCACCCCAATTTGTGCCCTTGGGAAAGAGCCCCAGGAGGGCGTATGTGTTCCTTCAGCACATGAGGACACAGGTGGCAAGACCAATGAAGAAATGAGTCTTCGAGAAGACACTGAATCTATTGATGCCTTGATCTTCAACTTCCATCTCTCGAAAACTATGAGGAATACACTTCTATTTGCAAATTATCTAAGCTAGAGTGTCTTGTTTGTTTTTGTTTTTTTTGAGACAATGATTTCTCTGTGGGATGGTCCTGGCTGTCCTGAAACTCACTTTGTAGTCCAGGCTGGACTCAAACTCAATGAAATCCACCTGCCTCCCAAATGCTGGGATTGAAGGCATGTGCCACCATGCCTGGCTAAATCACAGTATTTTTAAAAACATTTTTGTAACAGGCTTTTTCTTTTGGGCCATCAACCAACTCCCAAATCATGATGGAGACTTATTATTAGTTTTGAATGCTCAGCCTAGCTTAGGCACATTTCTGGCTAGCTCTTTTAACTTAAATTAACCTGTTTCTGGGGGCTGGAGAGATGACTCAGTGGTTAAGAGCACCGACTGCACTTCCAGAGGACCCAAGTTCAGTTTCCACCCACATGACAGCTGTCTGTAATTCCAGTTTCAGAAGATCTGCCACATATGTCAAAACACTAATGTACATAAAATTGGGGAAAAAAAAACTTTTTCTCTTTGTCTACCTTTTGCCTCAGGGCTTATTACTTTTCTTCTGTATATCTTACTTTTGCTGCTTCTCTGTGTTTTTTTGATTGGTATCTGCCTGGGTTCTTTCCCAAGGTGGCTCCTTCTCCTCCTCTCATATATATATTATATATATATGTATTATATATATAATATATGTATTATATATAATATATAATTATATGTATTTACATATAATATATAATATAATACATAATATATTATATATAATATATGTATTATATGTGTATTATATATATAATATATACATATATATTATATATATATACAGTGAGCTACCTGCATGCCAGAAGAGGGCACCAGATCTCATTATAGGTGGTTTGAGAATTGAACATGGAACCTCTGAAAAAGCAGCCAGTGCTCTTAATCTCTGAGTCATCTCTCCAGCACTGCCCCCCCCATTCTTGTTTTTGAGTCTAGATTTCTTCTCCTATTTATTCTCTCTGCCTGGCAGCCCCTCATATCCCTCTCCTGCCTAGCTAATGGCCATTCACCTTTTTATTAGAACAATCAAGTGCCTTAGGCAGGTAAGGTGAACAGCTGCAACACATCTTTACATAATTAAACACACATCCTTACATCATTAAACAAATGCAGCATAAATAAAAGTAACACACCTTTACACAGTTAAATATTCCAGTGCATAAACAAAAGTAACACACCTTTACCCAGTTAAAGTGTAACAAATGTAACATCTTTGCTTCATTAAAATAATACTCCACAACACCTGTCAATTCATTTGTTTACTTATTAAGGGGGCTGATTCTTTTCCTTCTGCAATGGGATCCTTTGTCTGCTGAGCCATCTCACCAGCCACTAAAGTATCGTGTGATAGCAGCCCAATTGAACTAAGACAAAAGACTCAGATACTGTAGCAAAGAGGGTTAAAATTTAACAGACCAGTGATGTAGCACAGTAGTACAGTGTGTGCTTAGCACACATGATGCCTGAGTTTGTGCCCTAACACTGAGAAGTAAAACCAAGAGATATGAACATTGTGCCAGCAAGAATGTGCACAGGGACAGAAGAGCTGGCTCAGGGGTTCAAATGCTCACTGCTCCTGCAGAAGTCCAGAGGCCAGCACCCACGTGGTGCTCGCAACTTCCTGTAATTCCAGTGCCTTCTCACCTCTGGGGACTCCTGCATGCACTAGGTGCACAGACGTGCAGCCAGGCACACACACCCATAACAATTGTTTTTCAGTTGTTTAACTGAAAAGTTTAACATTGTTTTAAGGACAATTGCAGGAGCAACAAGGGTGGCTTCTTCATGCTTATCAGGGATAGCTTCAGGATAGTGCCCTCACACTCACAAACCAAACCAGGCTCCTAAGGATGAGAAGGCAAAGGCCTCAAAACCATCAAAATAGCACACCTGTGCACCAGCTAGAAGGCTCATTAGGTAAGGGTGCCTGCTGCCAAGCCTCAACACCTGGGTTCCAGCCCAGGACCCACACAGTGGAAGGAGAAAACTGATTCTGCATAGTTGCCCTCTGACCTCCACATAGGGGCTGGTTATAAGCAGGGAAATGCAACCACACACACACACACACACACACACACACACACACACACACACATACACACGCATGCAATAAATGTATTAAAAATTGGGGAGAGGGCTGTGAAAATCTTTGAGGGGTTTATTCTGTAGCAAAGACACCTGAAGTTGTGTCAGGTTGAAGAGAAACTGGATTTTCTCTGAAAGCAAAAGGCAGATTTCTGCATGAATTGAGTTTTGGGATTTTGGAGTTTCTTTTGAGACAAGGTCACACTATGTAGCCCTGGTAGCCTGAAACTTACTATGTAGAACAGGTTAACTATGTAGAACAGGTTAGCCTTGAACTCACAGAGAACTGCCTGCTTCTGCCTCTTAAACTTTGGGATTAAAGACATCTACCGCTATGCCAGGTGGTCCCAGCACTCAGGAGGCAGAGGCAGGTAGAGCTCGTGAGTTCAGGGCCAGCCGGGTCTACAGAGTAAGTTCCTGGACAGGCTCCAGAGCTACACAGAGAAATCCTGTCTCAGGGAGGAAGAGGGAGAGAGAGAGAGAGAGAGAGAGAGAGAGAGAGAGAGAGAGAGAGAGAGAGAGAGAGAGAGAGAGAGAGGGAGGGAGGGAGGGAGGGAGGGAGGGAGGGAGGGAGGGAGGAGGGGAGGAGAGAGGGAGGGAGGGAGAGAGAGAGAGAGAGAGAGAGAGAGAGAGAGAGAGATTTAGAAAGAGAGAGAGATTTAGTGTGTGTGTGTGAGAGAGAGATTTAGTGTGTGTGTGAGAGAGAGAGATTTAGTGTGTGTGTGTGTGTGTGTGTGTGTGAGAGAGAGAGAGAGAGAGAGATTTAGTGTGTGTGTGAGAGAAAGATTTAGTATATGCATGTCTGGTGCCTGTGGAGATCAGAAGAAATGAAATACTCTGGAACTAGATTTACAGATGGTTGTGAACCACCACCATGTGGGTGCTGGAAACAACTGGGCTGTTAACCACTGAGCCATCTCTCTAGGCCCACTGAGATGGTATTCTTGTTAGAGCACTCCAGAATTCAAATGAGATATTTAAAGAGATGTCATTTTTTCCCCTGATTTTTCAAGACAGGATTTCTCTGTAGCTTTAATGCCTGTCCTGGAACTCACAGAGATCTGTCTGTCTCTGCCTTCTGAGTGCTGGCATTAAAGGCATGCACCACCACCTACAGAGCTAAAGAGATGTCTCAATTAGGTAGCTATAGCTGTGATAAACACCATGACCAAAGGCCACTTCAGGAGGAAAGGGTTTATTTGGCTTGCAGGTTCCTCTTCATCACTGAGAGAGGTCAGGACCGGAACTGAAGCAGAGGCCACAGAGGAATTCTGTCTGGCTTGTTCAGTTTGCTTTCTTAAACAACTGAGACCCAATTGCCCAGAAGTGGCATTGCCCTCAGTAGGCTGAGCTATCCGACATCAATCATTAATCAAGAGCATACAGATTGACCCAGAGCTAATCATTTGAGATGCTGTCTCAGTAGAGATTCCCTGTTCTCAGATGACTCCAGCTAACATAGGAGGTGACAAATTTCCAGTGTTACTGGAAAATCGGGGAGCCCAAGGTTCTGCCGTGCTGCAAGGTGAAGCCTTTGTAAGCATGTGCACAAAGGGGAGGGGGGAGAAAAGTACATTATCTCATTAAAAGGATAATTATTCCTCCCAACTTGTCAAAACATCTTAGTTTATTTTATTATTTTATATGAGTATTTTGCCTGCATGAATGTATGTGCACTATGTGTATGCCGAGTGCCGAGGAAGACAGAAGAGGTCTTCATAACCTCTGCAACTGGAGTTATAGTTATGAGGTGACATATGGTGCTAGGAATTGAACCCTGGTTCTCTCAAACGCAACAATTTCTCTTATCCACTGAGCCCTCCTTCTATCTTCTCAGCATGGCTTTGGGAGGATCAGCCTTCCTTAGAAGTAGTCTCTTAGCCATATAATCGACAGGTCTAGCTGAATTAATTTTGTGTGTGTGTGTGTGTGTGTGTGTGTGTGTGTGTGTGTGTGTGTATGCCATGTGTGCCTGGATGTCCGATGAGCCCAGAAGAGGGTGTTGGTCTCTTGTAGCAAGAGTTACATACAGGTGGTATGAGCCACCTAATGTGAGGGCTGGGAACCAAACTCTGGAAAAGCAGCAAATGCTCTTAACCACTGAGCTGTCTCTCTGTCCTAAATTATCTACACCAACTCTTTTTCTTTTTTTTATTTGTTTGTTTTGTGAATTAACTCTTCTTTGTTTGCTTTTCTGAGACAGGGTTTCTCTGTAGACCAGGCTGGCCTTGATCTCACAGAGATCCACCTGCCTCTTCCTGAGTGCTGGGATTACAGGCTTGTACCACCACCGCCCAGCATGAATTAACTCTTTATGGAGTAAACAATGATATAGAAAGGATTAAAAAGAAAAGTTGAAGTGGGTTCCTTTAGGCAGGCCCTGCCAAGGTATGCCACTAAGCAAACACACCACCCTAACAGTTAGTGCATGAGGTTTATTAGGGGAGGGTAAAAGAGTGAACGACCATCTCAGAGTGGCTACATTACAGGCTGATAGACAGAAAGCAGGCTCAAGAAGAGAGGCAAGAGACAAGAGAGGGAGCTGTGACTGGCCGGCACTTTTAAAGGGTGTGCCTGTTGCATATCTGATGGTAACAGGCATAGGCTGCTGCTGTGGTGGGAACTAACAGACTTAATGTTCTGATTCTATTCTTGGAGGGGGTCAGATTGCTATGCCTCCACCCAAGCCTTAACACAGGCTCAGACCCTGTGTCCTGGAACTTTCTCTGGCCTCAGAGTCACAGATCAGGTGTGAATCACCACGCCTGGTGATCCCACTCGTTTGACTGGGAGGAAACAGCTTTCCCTTAGTGGTTTCAACAGAGCCTCATAGCCATTCTCCACAGCTCCAAGACTACCATAACATTTTCCCTTTCAAGAGCTCCTAAAAGGAGATGGTGAGCTGAACTCGGGGAATAAATGTAACCCATTTCCACCTTGAAACCCAGAGCTCCAACTGCAAAGTTGTTCACTAGAGGGGTCAGTGTCTGGACAGGAATTTTGGTCACTCCCTCATGCACAGCCCCCAGGCAGCCCTCTTAGGATGAGATAAGAAACCAGAGTTCCCTTCTGTACTTCCTGCCTGGAGAACTAAACATCTAAACATCTTTCTAGCTTCTGGCCAAGGACAAAAACGGACCTGCACGCTCTCAGGGTTCCTGGCCTTAAACTGCCTAGTCAATTCTAGTGCCTAACTTTATCACTAGTGATAATGAAAACAATGCCGGTTACTTACTGAAGTTTTATGCATACCAGGCTCTATTCTAAATTCTTTGCATCAATTAATTCATTGTAATTGTATCCTCGAGATAATCTTTGGGGCAGGGGAGGTATTTGCCCAGAGTCAGATGAAAAGAGGCAGATCTTGGGATGAACGTGTGCCTCAAACAGCAGACCCCTTGTGCCTGGGATCACTTCCCACAAAACAGGCAGATTTCAACCCAGGAAGTCTGATTCTTAGGTCTGAAGTAACTGTTACTATTGCCAATTATTTTTCTTTTCAGGTTTTCAAGAGAGGGAGTTTCCCTGTGTAGCCCTACCTGTCCTGGAATTCTCTGTAGACCAAACTGGCCTGGAACTTAGAGATCCACCTGCCTCTGCCTCTCAAGAACTGGGATTAAAGATGTGCACCACCACACTTTTTAAAGAAAATTTCTTTGCATAATGCTTGATCAAACTCAAAGGCTTGAGCAGGCTACCTATATCCTCACCCCTAAGCTTCCGGGTTCAGGCAGAGATTTGTGACTGAGTGTGGGATGGGCAGGGTAAAGGATGTCTCTGTAGAGTTACATTCTGAATAGAATGAATAATTTTCATGAGACTAGTGTCTACATTCATTGTCCTGGGTTCGGGGCAGGTGCCGGATTAAAGATTTTGTGTGGGTTGGGGCCGGAGAGATAGCTCAGTGATTAAGAGCACTTGTTGCTCTTAGAGTATATGGTTCAGCTCCCAGCACCCACATAGTGGCTCACAACTGTATGTAACTCCAGACCTAGGGAATCCAAAACCCTCTTCTGACCTCCATAAGCACCAGGCACTCCCATGGTGTACTTACATACGTGCAAACAAAACGCTCACACACATAAAATAAATATATCTGAAAATAATTTTTGGCTGCGTGTGGTGGTATATGCTTTTACTAATAGCACTCAGGAGGCAGAGGCAGGCCAAACTCAAAGACTGGTACAGGCTACCTACATGAGTTTAAGGCCAGTCTGGTCTACATAACAAGTTTGAGAATAGCCACAGCTACATAAATGGGATCTTGTCTTAAATTTTTTTTAATGAAAATAAAAGATTTTAACCACATTGAACTAGATAATTCAGGAAAGCATCGGTGGGATATAAATTATAAATTTTCAAAGTACTACTGGCTATTATTGTTACCATTTATTTATTTGTTTGTTTGTTTGTTTATTTTGGTTTTTCCAGACAGGGTTTCTCTGTGGCTTTGGAGGCTGTCCTGTAGCTCTTGTAGACCAGGCTGGTCTCAAACTCACAGAGATCCGCCTGCCTCTGCCTCCTGAGTGCTGGGACTAAAGGTATGTGCCACCACCGCCCAGCTATGATTACCTTTTTAAGCACTTATTTATTGTGTATATGGGAGGAGGGGACATGTGTGTCACAGCATTAGTGTGGAGGTCATCAGACAACTTGCAGAAGTCGGTTCCGTCTATTAATTGGGTCTGGGGCTGGAACTCAGTTTATCAAGTTTGGCAACAAACACCCTTAACTGCTGAGCCATCTTGGCTGCCCTGTTATGACTGCTTTTAATCCTCTCAATGAGCTAAATTAGACTGCCGTTATTGTATCCATTTTGCTGATGGAGAAACTGAAGTTTTGAGAAGTAAATCTCCTAAGTCAGACAGCAATAAACTCAAAAGCCAGTGGTGAATTTAAAAGCCAGCATGTGAACCCAGATCTGGTAGACAGGCCACCTTCTTTCCCACTTGAAGTTCTGTGGATGCAGGAAGTCAATAAGGGAGATTAATGTAGAGAGCGAGCCTAAAAACTGGGCTTGGTAGTGCTTGCCTGTGAGCCTAATACTTGGTAGGACAGTCAAGAATGTGAGAACATCCTTGAGAGTTCAAGACCAGCCACTGGAGGAAAACACAAAGAGATGACAGACAGACAGACAGACAGACAGACAGACAGACAGACAGACAGATAGGTGAAGAGAAGGAGGGACTATACATAGATAAATTATTGTGGCAGGATGGAGTGGGGAGTAGGGTGGTGTCTCCCATGCACACATGTCTCCCACAGCACATATGGAAAGATCAGAAGACAATTTCTTTTCTATCATGTGGGTTCTGGGAATCAAACTCAAATCATCAGTCTCCTTTGTAGTGATATATTGTTTATAATCTAATAAAGCCACTGGAGATGAAATTGCAAAGCCAGCCACACTAGTTAGCCTGAGAAGCTGGGCAGTGGTAGCACACAACTCAGGAGACAGAGGCAGATGGATCTCCGTGAGTTCAAGGCCACCCAGGGCTACATGAGAGTGAATCAATCTAAAAGACAAATAGCTCACACATTTAATCCCAGCTCTAGAGAGGTGTATAAGGTATACAAGGGTCTCATGTGAGATTCAGTTTCCAGTCACAGGGAAGACCCGATCTCCATTTCAGCCTTGGTAGGGGTAAGAGCTCTTGGCCGGCTGCTTTGCTTTTCTGATCTTCAGTCTTGAATCCCAATCTCCATCTCTGGGTTTTTATTATTTGTACTACACTCCTTTACTTTCTGACCCATTTGCCAGCAGCTCTTCATTAGCTATTTGAAATTAAACCTCTTTTTCTCTGTGTGTGAATGCATACACATATGAACATGTACACATGTGCTCCACTGTGCACGCACATGTGGAAACCACAGGTCAGTGTTGAATGTCTTCCCTGATCAGTCTCCACATTAAAAAAGAAGATTTATTTATTTTATGAATATGGATGTAAAGGCAGAGTTTCTTGTTCCTCCTGGTCCTGCAGCTGATTAGCCCCAAATAAACACAAAGACTTATTAATTAATTGTAAACTGTTTGGCCAATAGCTTAGGTGGTTTGTTGTTGTTGTTTTTGTGTTTTTTTGTTTGTTTCTTTGTTTGTTTTAAGACAGGGTTTCTCTATGTAGCTTTGGAGTCTGTCCTAGAGCTCGCTCTGTAGACCAGGCTGACCTCAAACTCACAGAGATCCACCTGCCTCTGCCTCCTGAGTGCTGGGACTAAAGGCATGTGCCACCAACACCTGGATTGGCTTGGGCTTCTTATTGCCTATCTCTGTCTTAATTATTAACCCATTTCTATTAATCTATGTATTGCCACGAGGCTGTGGCTTACTCGTAATCCAGCACGTTACTCTTTCGGCAGCATGGTGTCTCCTCAGTGGCGCCTCTTTCTTTCCTCTACCTAGATTTCTCCTCATCTGGTAGCCTCACCTGTACTGTCTGCCAGGCTACTGACCAATCAATATTTTATTCATCAACCAATAAGAGAAACATATATAGAAGAACATCCCCCATCATGGATGTTTTGCCTGCATGTATGCCTATGAACCACATGTGTTCAATGCCAGAGGAAGCTAGAGAGGGTGTGGGATCTCCTGGGACTGGAATCAACCAAGGATTGAGAACCTGTGAAAATCTGAGGTGTGAAAAGATCACATTAGAACACAAATATTCTAACTCATGGACACGCACATACATACAAGCAAAACATACATGTGTACACACATGCACATATGCATGTGAAATGCAGGTGAATATAGTTACTTATAAACACTATATATACATATGTGTGTATACATGAGTACATGTGTACTAGTTTCTGTTGCTGTGATAAACACTAGGACTCAAACCAACATGGGAATAAAAGGGTTTACTTCACCTTAAAACTCCCAGGTCACTGTCTATCATTGAGGAGAGTCAGGGCAGGAACTGGCGACAGGAACCTGCAGGCAGGAACAGATGCAGAGGTCACGGAGGAACATTGGTACTGGCTAGCTTTCCCTGACTTCCTCAGCTTGCCTCCTTACCCAAGCCAGACCACCTGCTCAGAGATGGCACTGCCCACACTGGCCTGAACTCTCCCCCATCAATCATTAATAACGTAAATTCCCCCCAACACACACACATTCCAATAGGCCAATCTTCCGGAGGCAATTCCTCAGCTGAGGATCCATCTTCCCAGATGACACTAGTTTGTGTCATTAACAACCAACCCGCCCAACATGTATGTACACACATATGTCTATAAGTATGTGTGCAATACCCATATATTCTTATTTTTTTATCAAAAAAAGAAGAAACACGCCTTTAAGCCCAATACTCAGGAGGCAGAGGCAAGAGGTTTTCTGTGAGTCTGAGGCCAACATGGTCTACAAAGCAAGGGTTACAGACAGAGATCTTTTCTCAAAACAAAAAGAAAAAAAAAAACCACATTAAAATTTGCTAATATGTTTGTCTGAATTGACCTCAGTACACACACTTGGCACCCATGTTAGAAATATATTACTGAGATCAAAGACAATGCCTGACAAGTCACTTAGAAGGGGTGGCTCATGCTTCGGATTCATGGTCTGTTGGGGAGGTGAAGGCACGGGGGCACACGTAGCTTGCTTTTACCTTTGGTACTGGGAGCATTAGACTGCCCGCTCACATCTCAACAGACCAGAAAAAAAAAAAAAAAAAAAAAAAGGACAGGAAGTGAGGCTAGGTTATGTATCTCATGTGCCACCTTCACACCCCACCCTCAACCCAATCCCTCCAGAGAGGTTCCACCTCCTAAATGTTCCCAAAACAGCCCCACCAGCTGGGGCTCAAGTGATTAAGCATGTGAGGTATTTTACATGTAAATCATAACATTTTACCCCTGGTCCCCTGTCTTAGCTAGGGTTTCTCTTGCTGTGATGAGACACTATGACCTTGGCAGCTCTTACAAAGGAAAACATTTAACTGAGGCTCTGACTTACAGTTCATTGGTTCAGCGCATTATCATGCTGGTGGAAAGTGTGGCAGCACACAGGCAGACCTGGTGCTGGACAGGAGCTGAGCGTTCCACACCTGGATTGTCAGGCAGCAATCGGTGACTTCCAGATTTAGTGAGACATACTGTCTCAATAAATAAGTTAGGGGCTGGAGAGATTGTTCAAGCACTTAAGAGCACTGGCTGTTCTTCCAGAGGACCTGAGTTCAAGTCCCAGGACACACATGGTGGTTCACAGGCTCACAACCATCTGTAAAAACATTTCCAGGCCCCAGGATCTGGCAAAACATCCAAAGACATTAAAAAAAAAAAAAAAAAAAAAAAAAGTAGGCATCCCCTGAAAAACAATACTCAAGGTTGACCTTTAGCCTCCACATACACAGATGTACATTTAAAAAGAAAAAAAAATTAAAAATATAGTCTTTTCTGGAAGTCATCGACATTTCTTATATATTAGCCTATATAATTAAAAAAAAAAAAAGTTCAACACACAATGGCGTAGAATAAATATTCCCATTCCAAAAGGGAGGATCCTGAGGTTTGCAAAGGAAGATCAGCCTAAAACCACATGGAACCCTAGAGCCATGATCATCTTTTGAGGTTCTTAGAGGTATTATCTGGGCCTGAGCACTCTTACCTTCATCTCTGTTGCCTGCAACACGTGGCCTCTCTCATCGGCTGGCTGTCCTTGGCAAATGCCCCAAGTTTCTGTCAGTGCTTGGAAAATGGAGGCAAGAAGATAAAGCTACTAGCTACATATCAAGTTTGAGGCTAGCCTGAGCTACATGAGACCCTGCCTCCAAAAATATCAGAGATAACAAAATGCCTTTTCAAGAGGACTTAGTATTTATACATAGGAAAACATTGACTTTGTGATAGAAAATTCTGGTGGCTCCCACCTTCTGTTAATGATTATCTTACACATTAGCCACACCAGGATAATCAGAAGGTGTTCCTCTTGTCATAACATTCTAGGAATGGTGTAGGTTGCTTAAACACACAAGTCAAATCTAATTATGATGAAATGTCAGCCAAACCCAAATTGAATGGCATTCTACAAAATACCTGACCATATTTTCAGGCCAGATGCAAAGTGACTGCTGAGCTATCACAGCCAAGCACAATACCCAGTTCTGAGTCAGATCTAGACAAGGAAAATGAAAGGGCTGTGAAGGACACTGTTTGACAGCTTATGAAACTTGAATAGATTTTGGATTAGCTATTAAAAGATTAATAATAAAAAAAACCTTTTATTTAGGTCACTGTATGAATTATGTAAGAGAATGTCCTTGCTTTTGACAATACACAAAAAAAGTACCTGATGATAAAAGGAATTGTTACCTGCTAAGCCTCCCAAGAACTCAATTTAAGTGGTTCGGGGAAAAAAATATTCGTGCATGTGCACACACAAGGGAACAAATGAATGAATCTACTATAGAGAGAATTGTGAAGAGGTGACTAATCTATGAGTTGATGATTATATGGTAATTCCTCAGACTATTCAGCAAGGGATTGGGAATGTTAATAGGTCAAAACAAGTTCTTTAAATGTTGGTCATCAGGACATGTATGTATATGTACCAGGGCCTGCGTGTATGTATGTGCAATATGTGTGTGTGCATTCACTAACTGCATGAGAGGTTATTCTGTTTGTGAGAGCAGAAAAAAATAACAAGCTTTAACATTAACTTTGGAACGTGGTGGTGTGGTGGCTTCCTGACTCTCAACACTTGGGAGCATGAAGCAGGAGGATGGCCAAGAGTTTAACGATGGCCTAGTTTACATAATGAGGTCTAGGCCAGCCGGAGCCACAGCCAAGACTTTTAGTTTAAAACAACTACACAAAATAATCAAACAAAAAGACATTGTTTAAAAAAAAAAAAAAGTAGAGAAAAAAAAGTTTGAAATAGCATCCTTTTCTTTGTTTGGGTATTTGGACAGCATTCCACTGTATAGCCTAGTCTGCCCTTTAAATCAAGTGCTAGGATTACAGGTAAACACCAAGACACACAGCTGAGACAGATTCTGCTGATATATACCCAGGCTGGCCCCAAACTCATGGCAATTATCCTGCCTCAGAATTTCATATGCTGAGATTTCAGGCTTGCAACACCCTGCCCTGTTTAATTATCTGCATATTCTGGAGTTAACAGTTGTCGAGTTTTTCAAATGACTTGTTTTTCATTGAATTCCAGACCCTTTGACGATTGCTTAAATCTCCCTGCAAAAGCTTGCCTAGTGTGGTGAAGCCCGTTTTGCAATCCCAACCTGTGGAAGCGAATGCAGGAAGGGCTGGAGTCACTTTCCCACAACACCATACATTCAAGACCAGGTTCTACGTGAGACCCCGCCCAAGAAAAACTACAAGCAAATAAATAAATGAGAGACTAGGGGCTTGAGATGCAGCACAGCGATTATTTTCCTAGCACGTTGCTACAGAAGGAAAAAAAGAGAGAAAGGAAAGAGGAGGAGGAGGAAACCAGGAAGAAGGCAAGTCTTGGAGATACGGGAAAGCAGGGTGCAGTAAGAGTCTGCTTGCCTCATGAACGCCAGGTCTGCCAGACAGCACCGAGCTCTGGTGACCGCCACGTGACACTTTGCAGAGGCGGCTGGCGGTACAAGAAGAATTGCCACAATTTTCCAAGCGCAGCAGAGAACATAATAACTTTATTGTGTGTCACTTGTTTCCCTCCTAATGGCAAGTTCACTCTCACTGGGCCCTCTTCAAGCCCTGGTGTCTAGACAGAGAAGAAAATTCCATCTCGAAGCATGGAGCAGAGAGAGAAGGAACACGTTAATAGCCAGCCCAGACCTGATGTTGGAAAGAAAGGAGCTATTTCCTTAGTCACTGAGCTGCCTTGTTTTTCTCTCTCTCTCTCTTCTGCCTCCTGGTGATCAAACTCAGGTCTCCGGCTTGCCACCCCATCCCCCACCAATAGAGTCTTACTTACACAGACCGGAATGACATTGAATTTCCTTGTGTCACCACTTCAACAAGTACTGGGATTGCAGGTATGCATCACCACACCCAGTTTTATGACATCCCGAGGACCGAACCTCGGCCATCCTGTATGCTAGGCAAGTGCTCTACTCCAGTCCTTATCATCAAGTACCGCAGATTCCCTGTGAGTTCCATGGGCTCCGATTCAAGAAGGGCCACACAGGCTGGTTTCCTGCTTAGCTGCTAGGACCCTTTGGGTTTCCCTGGGTCTGCCTTAGTGTTTTGGCTTGGGCTTCTGGATTGTCTCACCCTGACCAACAGGCACCTGCTGCCTCTCCCAGAAGCAGCTTCATGACTCCTTCTCCACCTTTGGCCAAACCGATAGCCTGATTATGTAAGCATCGGCACACACAAAACTGTGCGCCTTCCCCTCCGGATTTTGAAGGCAGAATGGCTTTCCCTAGTTAGGCTCCCCATGTAGAACAATTGGCCCCTAGACTTTATTCTCACAGGATCCTTGAGAGCCATTGGACTTTAACTCACAAGCATTTCTCAGACTTTGCGTTTGTTTCTCTTCAGTTGTTGGAATCTGGGAGTTTTCTGGTGGAATCTGTAAAGAAAAGAGCCAAGAAAAGAATCTCTAGCTGGCAGATAAGTAGGCTTAAATTTTTAGATACAAAAATAAATCTAATTTCATTGCCAGGTTATGCTAAATTTTTCTTTTTCTTTTTCTTTTTCTTTTTTTTTTTTTTTTTAATTCAAGGGTGGGAAAGACACGTGCCATGCATGGCACACAGGCAGAAGTCAAAGGGCAACTTGCAGGAGTAGATTCCCTCCTACCATATTTGTCCCGGAGATCAAACTCAGGTGGTCAGACTTGGTAGCAATCACCCTTACCTGCTAAACAGTGCTTCTCAACCTTCCTAATGCTGCCACTCTTTAATACAATTCACGCTGTAATCCCCAACCATAATGTTGCTACTTAATAACTGTAATTCTGCTGCTGTTATGAATCATAATATAAACATCTGGCATTTCTGTTGGTCTTAGGTGACCCCGGTGAAAGGCTCATTTGAACAGAGGGGGTCTCCACCCACTTGTTGAGAACCAGTACGCTAAACCATATCACAAGCCCTCTATTTAAAATCCAACTTCAAAGCTTGGGAGACAGCTCGCAGGGGCAAAATGCTTGATATGCAAGCATGAGGAACTGAGTTCAGATCCCCCACTTTCCCCTCCTCCTCCCTGAACCCATGTAAGAGCCAGGCTCCCAGACATGCAGCTGTCACTCTAGCACAGAGAGGTGGCAATCAGATCCTTGGGGGCTTGCTGGCCAGCTAGACTAGTAGAGAACAGGCAGCTCCAGATTCAGTCTGTCTCCAAAAAAGATTTGGGGAAGGACTGGAGAGACAGCTCAACTTCAGAGCTCTCCCTGCCTAAGGATCTACTGTTGAGAGAGATGTGCATACTGCTGGGCTAGCTGACAGCTGTGGAGGCAGAACCCGGGTAATGCTGACCCAGATAGAGAAAAATACAGAGACAGAAAAGGGCAGTAGAGTAAAGGAAGGTTGGCAAGAGTTTAAGAGTTGGGTAGCTATGGCTGTAATCCTGCTGGGGAAGGTCCTTTGTATGCAAATCAATGAGGCCCAGGATTTCAGGCCCAAGTGTTCTGCAATCTTCCAGACCTACCTGGCAAGAATACACTTTCTGTGCACAACCACATCTCAGCACTGTGCCAAGGATGCTGGTTAACCCCAATGTAATTCTTCCTATTGGAATTATTTATATGGGTTAATATATCCATATGCATGCAACTCATGAATAAACATTATTGCCCTTAGCCAGCCATAGAGGAGCACGCCTTTAATCCCAGCACTTGGGAGGCAGAGGCAGATCTCTGAGAGTTTGAGGATAGCCTGGTCTACATATTGAGTTTCAGGACAACCAGAGCTACATAGTAAGACCCTGTTCTCCAAACAACAATGAAAACAAGGCCAGGTGGTGGTGGCACATGCCTTTAACTCCAGCAATTGGGAGGCAGAGGCATACAGATCTCTGTGAGTTCAAGGCCAGCTTGGTCTCCATAGTGAGTTTTAGGTCAGCAAGAGCTTCATACAGAGATACTGAGGACCAATTAAGGGGGTGGGTGCAGAGCTGGGGGCTTACATCATTAATTCCAGCACTTGGGGGCTTGGGAAGCAGAGGGTCTACATAGTGAAACTCTCAATAATAAATAAATTAGTAAAAAAGATTATATTAACCTGTGTGATGAATATAAACAAATGATAGTAACCATATCTGGTTATATCTGGACAAGTTCCCACCAGTTCTGGTTCACTTTTTGTGAATGAGAGAGAAACTATGATTTCACTGTTGTTTGAGTTGCAAGTGTGCCATCTCTTGAGAATATGAGAGATGGTGAAGTACAGAGCCTATCAGTTGCATGTCTTCCTGGGTACCAAAGCCTCAAGTGTGGATTCTTCACTTTCTACAATCTACTTTAAAGATTTACTTAGCTTTATGCTTGGCAGTGGAGGCTCACGCCTTTAATCCCAGGAGGCAAAGCCAGTTGGATTGCTGTGAGTTCGAGGCCAGCCTGGTCTACAAAATAAGTTCCAGGACATACTCCAAAAGCTACACAGAGAAACCCTGTCTCAAAAAAGAAAAAGAAAACAAAAAACAAAAACAACAAAAAAAGAAGATGATGAAAAAGAAGAAAAGAAAAACAAAAGGATTTACTTATATGCACCATATGTGTGCAATGCCCTCCATGGCCAGAAGAGGGTGGCAGATACCCCAGTACTGGAGCTGTCGCCTCAACCACTAAGCCACCTCTCCAGCCTCATTTTCTTCAGTTGTAGACAAAGGAGAATTTCCTAATATTATCATCCAGGCAAACGTAAATCTGGCCTTGCCCCTTGGGGGCCTGATAGAGGCAGAGTGGTCACCCCTGCACACATGGCTGGCAGGCAGGACTGACTCTGTATGCAGGCGCAAAGGGTCCCTTTAAGAGACAAGTTCTGCCCACTCCTGCTCCCTTTCGTTACTCCAAGGAGGCAGCTCTCTCTCTCTCTCTCTCTCTCTCTCTCTCTCTCTCTCTCTCTCTCTCTCTCTCTCTCTCTCTCTCTCTCTCTCTCTCTCCCCTCTCTCCCTTTCCTTTCCCATTGCCTTCTCTTTCCCCAACAAAGCTTCCCAAGTAACCTCTGTCTTCCTGGTGTGCTCATCCCACCATGGGGTCCACAAAGATACCCATCCTGCTGCATACCATAACACCTACCTCCTTCCGGATAGCTCTATCTTATTAGTGTTAAATGTATATCTATCATCTGAACTTTTATTTAAAGTTTTATTTTTATTTGTGTGTGTACTGGGAACCTAACTCAGGTCCTTTGGAAGAACAGTGAGAGTTCTTAACTGCTAGGGCATTTCTCCAGCACCATAAGGGTCCGTTTAAAGAAACTGTGACATTGTGTGCATTCCAAAATGACTTTCAAGGGGCCTAGAAAGGTGACTCCGAGGTTAAGAACATTTGCTGTGCTTGCTTGCAGATGACCTAAGTTAGGTTTCTAGCACTCACATGGTATCTCTCAACTACTCCTAAATCCAGAGGATCTGATGCCTCCTTTTGACCTCTGAGGGTATATGTGGCACGTACTCGGTGTGCATGCACACATGCAGACAAAACCAGTCATATAAATAAAACAGACATGTAATTTTTTTTATTTAAAATTTCTTCAATGGCTTATCAATTTTATCTGGATAATCTCTGTTTCATAAGAATTAAGTAACCTAATACATTTTAATTTGGTTGTCTGTGAATCAGTGCTAGACATATATAAAAACAGTCTCTGGCACAGAGATCCCCAGGGCTACATCTTTGCAATGTGCAACCTGCTCAATAGCCGTAGATGGAATTACCCGTCAATAGTAAGTTCAGGTGATCTCTAGCTACCTAAATTTGTCTAAAGATACATAACTTTCTCTTTTACTAATGACTTTTGTCATCAATATTATGAGTCTATATAATTTCACATCTTCAAGGCTTTCTGTTGTCTTGGAACTCACAGAGACCAGCCTGCCTCTTCCTCTATTTCTTGAGTGCCTAGGTTAAAGGGGCACACTTCCACACCTGGTGACATTTTCACAATAATAAAAAAACTCCAAGAACAGGCATGGTGATCTGTGGAAGCACAGAATCAAGATTCACTAGACTCACTTAGTACAGGTTAAGTGAGGTTTATTTGGGGAAAATGCACTTACAGGAGAAACTGGATACCTGAAAGTTCCCTCTCCAAGCTCCATGGATGCACACCCAGGATGCTCTTGCTCTCAGTGACCAGACTGGAACCAAGAGAGTGATCTGGGTGACCATAGGCCAGGTGGATATCTCACTACAGTGATCCATGCCTTTAATTCCAGCACTCAAGAAGGCAGAGGAAGAGGGTCTATGTGAGTTCAAGGCCAGCCCGTCTACATAGGTGAGTTCCAGAACAGCCAGGCCTAGATAGACAAAAATAACTAAACCAAACCAACCAACCAAACAACAATAATAGCAAAACTATAGGAGAAAGAAAAAAAATGCAAAACTAGAAGAGAACATGAAGATTTGGGGCTGGGATGTATGTAGTTCAGTGATAGAGAATTTTTGCCTAGAACAGGTAAGTCCCTGGGTTTGATCCCTCATATGAAACTAAGAAGGAAGAAAAGAAAAAAAAAAAAAAAAAGAAAGGAGGATTTTTACTGAGAAATTTACATGGTTTACAGCAAATGTTGCTTGGGTTCAAAGGCACGAGTGCATTTCCAGAAGGGCTTCACTGCTTTGGAGCGTTGTGTAACCATTTGTCTAATGTATTGCAAGCTTCAAGGTGAGCCTCTGGATTTTCCTGTTTATCAAGGAAGCAGGAATCATTATCACTGTGGCTTGGGACTCACATATCATGCCTTATCTATCAGCTCCATCAAGGCAATGGCTATTGAAACAGACAGTTACTGCTAACCTCCCATGAACCAAGATGCCAGGTAATTGCAAAACAACCTTGACATATAGGTCAGTATGTTCCCTTCTACTTCAATGTGCACACACTCCAAAGGTTTTGATGGTAAAGGGAAAGTACCAGATACTCTTTTCAGTTTGTACCAAGAAGTCTATGGATCCTGTGTTTTTCTTTTTTTAATGTTATTTGCTTTTTATTTCATGTGCATTTGGTGTTTTTGCCTGCATGTATGTCTGTGTGAGGGTGTCAGATCCCCGGCACTGGAGTTACAGACAATTGTGAGCTGTCTTATGGGTGCTGGGAATTAAATCCAGGTCCTCTGGAAGAACAGCCTGTGCTCTTAAACACTAAACAAAACTATCAGAATGGCTAATCTTAAACCCTGGTAGATTACCCCTCCTATATGGTCATCCTTAATTTTTATAATTTTCCCAGTGCCCACCATGCCTGGTCCATTTACTTAGATGGGTTTAGTTGGATTGTCAGCAAATTTATGTGAAATAAAATCCATCAGTAAAGTTTATCAGTTTTTACTTTATTTTGCAGTGGTTTAAAACCATATCTTGTGTTTGCTAGGCAAATAGTCTACCACTGAGCAACCACCATCACCCAGGCCTCTGTAAGTTAAATTGTTTGGGTATCAAGGATAAATCGGAACATGAAAGCTCCTTTTGTGCACTTATTGGGTGAAGTAAGCTTGAACCTAAATAAGTCCTTGTACTTGCTAGGCAAATACCCTACCACCAAGCTATGTCTCCAGAACTATTTTCTTATTTTTATTTTGAAATGGTCTTATTAAGATGTTCCAGGTGGCCAGGCAGTGGAGGCACATGCCTTTAATCCCAGCACTCGGGAGGCAGAGATAGGCAGATCTCTGTGAATTTGAGGCCTGACCGGTCTACAGAGTGAATTCCAGGACAGGCTCCAAAACTACAGAGAGACCTTGTCTCAAAAAACCAAAACACCAAACCAAAACAAAATAAAACAAAAAAAAAAAAAACCCAATATTCTAGGTGTTCTGGAACTCTGTTACCCAGGCAGGCCCTGAACTTGCCATTTTCCTGCCTCAGCCTCTTGAGTAGCTAGGGTTAAAGCCTGCAGCACCAGGCCTTGGTCTGATAACTCTTTCATCTTCTAATATCTGAAGGGGATTAACTCCAGGTCCCCTTTGGAAACTGAACTCCGAGCATGTTTAAATCACTTATGTCAAATGATCTATTTGCATATAACATATACATATAATATGCTTTAAATTATCTCCCAATTATTTGTAATACCTTTACATCGTATCACCCTTAGGAAAGAATAACAAGTATGCATTGGAGACGGGGAGTCCCTACTGTTTGGTATAGAACCAATGTTGTTTTGTTTGAAGTCCATACTGTTTGGTATAGAACCAATGTTGTTTTGTTTGAAGTCCATACTGTTTGGTATAGAACCAATGTTGTTTTGTTTGAAGTCCATACTGTTTGGTATAGAACCAATGTTGTTTTGTTTGAAGTCCATACTGTTTGGTACAGAACCAATGTTGTTTTGTTTTTAGAGAGGGAGGGAACAGGACAGAAGAAAGGAGAAAGTCGGAGTCTTCTTTCTCATCCCTTCTCTGCCATTGGAGGGTTCAGCAAGAAGGCAGCTGTCCACAACCAGGCCAGAGTCATTTTCAAACTTCTGATCTTGACTTCTAAGACTGCAGAACTGTCAGAAATGAGTAAGTCTACTTTTCAGCCATTTGGGGGTTGGGGGAGGCTAGAGAGATGGCTCAGCCAGGTAAGTGTTCTGGCTGCTCTCCCAGGGGTCCTGAGTTCAATTCTCAGCTCTCAATTTTTTGTCACTCTAGTTCTAGGAGATCCTATACCCTCACACAGACATACATGTAGGCAAAACACCAATGCACATAAAATAAAAATAAATTATTTAAAAAGAAAAGAAAAGCCACTCAGTTAGGACACTTTGTTAGTGTGGCCAAAACTGGCTAAGACAGCATCACAGTACTTTAAGCTCTGCTTACCTAACTAGAGCTGTTTCGCTGATAAGACTTCTGTGATCTGAGCTGCAACCTCCTAAACTGTGACAGTTGATAACCAGCAGAGTGCCACACAAATGAAGCATTGATGGATCACAGTTGTGAAAGTTCTATGAAGGTCACGATTCCAAAATTGTCATCACATTGCAAAAGCAAGACTCGCTCAGCTTGAACAAAGGATTATCTGTCAGAAGATAATCACACGTAATCACAGACAATTGCACGGTGCCTGCTCGTCCTTCATTTTAAACTTTGGTCTAATACTTCAGGCACAACAATCCTGATATTTATAATCATGTTTAAAAAGCACTTTAGAATAGCTTTTTAAAATTAGCTTTCATAATATACTTGATTGACTTTGGGGGAGGGGAAGGAGAGGGGAAGGAGGTTGAGATAAGGTGTGTTATAGCCCAAACTGTCTTTTAACTCAGGTTGGCTCTGTACGCCTGATCCTCCTGCCTCTGCCTTGGGACTATTAGGAATACAGTGCGTGTTACCACACCCAGTTGTCCTTTTAACTTTTAAAATAGCCTTGGGGGCTGGAGAAATGACAGTTAATAATACTTGATACCCTTGCAGAGGGCCTTGATTCAAGGGTCTTGATTCACTACCCAGCAGCCACATGGATGCCTCAAAGCTATATAGCTCCAGTTCTAGGGGATCTAACACCCAGGCACATATGTGGTGTGCTTATATTCATTCTGACAAAACATGCACACACATGAAATAAAAGTAATAAAATCTTAGCCGGGTGTCGGTGGTGTACGCCTTTAGTCCCAGCACTCGGGAGGCAAAGGCAGCCTGATCTCTGTGAGTTCGAGGCCAGCCTGGTCTACAGAGCCAGTTCCAGGACATCCTCCAAAGCTACACAGAGAAACCCTGTCTCGAGAAAAACAAAAACAAACAAACAAAAAAGTAATAAAATCTTAAAAAAAAAAAATGAAGCAGCTTTCTTCTGTTTTCTTTATTTTGTTTGAAGCAAGGTCTCACTATGTAGTCCTGAAAATTCACTATGTAGACCAGGCTGGCTACAAACTCACAGAGATCCACTTGCCTCTGCCTCCTGAGTGCTGGGATTAAAGGCATGTGCCACCACCACCAGCTTTCCTTTTTTTTCTTTGTTCTTTCTTTTCTTTTTCTTTTTTTCTTTTTCTTTCTTTTCTTTCTTTTTTTTTTTTTTTTTTTTTCCAAGATATGGTTTCTCTGTGGCTTTGGAGCCTGACCTGGAACTCGATCTTGTAGATCAGGCTGGTCTCGAACTCACAGAGATCCTCCTGCCTCTGCCTCCCGAGTGCTGGGATTAAAGGCATGTGCCACCACCACCAGGCTAAAAAAGCTTTCTAAAATACCAAAAAAAAAAAAAAAAGGCATTAACATAAAAAATGACTGCAACTACTAATTACTAAGTAGTAAAATAACTACCATGTTTAGTTTGATTATTAATAAATTAAATGGGATTCAACAAAATAAAACTTGTTATGTTAGGTCGAGCGTGGTAGCACATACTTTTAATTATACAGCACTTGGGAGGCAGAGGCAAGCCTGGATTACCTAGAAGTTTCAAGGTTATATTAGGTCTGGGAATATAGCTCAGTTCGTAGAGTGTTTACCTTGATAGCACAAAGCCCCAGGTTTAATCCCTAACACCACATATACAGTATATGCTATAATCCTGATATTTGGAGGTGAAAGCAGGAGGATCCGGACTTCCAAGCCATCCTAGGCATGCCTGAGCTGCATGGGATCCTGTCAAACTGAGAATTCTTCGATCCAGGCTGTGGTAGCACCTGTCTTTAATCCCAACACTCAGGGGGCAGAGGCAGGTGGATCTGTGTGAATTCTAGAACAGCTAGTGCTATCCAGTGAGACGTGGTTAGAAAATAAAGAAATAGTGTTCAAGCAGGGGAGAGCCACCAGCTTTCCTTCCCCGCTGCTTAACTTCAGACACAGTGACCTCCATCCTTACCATCAGCCACCATTACTTCCACTATAATAATGGATTGTATCTCCTGAACTGTTCTTAAGTTGCCTCTCTTGAGGCATTTGGTTACAGCAATGATCAAAGTACACTGGGCTGGTCTTGAACTCCTGGCTTCAAGTGGGCCATCCACCTCAACCTCCTGTTCTACTGTACTTGGTCCCATCAAGTTTTTAAAATGAAAAATAGATCTTGCTGGAAGGTAGCTAGATTATGGTAAGAAACTGTGATTTTTTTTCTTTTAATTTTAGACTTACTTATTTTACATATATGAGTATTTTGCCTGTCTGTATGTGTTCCTTGAGCATGCTTGGTGTTCATGGAGATCAAAAAATTTCCTGGAACTGGAGTTACAGACAGTTGTGAGCTGCCATGTGTGTGCTGAAAATGGAACCCAGGTCCTCTTGAAGAGCAGTCAATGCTCTTAACCACTGAGCCATCTCTCCAGCCCCCAAAAGTATGATTTTCAGCAGGTGTGATTAAGGTCATCTTTGGCTACATAGTGAGTTCAAGATAACCTGGCTTATCCAAGAGTCTGTCTCAGAGACAAACAGGAGGTTGTGCACGCAGGTACATTTAATCCCAACACTCAGGAGGAAGGGGCAGTTTGAAGCCAGCATGATCTACATAGAAAGTTCCAGGCTGAACCAGGAGAATCACACAGCAGAAGAATCACAGCCTAGGCTACCTGATGAAGCTCTGTCTCAAACACAAAGAAACATAACAGGCAAGAAACATATATGAAAACAAACAAACAAATTAACCAAACAAACAGGGAACAGTAAGAATAGCAAAGGAAAAGCTGAGATCTGAGAGAAGTCACCATGTTTGTGGATTGGTGTATAGAAAGCAGGACAAGAAGATCTGGGTGACACTGTGAGCCTTGGATCCTCAATGAGAAGTTCGTGCACACTACATGCAGGCCAGCTAACAGGAGGCCTTGATGGCTCTGAAGCAGAGCTCTGATGTGTCCTACCATTGCCTGCCCTGTTCTAGGCTAGTTACACTGGAAACTAGTAATGCATTACTGCCACCTCCCACAACCTCACTGCAAGGGACAGTTCCTTCTCAAGATTTCTATCAGAAAACCAGTTTGTTTTTTGGTTTTTTTTTTCTTTTTCTTTTCTTTCTTTCTTTCTTTCTTTCTTTCTTTCTTTCTTTTTATTAAATTTTTGGAATAGCATACACATCATGCAAATAGGGTTCCCTGTTATATTTTTCTTTCTCGTTTTTTTCCTCCCTCCCTCCCTCCCTCCCTCCCTCCCTCCCTCCCTCCCTCCCTCCCTCCTTTCCTCCCTTTCTCTCTTTGTTTTGAGACAAGTCTCTCCACTATGTAGCACTGGCTGTTCTGGAATTCATAAAGATGATCCCCCTGCCTCTGTCTCCAGAGTGTTAGGATCAATAGAGTGTGCTACCATGCTGGGCTTCTACACACACACACACACACACACACACACACACACACACACACCTTTGAAATCTAGCATATATAAGAGAAAATCACAGCAGTCTTTTTTGAGGGGGGGAAAAGGGGGAGACAGGCCTTAACTCTACAGCCATTGACTTGAAATTCACTACAAAGCCCAAGCTGATCTTGAACTTGTGGAGATCCTCCTGACGCGCCTTTCCAAGCCATACCTGCTCCACAAATCCAGTCTATTTTATTCTTGTAAACCACCTTCACTTCACATCAGCTCATAGTCTTCCTGTTGCTCAAAGAGATGCATTTAGGCACATCATCACAGGATGACCCTCCAAGAATCTGAGGCGGCAGATCAAGGGCCATGTGTACAATAATTTTTCAGTTGTGTCTTCATTAGCTCAATCAGCAATTAGTGATGGGGCAAGTGGAGTTTGAGCGTTGTAGAAGCTGATCAGATGCAAAAGGACAGAATTCGAAGGCCCCAGTGAGATCCTTAGCTGGTTGAAAATGGAGAGTGTGATGCCCCTGATGCTCTGGTCATTGATCTTGAATGCCTTCCAAACGCCTGTGTCTTAAAGGTTCTGTCCTCAGGCTGATGCTACCGGCAGATGGTGGAACCATCAGAAAAAGGGAGCAGAAAAAAGGATTCTGGGGGCTAGAGAGGTGACTCGGCTAGTAAAAGAGTAGGAACCACATAAGCCTGACAAACTGAGTTTGATCCCCAGGTCCCAGGTAAAAAGCCAGATGTGCCAGTAGTCCAGCATTCCTACGGTGAGACGGGAGACAGGGACGGAAACTTGCTGGCCATCTAGGCTGGAATACAGCCCGCAGCAGAAATACAGCTGTTGACTAAACAAGGCAGAAGGTGAGAACTAACTTTGGAAAGTTGTTCTCTGACCTCCCAACTTGTGTTCCCTTCCTTACCTCCAAAGTGAAATTGTTAAATTAAAAACAAAACTTTAAGGGAGGACATTCTCTCCTGTTGCTGCTTCCTACCCACACAGGGTAAGCATTTTGCCCCGCTGTGGGTTTTCTGCCATGACCATCTGACATGCCTTCAGGAGGCCCAAAGCAATGTGTCTCCCTACTCCTGGGCTGGAACCTCCAAAATTATGAACCAAGATAATCTGTGTCTGTTTGTAAATATCCAGGCGTTTCCGTATCATGATGCATGGCTGATTCGCACATTTGCCCACAGGGACCAGACATGAGGAGACTAGTGAAAGCCAGGCATAGGGGGCTGGGAGACTCAACCCATGGTGTGCGGGCTGGGAAAGGTAAGGAAATGCTGCTATTTGCAAAGCAAGGAAATCAACTGAGTCAGGGAGAGAAGAGGCCACACGCGGCACAGAACAAGAGGCTCCCACTTTCAAGAATTAAAGGGCATGAAAGAGGGCTTTGAAACACGATGATGTCCATCAAGCTAATCCTCCTTTAAGACCTGGATTTCTTTGGTCATTTGCCCTAAATTGCTCAGAGCATGATACTGTATTGCCAAGGGACAGCAGAAGCTAGTCAGTCCTTCAGCTTCCAGCAGCCGAGGGGATAGCATCAGAGGCGAGACCTCTGCTTGCTTTTCATATACACATAATTACAGTGAGTAAATCTTTTAGTAAGTAAAGGGTTTAGTTAATATCTCATTCTGATTTTTATTTTATTTTCAACAAGAGTCTCATTCTGTCCCAGGCTATTCTGGAACCCACCACAATCCTCACCGTACCTGGTTTAGCGGAGTCATTTATAAAACTGGTGGTGCCTGAGAGGTAACTGTGCTGCTGAAACAACCCACACCAGGGTTTTTTTTTTTTTTTTTTTTTTTTAACCTCCTCTGTACCAGTTGAGCAAAAGGGAACGGCAACTGGAATCTTAGGGGAAGGTGTCGTGAGGGTCTTGTGCCTTATCTCCTAGAGGCATAGACCTACCTGTTAGCTGCTGTGTATTTCTGTTGTTTGTTTTTGCTTTGGTTTTTGTTTTTTTTTTTTTTCAAGACAGGGTTTCTCTGTGGCTTTGGAGGCTGTCCTGGAACTAGCTCTTGTAGACCAGGTTGGTCTCAAACTCACAGAGATCCACTTGCCTCTGCCTCCTGAGCGCTGGGATTAAAGGCTTGCGCCACCACCGCCCGGCCTGTTTCTTTCATTACCAGTGCTGTTTTATTTCAGTTTGAGACCCTCTCATGTAGTGCAGGTTCACATCTAGTGCAGAAGTCCATGAACATGGTCTGTGCATGTTTTTGTTTTTCTAGTATGCCTTCCCTGTGGGAAATCTATTTTGAGGGAGTTGAGTTGGGCTAGCCCAATCTCCTTTCCTATGGACCCCCAACACCATCACTGCCACGACAGCAAATGACCCTGACTCCCCACATTCTGCACTCCTGAGGCAGCAGAGCCCAGTCTCAGAGGACCCTCACAGGGCTAGCACAGTTCTCTTTACCGGCCTTTGAACTCACTATGTAGCTAAAGATGACTTAAAAACTTCAAATCCTCTTGTTTCTACTTCTGGAGTGCTGGGATCACAGGCCTGCCCCCAGCTCAGCACTAAAGCGCTTTCATTTATTTATTTGTTTGTTTGTTTGCTTGTTTGTTTGTTTGTTTGTTTGTTTCTCCTGCAGAGGACCTGGGTTTGGACTTTGCAATCTTCCTGCCTCCGCCTCCTGAGTGCTGAGATTAAAAGCTTGGGTCACCATACCTGGCTTGTTGTTCTTTCTAATGAGCATTTGACTGGCTTTATTTAGATTGCTGATGCTCAAAACTCACATCAGTGGGTCTTGATGGAGAGAATTAAAGGAAGTAAATTTAAATAAGTAAAATGTGAGCTGTAGGGGCTACCCACGTTTGCTCGGTGGTAGAGATCCCTAACCTCCCTGCCCCCAAGCACCAGCCTCAAACACACTTCCTAGCTGAGAATGGCCTTGAACTCCTGATCCCAAGTCCTGGGTTACAAATGTGAGTCTCCACACTTTGCCCAGACCCTCGTCTTTAAACATAAAGCAGTCTGAGGGGGATGGACTCAGCCGGTAAAGTGCTTGCATCGGGATATGAGCTCTGATCTCAGCACTCACATAAAACCACCAGGTGTGGCTGTTGGTAACCCCGGTGCCAGAGAGCTTGGAGACAGGAGGATTACTGGGTCTTGCTGATCTCCAGCCTAGATCCAGGTTCAGTGAGAGGCCCTGACTCAAAAAAAATGAGGCAAAGAGTAATACAGCAGGACACCTGTGTTCTCCTCTGGCCCTCCTATACACTGAGGTGCACATACTTGAAAACATATATGTGCTTATATTCCACACTCACGTACATACACACTAAACCTTAGAGTATATTGTAGTAGACTGTAAGCTTAGCATGCACTGTGCAACTGCCCTTGAGTTCTACCCCCAGCAACAGAAACAGACTCTCTGTCTGTCTGTCTGTCTGTCTGTCTGTCTGTCTGTCTCTCTCTCTCTCTCTCTCTCACACACACACACACACACACACACACACACACACACACGCATGCACACACGTCACCAATAGTGTGTGTAGACAGCCCACATTTAACTCCACAAAGGACCCTGAAAAGCAAACATACAGTACGGAAATGCTCAAGGACATGGCCCTAAACACATCAGCTCTGTGTGTTATTTTGAGAAGCACCGAGTACAAGCAGGGAGACTCGCCCTGCCCGTTTCTTCCTGAAGTTGACAGCGAAACCTCCCTTGAGATAATGTCCTCTCTGCCAGGAAGGAAGGAATCTCTTATCACAGGCCTCTGAAAATCCATGCTGAGATGGATCTGAGAAAACAAAGCCCCTACAGTAACTGTGTCCTCCTCCTTACAGAGGCCCCCACCATCCACCACCACCCATAGCGCCCAGTGACGTCTGTACAAGTTACCGTTTCCTGGCTCAAATGCCTTTTGTCACTTCTTCACAGTTTAGAGTTTCTCTAAAAGTTTCGGCAGCTTTCTGTCCTGGTCACGTAGTTGTCTGGCCATTCCCCCTGTGCAGGTCCCAATAGACAAGCAAACATTAATAGAATGTATACACTTTCTTCTGCTCCTCTACCTGGGGTCATTTTATGTCTTGAACACAGTGATGGTCTCAAGCACAAGAGGAATCATTTTTTTTCCTCTCCCACAACACTTCCCATAGAATTGGACCATATAATAATGGTCTCTTGTGCCTGAATTTTCCAGCTGAACCATGCTACTTAGTCAGATCATCAATCACTATGAATGACAGGAAGACAAGATTACACTGAGAATCACATTGAGTTTGGCTTTAAGACTTTAGATGAGATAATCTTTTGTATCTTCTTTGTGTTGTGCTGAGTAAGAAGGTCAAGGTCTTACACGTGCTAGGCAAATACCACTACCACTGAGCTATACTCCCCAGACCCAGAGAGCTTGATCTTTGTTTTTTCATTTCTTGAATGTGGTTGTATACCATGTGAATGAAGATGCTTACAGAAGCCAGAAGCGAGCATCAGATGCCCTGGAGCGGAAGTTGCAGGCACTTGGGAGCCACCAGGTGTTAGTGCTGGGAACCAAACCCAGATCCACTGCTGGACAGGCCTTGGAACTTAACTACTGGGCCATCTCCTCAGTCCAAAAAATTAGTTCTTATAAAACACACTGATGAGCTCATTAACTCAATCTGAGAGCCACATGGCTTTATGTTAGTAAGGATTGGAACAAATCATTAAGATTAGCTATGTAGCCAGACAGTGGTGGCGCATGCCTTTAATCCCAGTACTCCAGAGGCAGAGGCAGGTGGATCTCTGTGAGTTTTAGGTCAGTCTGGTCTAGAGAGTGAGTTCCAGGACAGCCAGGGCCATACAGAGAAACCCTGTCTCAAAAAAAAAAAAAAAAAAAAAAAAATTACCTATGTACATAACTCAGGTCTCAGATCAGGTTTTATTTCCTAGTGTCCAGACATACTACAGAAATTGGTTTGTAGGTCTACATGCAAAAAAATCATGCCAAGTGATTGCATACAATTTGAATTCAGGGCATACAATACACTGGTGTCTGAATGCTTATTTTACTAAACCGGGTGTTTATCAGTCATGTTCTCTGCCTCTATAGATTTGACAAATAGATTACTCGCACATGAATGCAGCGGTTACTTCTGAGATGCTGGTTAAAGTGCTGAGCACAGATGACTGGTGAGTGCCCGACCCTGGAGAGGACATTTGCACCACGCTACTCCTCTAAAGCTGGGGCAACTCTGCAGAAGAGAAGGCAGAGTGGGTGAAGGAGGTGGAGGAAGGAGAGGGACACTGGGGTTTGTCTCCCTGCATGACACAGCCAGTGCAGCCAGGAGGGCTCAGTAAAGCCACTTTAAATGAATTCTGGGTAGAGCCACCCGCATGGCATCCAACTTCGAATTTCTCTTACAAGTTCATTAAACAGTTCCTGGAGTCTGTCTTCAGCTGAGATTTGATCATTTGGTCCCAGACAGCATTTATCAGGGAAATCTTGGTCTGCTTCAGACTTCAAGAACAGGGATTTCCCACCCCAAAGAGGATATTTGCTCTGATGTCATGACTTGACCTTCCTGTCCTGAGGACCAACTGCACTGCATACCGGATGTCGGATGCTCTGTAACCACAGGGCAGCCTCGGGTACCACAGCCACTGCTCCTCTTGGCAGCATCTCTGTTAACTGCCTGAGGAGCTGAGGCCTTCTGAATGCTACTGATGTGCTTCCTGTAATTCCGTATCTTCAATAGATATGCATAGATGTTTAAATCTCCCTCATTGTTTTATAGATTCAGTAGTGTGTGGTTACTATTTTTATAAATACCATTTAATTTTATATACTCATTGTTTTAGTATATGAAATATGTTAAAAATATATAATCCTACATACTTATATATCTAGTCAAATAATATCACATTACATAGTAATTGTTTTACCTTTTTCTAATTTATTGATCTATTCATACATTTTTGAGACAGGGTCTTATTCTGTAGCCCAGGCTGGACTTGAACTCACAGTGATCCTCCTGCTCAGTCTATTGAGTGCTGGGATTATGAGTAGGAGCCACCATTCCTGGCTTTCTGTTTGTTTTGTTATCGAGGGAGCCACGGTGAATATGTGGCTAGAGGGCAATTTTGTGGAGTCATTTCTCTCGTTTCACCGTGACTTTAGAGCCTCGGTTCTGTCCCTTATGTAGGATCTAGGAACTGAACTGGGGCATTAGGTTTGATTCATAAGCACCTGGACCACCGAGCCATCATGCTAACGTGTGCTCTCCCTCTCCCAGACCCCGGCACTCAAGAATTTTTATTTTAGTTTATGTATTTGGGTGTTTTGGCTGCATGTATATACCTTACCACATTTATGCCTGCAGAGGCCAGAGAAGGCATTGGGTTCCCTGAAACTGGAGTTACTGACAGATATGAGCAGCCACGTTTGTGCTGGGACCTGAACCCGGGACCTCTGTAAGAACAGTAATAGTGTTTTCACCCATTGAGCCCTCTCTCTAGTCCCTCTCCCCCATCATCCACACTTTCCTCTCTTTTTTGAGATGAGGGTCTCTTTTAATACAGGCTGGACTTCATTATGTAACCAGTGAATATTTAACTCTTAATCTTCCTCCCTTCACCTTCCAAGCGCCAGTGCTGCATGGCAGCTCCACCAAGAACACACATGGATTCTCTTAAAGCTGAACATAGATAGCCAGGTGCTGCATGCCTTTAATCTCAGGAGACAGAGGCAGGCGGATCTCTGTGAGTACCAGGTTAGCTTGGTCTACAAAGTGTGTTCTAGGACAGCCAGGGCTGTTACACAGAGCAAGCCTATCTCCAAAAGCTGAATATAAAATCTTAACACTCACTGGCAAATCATGACGGTTTTTTTTTTTTTTTTTTTTTGTCTGTTACACACACACACACACACACACACACACACCCTATCCTGGTTGACACATTTCAGTTGGCAAGAACAGTTAGTAAGAAATTGAACTACAGAAGCCAAAAAGCAAGTACATTTAGGGACTTTCCAGGACTGTGAACGAGGCCTTTGATGGATTAAGTCTTTGTTCCATTTTGACAGGTATTGGGGCCTACATGCTAGGTTTAAAGCTCAGAATAGTGTCAGTACCATAGTGTTAGTCATGCTAAGGTCTGGGAGCCTGTTACACTAGAATTATAGGCCAGTTTTATAAGGCTAGGCCAATAGTTTGCCATCCTAATTTCTTGTTTGTTTCGGGGATGTTAGTGATTGACCAATCCATGTGCTCTGTGGCTGAGATATTTCTTTAGTCCTTGATTATGCTCTGTCCATCCATCCCCGCCTCTCCTTTTCTTCCTACCTAGCTCTTCCATGACATTATGTGGTCTCTGTTGACCTAGAACCTGTGGCTTTGAGTTTTTCTCCTGCCTCAACCTCTTTGAACACCCAGGACAACTGGCACATCCCACCACGTATGGCTTCCATACGCTTTTGTTTGGGGACTTCAAATAAATTGAAATCATCAACCAAAAATGTACTTCAGTCATGGTTTTAATTAATCCTCTGAATTCTCATGGCTTTAAAAACAAAGCTTGTCCCTGAGTTTGTAAGTGCCGTTAAGAGTTCTGAAACTGGAATTTGAATACAAGTGACAGATTAATGAATTAAACACCACCCTGTCTTCTGGCACATCTGAAAACTTGGTGAGATCAGCACAAAGGTTTTCTCTTCTATTTTTTCTCCTCCCTTCACCCCTCAGTACTGAGGGTCGAACCCAGAGTCCCATGTGTCCTAGATCCCTTAGTTCATTGGTTCTTTTCCACAGAGGTATAGCCCTAGCCCTCATTTTTTCCTTTTCCTTTGTCTTCGGTCCCAGGTTTCACAGGCTGGCCTTGAATCTTATAGCCCAGAGGCCTTGTATTGGGGATCATCATGCCTCAGCCTTCCAAGGTTTTCAAGCCCTGGGCCACCAGGCCTACCTAGTCTTAGCATTGAGTTTCTTAAAATAATAGGAGAGTTAATTAAGTTATGGCATGTCAAGGAGAAAACTATCAAGTGTAGTTTACTCAACCAGCAACACTTCATTACCCAGACAGAAGAGGTGTTTGGATGAGTCATGGGGAGAACAATGGTTTCCCAGGCAAAGCTGAAACAAAACCAGCAAAAGGCAGATGAGCTGCTCCAAAGTGACTTTCCTTACCCAGCAGCAAAGGAGCAATAGGAAAACAACTGCTCAGTTAGCATCAACTTAGTTAGAAATGATTATGGTGCTTTGGTTTTTGTGACAAGCTCTCACAGAATAGCTTTGGCTTGCCTGGAACCATTATGTAGACCAGGCTTGCCTCAAACTCACAGAAATCTAAGCCCATGGCTGAGCGCCTGGACTGAAGGTGCGTGCTGCCAAGCCCAGCCTGGTAAATGATTATTCAAGGATTAAGGCACAGGACAATTCATTATCGTTCCAGCTTTGATGTTATCTCTGTCTCTCTCCTTATTTCCTCAAAGGCCAGATAACAAGTTCCTCTTTGAATGTGGTCTTTTAGGGATGAGCACAGCATTAGTCTAAACCAGTAACATTTTTTTCAGTTTATATTACTATTTATTTTTTTCTCTTTTTTAATAACTTATTTCTATTTTATTTCCCTTGGTGTTTTGTCTGCGTGTATGTCTGTATGAGGGATCCCTTGGGACTGGACTTACTGACAGTTGTGACCTGCCATGTGGGTGCTGGGTATTGAACTTCGGTCTTCTGGGTGATCAGACAGTGCTCCTAACGCTAAACCATCTCTCCAGCCTCGACATTCCTATCCATCCAACACATTTACATTGATTTGTTTGTGCTGGGCGGTGGTGACACATACCTTTAATCCCAGAACTCTGGAGGCAGAAGCAGGTGGTTCTCTGAGTTCGAGGCCAGCCTGGTCTACTGAGCAAGTTTCAGGAGAGCCCCCAAAGCTACAGAGAAACCTTGTCTCAAAAAACGAAGCAAAGTATTATTTTGTTTGCAACTGTTCAGGAAGAAGGTGTGCTGGTATATCCCTGCAGGCTCAGGAGTCAGGAAGTTGAGGAAGGACCACTGAGACTCCCAGGCCAGCCTGGGCTACATGGGCTCTGTTAGGGAAAACAAAATCAAACAGAGGAGACACTTATTCATTTGTGCATGTGAGTTTGATTACCCTCCTAGTGAAGGCATCTGAAGTTTATAGTTACTGAATGAATGCCTGTCAGGGGCTTGTTGGAGATTTAGTACAGTGGTGGAGCATTTCCTTGGCATGTGCTAGGTCTGAGTTGGAAGCCAGCTCTGCAAACTGAGAAAGAGGAAAAATGTGTAGCTCAGATGTATGCCAAGGAAATGCTTTTAGCTAAACTGTCCTGCTTCATGAACACTTTGATCTTATAGTCCTGCCTGGAACTGTATAGCAGTAGGGAAAGGAAAATAAGACCCTACCAATACCTCGAAACAATTCTCATCCCAGTGCTACCACTTTCTATTGTTTCAATGTAAAATAGTGACAATAGGGCTGGTGGAATGATTTAGCAGCTAAGGGCTTTTGCAGCCCAATGATGCAAGCCTAAGAAACTGAGTTAATAATCCTGGGAACTACATACCGTGGTAAGCACAGACTCCACAACACTGTCCTCCAAAGCAGGCTGGCCTGCCTCTGCCTCCCAAGTGCTGGCATTAAAAGCAAAAGTAAAATAAATCTAAAAAAAAAAAAAACATAAAGTTAAGATAATGACAATAATTTATTACACTATCACTGTAAGAATCAAAGGAAATAATGTATTCAAGATCTTGGAAATGTGCTGTATCAAGCTGATGATAATCCAGTATTCATTTTGCCTGCTTGCTCTTTTTAAGTTTAAAGATTTTTTTTTAATTTTTCTGTATAGGAATACTTTATCTTCATGCCATGTATGTGCACTAAGTGCATACCAGGTGTCCTCAGAAGACAGGAGAGGACTGCAGGTCCCCTGGAAATGGAGTTCAGGACAGTTAGGAGTATCCATATGGGAACCAAAGGCAGGTCTTTGGCAAGAGCCGAAAGTGTTCCTAACTGCTGAGCCAGTCCTGTGTTTAAGTGCCAATATCAGTGACTAAACAGAAATGAGAAAACCTTGAGAAGTGGAATGATTGTGTTCCTAATAAATGTGAAATGTGATGGTGTGATGGTGCATGACTCTAATCCCAGCATTGGGAGATGGAAGCAGAAAACAAGGAATTCAAGACCAGCCTTGGTTATATTGCAAATTCAAGGCCGTTTGGGCTACAGGAGACTGTGTTAAAAAAAAAAAAAAAAAAAAAAAAACAAAAACAAAACAAAAGTAAAAATAAAAACAAGATGACAAAAAATTGATAATCAACCTAGCACTGAAACTGGGTACTAGGGCAAATGTCCAGGACTTGAGAAACTGAAGGCGAATCTTCAGTTGCAGGCAGAATGGACTACCTGCAATATTTGGTTTTTAAAACTAAACAAACAACAACAGAAACAGTTGGTGCACACATTTAACTACAGCACACAGGGAAGTGAATCAAGAAATTCAGGAGTTCAAAGCCATCCTAGCTGGGTGTGTAGTAGTGCATAACTTTAGTCCTAGCATTTAGGAAGCTGAGGCAGGTAGCTCCTGGTGAGGCTCAGGCCAGCCTGGTCTGCTTGGTGGTAAATAGTGAGAAAATAAGACAAACAAAAGCAAGAGTTCAAGGCCTTTCTAAATTCCTAGTGACTTCCAGGTCAGCCTGGAAAATTCTAGACCATCTCAGGAATGAAAACAAATCTAACTAACAGATAAACAAAAACCCCAAACAAGACCTTGAAAGACAATGTGGGTGTGTGAAAAAACAAGTGTAATCCTGTTGAAATGAAACCCAAATAGGGTTACATCTTACCCTCCAAAGGAATGGAAGAGTTTTCTTTTCCTTCCTTCCTTCTTTCTTTACTTCTTTTAACTTTTTGGCATGTGTACATATACTTGTGTATGTGTTTGTGTGTGCATATGTGTATTTGCATGTGGAGGCCAGAGGTTGATATCTTTCTTAATGGCTAACCACCTTATTTATCAACGCAAAGCCTCTCATTGAATAGACTTAACTATGGCAACCTAGAAAGGACACTTTCCAACCTGTTGAACTGCCTGCAGGTTCTGCAAAGTGCTCTGGCTTCCCAGCTTTTGTGAGCTGTCATCCATGATGGAGCTGTCTTTTGAGTCACATCATGAAGGGACACTAGCCCACTCTAGCATGTGGCTCTGGCAGGCCTTTCCCTTGTGTTCCATTCTCTTTGCCTTGTTAGATTGCATTCTTAAAGCTAGCCACCAAGGTCTATTCCCTTATTGGGCCACTTCCTCCTCCTGAGGCTGACAACCACGGTCCAGATAGCAAAGTATTGAAGCCCAGCAATCAGAAGCCCCCTTTGGCTCAGCTAGTTATCACGTGCAAATAAATTAAGCACCTTATCCTAACACAGGGTTTCCCATTTTACCACATCTGTTCTGTCTATCCTTAGGGACAAATACCCTTGCCCACCTGTCCCCTTCTCCCTTGTTCTCTTTACCACCAATTCTAGCCCATTCTAACACAGGCTTCACCTTTTTTCTTTTTTAAACGACCCCTGCAAGGTCAAGGTCGTTTGTTGCTGTTTTCTGTATGAGTCAGAAAGCAGCCTCTTGAACTTCTCTTCTGGGGAAACAGGGGTTTGGGTGTGGTTTGTGCCTAATCTGGGTCTGGGAGGGAGCCCCCAATATGCAGGAGTCCCCTTCACATCTGCTTCTCTATCCATACGGAGGTCTGTCCTGGGATCCCTACCTGGACTGAGTAAAGGTTTATGTGTTGTGTCTCCCAGGAAAGATTTTTTTTTTTTGGTTTTTTGTTTTTTGTTTTTTTTTTTTGAGATGGCACCCAGTTCTTGGGAAGCAGAAGCTGGAGACCAAGATCATCTTCTTAGCTTCATGAGACTGTCTGAAAAGAAAAACAATTTTCAAAGGACATTTACTGTTCCAAACTCAACTTGCTTTTTTTTACCTCGCCTTTCCATTTTTGACTGGAGTCTATATGAGAACATTCTTTTTCCCTCCCAAGCATAGCCTTCTCCACCAGGGCTAATAGTTCACAAGTCTTCCCCTTCAAGGGAAAGCTTTCAGGAAAGGAATTCAAATCTTTTAATCTCCTCCACTTTGCAAAACTTTTATGTAAATTTTTAATCCCCCCCCACACACACACACCTTGCTAAACCTTTATTTACACATAGGGTGATGGTCTAAGGCAGCCCATCCCTTCCCCTTTTTCTTTGATGTCCTTTATCTAAATTAAAAAACAAAAACAAACAACAACAAAAAAAAACTAGCCAGTCTTGAAAGTGTGAGCGCAGACCCCAGCCAAAAGGGAAAACAACTTCACAACCTGCATTAAAATAAAAACCAAGTGAGGCTGGGATTGCTGAAGCACACCTTTAACCACCAGCCCTCAGAAGGCAGAGGCAGGCTATCTCTCTGTGAGTTTAGGGCAGCTCCATAGGGAGTTCCAGGTCAGCCAGAGCTACATAATAAGACATTGTTTCAAAACAATCAAAACGCAAACAGAACAAAACCAAGTAAACCTCCTGCCTCAGACTTTGTTGTGTGTGTGTGTGTGTGTGTGTGTGTGTGTGTGTGTGTGATTCTTTGTGTGATGCCAATAATATTGGTTTGCAACAACTAGAAGTTAACTATGAGTCCTTCCAAGAACTTCCTTACAGTGAGATTTCACATCCCCCTCCCCCTCATGAACTCTTCTGGTTGTTTTAAAGCCTCACTAGCATTCTGTAGATCACAATTTAAAGACTGTCAATGACAACAAAATTAAATTATGTTTAATATGTGTGTAAGTTAGAGGTCAGAGAAGAACCCTGTAGAAGCCAGGTCGGAGTCGGTCTCCACTCTCCCCCTCCCCCATTAAACTCCTATTCTCAGGCTTGGCCTCGGCACTCTCTGCCCTGGGGCATCTCATCAACCATCAGAATGTGGATTTAACAAGCTAACCTCTTCTAAAGTAAACGAAACACACACAGACATCCAATTTTCATTTAAGTTCCCTCAAATTTCTGGAAGTGTTCTCTTTTGGTGCCAGCAGAAGCTATAGAGCACAGCTTTTTACAATGTATACAAGACCTGGTTACAAAAGTTTCCTTTGTTCAAATGCTCTAACCAGGTGGAAGACGAGGGCCAGGAGAGTAACAATAAGAAGGACTTGTTCCTGATAGGGAAGGAGGTAGGATCTGTGATAGAAACTCAGACAGAAATTAGGAGGAGAACTGTACTTGAGACACAGAAAAAGAATGTACAAGCATGTTGTTGAATAACATTTATAGAAGACCTTTATTTTAGACAAGGCCCTGGCACTAGGCTCCAACAAACATAGCAAACCAGAGACACTCCCTGCTAAAGGCCTATGCCACCAAACACCAACTGTCTCTGTCTCCACTTCTATAAGGAAAGTGACTTTGAAATGGCCACTTTCCCTATGTTTTTCCCCCTTTAAAAACACTTAGGATCTGCCTGCTCCCACCTTTGGTATTGCAGACATGTAGGAATGAATTTTTTTTTAAGTTCATATATTCATTTACATTCAATTAACAGTAAAATTTGTTTTAGGTGCTAAGGATATAAAAATTAAGATAGTGTTCCTAGGGCAGAAGAGGCAGGAGGATAGCTACAAGTTTGAGGTCAGTCAGGTTTACATAGCTAAATTCCAGGGCATCCAGGCTACACAGTAACACTCTGTATCAAACACACACACACACACACACACACACACACACACACACACACACACACACAAACTAAACCAATAAAAACAAAACAAAAACAACTATGCATGGTGGTTCAGCCTGTAACCATACAATTTGGCAGTCTGAGGTTGTTTCAACACAATCAAAATGCCTAGCTGTAGCAAACAGCTGTTAACCTCAGCAGCTGGAAGTTAGCCCCAGAAGAATCTAGCTTGGTCTACAGAGCAAGTTCCTGGCCATTGCCATCACAGAATGTTTTACTATAATTTTCACCAAATCTTCCACCCCCCCCCCAGTGTGTGTGTGTGTGTGTGTGTGTGTGTGTGTGTGTGTGTGTGTGTGTATCCTGGGACTGAAGTCAAGTCCAGTGCGCACCCTCCCCCACACACACACACTCAAACAGTGATTGATTACTGTGGACCCCACTCTACAGGCCCAGTATACTTCTCCTAATACTTTGTATCCTTTACTAGGCTGTGATTATTTTACCTATTTATTTTGATACAGTATCTTGTTATGCTGCAGTCCCAGTTTGCTTTCAACTCCAAATCTTTCCATCTCTGCCTCCAAGTGCTGGGATTACAGGTGTGTACCACCACACCTTTCCACACTTCTGAGGGCCAGAGAAATGAGGAATCTTCCTATGATTGCAGCAAATCGAGTGGAAGGAGGTAAGAGCAGTGTCTTTTATACATACACACACACATACATACATACATACATACACACACACACACACACACACACACACACACACACACACACACACACTTTATTCAAGACAGGGTTTCTCAGTGTAGCCCTGGCTATCCTGGAACTCAGGCCAGACTGGCCTCTAACTCTACCTCCGAGTTCTGGGATTAAAAGATGTGCCACCACCTCCAGGCCTTTTAGAAAATGAAAGTATTTGTAATGACTTACCAGCATGGAACATCTTTCAGCCTGTTTCTTGGAAGTAGGTTCGGGCTTTAATTATAGGCATACACTTGCCTTGCCTGATATAACTCCCTGGAATTAAAACTTGGAAATCTTTTAATAAAATTGGTTCCATCTAGAAGTCAAGTTTGTAACTAAATCAGCATTTCCAATCCAAAATTCAAGCCTGGTATGGCGACGCGTGCCTGTAATACAAGCTGTTGAGAGGCAGCACCCAGAAGATAGGAGTTTAGGGCCAGCCTTAACTACACTGCAAAGCTGAGGCCAGTCTGGGCTAGCTATAGCCTGGTTCAAAAAAAAAAAAAGAACACCAATGGAAAAACAAAACAAAACAACACCACCCTCAGAATTCCACATACTGCATTCACCCATAAATTATGTGCAGTGCACAATCCTGGTAGGTGGTATAAATCATTTAAGAAATTTTACACTCAAGTTCACATAAGGTAAATATGTGATGAGTGGCAGTCTGGTTTGACTTTGTAGGCGACTGGCTTTTCTTTTGCAGACTACAGCTGTGTGGGCGAGCATATGCCCAGGTTCTGTCCTGAATATCTACATTTTTCTAATCTTGCCACCACTGGTCAATTGGCACGTGGCTTTCCGGACATCAACCATCCGAGACAACGCTGAAATTAGCTGCTAATTAATGACGCGAGTCGGACGATCCCGGTTGCTCGCGGATCTTTACCTCCATTCATCACGCCCCAGTTCATTCACAGCCAATAAAACCTGCGACTCCTGGGTCACCAGCCCTGCCTAGGACCGCACTGTTCGTACAGCTGCCCCCGGGTGGGGGAACACCCGCCGGAGACCGGGAGGCGTGGCTTTGGGGGAAGAGCTCCGGGCTGCGCGCGCGCGCGGCGCGAGCCTCCGTGAACGCGCGGAACGGGGAGCGCGCCAGGGGAGGGGCGCGCGGGGCGCAGGGCGCGCGCGGCGGCCGCTGCGGCCTGTTGGCGCGGTCGCCGGCAGCCTCGAGCGAGTCGAGCTAGGGGCCGCGGCGGCTGTGACTGGCGGGGAGCGCGTGTCCGGATCAGTTCCCTAGCGGCCCGCGACCATGTCCCTGGGGCAGCGGCTGGCGCTGCTGGCTGTCCGTCTGCAAGAGCCGCAGCGGGTGGCGAGCTTCCAGCGTTTGTGCGGAGTGGAGGCGCCGCTCGGCAAGCCGGCGGAGGGCGAGGATGCCGAGAGCGAGGTTCGCGGGGCGGCGGGCAACCCTCGGCGACGGGGACAGCAGCCGGGCGTGGAGCGCAGCCCCGGCCCCGCCAAGCCCGACTGCTGCGGCGCCCCCAACGGCGTACGCAATGGGCTGGCTTCCGAGCCGGGCCCAACCGGGCCCCGCCGCGCGGGCTCTCAGCGCCGCAACTCGCTGACGGGCGAGGAGGGCGAGCCGGTCAGGGTGAGCAACTGGCCCCTCTACTACCTGTTCTGCTTCGGCACCGAGCTGGGCAACGAGCTCTTCTACATCTTCTTCTTCCCTTTCTGGATCTGGAACCTCGACCCTTTTGTGGGCCGGAGGCTGGTGATCATCTGGGTGCTGGTCATGTACCTGGGCCAGTGCACCAAGGACATCATCCGCTGGCCGCGGCCGGCCTCGCCTCCCGTCGCCAAGCTAGAGGTCTTCTACAACTCAGAGTACAGCATGCCCTCCACACATGCCATGTCCGGCACCGCCATCCCCATCGCCATGGTCCTGCTCACCTACGGCCGCTGGCAGGTACGCTGCGCCCCTCGGCTCAGACGAGTTCCCAGTGCTCTCTGCACTTGTTTTAATTTGCCTCTCTCATTCCTAAACCCCTGCCCAGCGGTTCGCAGAGTACCCAAAAGCAGGCCCTGTCATTGTTCTAGAAAATTGATGGAGGAAATCTAGGGGCTTAACCACTAAGCTGTATTAATACAGTTAAACATAGTTTCTTAGACACCGCTGCCTCCAGGAAATACTTTCCATGTCGTCGTGCATTTCCTTCAGCTTGGACTGAGTTTTTAAACTTAGTTCCTCTGATGCGTAATGGTGATGCTTTTTCCCTAAAACGAAACACTTGGTAACCAAGACCCGTGGTGTTTCCGATGTAAAGTCGTTAGCTTTCTTGCTAGACAGTGTTTTCAGAACGGCAGTGTAATTCCGACACAGGCACATTCCAGCAGTCAAGCATGAGAGTTAAAGAAAAGCTGAAAGGGAATGGAGCAGAGTCTAAGTGAGTTCATTTTTAAAGGATTGACCGCTGATTTCTTGAGAGGCAGACTTCAGGTCTCTCTGATTTGGAGAACCAGTTGCTAATTGCTACACTGTTACTGTGGCGGTAACTGTAACCAAGCACGGTTTTGCGGTAGGAGGAGTTGGGTTGATTATATATGACAGCAGGAGCAACTTGACCATTAAGGGTCTGTTAATGGTTGTCATTTTTATTTTGCCTGCTTCCTTTGGCTTCCCCATTTTGAGCTCCCCAGGGTGTGCAAGTGATACTTGAGTTTAAAAGTCTAATTATCTTTCACACAGAAGCAAACTGTGTTAGACTATTGGCCTTGCTTTATCTTGTATGGTTTGTTAGCCTTTCGGACCTAATCTCTAAGAATAAAGTACACAGTTCTGGAGAATCTGGGGGAATTCATTTCCTCTTTTAACCTTTCATGGCACAAAATTGAGAAATGCCAACTGTATTTTAAAACTCCATTATAGGCTTACGTAGCCCGCATTGAGTTTCAGTATGGGTAAATCTTATCTGTGAATTCCCCGCCCCCTCTACTGTGCAGTGTATCTCTTTTATAGTAACAGAAAGCAGGCATGCACCCAGGAAGAATGACAGAATTAGGAGGGGAGACTAACATAGAAAGTTCTTTCCTACTTAACCCCTGGTGATACTTAGTCACATTTAGATATTTAGATTGCAAAGCAGTGCTGCCTGTTTGGGGTGGAAAAAAAAAATCTAAAAATTCCCATCTGATGTAAATATTCCAGAAATTGAGATTGTCAGTGTGTTTGGCATGTTTTTTTACTACACGACTATATGCTACTGTTTGCCTTTCTACTGCCTCCTCCCTGAGTATTCTTGCTGCTAATATTGCCATCAAAGAGCAAGACAGCTGATGGTTGCCTTTTGCTCATCATAGTCAGGACACATGCTAACAGGAAGTCTGAAAATAGTATTGCTGAATTGTTTATGGGGTGTCGCTATCAATATTCTAACATTTCAAGGCCATATGAATAATCAGCCTAAGCTTATATCCGTGTGTGTGTGTGTGTGTGTGTGTGTGTGTGTGTGTGTGTGTGTGTGTGTGTGCGCGCGCCTCTAGCACTGACTGCCCTGGAACAGACTATGTAGATCAGGCTGGCCTCATGGGGATCTATGTGCCTGTCTCTGTCTCCCCAGTGCAGAGATTTCACACAACTACTGTATTTAATTAAACATTTGTATATAAGGAGGGGAGGGGAGGCGGGGGGGGGGGCGACTGGGATCGATATGTAAAATAAAAATAAAATAATATAAAAAAAACATTTGTATATCATACAGGCTTTGAAATTGCAGCTAGACAGGATGATAGAAATCTAGTCTCAAATAGAGCTCTAGGCCACCACTGTATAGAAATAGATTTTACTATATTGTGAGCATTTCATACCAGTGGCAACAATGTGCTACATAGCCTGTTGTGACTGCCTTTCTTCACTTAGATTTTTAAGATTCTTTTAACAGTTTCATACATGAGTATACATATTTTACAGTTCATCTCCCCAGCAGCTTTTTAAAGTTCATATTGCCTACAGGACTTCTTTTTTATTGGTGGATAGTGTTTCATTAAATGTATGTATGCGTCTACTTATTCTTCTGTCAGTTGGTGGCCATTCAGATTTGTTTGTTCACTGACTGACTGCCTGATTGATTGTTTCATTGTGTACCCTGGCTGGCCTGGAACTCAGTATGAAGGATGCCACTCCTAAACCTATAATTTTCTTATATAAGCCTCCCAAGTGCTGTGATTACAGACAGGCATGTGTCACTATGCTTGGGTCAGTTTATTTTTTAAATGATTTGTTTTATTGTGTGTGTATACATGTGTGTATGCAGGTGGCCATGACAGTCAGAAGGGGCATCAGATCCCCTGGAGTTGGAGTTATAGTTTTAGGCATCTATGAACCGTGGTGTTAATAAAGATGCTGGGACCCAAACTCTGGTCCTCTGATTGTGCAATAACTGCTCTTAACTGCTGAGCCATTTCTCCAGCGCCATTTTGGTTGTTTTGAGGATGCCACTTCTAATAATTTTATACAAGTTTTTGCATTGATGTACATTTTCATTGTTTGTTTGTTTTGAGACAGGGTTTCTCTGTATAGGTTTGCAAACCAGGCTGGCCTACAACTCACAGAGCTCCACCTGCCTCTGCCTCTCAAGGGCTGGGATTAAAGGCATGAACCACAACTGCCTCCCTACTCTATAGATAAACATAATAAAAATGTTACAAACTAAAATCATCGTTATTGTTATTATTGGTACTAGGAACTGGGCTATTTAGTTTACCTTTCGTTGGTTTTATTTGAGAAATGAACCTGGTATAATTTATTTTTTTCATTTATTTGTAATGCCATATTTGTTGCTAATGAAGTTCCTTGGCATGTGTGGTTTTGATTCTGGATTCCTGACCTATATCATGGGTGCATTTGTCTATTTCTTTGTCAGCCCCATCATCTTACTTCCTTTCATTGTTCAGATCAAACCTTGATACCTAGTCAAGTGAAGTATCTATCTACCTTTAGATTTGTTGTGGCTAATTTGAATGTTTGTTTTCCAATGTATTTTGTTTGTTTCATGGTACTGAGTGTTGAGACTAGAGCTTTTGGCTAGGTCCATTTAGTATTGCATATATATGTATTTTTGTTTGTTTTTGTTTTTTGGGCTTTTCTTTTCTTTGTTTTCCTTTTCTTTTTTTTTTTTTTTTTTTTTTGGTTTGTTTTTCGAGACAGGTTTTCCCTGTGTAGCTTTGGAGCCTGTCCTGGAACTCTGTAGACTAGGCTGGCCTTGAACTCACAGAGATCAGCCTGCCTCTACCTCCCGAGTGCTGGGATAAAAGGTGAGTGCCACCAACACCTGGGTTTTCAGGATATGTTTTAAAGTCAACTCTTGAATTGCCACAAAAACTTGAGCCTTATTGAAGTTGCAGTGAAATTGTAAGTCAAGTTGAAGAGTATAGAGAGCCATACAATAGTGAATCTTCTGAGCTCTGAAAAGGAAGATATACTCATTATTTATTTCTTATAATAGTTCTCAAAGCAGCTTCACTTTTCTTCATATGGGTTAAACACTGAGGTTTATTCCCAGTTACTTCACGTTTGTTACTGTCATAAATGATATAAAAACACAATACTTTCTATTATGTATTGGTCTCACCACCATGTCCTTGTTGAACTTTCTATTAACTTAATAATTTGTACAGAGATTCTCAAGTGTTCATTACAGAGGAAATCATGTCAACTGAGAGTAATAACAAGTGTATTTCTTTTACTACATTTATATACATCCTTTTGAAGAAAGAGTTTTAATCAAGATAATACTTGGTTCAACAAATAAAGACTTTTCAATTTGTCATAATTTCTATGCAGTATGGCAGGGTCTGCACGCATGAATGTGAGGAAACAAAAATGGTTGTTATGTCAAGTGTAGTAGATTGATATTTTGGGGAAAGTCTTCTGTCTCTAGCCCAAGGAAAGTTCTTGACCACTGGGGACAGGGAAAGCAACTCTCAGAGAAGGTTGTTTACCAGCTCAAGGGAGAGATAGGAATCTGTCTTGCTATTAGGTCTCCTTAGCTCCTTAGCACACTGGCCTGCTGCCTGCCTTTGTTGTTTTATTTTAGTTTTGAGTGGTGTTGGAGATTGAACCCAGGGCCTCAAGTGTTAAGCATGAACTTTGAACTCTGTACCCCAGTTCTGCTGTCTGTTTTTTTTTTTTTTTTTTTTTATGGCTGTGAAGCATGAATGGATTTTACATGTTTAAAGAATTAAGAAGGAGCCAAAAGAATATTTTACGGCATGAAAATTGTGTGAATCTCAAACATTTTCTTGTCTGTAGCTAAAACTTGTAGGAACTGATCCCATCCATATTTTCCCCCTAGTTGTGGCTCTGCTTATTGATATAAAAATTCCATAGTTGTAACAAATTGGACTGTGTGGTCTATGAAGCATAAATGGTAGGCCACCAGGTTATGATAAATCTGGTAGATTGACTTCTGAGATAAGGTCTCACTATATGTTACAAGCTGGCCTTGTAACTCTCAGAGATCTGCTTGCCTCTGCCTTTGCATATACTACCACATCTAGTGAATTTGATAGATTTTTAAAGTAGAATTGACAAGATTTAATTGGCTCTGTCATTAAGGAGGAAAAAGACAGAAAGGAGTTTGTCCAAATTTCCTGTTTGGGAAGTATAATTTGTGTGTGTGTGGGAGAGACCAAAACAACAACAGAAAGAAGCCATCTTGTATTTCGAAGACTGCTGCAGGGTACCAAGGAGCTACAGGCAGCTCTCTCCATTAAAGATAGGACACACAATGAGAAGAAGGCAGGGTCCAGCAAAATACCTTTTAAGATACCAGTTTTTAAGAACTCCATAAAGTGTGTGTCAAAGCTGGATGCAGGGATTGGAAAATGCCTACCCCCCCCCCCCAGTGCCTACCCTCACGAGGACCCAACATTCCCCTGCTCCTCCAATGGGTAGTTCACAATCACCTCAAACTCCAGCTCCAGGGCATGTGGCGCCCTCTTCTGGTTCCCAAGAGTACTTGTACCAGTGCATATACTTTTCAGGCATCCCTATAATTAAAAAATAAATCTTAAATACCCTGCTTGGTATGATGGTGTAAGCAATAACCTCAACAATTCAGGCAAGCAGATCCCTGGAACTCCTGGCCAGCCTGTAGCCCCGTTGTATCTCAACAAAACATAGACAGCTGTCTAGAAAAACATCCAAGGTTGTCTTCTAGGCCTCCACATGCATGCACACATGGGGGGGTGCGTAGAGAGGAGAGAGAGAGATCTCAACAGTTTGTTTGTTTGTTTGTTGTTTATTTGTTTATTTATTTATTTATTTATTTATTTATTTATTTTGATACAGGGTTTCTTTGTGGTTTTTGGAAGCTGTCCTGGAACTAGCTCTTGTAGACCAGGCTGGTCTCAAACTCATAGAGATCCACCTGCCTCTGCCTCCCAAGTGCTGAGACTAAAGGCGTGTGCCACCACTGCCCGGCTGAGATCTCAACATATAAAGAGTAGATAAAGAAAAGAAGAATCTAAGTAGCCCTCCGAGAGATATCTTAGGGAGTACACGTTTAAGAGCATGTGCTATATTATATGATCATGTAGACCACAGTTTGGATCCTAGCACTCATAACAGGCTGGGAATCCCGAGCATACCTGTAACTCCTAACTCCCGGTGGGAGCGGAGACAGGATCAGCAAGGCTTTTGCTGGCTTTCACCTTGGCTGAGAAAAACATGAGCCCCAGGTTCAGGGAGAGATCCTGCCTCAGAGAACGGACAGGGAGTGATAGAGATACAGATAAATTCTGCACACAGATAAATTCTGTCTCTCACATATAAGTAAGTAAAGTTGGACAGTGGTGATGGTGGTGGTGCACGCCTTTAATCTCAGCACTCAGGAGACAGAGGCAGGAGAATCTCTGTGAGTGCAAGGCAAGCCTGGCCTACAGATCAAGTTCCAGGACAGCCTCCAAAAACCACAGAGAAACTCTGTCTTGAAAAAAAAAAAAAAAGTGAAGTCTCTTTTTTAAAAGATATCTTGGAAATATGTAAAGTGAGGTAGGCATGGTGGTGCGCGTCTCTAATTCCAGCCCTTGAAGGCAGAAGCAGGCTGACCTCAGTGATTTTTGAGGCCAGCCTAGACTATATACCTGGTTCCAGGCCAACCAAGGCTGCATAAGGGAGTCCCTTTCTCAAAAGAGCACAGAAAGAAACGTATGTGAGGTGTGTGTAACTATGTGTGTACATGCATGTATGTGAAAGGTTTTCATAACAAATGCATCTGGACTAGGTTGGGCACAAAGAGGAAGTTGATTTGTGGGATATCTGGGGCATTTTGTAGAAACCAAGATGCAGGAAGTGCTGCTGGGCCCCTGCAGGGGGGTGGAGGGGTGGGGGGGGGGGACAGGTGGTGGAACAAGACTCTGCCTCAGAGCCCTCTCTCCACCCTCTCCCCTGCTCCTCTGCCCTCCCGTGCCTGGGCTTGCACTTGACTATCTACAAGATCTGTCAGAAAGCAGAGACTGTCTTCAGCTGCTCACTCTGCCTGGGTGGGGCCAAGCGACCACATTAGACTCAAGTACTGATGGTAAGAGGAGTGTGTGAGCGTGCCTGTAGGGCCACACCGTGAGTGTGCACGGCACAGTTAGACAAGATGGTACCATAAACAGAATGTGCCACAGACGAAGCCAGAAGTGAAAGTAAGAGAGCTCGTGTTCTGGAAGAGTCGTGAGCAACTGGTAAATTCAGCTCAGGCCCTGCAACTCCCAGGCTTGCAGAGACTAAGGAAAGATGGCTAACTGCTAACACGTCTGCTTCCTTATGATTTGGAAATGGTTGGGACCATATTGTATAGCAATTTCATTATCCTGTATTTAATATAATTAAGACCTCATTATATGTTGTGCTTTGTGTGTGTGTGTGTGTGTGTGTGTGTGTGTGTGTGTGTGTGTGTGTGTGGTTTGTCCAGACACAGTTTCTCTGTATAACAGCCCTAGCTGTTCTGGAACTGGCTCTGCAGACCAGGCTGGCCTTGAACTCATAGAGATCTGCCTGCCTCTGCCTTCTGAGTGCTGGGATCAAAGACACGTGCCACTGCTGCCCCGCAGAGCTTACTGTTTTTAATATCAAGTGTGACACTTGGCTTCATATGTCATTTTTGCTTCATCACCATGTACAGATTTTTAACCAGTGATCTAGATGCTTTTGCAAAGGAATTTTTTAGGTACAGTTAATGTTTTTATTTCCAGTGAACTTTCACTAAAGCAGGTTACATTGCTATTGGTAACAGTGGCAGTATATTTTCTGTCAAGGCTCCCTTTGTAGCCCAGGCTAACCTCAAACCTACAAGAGACCCACTGCTTCTTCTTTCTGAGAGCTAGGGTTAAAGGCAGGTGCCACCACTGCCCAGGTATTTATTGTTTATTGCTTGTTTTTAAGACAGTGTTTCTCTGTGTAGCTCTGGCTGTCATAGATCTGTAAACCGGGCTGGCCTCAAACTCAGAGATCTGCCTGCCTCAGCTGAGGTTAAAGGTGTGTGCCACCACTGCCTGGTTTGTCTTTATTTTTTTTAATTTGTTGTTGTTGTTGTTGTTGTTGTTGTTGTTATTATTTTGGAGACAGGGTCTCTCTACATAACTTTGGCTGTGTTGGTACTCACTATGTAGACCAAGCTGGCCCTGAACTCACAGAGATTCAATTGCCTTGTCTCCTGGGATGAAAGGCATATGCCACTACACCTAGCTAAAAAACTGTTTAAGCATTTATTTATTAGTATATGCATTGTGCTGATATGTATCTGTGTGTCTGTGGGTGTCAGTTCTCTCCGTCTGTGCGTTCCATGTATTGAACTCAGGAAGTCAGGCTTGCCCTTGGAGAGAGAATTTTGCCACCAGACTCCTTCAGATTTGAGCCACACCTCATTTCATCTTTGGACCCCCATCCCTTGGGTTTGGGGCTTATGAGCCTCCACAATGGCTTGAGGTAGCTCCTCGACATAAATCTCTCTATATATGATGTACAGACATGCTCCGTAGGTTATTTCCCTGGAGCACCATGGCTGAAGCAAGTCATAAAACTGTAATTTCTACACAGTGCTATAGAATGAACCAGGCCTCACATATGCTAGGCAAGCACTCTATCACTGAGATACCTGCCCCCCCTTTAAAATTATTTTTCTCTTTTTATTTAAGATCTTTTCTTGCTAATTGACTTTCTTTTAATCCACTTTAAGTAGGCCAGACTTACTTTGACTATGTAATCCTCCTGCACCAGCTTCCCAAGCAAAATGTTTTTATGTTCCTAAAAGGCTGTTTTTACAATGTAGGCTTTTTACTGTCCTAAATATTAGTTACCTCCATTTAGATAGGAGGAGCCTGAGATGCAAGGATATTATGTGACCACCCAGAGTCCCAGTGCTGAAGACACAGATACAGTCAGCCTAGCTTACAGCCCTATCTATCTATCTATCTATCTATCTATCTATCTATCTATCTATCTATCTATCTGGTGTACCTATCTTTTCTGGGTTAGCTTGTACCTGGGCAGGTAAGGACATGGACGCTGGTCCCTGCATCTGGGAAGAGACAAATTCAGAAGCTTTCCCCTGCCATGTGTTCTGGAGAGCCCCGAAGCTTGTCTCAGGAAAGGAAGAAAGAAAGAAAGAAAGAAAGAGAGAGAAGGAAAATGCAGCCTTTATGTAGAAGGAAGAGACGGACCTGGGCTGTGCATACAGCTAGCTGGTGTCTCTCCAAGCTAGGGTTCTCTGAGATACCCTGTGGCTTTGCTGTAGCTGTTTCCTCTTCCAATGCAATTTAAGTTGGTCTCTGTGGTTCACATTTGAGACTTCTAATACATGCATTTTGTAACGGCAGGTAGTAGGTCTGCCTCTGTGACCAGTGAGTGCTGTCCTTCTGTGTCTTCCAAGTCTCCAGCAGTGTGTGGTGTAAATCATCTTGTGACGATTTTGATTCGTGACTCCTTACCCACAGTTCTGTCCTTAGTGTAGACTCCTAGAATTGCCCAGTCACTGTGTATGAGCATGTATATTGTGCACGGTCTCTCATACACTGACATGCTTTCCTTTCCACACAGACCACAACTCTCATGAGCAGGGTGCAAGAACAAGAGAAGTCTGTTCTTAACGTGCCACCATTGCCCTGTTGTGTGATAGGCTGGGTACTTACTAAAATTCACAACAAGTTTTTTTTCTTGCTGTCTTTGTCCCATACTGTGATTATTCTGAACAAATTAAAGTGTACTTAAAGGGGTTGGAGTACAATTCATTGATAGAGCACTCCGTGGCCCTCAGCCATTGGTTTAATCCCTGGTGTCTCCAAAAAAAAAAAAAAATATTTTTAGAGACAGCTTTTGAAATTGCTTTAATTGAAAGTCATTTCATTGGCTCTTTTTTGCTCCCTCCCATGGAAGGCACCACAGTGTACCAGACAGTTCTGATCATGTGTGATAAGCAGTCAGGAAAGAGTATCAGGCTGAATAAAACCATTCGGTAGAATAACTGAAGGAAATGTCGACTTGGGCTTCCTTGTTATCAAGGCCGTGCAATGAAAAAGTTAACAGTGCTGTGAGATTAAAAGTACCTAAACCAGGCTGGCGGCTCACGCCTGTAATTCCAGTACTCCGTATCTGTCAGAACAGAGTGAGTTTGAGACCGTTCTGGGCTGAATGAGACCCTGTCTCGAGAAAACAAAACCAGCTAACAAATGTATCCAGGAGAGCCAGTGTGATGGCACATGTCCTGGCCCGGGCAAGGCCCTGGGTTCTGTCTGTCCCTAGTACCATAAGAAAAATCATATAATGTGTTGAGCATACATTTGTATACACTTGGAAAATGTAAAACGCTTAATAATTTGTACTTTTGTTGTCTCCCCCATTCCCTCCTCCTCCACTCTTTTAATAGACAGGCTCTCACTTCATAGCCCAGGCTGGCATCAAACTGCAGCAATCCCCCTGCCTCAGCCAAAAGAGTACTGAAATTCAACCTCTTTGCATTCTACTCCTCCACCCATTGTTTGTCTTCAGTTTCACTTAGGAAGTTGACGTAATCAGGCCCACTCTACCCAAAAACACTCTTCATGGTTTCCATTCATTCTGTTTTCCTTCCCTCTAAACTCAGGCCCAAAGCCAGCTCTTCCCACTGAGTCCAAGAGCAGCCCGCCAATCGTAGAGCCCTGGCCTGCAACCTGCATGTAGGCCAGGTTGGCCTCAAACTCCTGCCTCCCTGGTACTAAAATTGAAGGCATGTGTCACCATGCTTGGTTCCCACCAAAATTCTTGTCAATGGGATTGCCATTTGAAATCTAATGGAAAGCACAGAATGAGAAAATGAATTACAAAGCGTTCCTCTCCAACAGGAAGAGAAAACATAACTGCAGATTGCAAATGGCAGCTACTCCTGGGTGGGAGTGAGAGTCAGACTTCCTCCCAGGAAGTCAGAGTGCTCATATAGACTGAATTCGAGGGTGTTCTAGAGTTCCTTCGCCTTGATTATAGCATCTCCCACCTGTCCTTCTGGAGCATGGGCAGCAACCTGGTCTGGACAGTCAACCAGAGTGAGCCACTTCCCACAAAGAAAGATGGAGCAACAGGAGCCTTCATTGACTAAGTCATCCTTGCAAAAACATTAACGTCTGTTGTGTGTCGGCCTAGTTAGGCACTGGGAAGGTAAAGGGAAGTAGAAAGCCTACAGTTCTTGATAGGGTTTCATAGCATGGTGGATTTATTTTTAATTTGCTTGTTTATATCTGTCTAACTTTATTTAATTTTCTCTCCTCTAGTACCCTCTTATATATGGGCTGATTCTCATTCCCTGCTGGAGTTCTCTGGTTTGCCTAAGTAGAGTCTACATGGGAATGCACTCCATCCTGGTAAGAAAAGAGGCTGTCTATCCTTAATATCTCCTTTTTTCTGACAGTGGCAGGAAACTTTGCAAACTTAAGTAAAATGATTATATGGTCTGTTGTCACACAGACAAAACAAAAGTAGCGTGGCAAGGCAATTTCTTTTTGTAAAGAGGGTTCGCCAGAACCCAAAGCAGCTACTGACCACTTGGCTTCTTTTCTGACACAGGTGTCTTTAACCCACTGGCTGAGGCGTGATCTCAGTCCTTCTGGATGGGCTAGTCTTAAAATAGGTGCAAAGAAAATGAAGGAAATAGGTGAAGGGGTCAGCCCCTCCAGGCCATCAAGTTCCAAGAATGGGGAAGGGCTTCGTGTAGACAAGAATTGTACTGGGTGTGGGGAATTAAAAGATTTACATGAATTTTTACAAGGAGAGGGAGGTTAAGGGAATGTTGGTTTTTGATGAGCAAGCTACTTTAGATAAGCAGGAATTAACATTTCTCACAAAATCCAAACGAGAAAATAGTTTGCAACAATTCCCCATTGTGCAAAACTATCAGACCTGTGACGTGTAATATATGGTCTCGACCTTGTATTTCACCTTTCCCTGCAGTGCTGAGAGTGTTCAGAAACTTGAGGAATGTGTAGCCTTTGGTGAGACGCCGCCTGCTCTGCTGTCCCATGTCCCACATTCTCTGCAGATGTTCCTTGCAGCCTTTCTCTCCTGTGCCTTCTCTTCCTCAGGAGTGCTTGGGTGCCTCTTCCCCTTCGCCTCTGCCTGCCTGTCTGTCACCCCACAGTGGACTCTAAATCCTTTAGATCTGTGGGCTCTGTCTCTCCACCCTCAGCATTACATAAGACATTCTAGGGATTTCTTGCACATTAGCTTGTAAATGGAGGTTCAAAAAAAATGGCAAAAGTGAACTAATTAATGAAATCCTAAATTTTCTGATAGGTTATACTGATTTTTGTTGTTGTTATTTTTAGAATGTTTTGTTTTAGGGCTCTACTTGATGCTGTGAACCTGCAATAACGGGGCCTACAGATGAGGGAGACTGGGAGAAGGGGACAGAGTGGCTCAGGGCTTTAATCCCCAGCATTGAGGAGGCAGAGGCAGGTGGATCTCTGAGTTCGAAGCCAGCCTGGTCTACAAAACCAGGCGTGTTACACAGAGAACCTGTATCTGGAAAAACAAACAAAAAGAACGAGACTGAAGTCTAGTGCAATAGCCAACTTCATATGGAGGGTTAGGAAAGGTCAAGTTCAAGCTGTGGATAATGGCAAGGACAAGCTACAAGTGGCCAAACATGTTTGCTCCACAGGGACATGTAAATGACAACAGCTGAAGTAAACTGACTCCTATAGCTACACCTGGGAGGAACACGAAAACACATTCCAAGAGCAATTTGGTGTTTTGCAGAAACTGAGGTCCCAGGACTCTTGTGTTCTCACAAGCACTTAGGATTCTCACATGACTTCATGTTGGATCGTGTTGACACTGCTCTACTTGTGGAAGCATCTCAGTAGCTTATTTCACAGCTGTAGAAATACTGCTGTTCTCACCACTCTACCTATTTTATAATCAGACTACACCTTTTTTTTTTTTTTTTTTTTTTTTGAGACAAGGTTTCTTTGTGTAGCCCTTAGTATCCTAGAATTAGCTCTGTAAACCAGACTGACCTTGAACTGCCGAGATCCACCTGCCTTTGCCTCCAAGTGCTGGGACTAAAGGTGTGTGCCACCACCACCTCCTGGCCAAGGAAAAATATACTTTTATCTCTAAATTTATTATCATTTCAAGAGAAATAAGAATCTTATTTATTCCTGCAAATATGATCTCAAAAATACTGTTCTTTAAAAAAAATGAAAATATAGCCATGCATACATCTTTAATCCTAGAACTCAAGAGGTAGAAACAGGAAGATCTCTGAGTTTGAGGCCAACCAGGTCTATAAGAGGAGGCCCTATCTCAAAACAAAACAAAAAAAAAATGTTTAGTGATTGATCAAATATTTCTGCTGAGTTCAGTTTAATCTTTTACTATATTATATCCATTCTTAAATCATCTGAAGTAAAAACAATATTGCCATTAGTTTTTTCTTAAGGTTCATTTTTAATTATGTCTATGTGGGGAGGGTATATGTGTGCACATGACTGCAGGAGCAGGCAGAGACCAGAGACATTAGATCCCTGGAGCTGGGGTTGCACGCAGTTATGAGCTACCCTGCATGGGCTAGGAACTGAAGCTGGGTCCTGTGCAAGAACAGTACAGTCTCTTAACCACGTCCACATCTCCACTCTTCCATTCATGAATTGGCAGGCCTAGTCCTTTATGTATTTGGTTTTATTTTATTTTGTTTTTGTTTGTTTCAGTACCAAGGATTAAACCTAGGGACCTCACATGTAGCCAGGCTAGCCAAGATTTTTTTTTTTTTTTTTTTTTGATAGCACTCAGACAGGTTGCTCAAGCTGATCTTGAACTCCTTCTGTAGCCATAGCTGGCCTTGAACAGTCAGACCTCTGCCTTAGCTTACTTAGTCCACCCAAACAGTTGTAACCCTAATTTGTTTAATTGCTCAATAATCAGTTTGCCCCCAAAGAATATGTAATTTGTCTTAATAAAAATAGATACAGGAAGCCAGGTGGTGGAGGCTCATGCCTTTAATTCCAGCACCCTAGAGGCAGAGGTGGGAGGATCTCTGTGAGTTCAAGGTCAGCTTGGTCACAGAGTGAGTTCCAGAATGAGTGTGTAGCCAAGGCTACACAGAGAAACCTTGTCTGGAAAAAACAAAACAAAAACAAAGGAGAAAGAGGGAGGGAGGGGGGAGAGAGGGAGAGAGAGAAGGAAGGAGGAAGGCAGGAAGAAAGGAGTGAGTGAGTACTTATTCAACGCCCAACATACTTTGTTATAGATATGAGTCAAAGAATAAACACGTTTTTAATAGGGGCTTTCCTATTCCTCAAAAACATAAAGATTAGTATATGTTCTTCTTTTATTCTTTTCAGGCAATACCAAACATAGCCTTCACATTTCAATTTCCTTTTTTAAAAAGATTTATTTATCATGTATACAGTTATCTTTGTGCATGCTTGCACACCAGAAGAAGGCTCCAGATCTCATTATAGGTGGTTGTGAGCCACCATGTTGTTGTCAGGAATTGAACTCAGGGCCTCTGGAAGAGCAGCCAGTGTTCTTAACTGCTGAGCCATCTCTTCAGCCCCCAAATTTCAGTTTCTTAAGACATTCTTTGGTAAAGGTTTATTTGTGTTGGGATGGTGCTGGGAATTGAACCTAGGTCCTCTGGAAGAGCTGTAAGTGCTCTTGGCCACTGAGCCCTGTCTCCAGCCCTTTGTTTTAAACCTGTTTTTTGTTTTGTGTTTTGTTTTGTTTTTGATACGGAGTCTTTCTGTAATGCTCTGGGTGGCCTATAATTCTCTATGTAGCTCAAACTAGCCTCCAACTCACAGTTTAAAAAAAAAAAAAAAAAAAAAAGAAAACACACATAGAAGACAGAAGGCTTTGATTCTAGTCTTAATGTCACAGCTACCTAAAATTGTAATATTTATGTTTCCTTACTAATATTGTTATTTCCAATCTTCCCTCCAAAGCATAAACTTCATGACTGCATACAGCATCATTTGTTTAAGTAATAAATATAGTCTTTCTTCTGCATGTAAACATCACAATAGCAAACATATTGTTCAGAACCTGACTATAAATGTACACACATTGTACATGTAGTTAATGAAAGAGTAGAACTAGAAAAGCTGTCTTTTATTAGTAAGTCCTTTTTAATGGCCAGGCTGTTCTGGGGCATGCCTTTAATCCCAACACTTGGGAGATAGAGGCAGGCAAATCTCTGAGTTTGAAGCCAACTTGGTTGACACAGTGAGTTCCAGAACAGCTACAGCTACACAGAGAAACCCTATCTCAAACAAACAGAATCCTTTATATTATAAACAATTTTTAGGGCAATATTTTTTAAAACATCTTATTCTGTTTTGATTTTTAGACATGGTTTCGTGTAACCCTTGAACTTCTGATCTCCTGCCTCTCCTTCCCAAGTTCTGGGATTATGGGGAGGCACTGCTGTGCCTGAGTTCTGCAGTGCTGGGGATCAAGCCTAAGCTTCTTGCATGCTAGGCAAACACTACCCACTGGATTACATCCCAGCCCAAGTTTGAGTACGATTGATTCTGTGGTCTGTTTGTAAGGCGTATTTTAAAATTAAACACCCAAAGCGGCATTATACTAACTGTACTTTTATCTTTTCTAGGATGTTATCGCTGGGTTCCTGTATACCATTTTAATCTTACTTATCTTCTACCCACTTGTGGACCTGATTGACAACTTCAACCAAACTTACAAGTATGCACCATTCATTATCATCGGTCTCCACTTAGCGTTGGGCATCTTTTCTTTCACTCTTGACACCTGGAGCACATCCCGAGGAGACACGGCTGAGATTCTGGGAAGTGGTGCTGGAATTGCATGTGGTTCTCATGCTACTTATAACCTGGGCCTATTATTAGACCCTTCTCCACACACGTTCCCCTTAGCCAGCCCCCCGCTTACTGTAACTCTGTTTGGAAAAGCCATATTACGGGTCGTCATAGGAATGCTGTTTGTACTGATCGTAAGAGATATAATGAAGAAGATCACCATTCCTTTAGCCTGTAAACTCTTCAGTATCCCATGTGATGACATGCGTCAAGCCAGGCAGCACATGGAGGTGGAGCTTCCGTACCGGTACATAACCTACGGGATGGTTGGTTTCTCCATCACATTTTTGGTTCCCTATGTATTTTCCTTTATTGGTATCTCTTGATGGAGAAATAGTGTTTATTATAAGAAAGGAGGCTACCGGTTATATCTAAAACTATTCTCCAGGTAAAACTCGGATCAGAGGCTTTTGCAAGAATTTAACTTAGATAAGTAAATTCTGCAGTCAGTGCATTTGATCATTGCACATCCAGATGTTTTAGGTGGGCTGAGCTCCTTCAGTACTGGGAAGTGGTGTGCCCGTTTAGAATGTTCACAAAATGTCTGGACAGTTCCGTGCTGTTACAAATTGTAGTTATATATAATATATATTAAGGTATACAGTGTGCAAATGTGTATCTAGTATATATATTATATATATATATGTAATTATTTGTCTAAGAACTGTGGGGTGTATTGGAAAATCAATAACAATATACAGTTGTGCCTGCTTTTTTTGGGAATTAATGCAGGCATGTTGTTAACAGATTGGTTTAATGTCTATTTCCTATGAGAGCCATTTCCTAGTTAAATTGATAAATACCAGACAGATTCCATATGCTACCACATACTGATTTACTGCCTCTTTTTACACTGCCATCCCCTTTCATGTTATCTGTGATGTTGAACATGGGAGGCATTTTTAATGGACCAAGTTTTTCAGGAAAGTTTGTTTTTTGAATTTCTTTTTTTTTTTCTTTTTTTCCCCCCTTTTCTGTAGCTACCACCGATGACTTTTTTTGTGAAGCTCCCAGGCACACCCTAGACACACAATACAAAAGAAAGCAGGAGATGGCCACACAGTCACTAAGGGAAGTCACAGGGCATCTCCTACCCAGCTCAATCCCCACTACACAGGTTCTCTCCTTCCACAGAAAACCCCTGAAGAGCAAACAGCCCAACATGTGGCTTAGGCATTAGGGAAACTGCCCTCGCCTCCCCAGGATGAAGAACAGGTCTGGGCCAGCCAAAGTGCTTCCTCTGGGTCCAAGAGCCAGGGCACCCCAGGCAGCTCCCACTCCTGGGCTATTGGGGTTGGCCCCTGGCTGCTCTTTTGGGCTGAAGCTGGAGTTTCACTTTTGAATGACAACCCCACCTGACAGTTCCTTAGGCACGGAGGAGACAGCAGGCCACAGTACCTCCCCAGGCTTTGGTGGGACAGAAAGGCAGGGTAGGCAGGACAGCCAACAGAGCCTATGGCTAAGATGGCAGTAAGTTTAATAACAGCGGCTTTCAGCCCCTTTCCCTGGGCATCAATCCCCCACAGAGGACCTGGGTTAGTCCAGTAAGGAGAGATGGCCATCTGCAATCCAGACAGGAAGTACATACCTACACACCCCATACCGACACACGTACGTACTCAGGGGACCAACAGGACATAAGACAAAGACCCTCCCCTGCCTCTGGTCTGGTTTTTTTGTTTGTTTTGTTTGTTTGTTTGTTTGTTTGTTTTGTTTTTTTAATGTTCCATACACTGTGTTGAATGTACTTTTTTCCCCCTCAATTGTTTTGGTCATCAGTTTAATAATTCAGGTACTGAATTTGATTGTTGCTAACTGTGCCTTTATTTTGCTGGGTTAAGAGACACCATGTATACTGTGATGTAAAAGTGAGACTCTAATTCTACCTTAAGCTACATAATCAGGCAAATGTTTTAGAAATATATATGTCAACCTAACAGAGATAGAAGCAAATGACCCATAACTCTTTAGTCTTTTTTTAAGGAAGAAATGTGGAATAGCTAAATTTTCTCACTAATTTATTGGGAAGCTAAATGGATAAGTATTTCCATTTTTGTAGGCATTTTTCAGTGTGTTGCAAGTTATAGGAATACTATATATCTTATGTACATCATCTCAATTGTTTATAGTTACAGGCAAATATTTCCAGTGAGTGGAAATGTAATTGAGGTTTATAGATGAGACAGTGTATACCCTTTCTATGTAAACAAGCCATTTTTCTAAATTATTTGAAAAGGATGATTGGATTTTCCACTGTTAACTTTGAACACCAACTCACTAGCAACCCAAGGTAGACTCTAAAATCCAAGCATGATGTATCAGTAGTTTAGGCTCTATTATTTTCCCAGATTATTATTTTTACAGTGGAAGACCTTTTTTCTTCTGTCTGCCTTTATATTTTGAAGTGTGACTATAATTAGGTTAACATGACATTTATTTATAGTGAGCTTTTCATAAAGAAGAGAACTAACTTTCCGTATAAATGAGCATCAGGTATGGAGCTAACAACTTCAGTGCAATATCTCTGGTTACTCAGAAGGAAATGTTTCTATTTTGAACAACATAAATATTTGAGCTCATATTTTTATAATCCTGATTGAAAACTTAGGGGCCTGGTAATTTTTACCCAAACAGAATCTGATCAACTTAAGCCAGTAAATTTGGGCCCTTTGGCTACCAGGAGAAGAAAGAGGGTGCTTAGGAAACCATCGGTACGCTGGAAGCCAGGAAGCTTCCCCAAAAGGTGTGCTTAGTGCATTGAATAAAAGGAGGGTCCCACATTTTGGGTCTATTACCCTATTAATTTGTGTGTGTGTGTGTGTGTGTGTGTGTGTGTGTGTGTGTGTGTGTGTGTGTGTGTGTGTGCAGCTTATAAAGAATTTGAAAATATTCTATTTCTTTGTGTTTTGTTATTTTGTGTTTGTTTGATGACAGTTCTATGCTAAATGTATTTTAAAATAAAAGCCAAATTACAGATTGAACGAACCTGTTTGTTTGCCTCTTGTGTACATGCATTTTTGGGGGTGCTGAGGGGAGGTGGTTTGAGACAGGGTTTCTCTGTGTAGTCCTGGCTGTCCTGAAACTCTGTAGACCAGGCTGGCCTAGAACTCACAGAGATCCACCTGCGTCTGCCTCCCAAGTGCTGGGATTAAAGTTGTGTACTACCATGCCCAGTGTCGAGTGTCTGTATTAACTGGTGAGATTTTAAATAATATTTCTAGGTTTTCATCCTAGCGTCTTTCCCCTAAGGGATTTTTTTTTTTTTTTTTTTTTGGTCAAAAATCAATGAATTCTTTTGTTTTTAACAATAAATGACACTGAAGAAATTCTTAAGAATCAAGCTTCCCCTTGCTGAAACTACAAATCTTACAAGGAAACATTACCTCCTTATGAAAAACAGAGAGTAAAAACCTCAAAGAATAAAAGATTTTTAAAAATGCTTGAGAAAGTAAACATTAATTTCATAGTTTCAGGTGAGCTAGTTTATCCTCGTTGGCTTGCCCCGCCTCCTCCAAACACAGAATTCTGCATCCAGCAGCAACAAGCTGAGAGTAGCATCAGTGTGTCCTATGACTGAGAGCCTACCATCCTATGCCCAGCTTCATGGTTCTGTGGCTTACAGCTCCAAGCAGGCTAACGGACAACAGCTATCTCCTTCGCTTATTCAGTCTTGGTGCATTTTGCACAGATGTTTAGAAATCCTATCCCTGGTTACAACAAGGGACAAACATGACAGAGAATTTGTTTGTTCTCTAAGGTACTTCTTCAATTTTGTTTATGAAATTATTTTTAAGTTAATTTTATAGCTTTAACACCTCATGTATTTGTTTATTTTGAGACAAGGTCTCTCGGCCCTGGCTATCTTGGAACTCATTTATGTAGACCAAGCTGGCCTGAAGTCACAGAGATCATTCTGCTTCTGCTTCCTGAGTGCTGAGTGCTGGAATTAAAGGCATGTACCCCCATACCCAGCTATCTGTCTTTTTTGGGGGGGGGTTCGAGACAGGGGTTCTCTGTGGCTTTGGAGGCTGTCCTGGAACTAGCTCTTGTAGACCAGACTGGTCTCAAACTCACAGAGATCCTCCTGCCTCTGCCTCCCGAGGGCTGGGATTAAAGGTGTATGCCACCGCCACAACCTGGCTCAGCTATTTGTCTTTTTTAAACATACATATTCATAATTTATCTGTGCACCTGTCTGTGCCTAGTGCCCATGGAGGCCAGAAGAAAGTGTGAGATTCCCTATTGGAGTTACAGATGGTTGTGAGCTGCTCAGGGGGTGCTGAGAATTCCAGTCTTTTGCAAAAGCAGCAAGTGCACTTAACTACTGAGTCATCTTTCTAACTAAAATGTATTAATTACCTTTTAACATGTAGTATGTTCCCTGGATGATTGTGATTGCCCTTGCTGGCAATCCCAGCAGCCAGGAAGTAGAGGCAGGAGAATTAGGAACTTAAATTCTTGACTATGTAACAAGTGGGAAGGCCAGCCTGGGCTACATAAAACCCCATCTCAAAAACTAGGGTACAAGGTCAATGGGAGACCATTTGCATAACATGCATGAAGTCCTGGGGTCTAATCCCAATATTTAAAAAATAACCCACATGTAAAGCATTATCTTTTTTCTAATGTCACCTCCATGAGGGGTGAGGGTACTTGTTTAATGGGAGATGCCATTCTGTAAATAAGTTTCTCATGGAAACACTTAGATTGATAGAAATGAGTTAATATTAAGACAGAGCTAGCCCATAAGAAACGCTAGTAACAGGCCAACAGTTTCATAACTAATACAGTGTCTCTGTGTGTTACTTGGGCTGATGCGGCTGTGGGACCAGACTGGCAGGAAACTGCTCATGACACTTGTTCATCTATTTCTTCCATAGCTGGGATACAGCAGACATTCAATGGATATACTGTGTCCAATAGATTGACTATGTAGTCCCTAGACAAGCTTTAGTGTGTGTGTGTGTGTGTGTGTGTGTGTGTGTGTGTGTGTGTGTGTGTGTTAGTGAAGACATTTGCAGCATTCTGCAGATTCTCAAAGATTTGATAAAAGTTTAAAATTATTGTTGGTTTTACTGTCTCTGCCTCCAAGGTGCTGTGATTAAAGGCATGCACCACCATGCCTAGCAGTTCTTTTGTAATGTTTTCGTGTGTGTGTGTGTGTGTGTGTGTGTGTGTGTGTGTGTGTGTGTGTGTGTGAGATACCTGCATGTCTATATGTACCATAAGTCCCTAGTGCCCAGAGAGGCATACATTTGGCATCAGACGCCCTGGAACTGGAGCTCTATATGTCTGTGTGACACTTTGTTCAATGGCTGTATTTACATGTTCTCAATGGCTACTTTTTGTGGGTTTCTTAGAAGATCAACACATGACAATGTGGCCATCAAGTCTTTTCTAAATAACAGAAAATCTAATGAAGCTAAGAGTCTTCTTAGAAATGTTAACAGGGCAATGAGATGGTTCATTGGGTAAAGGTGCTTGCTGACAGGCAGGGCAACCATAGTTCAACAATCTCCAGGACCTCCTTGTTGAAGAGACAGAACTGTTGAAGAGAGAGTCAAAGTTGTCCTTTGACTCCCACATGCCCACCTCCCCATTCTAATAAGTGAATAAAGTACAAGTAAAATTTTTGTAAGAGAAAAAGTGTCCAGATGGTGGTGGCATATGCCATTAGTCCCAGAATCCAGGAGGCAGGTGGATCTCAGTGAGTTCCAGGACAGCCAGGGCTGCACAGAGGAAACCCTGTTTTGAAAAACAAGACAAACAATAGAGAAAAGGTGAAAAAAACCACTTGTGTGTTCTGGATCATTTCATATGCACAAGGGATATTCATGGTATTTGTGCTTCAGTCAGCAAACACCCTTCTCAACTAGACTCTTCTGTCTCCCTCCAGGAGTCAGATGAGCCAGATGTGTGGCTGGCTTTTATTTCAATGCATGGAGGAAGTTCCATGGTAGCAGCATAAGAAATAAACTTGAACTTCCTTTCCAGGGCATGGCAGCTAATCCCAGAGGGAACCTCAGCAGAACACAGGAACTTGCAGCTGGTATGCAAAGGTCCTTGACCCCTTGATGAAATTCCTCAACCTCTCTGGATAGGTTCATGGATGTATCCCTGGACACTATCCAATCTTCTAGGAGTTTGGGAGGTGGCAGTGTCGGAGCATCTCCTCACCCCTTGGGGCTCTTCTAGGTAATTGTAGTTACTACGCAGCCATGGTATATCACCCAAATCCATAACTAATATAAAAAATTAGAAAAATAATATCTGAAATGTATATTTTCTTATTACAGATTTAAAAAACAGAAAAATACTTAAATGTTCATTAAATAATAGTTTTTATTGCCTTCAAATTGGTGTGATTTTATCCAAGAACTAAAATGGCTTGACATACTTTTTAAAATCAATATTCTAGGACAGGCCCAATGTGATGGTGCATGTCTTGCCTGTAATCCCAGCACTTTGAAGGCATAGGGCAGAACTGAGTTCAAGATCAGTTTGGGCTAAATAGTTCCCAGCCAGCCTGGGCAACAGGGAGATCATGTCTCTAGGGATAAATGAGCAGGATATGGAATGTGGTTACATGTGAATACTCTAAAGGAGGTTTTATAAGCTATTCTAAGACCCCAAATATCCCTAAAATACTTCACTCTATAATTGCCCAGCATTTCAAGAAAGTGAAAATAATTTTTAGGAAAATATGTTCCATATAAATGCTCTATTTTTAGCCAGCCCTGGTTGTGCATGCCTTTAATCTCAGCACTCAGGAGGCAGAGGCAGGAGAATCTCTGAGTTCCAGCCCACCCTGGTCAATAGAGTGAGTTCCAGGACAGCCAGGACTACACAGAGAAACTTTGTCTCTAACAACAAACAACAAACAAACTCCTTGAAATGTAATTTGGATGTCCCTGAGGCAGTCTTCAGAAAGATTTCCTTTAAGTATCCAGTTAGTGACTTAATACCCCTTAAAAAAACACCCCAAACCAAAACCCAACAACAAAACAGCCCCTGAGTAACATGTTTCAAGTGAGCAATACCAAGGGGCTTTTGTGTTGTTTTTAACTAAGTTGTTCTATTTACCAATAAAGACTCAGGAGTTAGGTGTTGGGGTGAAAACCTGGTAGATCAGAAAAGCCTAGGAGCAACAAGCTGATCTTCTGTTTTGGCCAGAGATGCACACAGTCCCAAACCAGAAAGACCGTGTGTCCCTCCCTACTTCCTTCCCGTGTGTCTATCTGTATTCCTGTCTCCTCTGTCTTCTCTATGGCTAATTCCTGTCAGCTAGTTGTTGGCTCTGACCCCTGACCCAAGGTTGATTTTATTAACAGTCTCAGGTTTCACAGTGCAATAAAATATCTCTCAACATTTTTGTTTCCACATCTTTTTATTTAATGCTATTTGGCAACATGGGATGGAGCGATGGCTCAGAGGTTAAGAGTATTGACTGACTGCTCTTCCATAAGACCCAGGTTCAATTTACAGCACCCGTATGATAGCTCCCAACCATCTGTAGCTCCCTTTGCAGGACACCTGATGTCCTCTCTGGGCACTACATGCTTGCGGTGTACAGATAGATGTCTGAGCAGTTCGAGGCCAACCTGGTCTACAGAGCTAGTTCCAGGACAGGCTCCAAAGCTACAGAGAAACCCTGCCTTTAAAAATACAATACAAAACAAAAAAACCAAGTTTTTCTCCTTCCCTCCTTTCCTCCAGGATTGACATTTAAAAGTCTCAAATCTGTTAACCACCTGAGCATGAGAAAGCTCAGAATTTAACATCTGCATTGGGGTTAGGCCAGGCTGAGATAAAGATCATGAATAACCAGTTTTTCAAGAGATAAAAGGAGAAAACCTGTGATGAGTAATCTTATCAACTTGATGGTGTTTAGGAGCATCGTAGAAACATTCCTCTGGGTATGGCTGAGAATATTTCAAGAACTATTTAACTGATGATCAAAGACCCATCCTAAATAGGGGTGGAGTCATCCCATGGGTTGAGGTCCTGGAAAGTATGAGAAAGAAAAAGCCAGCTGTGCACCACAATTCACTCTTCTGACTGTGTTAAGCAAGCTACAGTGCCCTCCCCCATGCTCTCTGCAGTGCCCTCCCCCATGCTCTCCATGCTCTCTCTGCAGTGCCCTCCCCCATGCTCTCCATGCTCTCTCTGCAGTGCCCTCCCCCATGCTCTCTCTGCAGTGCCCTCTCCCATGCTCTCCATGCTCTCTCTGCAGTGCCCTCCCCATGCTCTCTGCGCTCCCCCATGCTCTCCATGCTCTCTGCAGTTTGCTCTCTGCAGTGCCCTCCCCCATGCTCTCCATGCTCTCTCTGCAGTGCCCTCCCCCATGCTCTCTGCAGTGCCCTCCCCCATGCTCTCCATGCTCTCTCTGCAGTGCCCTCCCCCATGCTCTCCATGCTCTCTGCAGTGCCCTCCCCCATGCTCTCCATGCTCTCTCTGCAGTGCCCTCCCACCATGATGAAATATATATCTCCTTAAGCTGTTAGTCAAAATATATAGCCCATCCTCTTTAAGTTGTTTCTCCCCCCAGGTATTTTGTCATAATAATGAAATAAGTAATACAGGAAATTGGTACCCACAAATGGGTCTGTTGTTGTGATGAAGCTCTGACTGTAAACCACAGGTTTGTAAAATGGATCTATTGACCTGTTAGATAGAAAGCCTCTGGAATGCAGTAAGCAGAGCTTACCAGGGAATTCTGGTAGGAGTCTGGAAGACCAGATTGCCAAGAGAAATGTGAGAATGGATTGGACCCAGGATTTCAGTTACAAAGCCACCAAGGATTCTATCAAGGACCAGGCGAGATGCCAACTACACTGGGACATAAGAAAGTTGGCCCCAAATTGTGAAGATACAGATTCATTTTAAAGAATGTTAAAAAAAAAATGTGAGCGTGTGTGTGTGTGTGTGTGTGTGTGTGTGTGTGTTTGGGGTATGTACATGTGTGCTGTGGTGTGCATCTGGAGATCAGGAGACAAAATGGAAGATGGTTCCCTTCTACCATGTGAGACCTGGGGATTGAACTCAGGTATTCAGATTTGCTGGCAAACACTATTCATTTCACCAACTATCAAAAATGTATATTTAATGAGTTAAATTTCTCCTAAATCAAAATGAACAAACATGGGTCTGGAGGGATGGCTCAATGGCTAAGAGCACTTGCTGATCTTTAAGGAGGATCAGGGTTTGGGTTCCAGCACCCACACAGTGGCTCACAACTCTAGTTCCAGAATATCTGAAGCCTTCTTCTGATCTCCTTGGGCACCAGACACAGATGTGGCCCACATCCATACATACAGGCAAAACACTCAAATACAGAAAATAAAAATAAGTGTAAGAGCCAAAGATAACAAGTCACATGTTTTCACTCCCCTAAACAAGTTTGTTTGACCCATCTGCACTGGATGTGCTTGATCACATGTGGGCAGGAGGTACACAGGCAGGAAATATGTCAGGATGTAGATTAGAGGCCATTTCCCAGGAACTTGGGTATAGACCTGATCAGAGCCCATTCACCTGGCCAGTATTTAATTAAAGCTTGCTTCAGATTTGGCTTTCAATTATGGAAGCTGTAATGGTTTGAAAGAAAATGCCCCCCAAAGGGAGAGGCACTATTAGGAGGTGTGGCCTTGTTGAAGTAGGTGTGGCCTTATTGGAGGATGTGTGTTATTGTGGAGGTGGGCTTTGAAGTCTGACATATACTCAAGGTGTCTCAGATATACCCGTGTCTCAGACCACTTCCTGTTGTCTGCTAATGTAGGGCTTTCAGTTCCTTCCCCAGCACTATGTCTGCCTGTACCCTGCTAGGTTCCACCATGGACTGAACCTCTGAACTCTGAGCAAGCCACCCCAATGAAATGTGGTCATTGTGTCTCTTCACAGCAACAGAAAGCCTGAAACAGAAGCACACACCTTCTTCACAGAATGTGGGAGACAGAGGCAGGCAGTTGAATCTCTATGAATTTGAAGCCAGCCTGGACTACAGAGTGAATTCCAAAACAGCCAAAGCTACATAATAGACCCTGTCAAAAACAAACAAACAAAAACAAATAATTAAAAAAAATGAAAAACTTAAAATTTTTTAAGTGAAAAAAAAAAATGAACTTGAGGCCAATGGGATGGCTTGTCAGGTAAAGGTACTTACTGTGCAAGTCTAGTGGCCTGAGTTTGATTTCTGGAACTCACATAAAGGTGGAAGAAAAGAACTCACTCTCTAAAGTTGTTCTCTGACTTCCATATGGGAGCCACATGTCTGCCCCTGATCATGATCATGGATTCCCCCCAGTAATATACAATGAAGTTTTATTTTTTATTGTTGGACTTGAAGTATTTGACTTTAGAAAAGTTTCTGGGCCTAAGAGGGGATGTTCATTTATATTGCAGAATCAAAGCATACTTATTAGTAAACTAAAATTATAAAATCACACCAACAAAATCTCATCTGCTCAAGGGCTGTGCAGAGGTGAGGGCCATTGGTCCAGGTCTGAAATGAGTCAATAACTGGAGGGTGACTTGTTAATTATTAATGCCCAGGTCAAATGCTAAGAGCCTAAAGTAGTCTTTTCAGCTTGGAAATTAACCTTTGCTGTCAGATTTCCAGCTTTTCTGCTCAAAGAGCACAGGCAATGCTGTGGTGGCACCTTCCCATTGTAAGTACTGCCCACTGCATGCTAGGACATTAACCAGTGTCTCTGCCTTTTCCCACACTCTCATTCAATAAGTATTTCTCAAACAGGTTTTCAACAGAAACTCTTAATTTTGATAGATGCTGGCATTTCTTAAAAAGATTCCATTCAAGCCAGGCAATGGTGGTGTGCTCCTTTAATCCCAACAGAGGTAAGTGATCTCTGTGAGTTTGAGGCCAGTTTGAGTTCCAGGACAACCAGGACTATACAGAAAAACTCTGTCTCCAAAAAACAAAACAAAACAAAATTCCATTCTGTTTCTGTAGACAGTATTTCAAGAAAAAGAATCTCAGTCTTGTGAAGACTGTTCTTATCATAAAAAGTACATTTACAGTTTGAAAATCAGTGATGTGTGCAAGAAGAGGAAAAGAATCATAGTTATTTTTCTAGTCAGATGACAAATCAGTTAGGACAGATTAAAAGTCTAGAAATAAAGTAATATTTGTGAGAATTTAGTACATGATAAAGATGACATTTCACTGCTGTGGAATAATCCTTTTCTACACTAATAAACATATATTTCTACACTAATATACATAGGGTTTGGAGAAGAAAAAAATATATACAGTCTTAGACTAAAAAATATAGTTTAGAAATAAAGTCCTTAAAAAAGCAATAGAGTAATAATTATAATAAGCCACATAAAGATGAGAAATACACAGAGTCTGGACAACAAGTGACACAACTATCTCTCTTAGGATGTGACAATTATCCCAGTTTTTTTCAGGGTCCCCTAAAGATGCTGTCACTTGCAGACAGTAGTAAGTAATTTTAAGAAAAAGGCACCCATATTCCCAAGAGGTGGAATGGGTGGGTTTTACCTGTTCAGTGGGTTATGGATATTTGTCATCATTTAGGGTGGTTGGTTGCAAGTTGTTATTGGTAATGGTCAGGAAAAAAGCTGAACAAAGGCAATTAGATTAAGGGTTCTTGTTCTGAAAAGAAAAAAGAGGGATATAGAAATGATAGGATAAATGGGTAGATTATTGAATCTACTTTTAAACCAAAAAGACAATTTCTAGTCTCAATTATTTTATGTTGGTATGGATTCTTTATATATTGATACAAATTTGAGGTTATTTTTGTTATACTGTACATATGTTTCTACTGTTATTTAAGATACTTTATATTGATACAAATTTAAGGATATTTTTGTTAGAACATACTGTGTATATATTTCTACTCTTGTTGAAGATATTGTACCTGTACAGCTCATTTAACAACGTAATGTAAATGTAAATTTCTAGTCCTTGAAAGTTTTATTGCAGACTATTTAGGATAATAAAGAAATGCAGGTTAGTAGTCAGTCACTTATTACAGTCAAACTTGTAGTCATGTTAAGATATATTTTAGATAGTCAGGTGGTCTTCAAACTCTTCAGATAACTACTGAAGATGGCATTTAAGATATTTTAATAACATTAGTTTTTGATATTTTGGGGGTTTTTGTTTTGTTTTTATGACAATGAGACATGTCTGCTTCTAGCAGCACCAATCTATTTCAGAGAAGGTGATGGGCATCAAAACAAAACAAAACAAAAAACAAACAAACAAAAAAACCTCCATATGGAGTTTACTATCTTTTTGGAAAAAGTTAGCCACTGGGCAAGAAACTGCCCTTGCCTCAATGGCTGATGGTATATAGGCCAAACTGAACAAGCAGGATGCAAAAAAAAAAAAAAAAAAGTGACTGCTGAACTTTGCCAAGACAAGGTAGGACAATCCTTCAGAATTCCCTGCTTCACAGGAAAGTCTGTCATATATGCTAGACCTGTAGGCCAGAGTTGGATGTCCCAACATTGTAGGGAAACATTTCACCCTCCTGGGGTCTTTGAGAGAATTAAAGATTAAATAGTTATAATTATACTTTTCCATAGTTATAATAGAAAATAAATTAGACACAAAACTTTAGACTCACCAAGATAAGATAGTTAGGTATTTTTTTTCTAATTTTGCCAAATGCAAATGGACTGGATATTGTGGATTTGTTACCCTCCCTGGATAATCAGTCAGCTTTTGAATTCATTCATTGATTTCCTGTATATGGATGAATGTATAGTCATAACATATTTACAATATGAAACTTTTTTTTAAAAAAAGATTTTGTTTATTTCTTTTATGTACTTCAGTACTCTATCTGCATGTACACTTTTTTTTTCCAGAAGAGGGTATCAGGCCCCACTGTAGATGGTTGTGAGCGACCTTGTGGTTGCTGGAAATCTGGAAGAGCCACCTGTGCTCTTAACTGCTGAGCCATCTCCCCAGTCCCAATATGAAACCTTTCTAACTCAGTAAAGTATGTATCTTTCTACTTCATCCACTTACTCATTTGTTCAGTCAGTAAATATATATTATCTAGTGCACTAGGAATTCTGCTAGGCATGGAAGAGCTCATTGAGATTCATGTGTCTGTCATCATGCATGTTAGGAAATCTAGAAGATGAGATAGAGTATAACCACACAAACATAAAATTGCTAGGCATTAAGTGCTGAGAGAGAGATGGAATTTCATGGTGGTCTTGCATGACCTTGCCTGCTCAAAGGGGTCCAGGAATCTGTTCTCTAAAGGACTGGCACCAGGGCAGGTTGCTACTTCTACACCCTGTGCTCTCTTAACAAACTGTTCTTCCTACTACATTCTAGAGGTTGGATTCTTCCACCCATCTGCTTGCCTCCTACCACACTGGCATGCATGGAGAGCAATTTCTACTCTCCTCTTGCCTTACTCCACCAGCATCCTTACAATCTTATTGTTAGACAAAGGAGACACCTGAGGGATTCTGGCCAGGACCACTCCGTGTGGTCGCTAGAGGCCTCTCTGTCCCAGCTCACTCTGCCTTCTCTAGGAATGTCTTCTTTCTATCCAGGACTCTTGGAGGACTGGGTTGAGTCTTTGGAGACTCCGTTTCTGGCTGGAACAATTCTTCAGAGAAATCCAAAGGCCACCCTGTTCTCCCAGACAATGCCTACAGTCCTGAGGGGTGAGGGACTCTGCCTCTTTAACAGATATTTCTGTGAAAAGAGCTTCTCCCTGGCAAGTGAGGGTCTCTGTCCAAGGAACCCCTGTGGTGTAATGAGGAGACCTGGAACCTGGGACAAGCTGTCTCTGTTGTTCAGCCAGTAAGAGACAAAACTATCTTCTGTCCACTGGGGTCTATCCCCCGCATGCAGCAACCAGCAGCAGCTTCCAGACACAGATGCTAATGTTGTGGGAAATACTGTTTTTCCCCCTCTGTTCTGGTCTACACAGGGAGCTCAAGGCCAGCCAGGGTGACATAGTGAGACCCTCTTACAAAAAAAAAAAAAAAAAAAAAAGGCAAACAAACAACAAAACCCTCACAACACAACAAAATTGTTATATCTATCAAAACATTCATCTTCCTGGAATTATCTTTTCTCTTTTTGTAGCAGGGCTAGCATGATTTTGTCATTATCTTACCTCTGCCTTCCAGGTGCTGGGATAAGAAGCACAAGCTGCTTTGTTTGGCTGCATCTTTGTTGGGTAGACTTGGCCTATGACAGGCTATGACTGCTATGTGGCCCTTCTTTGTAACTTGAGGAAGAGGGACTCTAATTACTTTATTAGTGACTTTCAAATATTTTGTTCTTATTAAAAATATTAATATATTGTTATTAACTAATATCTTCATTTAACATCTCAGATACAGAAGGCTGGAGAGATGACTCAGAGGTTAAAAGCACTGGTTGCTCTTCCAGAGGTCCCAAGTTCAATTCCCAGCAACCACGTGGTGGCTCACAACGATCTATAATGAGATCTGGTGCCTTCTTCTGGCATGTAGGCATATGCAGGCAGAACACTGTGTACATAATAAATAAGTAAATAAGTAAATCTTTAAAAACAAGAATACCTCAGATGCAAAGCTACTTGAAGAAATGTTTTTTTCTTTTTATTAATTCATTCTGTAATTTTATATGTGCATGTGAGTCAGAAGACAACTTGTGGTACTTACTTCTCTCTGTGTACCACGTGGGCACCAGGGATTGAACTCAGGTAATCAGGCTTGGGAGCAAGTGCCTTTGCCTCCTGAGCTAATGTTAATCCTGCAATTCACAAGAGAAAAACCAGGTTCACGATTTTGAGCCAAATTTGAAGCAAGCTTTAATTAAATATTGACCAAGATGGACTTTGGTCAGGACCACTCCCTGGAGTTCCCAGCTGAGTAGAGACATGTGTTGTAGGGGCTATTTAAGGACAAACTCATAAGGCCACTGTACTTTCCCAAATGTCTTGGCTGTTATTTTCCAAGAACTACAACTCCCAGCATCCCAGGAGTTACCTGGTCCTTGGAAAGTGGAGCTTACAGGTTAAATTTTGGGTCTTATATCATCTCACTGGCCCTGAAGGTCTGGCTATATATTTAATTCAATTCTTGAGTTCCATGTCTCTGACAGAAGCTAGGCAGGTGGGTCACAAGCTGGAGTCCAGACTATTATATTTTGAGATTTTGAGACCCTATCTTAGAATAAGTATTTTTAAATATTTATTTATTTATAGGGTTAGAGAAATGGCCCAGAGGGTTAAAGCACTGGATGCTCTTTCAGAGGATTCAGGTTCGATTCCCAGTATCCATACCAAGCATGAAGGTGATGTATATACATACACACAGGCAAAAATCTCACACATAAAATAAATTAATCCAATAATTAAAAAAGTCAATATAAGTCTTCCTTTGGAAGAATTTCTCAGAGGTTCAACAATTTTGGTTCTAAATATTAGTGCACTTGCATCAGAACCATGGAGAGATTTCAGTTGCACTTAATTTTGATAAGCAATTATCTTCCATTAATTCCTGAAAGATTACCATTGCCTGAAATAGATAGTTCCTATCTATTCCTTTCTTTCCTCTTTTTTTTTTTTTTTTTTTTTTTTTTTGAGACATGGTTTCTCTGTGTAGCTCTGCAGTCCTGAAACTCACTGTGTAGACTAGGCTGATCTTGAACTCACAGAGATCTACCTACCTCTGCATCCCAAGTGTTAGGATTAAAGGAGTGTGCCACCACTGCCCAGCCTCTTATATTTTTTTTTCTGTCAACACTGCTTACTATTGAGAGTCACTTGTTAGGTCTGGAATAGTCGGTACTAACGAAAGTATGAAGTACCTTTTGTAAAAAGAAATTGCATAATGTATCCACATTGGCAGGTGCTTATGTATGTTAATACAACATGCCAGTAACCTCTCTGTTTTATGCAAACAATTTAGTCTGACTTTAATATCACATTAAAAAGAATACTGTAAGCCTGATCTACAGAGTGAGTGCCAGGACAGGCTCCAAAGCTACACAGAGAAACCCTGTCTTGATAAACTAAATAATAAGACTTAAATGTAATAAAAGCACTGGCTGATCCTCCAGTGGACTCAGGTTCAATTGCCAGCACCCAAATGGCAGCTCACAGCTGTCTATAACTAGTGGTCCAGGATCTGACACCCTCACACAGACACACATTCAGGCAAAAAAAATCAATGTAAATAGAATACAAACAAATGAATTAAAAAAAATACTGTAAAATAGCCATCTTAGGGGTGGTGCAAGCCTTTAATCCTGGCACTCAGGAAACAGAGGCAGGTGGATCTCTGTGAGGCCAGTCCAGCCCACATAGGGAATTATAGGCCACTCTAGCCTACATGGTGACACTGCTTCAACAACAACAACAAAAAAACTAAAGCAACAAAGTACTACCAAATGTCTCTGCCAACTTTTAAAGCACTGTGTTCATTAAAATAAGTAACCCATAGTCTGGAGAGATGGTCCAGATATTAAGAGCACTGGCACGGAGGACCCAGGTTAGATTCCCAGCACCCAGAATAGGGCTGTTTACAACTGTCTGTAAATCCAGCTCTGGGGAATCTTCTGCCTTCTTCTGGCTTTCACAAGCACTGCATGCAAGTGGCCCACAGATGTACTTGAAGGCAAAACACCCATATACATAAAAAATAAAAATAAACATTTTTCAAAATTAAAAGAATTAGCTCAGTGCTGTTATGGAGAAGATCCTGCAGTCTGGTTTCAACCTTCACAATATAATCTGTCAATAAAGACAAATTAATATGAACAGAACTATATATTAAACAAGAAAACAGTAATTATAACACTGTAACAGCAATCCCTCACCTGCACTTACACTAGTGGAGTAAGCCACACCACTATTTATTCTTTTTGGTATTTCCTGAGTGCCAGGATTAAAGGCTTGCACCACCCCTAAGATGGCTATTTTACAGTATTTTTTTAAATTCATTTGTATGTATTCTATATACATTGATTTTTTTTGCCTGAATGTGTGTCTGTGTGAGGGTGTCAGATCCTGGACCACTAGTTATAGACAGCTGTGAGCTGCCATTTGGGTGCTGGCAATTGAACCTGAGTCCACTGGAGGATCAGCCAGTGCTTTTAATACATTTAAGTCTTATTATTAAGACTTATTAAGTCCCTAACTCTCTTTCTTTGTTTTGTTAAAGATTTATTTATTTATTTATTTATTATGGTGTTCTGTCTGCATGTATCCCTTCAGGTCAAAAGAGGGCACCAGATCTTATTACAGATGGTTGTGAGCCATCATGTGGTTGCTGGGAATTGAACTCAGGACCTCTGGAAGACAAGCTAGTGTTCTTAACCATTGAGCCATCTCTCCAGCCCCTTTTTTGTTGTTTTGTTTTTTGGGGTTGTTTTTGCTTTTTGTTTTTTTGAGACAGGGTTTCTCTGTGTTTCCCTGATTGTCCTGGAACTCTCTCTGTAGACCAGGCTGGCCTTGAACTCACAGAGATCCACCTGCCTCTGCCTCTCAAGTGCTGGGATTAAAGGTGTGGACCACCACTGCCCGGCCGTGTATTCCTTCTTTCTATGGCTTCATCATCACAGTCAACAACAATAAAGCCTTATCATATTTCACCCTCAACCTAATGAAATAATCCACTTGAGAAGAATACAGATACCTGTGCTGATGAAGCTAATTAAGAGTATGACTCCTGGGGGAGCAGATGGAGAGATGGCTCAGTGTTTTAGAGCACTGATTGCTCTTCCAGAGTACCCAGGTTCAATTCCCAGTACCCAGTACACCTGTAACTCTAGTTTCAGGGAACCTGACACTCTCTTCTGATGTCTGTACTCACCTGGAATGCACATGGTGCACATACATGTAGATGCAGGCAAAGAGCTTATACACATAAAAATTTAAAATAGTGCATTATATGTAGGAAGACAGTGCTGGAAAGGGGGGACTCTGGTAAGCATGGAGGTGTCTTTGGATTGTGGGGAAATATGGATGCAAGGGCCAGCTACAGAGAAAGACATTAGAAGGGGGAATGAGAAGATGCAGATCAGGGTGTTCAGTCTCACAAACTTTTTTTTAAAATTAAATCAAATCTTTAACCAAAAAGAATTCCACATGTGAATATTTTCTCTTATAAGCATTCCTTCCTGTAACCCAGGTATGGAGGAATTTAAAGTCTTTACAGTTTTCCTTCATCATGAATTGGTATATTCATGGGTTTTCTCTCCAGCATCTTTTCTCTTATGGAGTTGGAGATAACTGTGACATGCAAAGACTTCACCATAATGAAGACTTTCATAGGGTTTCTCTCCAGTATGAGTTTTTTCATACTTTTGAAGATGCCTTCTATGTCTTCTAGAACTTTGACAATGATCTTCAATATTATGGTCTTCCCAACTAGCCTATATCAGTGAGGTTCCTATAGGTACCCAGCATCACATCTTTGTAAAAATTCTTCTGGGAAGGATTCAGCAGAGCCCACTCTTCCTGAGTGAAGTTTATGTGCACATCTTCATAGGTCACTGCATCCATGCTGTGTCTTAACTGCTTATCCATGCTCCCCTCACAGTTCCCCAAAGTAGCACTCATAGCACAGCAATCAATCCACTGGAGTCTCTCACAAACTCTTTTAAGCTGTATTTAAAAAATGGGATTGGGAAATTGACTTTTGGATGGTCATCAAGAAAATAATAGAGCCTCAAGGTGGGTGGTGGTGGTGCATGACTTTAATCCAAGCACTCGAGAGGCAAAGGCAGGCAGATCTCTGTGAGTTCGGGGCCAGCCTGGTCTACAGAGCTAGTTCCAGGACAGTCTCCAAAGCTACAGAGAAAAACCTGTCTTGAAAAACCGAAAAAAGAAAAAAGGCAGCTAATTTTCACTAATAGAATATAGATTGACACCTACATCTCTCTTCTCTAGTCTGAAGGCCAGTCAGTTATGTAAGTTGGGGGCATCCAAGGGCAAGAGTGTGAGTTTTGAGTTCTTCTTTTCATCAGGTTATGGGCACACTGCATGGTGGTTAAGTAAAAGATTTACCAGTTACACTGTCTAGCTTTAACTAACCTAAGCTCACAAAAACCAATGTTAGTGCCTTGCCTAGACCTCACTTAATGGCCATTACCCAACTTTTTATAGACTGTGACCCTTGATTTGCTGTCAGTGTATGCCCACCTTCCTCCACTTGGGTGAACTGACCTTGGATGCTGGGAGCCACTCAACTGGAAGATTTTATCCTTCACTACTTTTCTATCTCTTTGGTAGGCTATAGATTAAGGATGACTAAATGAATGTAGATTGCAAAAGGGTTGCATCAAAGCAAGATAAATTACCCGGGCCTAACTAGGACCAGACCTTCTGGGGTCATACTTAGCATAGACTTATATGGTTGTTTGAATAGGAATGCATCCCACAGGCTCATTTATTTAAATGCATGATAATTAGGGAGTGGCACTATTTGAGAGGGATTAGAAGTTATGGCCTTGTTGGAAAAAGTGTGCCACTGGGGTGGGTTTTGGAGTTCCAGAAGCCCAAGCCAGGCTCAGTTGCTCTCTGTCTCTTCCTGCTATGGCAGATTCAGATGTAGAACTCTCAGCTATCATGTCTGCCTGCATGCCACCATGCTCCCGCCATGAGGATGATAGACTAAACCTCTGAAAATGTAAGCAACCCCAATTAAACGCTTTGCTTTCTAAGAGTTGGCGATAGAGCAAAGACAAAGAGAACCTAACTGACCTTGCATTTTTGCCTAGTCTTTTCCCATTCTATTGTTTACTTCTCCCTCCCTCCCTCCCTCTCTCCCTCATTTCACTCTGGTTTTGGTTTTTTGAGATGGGGTTTCTCTTTGTAGCCCTGGCTATTCTAGAACTCACTTTGGCCTGCCTCTGCCTGTAGAGTGCTGGACTTAAAGGCCTGTGCCAGCACTACCCTTTTTTGTTTCCTCTTTCTTAAAGGTTTCAACTGAGATCACTCTCAAGAAGTTCACTGGCATAAGAATCCCTATCTTGGGCTCTGCTTCCTGAGAACTGGGATAAAACAATGAACACATGGTTTTCATATAGTCATGTGGAGAAGACGGCTGAGCTCAACGACACTGGGCAAGGCAAGGCTGACAAAGCAGATAACTCACTCTTTCCCCGATTCCATTGCACTCTCTTCTTAGCCAAAGTATGTGACAAAAGAGGTAGTTAAGTGAGCCCCAGAAAGAAGACAACAAAAGGAATTAGAAGCTGGGAAAAAGTCTAACCAGAAGAAGTCTAACTGGTCTTAGGGACTGCAGTGGTTTGACATAAAAAGCTAAAGATAATATAAAAACGTCATATTAGCAATGCATTGGAGGACTATGCATCAATATGCATATGCAGCCGGGTAAAGTTTCACTAAATTAAATATTTACAGAGCTGATACTTTCACTTCTTGTCATTCATTATCATGGTTAATAATGAATGGACAAGGAATCAACTAAATAGAAAACACCTAAAATCCTTGAGAAATACTTCTTCCTGGTTCAACTAGCTATGCTAACACAGAATTTTAACAAAGAGACAGAGTCAGGCTTTACAGGTGCATGCCTGTAATCTCAGATCTCAAATTCACTGGCAGCTTATTCTACATAGCTACTTCTAGTCCGGTCAGGCCTTCAATTCACAGAGCTCCACCTGCTTCTGCCTCCAGAGCGCTGGGACCACACCCTGCCTGAAATGTAATTTTAAAAGGAACACATTTTATGTAAATTCCTGGTCATAAAAGATGCAGTATTTTAAAACCAAGATTTGGATTTCTTGACAGCCTGGGCTACACAGTGAGTTTAAGGATAGCCTGTGCCATAAATAAAGCAAGAGTCTGTGAAAGAAAGAAAGAAAGAAAGAAAGAAAGAAAGAAAGAAAGAAAGAAAGAAAGAAAGAAAGAAAGAAAGAAAGAAAGAAAGAAAGAAGGAAGGAAGGAAGGAAAGAAAGGAAGGAAGAAAGAAAGAAAGAAGAGAAAAAGTAGTCATTTACATTCTTTTTGCCAGTTGGTTTCTGCTCCTTGTTTTTTAACTTCCTGTTTCCTACTTCTGAGCAGAGGACTTCTTGCAGATAAAGTTCGGGGGCTGGGTGTGTATGAGCTTTTGCATGGGGAGAGCCCAGTGTGCTGCAGGCAATGGGTTCTACTCCTAGCAACAAATAAAACAAACAAAAAGGGAAGGCCAGCCATGGTGGCACAAACTCAGAATTCCAGCAGTCAGGAGGCAGAAGCCAGCCAGGGCTACCTAGGGAGAGAGTACCAAACCAAAAACAGCCCTGACCCTTTCCTGTTGCACAGTGATTTATCTCCAGGACTATCTTCAGCGATTCTAAGACTCAGCAAAGCTTTCAAAACCTTCCTGCTCCTCATATCAGCTGGTCAGACGAGAACATGGGATTTGTTTATCTCTGTCTAGAGCATTTTCCCATGGGCTGGGAGGAAAGAGTATGACAGCCCATTTATACTGGTTAGGGTTGAACCTAGAACCTAGGACACAACATCCTCTGCCACTGAGCTACCCCTAGCATTATGATTTGCTTTGAAAGAAGCCGTTTTCCTTCTTAGCTTTTTGTTCTAAATAGTACTCAAATGAGTTTGTCAATGTGGAAGAGTATTTCTTGGAAAAAAAATTACATGCTGTGAGTTTACATGAGACATGATTACCAAAGGTAATAAATTTTGTAGCACAAATCAATAATTACCATTTATTAATTTTAATATTTAAATGTAAGGGTAGGGAATGCTAATTCATTAGATAAATGTTCATGATTGAGACAGACATCTATTCAGTGTTTCTTTTATCTTCCCTCACACCTAGGAATAGCTTTCCCTTCATGAGCTCAATGCCAATCATCTGTAATCACTTGTGACCCTCTGATTACAAATTTATTCGAGTTGTCATTTTATGTCTTTCATCATCAGAAGACTCACTTTTCAGTATGCTTTTTAAAATGAAAGCAAATACAGCTTGGCTGCAATGTTGAGATTACTGTTATTGTATTAAGCTTTTGGCAATCAGGATCAGATCCAGGTTTATGAAGCTCAGCACATCTTAGGATGCTCTGTTATCTGGCAAATAAATTTATTTAATATAGGGCTTAGAAAATTATTACCCAATAATTACATATTACTCCAAAACATAAAATAAGAGTGAAATAATGTATGACAAAAAAAAAAAAAAAAAAAGGCAACAATCAGCCACCAGTCCTGGAAGCCTATGCCTGTCACCCCAGAATCTGGGAGGTAGAGGTGGAGGGGGGGGTCAGAAATTTGAGGGCAGCCTTTCTCAAAATCCTTTCTCAAAAACATACAACAGCCAAAACAATTCCCCCTCCCCAAAAATCCCAGCTAAACAAACAAACTCCTCTAAAATAAAAAATAAAAAATAAAATAAAGAGGATCTGGAGAGATGGGTCCCAGTTTAAGGGCACTGGCTTCTCTTCCAGAGGTCCTGAGTTCAATTCTCAGAACTCCCATGGTGGCTCACAACTGTCTATGATGGGATCTGATGCCCTCTTCTCCTGTGCAGACCTATAAGCAGACAAAGCACTCATCTACATAAAATGTGTAAGTAAATTAATCTTTAAACCAGGTGTGGTGGCCCATGCCTTTAATCCCAGCACTCTGGAGGCAGAGGCAGGTGGGTCTCTGAGTTTGAGTACAGCCTGGCTTACAGAGCAAATTATAGAGCCAGGGTTACATAGAGAAAACCGGTCTTGCAAAAACTAACTAAATAAATAGCAGACAATGAAAAAAAAAACAAGTAAATAAATAGTGGACAATGAGTAGAGATTCATATTTGACTCTGGGGTAAAATGTATCAGAAATCATGAAAATATAGGGCTGGAGATAGGGCAAAAGCTAATTAAGACTACTTGCTATTCTTTTTGTTTTGTTTTTTGAGACAGGGTTTCTCTGTGTAGCTTTGGAGCCTATCCTGGCACTTGCTCTGTAGACTAGGCTGGCCTCGAACTCACAGAGATCCACCTGTGTCTGCCTCCCAAGTGCTGGGATTAAAGGCGTGCACCCAGCTGATTTACAGCTATTCTTACCGAGGACTCTGGTTTATCCGGTTTAGTTTCTTAGCACTCACATTGGCAGCTACAACCATGTGTAACTTCTTCTGGCCCTCTCGAAGCACCAAGCATGCATGTGATACACATATGTACATGCAGGCACTCACACATACATGTTTGGTTGCAACCTCCAGCTTATTCCTCCTTGATCCAGAAAGCACCATTCCTGTCTCTCTCTCTCCAAACCAAGCCCTCTCAGAGAATCTCCAACAAAGAAAAGGTGCCAAAAGCCCAGTTCTGAATTCTTGGTGGCTACAGCAGCTCCTCCCCTAAAGTTGCCAGACACCTAAGTCCCCACCTAAACCATTCAGCTTTTGATCATACTTGGGCACAAACCCAGCTTGTGGTAGACACATCATCACACCTCACCTACAACCTATGTTAAGTTCCCTGCTTTAGTTCCGGTGACTTCTCTAGCCCCTATCTGTGGGACTAGAGAACACACCTGGGAGTTGCTTTGTGCAAATATACCGTTCTGTTGCTTTTTAAATTCTGCTTGATCTGGGTTATTGTGTTGGCAGAGAAACCTATTATTGCATTGAAGAAAACCTATTAATATGCATAACATAAAACCAATTAAAAATATCTTGAGCCATGTGGTGGTTTGAATAGTTATGGCCCCCATAGACTCATGCGTTTGAATTCTTGGCCCATAGAGTGGTACTTTTAGGAGGTGTGGCCTTATTGGAGTAGGTGTGTTGCTGTGGAGGGGGCCTTTGAGGTCTCATATATGTACAAGCCATACCCAGTGTGATAGTCTCTCCCTGATGCCTACAGTTCAAGATATAGAACTCTCAGTTTCTTCTCCAACACCATGTTTGCCTGCACAGCATCATGTCCCAACATGATGACAATGGACTAAACCTTTGAAACTATAAACCACTCATTAAATGATTTCCTTTATACAAATCGTCATAGTCATGGTGTCTTTTCACAGCAATAGAGACCCTAGCCAAGACAAGCCAGTTGTGGTATACACCTTTAATCTCAGCACTCAGAAGGCAAAGGCAGGCATTTTTCTGTGAGTTCCAGGCTAGCTAAAAAAAAAAAAAAAAAAAAAAAAATCTTGCCAAGGAAATGGAAGGCCGGGATTAAAGACATGTGCTGCCACACCCAGCATACTCATGCTTCCTCAACTCCATTTCTCACTCTTTCAAGGCAGCTCTGGTGTTAGCACTGAACTTTCTTTGCCTTCTTCTAGGATAATTCCAGCAGTTAAACTCAGCAAACATGAGCTTGTTTTTGACACCACAGCTACAGTCTGAGTTAGCCCTACAGTAGGAATAAAGGTTGGAATTTGCCTTTTTTTTCCTTTTGTTTTTATTTCAACATTTTTTTTCTTATTTTACATATCCATCCCAGTTCCCTCGCCCTTCCTCCTTCCTCTCCTCCCTCCCTTTTTTTGCTTTTTTATTTTTTGAGACAGGGTTTCTCTGTATTGCTTTGGAGCCTGTCCTGGAACTCTGTAAACCAGGCTGGTTTCAAACTCACAGAGATCTGTCTACCTCTGCCTCTAGAATGCTGGGCTAAAGGCATATGCCACCAATGCCCATCTGTACCAGGTGTCTTATTTACATTGTATTTAATATTCATAAAATTCCTGAATGGGAGATATAGTCACCTGACTAGTAATCTGAGGTTTAGAGAGATAACTTACTCATAATGATATTTTGAATAATAGTCCCTATTTAAAAGAAAGACCTGCCTATTGTGGTTTCCTTTTATAAATTTTTAAAAATTACATTTATTTAGCATGTGGGTGCATGCACACATATGCAATTGCACACATGTGGATATTAGAGGACAGCTTGCAGGAGTTTGTTCTCTCCTCCCACCATGGGAGTTCCAGACACTGAACTCAGGGCTGCCAGATTTGGCAGCAAGAGCCTTTACCCACTGAGCCATCTCACTGGCCCTGTTTTTTGTTTTCTTTTCTTCCCAGTATTGGAAAGTGAACCCTTGTGAATATTAGGTAAGACCTCTACCATCAAATCACAACCCTAACTCCTTATGCAATGTTAAGTCTTTCCCATTTAGAGATATAGAGTATATGTTGCAAGACATATATAGTAACTCACACCTTGTAATCCTAACATTCAGGAGGTGGAGATGGGAAAACTTCCATGAGTATGAGGTCAGCCTGGGTTATAGAGCAAGATCTTCTCAAGAGATAAACATTTGAGATTTGTTTGTAAATGATATGATAGGAAATGTGGGAATGTAGGTTGAGATATAAATAAGATAGGCTGTGAGTTAAAGTTGTGTTATGATTTAAAATAAAACTATGTCTTTTTGTTTTGGTTTTGAGACATGGTCTCATTATGTATCTCTGGCTGGTCTGGAACTGTGTATGCCAGGCTGGCCTGGAACTCACTAACGTAGCCCACGCTGGCTCTGAACTATTAGGGGTCTTCCTGCTTTTGCCTCTTGGGTACTGGACTTATAAGAGTTAGCCATCACATTTTGTTCTAACTCCTTTTTGTTCAGACAGGGTCTCAGGTAGCCTAGGCTGGCCTCAAGTTCCCTATGTAGTGGACAATGACCTCTTCTTCCACCTTTGTTTTGAGATAGGCTCACTATGTATTTACGGCTAGTATGGAGTTCATCATGTAGATCAGGCTGGTTTTGAACTCCCAATAATCGATCTGCCTCTGGCCTCCAGTGCTGAGATGAAAGGCCTGCAATACTATACTGGGTAAGGAAGATGATGTTGAATTCCTGGTTCTATACTTCATAAGTGCTGAGATTACAAGAATGCAGTCATACCTAGCTCTGATTCTTTTTCCTAAAAATTACTATTGTGTATGGGGGTGGGCATGCATGTACCATAGTACACATTTGGAGGTCAACTTTTGGGAGGAAGGTCTCTCCTTCCATGGTGGGTTCTGGGGATTGAACTCTCCTTATCATCCTTATCAGGCTTCTGTGGCTTTTAGCTTCTAAAAGTTGTCTCTCTGGCCCTGGCTGATTCATTCATATTCTCTCTCTCTCTCTCTCTCTCTCTCTCTCTCTCTCTCTCTCTCTCTCTCTCTCTCTCTCTCTCTCTCTCTCTCTCTCTCTCTCTCTCTCTCTCTCTCTCTCTCTCTCTCTCTCTCTCTCTCTCTCTCTCTCTCTCTCTCTCTCTCACATATATTAGATAACTGTGAGCCAGAAGCAGTTGTAAGGCCCTGACATGAATTCTGGGAACTGAGGTTCCATCTTCAAGAGCAGGAAGAAATTTTAACTGCTGAGCCATCTTTCCAACCCTGATTGTTAAACAGATCAGGCAGACTAAACACTAGTACCCCAAATGCTCTGGTCTTCCTTTCTTCCTTTCTTCCTTCCTTCCTTCCTTCCTTCCTTCCTTCCTCCCTCTCTTTCCTTCCCTCTTCTCCCCTCCCCTCTCAAAACAAAGTTCTCTGTTTGCCTTGGGTGTCTTGGAACTCACTCTGTAGACCAGGCTGGCCTTGAACTCAGAGATCTGCCTGCCTATACCTCCACGAGTCCTGGGATTAAAGGTGTGTGCTACCAATGCTCAGCCCTCTTTTTCTCTTAACTCAACTCATTGTATCTATTTTCCTGTTTGTTCATTCTTTAAGTCTCCAAAAAAGGAAAAGGGAATGAAACTTAAACCAGCTCATTCAGGTGTGTGGTTTTTTTTTTTTTTTTTTTTTTTTTTTTAATATTCAAGACAGAGTCTCACTATGCTGAGTGCTGGTAATTCAGAACAGCTGTCTGAAAAGGTTTTCTGGGAAGAGGTAGGATTGGCACAATTGTCACTTTCAACATTAGCCTTACCTTTTTCCCATTTGTATAAACCGATGGGGTAATGTTTGCCTTAAAATTGATGGATGTTGAATAGCACCCAACAAAGCAAATACCCAACTTCAATATATTTCATTACTTGTTTGATAATTTCATACATGTAAACAATGTATCTTGACTATATGCACCCCCAACTTCCCCCTGAAAGCCCCCCCCCAGGTGTTAATCCTGAAATTTGCTAGGGAAAAAACAGTTCTAACATTTTTTGCCAAATTAAAGCAAGTTTTCATTAAAATATTAAATACTGACCGAGATAGAATTTGGTCAGGACCACCATCTGGAAACTTTCTTGAGAGGCCTAGAGACACGTTAGCAGGGCTTATAGGAACAAAATCTGCAGGCCACCATACTTTCTCATGAGGTAAGGCTTTGTTGTTAATTTCCAGAAACTACAACTCCCAGAATCCCAGGATGTTACCTGGTCCTTGGAAAGGTGGAGTTTACATGTTAATTGAGGGTCTAACATTGGGACCCACCTAAGCCTGGCTTCTAATCTTGAAAAGAACCTTGTTACAATGACTAGTACACAGCAATCAGGCACCTGACATAGAGTTCCTGCTTTCTCTGGTTTCAAGGGCAGTCCTATTGACATTTCTAGAACCTCCACTTCACAACTATAAGACAAAATGTGAAACATGGTCCTCTGAGATGAGTTCCAAGATCAGCTCTTCCTTATGACAACCAGTGTCAGCATGCCACAGACCTCAGTCACTAAACATGAATCTAATGTCACTGGCCAGATAGCTGTAATGTCATTACATCTCAAACAATTGAGATTGAGGAAAATGCTCTTATTTATGTGTGCCATTGCCTGCCCATGGAGGCCAGAAGGGGACATCAAATCCCCTGGAGCAGGGGCTACATGTGAGTTGCATGACATGGGTACTGGGAAATGAACTTGGGTGGTGAGCATTAAGTGCTCTGAACTTATGAGCCGTCTCTGCAGTGACTTATTTGCAATTTTACACAGAGCAGATTATCTTACATATCTCTAAGTGAACCTGTACTTGTTTGCTGAAAAGAATTAAGGTTAGAACAAGTTAAAGAAATTCTTCATGAACTCTTATCCTAGTCAACTTCCTATTGCTGTGATAAAGACCATTACCAGAAATAACTTGAGAGGAAAGGGTTTATTTGGCTCACACATCTGAGTCAGAGTCATCACTGAGAGAAGCTAAGACAGGAACCAGGAGGCAGGAGCCGAAGCAGAGACCATGAAGGAATGTGGTTGCTGCTTTCTGGCTTGGTCCTCAGGCTCATGACCAGGCTTGTATACCTCTCAGGACCACCTGCCCAGGCACTGCCAACAGTGAGCTGGGCCTTCCCACATCCATCATTAACAAAAATAACACTCTACAGGACAATCTGATGGAGGCATTTCCTCAGTTGGGGCTCCCTCTGCCCAGGTGACCATAGTTTGTATCAAGCGGACAAAAAACTAACCAGTACAACATAGCACTACCCATGAGAATCCCACAGCCCTTTCCTCATGGCTACTCTGCTGGTTTGAGATGCATCTTCCCAGATCCCAACAAATCCCAAATCCATTAAAAATTAAAAAAAAAAAGTATCCCTTACTGATGTATTTCTTTGGTGTCTGGTATTATTAAAATAATTATATGAAAACAAAGGGGAAATACATTAACTAGTCTAAATTGTATATATTACTTGCAAGTTTTCATAATTAACCAGTGTCAGGACTAAACCAAAGTAATATGTAAAATTTAGGCTAATTATTATATTTCCTTTTGTTTTCATATAGTTTTTTTAAAATACCAGACACAAATATTTTGTGCATATAATGAAGGTATATATTTTTTTATGGCAAAGAGGTTTTTGTTTTGTTTTGGAGAAAGGATCTTATGTAGCCCAGGCTAGCCTCAAATTCACTATATTGCCAAGGATGATCTTAAACTACTGATCTTCTTGGTTCTACCTCCAGAGAGTTGAAATAATAGGTACCAACATACCCATCTATTTTTATCATGTAGTTACCATGCCCTAAGCCACCAAACTCTAGTGCTTTTTTTTTTTTTTTTAAAGAAAACCACATCTTTCATAATTAGCATTAGTCAGGCTTGGTGGTCTACATATATCACCCCAGCACTTGGGAAGCAAAGGAAGGAGGATTACTATAAGTTCCAGGGCACATGGTCTATGTAGTGAGTTTCAAAACAGGGCTATTCAATGAGACCACACCTCAAAAATGTTATCATTTACTGTGACACAATCATCTTGTATTACATATATTATAGCTTATGCTATTGTATCATTAGTATTTTAGGATTACATTGATTTGGGATTGGAGAGATGATTCAGTGGCTAAGAGCCTTGCTCCTCTACCAGAAAACCAGAGTTTGGTTCTCTGCACCCACACTGAGTGGCTCACAACCACTTATAGCTTCAACTTCTGGGTATCTGATTCTCTCTACTGGCCTCTTCAGGCCACACATATGTTATACTATACATTAACACACATATACATACATACAAATAATAAAACGTAATCTTTAAAAACAAACAAACAAACAAACAAAGTAGCCTGTTCTTTTCTACCATGTGAAGCCTGGGGACAGAATTCAGGTCCTCAGTTTTGGTAGCAAGTGCTTTTACTTGCTAAGCCATCTTGCAGGCCCAGTCATGAATAAACTTAAAATACATAAATAAAAGCAAAATGTTAAGATATCAACAATTGTAGCACATGTCCTAATTGGTCTTAATAATTAAAAATCCAGAGTCAGATACAGGGTAAATGCTGAAAGATCAGTGAGATAAAGGAGCAAGCCACAGTCACACCTTGCCTCGACAACTTCTCAGCTGAAAAGAGTGAGCCCCTGTCTCCTCCCATCGTATATTCCTCTCTCCAGCAGCCTTATAACTTCCTATCTGTCTGTACAGACATCCAGACCTCTATGATTAAGGCAGGCTAGCCCTGCCTTCTGATCTCATGCAAGTTTTGTTACAAAGATATAACTGCCAACACTAAGTATACAAGTGCAAATATGATTTTAAAATAGCTTTTTTTTTGAGACAGTATCTCACTGTACCTCTGGCTTCCATAGAACTGAGATCCCTCAACCTCTATGTCTTTTAAAATTATCATTTACTATTATTATTATTATTATTATTATTATTATTATTATTAGTTTATTGAGACAGAGTTTCTGCACAGCCCTGGCTATCTTGGAACTTGCTCTGTAGACCAGGTTAGCCTCAAACTCAGAGATCCTCCTGACTCTGCCTCCCAAATGTCCAGTTTAAAGGCATATGCTACCATGACTCCTGGGATTAAAGGCATGCCCACCAGGCTTGGCCTATGGATTTAAATGTTTTCTTGCATCTTAAGAGTCATCTTGAGCTGGGTATGATAGCACATAAAAGTGTCCTGAATTTAGGTCACTGAGTCAGAAAGTGTGCTGTGAGTTCAAGGCCAGGCTGGGTTAAAGTGAACCTCTGATGCAAACAAAGGAATAGGGCTGGGGAGGTAGGTATTGGTGAAGTGATAGACTGCAACCGGAAGACTGAGTTTGATCCCCAGAACCCACATGAAAAAAGCTGAGCATGGTGCAGTGTGTTTTTAATCCCAGCACTGGGCAGGTAGAGGCAGGAAAATCCCTATGGCTCCCTGGCCAGCCAGTCTATCCTATGTGGGTCATTAAGAGACCCTGTCACAAACAAGAGATGGACATGTTGAGAAATTATCTTTTTGTATACTGTGAAGATGCATTGTTCTCATTTGTATAATAAAGAGCTAAATGGTCAATAGCTAGGTAGGAAGAGGTTAGGTAGGACTTTCAGACTGGAAGAGAGTGCTGAGATGAAGAAGGGCAGAGAGAGTCTCTAGGAGACACAGGAGGAAGCAAAATGAGCACACCATTCTGAGGAAAGGTACAGAGCGATGTGGTAGAATGTGATGAGAAAAATAGGTTAGTTTAAGTTGTAAGAACTAGTTGGTAACAAGCCTAAGTATTGGCTGAACATTTATAATTAATAGTAAATCTCTGTGTGGTTATTTGGAGGCTGGCTAGCAGGACTGAAAATTCTACCTAAACAGACAAAAAAGGAAAACTGGATGGCACTTAAGAATACCTGATGTTGTTTTGTGTGTGTGTGTGTGTGTGTGTGTGTGTGTGTGTGTGTGTGTGCGCGCACACACACACACACACACACTCACATGCATACAATCATTATTTTACCTTCTTTTTTTCAAGACACTGTCCTTGAACTTCCAATAAACCTCCTGTCTCAATCTCCCATATGTTGAGATTATAAATGTGAATCACTGTTGTGAAATATTATAAGACATGTTACATTTGTTTATGCTGTGGAACATTTGTTTAATGATGCAAAAATTTGTCACATTCTTTTATGTTGCATTTGTTTAGCTTTGTGAAGCTGTTTTATTTTGCCTGTCTAAAACACTTGCTTGGTGTAATAAGGAGCTGAATGATCAATAGCTAGGCAGGAAAAGGATATGTGGGTCTGGGAGGCAGAGAGAATAAATAGAAGGAGAAATATGGAAAGAAAATATTTAGGAACAAGAAAGAAAGGAGAGAGGATGCCAGGGGTTAGCCAACTACCCAGCTACATAGCAAGCCAGAGTAAGGTGTATAAAAATAGAGAAAGATAAAAGCCCAAAGGCAAAAGATAGACAGAATAATTTCAGTTAAGGAAAGCTGGCTAGAAACAAGCCAAGTTAAGACTGGGCATTCATAAGTAAGAATAGAGGAGGACAGGGGTTTATAAGAACTGGAATTGATATGTAAAACAAGCTTATTTCAAATTTAAATAAAAGAATATATATACATATATACATATATATTATATATCTCACTGATGAAAAAAAAATAAGAGTAGAGCTCCATGTCACTTATTTGGGAGCTAGATTGCAGGACCCCCAAGTAGCCAAAGAGTAAAAAACAACCAACTCCAAATCACCATGTCTGTTTTGTTGTTGTTTCTGCAGGGTTCCATGTATTTACAATGTAGCTTTCATTTGTTGTGTAGTTTTGTGTGCATGGGCATGTGGCACACACCTGCTCAAGATCATTCCCATGTGCACAATGGGTAAGCACTCCAGCAAATGAATTATAGCCTTGGCTTTATTTTAGTTTTTGAGACAGAGTCTTGTTACATATCCTCAGACTTAGCATCCTGAGTACTAGAATTAAAGGCATGTGACAGCATACCCAGATTCTTGAGGTTACTCCTTAAGCAGATAAGCACAATGCCTAAGGCAGCACACAAGGTGCTTCAGAGGTTCACAGACACAATAATTGAGCCTGTTTTAATTTCAACTTTGAAATTCTCCAAACAAAATGAAGTCTTCTTTAAGAAGAGTACTCTGTGCTGGTTTTGATGTCTCCCAGTGTTGGACATTTGACTACTTGGTTTTCCATGGGTGGCACTGTTTGGGTAGGTTTAGGAAGTATGGCCTTTTGTTTTGTTGTTGTTGTTGTTGTTGTTGTTTGTTTTGTTTTGCTTTTTTTGAGACAGGGTTTCTCTGTTGCTTTGGAGCCTGTCCTGGAACTAGCTCTGTAGACCAGGCTGGCCTCGAACTCACAGAGATCTGCCTACTTCTGTCTCCTGAGTGCTGGGATAAAAGATGTGCACTACCAATGCCCGGCAAGGAAGTATGGCCTTGCTAGAGGAACTGTAAAAAGAGACCCTTCTTCTATAAGTTGCTTTGGTCATAGTGTTTCAACACAGCAACAGACAGGTAACCAATACACATTCCAAGACTCTAAAGCACAGTGGTTGAACCAATTGTCTTAGGGTTACTTGGCAGTGATGAAATACCATGGCCAAAATAACATAGGAAAGGGTATCCATCACCAAAGGTAGTCAGGACAGAAACTCAAACAAGGCAGGAACTTCGAGGCAGCAGACAATGCAGAGGCCAAGAAGGGGTGTTGCTTACTGGGTTGCTCCCATAGCTTGCTCAGCCTGCTTTCTTATACTGTCCAGGACCACCTTCCCAGGGGTGGCCCCACCCACAATGCTCTGGGTACTCCCTTATCGAGATCTAATTAAGAAAATGGCCTACAGTCTTACCTACAGCCTATCTTATGGAGGTATTTTCCCAATTGAGGCTCCCTCCTCTCCAATGACTCTAGCTTCTGCCAAGTTGACATAAACTAGATGGCACACTAATGTTTAGTATTTAGGACACCTCTATTGATTTTTCTTCCCCCTTTAAAGTCTAGAAACACAGGGGTCTTACATGTCTCAAATAATGTATTTTTACACAAATTTTACACAAATTTGTCTTATATGTTGTTCTGGTATTTTGTGTTTGTTTTGTTTTTTATTTTTTTGTCAAACTAACACAAGCTAGAGTCAAATGGTAAGAGAAACCTCTATTGAGAAAAATGCCTTTATCAAAATGCTTGTAGGCAAGTCTATGGGGGCATTTTTTTTATTGTTGTATTGAAGGGTCTAGCTCACTGTGGGTGGTATCACCCTGAGCAGGTGGTCCTAGGTGAGATATGAAAGTGGGCTTCAGCTCCTGAGTGCACATATGTACCCTGGCTTCCTCCAGTGATGGACTGTCCTGTCCTGGCTTTCCTCAGTGATGGACTGTCCTGTCCTTCCTTCCCTCAGTGATGGACTGTCCTGTCCTGGCTTTCCTCAGTGATGGACTGTCCTGTCCTTCCTTCTCTCAGTGATGGACTGTCCTGTCCTGGCTTTCCTCAGTGATGGACTGTCCTGTCCTTCCTTCCCTCAGTGATAGTCATGATCACTATCACAGCAAGGGAAGCCTAACTAAGACACATATTAAATAAAAGAATTAAACTTGTGAAAATTTTTATATAATGAATTTTTAGTATTCATAAATTAGTCTCTACAATTGCTAGATACAAAAACATTCCTAAAAGGGTTCACAGATGTTCATGACTCATTAAGGGCTGGGAAACTGTTCTAAACAGTTTTTTAAAAGGCTAAAAGTGGTATTCAAAATTCCATCTTTAATTATACACAATGTGTGCTCCTCCTGACACTGGCCTTACTTGACTTTTTGTTTTCAATTATTTTACTTTATTTGGTGTTTTATTTTTGTTGTTATTTTGAGACATGGTCTCATTCTGTCTCTGCAATAACCAAGACTCAAGAAGAGACAGAAGGCTTTTAAAGCCCTAAACAAAAGTCTAGGCTTGGTTCTCCTAGACATCACCAAAGCCTTCCACCTACACATGGATAACGCCCGGAGAATTGCAAAGGGAGTCTTCACTCAGACCGGGTGGCCCCTTGTATCCTGGGTATGGCATGAACATCTTTTCTGGTAGGCTGATAAACTGACTCTGGGTCAGGAACTGTCCCTCACTCTCCACATTCAGTTGAGGCTCTGCAGTGGTTTGAAGGAAATTACCTATAAGGAGGGGCTCTATTAGGAGGTGTGGCCTGTTGGAGGAGGTGTGGCCTTATTGGAGGAAGTGTGTCACCGGGGGGTAGGCTTTGAGGTTTCAGATGCTGAAGCCAGTCTCCTTGTCACTTCCTTATACCTGAGGATTTGGATCTAGAACTCTTAGCTACTTGTCCAGCAACATGTCTACCTGCATGCTGCCATGCTTCTCACTATGACCGATGCTGGATTAAACCTCTGAACTGTAGGCCAGCACCAGTTAAATGTTTTCCTTTATAAGAGTTGCTGTGGTCATGGTGTCTCTTCACAGTAATAAAAACCCTAGAACAGGTGGTCCTTTGGGACACTTCAGAAAGATGGATGTCAGATACCCAGTAATCTATCACCAAACACTGCTCCCAGACTAGCCCCATACCTGGTCCTGCATAACATCTGCCTTCTATTCTGCTAGTCTGTTACCAGATGATGACTCTGTAGAACCTCTGCACAGCTTGAACTAATGTACCTGATTCAATCTGTCAGGCAGGACTGACCTGACCAATGCCCACAGCAGGAAGCAGACAAGGTTATGTATACTGACAGGAGCAGCTTTATTCAGAATTAAGTAGGTATGTTGTGGCTGTGGTGGTAAGCCAGGAAAAGAGTATTTGGGTTCAATCACTTAACTGAGGGACCCACAGCTCAACAAGCTCTTGGTACTAATTCAGGTGCACTACTGGAGGAAAAATAAGGTCATTACTATATACACTGATAGCCAGGATGCAGTTTGCAAGGATCACATATGTAGGGCCCTGTGCTGAGAAAGAAGTCTCCTCACCTCCATCAAGGAGATCAAAAACAAAGAGGAGATCCTGACTTTGTTTGAAGTCCTCTGACTACCACTAAAAATTGACATCAAAAGGGAAGTTCACCCCAAAACACATAGAGGTAGATTTGGCCACCCAGGAGGCAGCCTTAGAATCCCTCCATGGCTGGAGTCTAGTCAAGGACATTGCTTCCAGATGTGCCATTGTAGAGAGCTGCAAAGTGCCACGCCTTAAAGATGGCGCTGGCTTCCGCCTTCCACCTCCCCAAGGGTGAGTGCTCTCTGGTGTAAACAAGCCCTTATTTGGTTAAGTCTGTTCAGCCTGTCTGCTTCTGTGTTAGAAGCCTATCTGCAGGGTCCATATAGCTCACTGGGGTTGGTTAGCGCAAGGGGATTTAAGCCTGTGCAGGGGTCCCCCGGGGTCTTGCGGGTCAGAAGAACATGTTTCAAGGATCCTGATTAAAACTGCATGAAGATCTTCCTGGAGTTGAGTCTTCCTTGTTGGTGAGGGCAGGCATGGCACATGCCATCTATGCAAGGGAACCCCAAAGGAGGGAGGAAGTCCTGTGTGGGGTCCAGGCCCTGAAACTCCCCTGGAGAGGGAGAGGACTGGGGACTGGACTTTACTCAAATCAAGCCTACTGCCATTGGGTACAAGTACCTCCTTGTATTTGTTGCATGGTAGAGCCCTTCTCCAACCAAGACAAAGACTACATCAATAACCACCAAGAAACTTCTCAAGCCCCTAGGTCTGGATTGCTCATATCTCTGGGGGGGTCTGATAATAGCCTGGCCTTCATCGCCAAAATATCCTCAAATCTGGGAAAGCCATTAAACATTAATTAGATAAGCCACAAAGCTCAGGATAGGTAAAATGTTTAAAAACAAAAAATTTAAAAATATGACCTCAATAATGGCAAAAATTGAGCCAGTGTCCTACCTTTTTCTCTCCTAAGGGCCAGATGCACCTCATATCAAGAAGTGCACGAGACAGAAATTACTCATCATCCCCTCCCCAAGTCCTTACAGGCCCTGCAACAGACCCAGTTAGAGAGGCTGTGCCCTTCCCCATGTCTGAGCTGGCTCACAAGTTCTATCCTAGGTAAAGAGGATCTGGACTGGAACAGCAATGAAGGCCACCCTACAAATCCACCATATCCAGCAAAGAAGGTTACAGAAGGTAGCAACAGATGGGTCATCACCAGGTTTTCTGAACTAGCGTCTTTTTGTTGTTGTTGTTGTTGTTTTGTCCCTGTGGGAAAGTCCCCAAACGTCCCAGAGTCTTGGATATAAAAATTTAAAAGACACCAGGAAGCTCTTAGCTAATCTATCCACTGAGACCCAATCTACTTTCCAGGTAGATTGTTGCAAAAATATTACATCCAGAAGCTACTAGGGGATGATTCTCTCATTGCTAGGGAGGAGCATGGGTCCACCAATGAAGAGAAGGAGCTCCGATCTATGCAGTACTATGCCTGCCCAGTTGACAAGGCCCCCACAACACACACACTGTGCTTGGTATGGTTGCAGAACTGAATCGTCTTGGGGTTACACTGATTCCTTCATAGTCTTAAAAGGAAACCATCACTACCTATTTGTGATATTTTCATAAAGGGCAGAGCCTGACAAAAGCCACAAATCATTATTGGCAAAATGGTAAAACCTAGGAAGCCAGGTTACAAGTCCCTTATGCTGGCAAGTGTAGAGAGATATCCACCCCGCCAGCACCTGTTGCACTGAACACGTGGTGGATGTTTCCCAAACTCCAATTTCCCTAGGAATGTCTTTGGTTACCTTAAAGATAAAGGTCCAGGAGGCAGTGGCAGACAGTCCCTCAGTGTTTGGGATTCAAGAAGAGTATATCAGTTTCTTAACCATTCTCAATTGGACACAGGTCTGTACTCCCCATATTACATTGGAATTGACACTAATCAAGCAATAAGCTCTATTTCCAACCCTAATACCTGTAAATGGGACCAACCTAAATTCACCCCAGGAGAACAACAGGGTAGGGGCCCTATATAATGACACCAAAGTATTCCCTAGATAGTTCACCCTATGCAGGTTCCTGAAGACATACACAGCACGTTAAAGGCAGGAATGCCTAGTCCAGGCCCCAGAGACTACCTGGCTTGCTTGCATTAATGGCTTAACCAAGTACATATTCTCTGAATTGTTTACACTGGCGAGAACCCACTTCTTTGAGTCCTCATGAATGTTATTCAACAGGTGCTCATCAATAATGGAAAAGAGGGCAGGGTCCACCTAAATCTAGATTCTGGGTTTCTCCATGCACAAGGATGAGTTCATTCCCCTACTGGAAGGGGCAGATGTCATGGGCTCCGCTACAGGTGGAACATGACCCTGAATCAAAATAAATTTAAAAACCAACAACGAAGCAATGAGAGGATGAGACAGGACCGGATAATCATGGACTATAAAACCCAGAGTCCCCTGGGGCGGAGGCTTCCAGATTTAGTAACTGTTTTTTCCCCTGACGAAGCGAGGGCTCCTGTCACCTTCAGTCATACCCGTGCAGGAGTGGAAGCCGGGTGCCGCCCATTCACACCGGCCCGTACCGCTAGGCTTTGTGATCACGTAGTTCCTGCAAGTCTACCAAATCCTCTCTCACCCCTAGTCTGCGTCACAACTTCCCGCTCCAGTCTGAGGAAGCGAAGGAAGTGCTGGACGCACCAGCGTCATCTTAAAGAAACCGGCAAAACCACATCCGCACGAAAAGGCGGGACTTACGTTGTCCTCGTCGTTTATTGGCCACACACCCAGGAAGCTGGGTCGCAGGGACTTCCGTTAACCTGACCTGGGGGGCGGTGTCGTACGGCGCTCCCGGTCGGCTGAGTCACGCATGCGCAGGCTTCCTGCCCTCGTCCAATCGGAAAGTAGCAAGCGAAGCCGCGCCGCTCCCGCTTCTTCGACGACGGCGGTTGTGGACCGCCCCCCTTTGCTATGGACCAATCTGCTTCAGCTTCCGCTATGATTTTACCCAATCAGAGGCGGAGGGCGGAGACCCGGCCGGCCTTGGGCAGAGCGTGGTTTTTCTCCAGCTCCAGTGTGGGGCTTGCGGCTGAGGTACCTTCTGCAGGGCTGTGGGCTGTGTGACAATCCCGGGCGGGCGGGCAACTCTCTCGACCGGCGGCGGCTGAGTGGGTTGCGCGTGGAAAGCTTTGGGCGGGGAGCGCAGAGGGGAGTGGATGGTGCGGGAGGACGGAGCACGTGTGCGCATGGCAGGCCGAGTGGGACTCTAGTATCAGGCTGTGTGGCCCACGCCACCTGAACGCTTTCTCTGCGTCAGTATTCGATGAAGGGTAAGAAGCTCCAGCACGCTGGTGCCTGCCCTTCCTCGATCTGGTTGCACGCCCACCTCCTGGCTCTGGCCTTTTTCCTTGTCAAAAAGCAGATTTTCACTTGGGACGCGAAGCCAAGTAATACATTGTATGCTGTGAAGCCAGGTACTATGCGAAGTGATTTGCTTGTGTCCTGTCATCTATTGCACACGCCTATGATCCTAGCACTGACTGGGAGGCAGAGGCAAAATGATCCCGGATTTGCAGGCCATCCAAGGCTTCCTAAGGAGACTTTGTCATACATGCGCACACACACAAAACTAATCCACAACAAAAACACCCGAGGTAGTTGCTATCAGTATTCTTCATTTAAAAAAAAAATTTTTTTTTTTTTTTTTTTTAGGTACTGTCTCGTCTAGGTTAATTGTTAGCTTAAATTGAGGGGATTCAGCTTCCATGAATGTAAAATAAAAAGTTGGTACATCTAGCCAAACACTACTGTTTTCTTTTCTAACTTGAAATTATTTTTAAAAGCTAAAACAGTGTACCAGGGAATCAGTTAATTATTGTTATCCAGGTAAGATGAACTGGTAGAAATGCATTGGACTAAGTGTCAGGTTCCCAACTTTGCTTGTATGAATCTCAGCTTTAATAGTACGATTAAAATCAGTATCAAAGGACTTCTTAGTGTTCTGATAATCCATTGAAAAAGTGGACTTACAGTATATATTACTGCTGTTAACTATACCAGTTTCTGCTTGTTTAATGGCATTTTACGGGTCAGAACTGTAAGAACATGTAGCCTAGGAACACTGAATGTGAGATACCTCTGTGTGGGCTGCTTACCAGCCTATGGAGTTGAGGACAGTATTTATTACCTAGTGAACAAAGTGAGAAGTGTCTGGTTCATATTTTTACTTTAGATTTTATATAATGTAAGGCAAAAGTAAGTCAATCCATATTACTTGCTGAATTTTCTTTAATATCCCAGCAGTGCAGTTTTGGAGTTGTGTCTTTGTTTAAAGTCATGACTATTTTCTACCACCTTCATTTACTTCATTAAATTTTTAAAATTTATTTTACATACCAACCACAGCCTCCCCTTACTTCCCTTCTACTCATCCCCATCCACTCCTCCTCCTCCATTCAGATGGGATAAGGCCTCCCATGGGAGTCAACTAAGCATGGCATATCAAGTGGAGGCAGAACCAAGCTTGCCCCACTGCATCAAGGCTGAATGAGGCATCCCGCCATAGTCCAAAAAGCCAGCTCATTTGCCAGGGATAGGTCCTGGTCTCCCTGCTAGGGGCCCCACAAACAGACCAAGCTACACAACTGTCACCCACATGCAGAGGGCCTTGCATGCAGACTCCTTAGCTGTCAGTCTAGAGTCTGTGAGCTCTCACGAGCTAGAGTCAGCTATCTCTGAGTTTCCCCATCATGATCTTGACCCACCCACCCCACCCCTACACACTCAATATAATTTTTTCTGTCTCTCTTCAACTGGACCCCTGGAGCTTGGCCCAGTGCTTGGTTGTGGATCTCTGTATCTACTTCTTTCAGTTACTGGCTGAAGGTTCTATGATGACAATTTGGGCAGTCAACAATTTGATTACAGGAGAAGGCCTGTTTAGAAAGCCTCTCTACTGTTGCTGGGAGTCTTAGCTGGGGTCATCCTTGTGGATTCCTGGGAGTTCCCTGGCACCAGGTTTCTCCCTAACCCCATAATGCCCCCTCTATCATGATATCTCTTTGATCGCTCTCACTTACCATCCCTCCCCCAACTCAACCATCCCAATCCGTCATGTTCCTGTCCCTCTCCCACCCCCTCCCCCGCCACAGCCCCAGTTTACCCAGGAGATCTCATCTATCTCATCTATTTTCTCCTTCCCAGGCCAATCCAGGTGTTCCTTTTTTCTCTTCTTTTCCTTCCTTCCTTCCTTCCTTCCTTTTTTTTTTTTTTTTTTTGAGACAGCATTTCTCTGTGTCGATTTGGCAGTCCTGTAACTCAAAAACTTGATGTTCTGTCAAATGCTGGAATTCTAGGATTTCACCATCAATCCTAGATACTTCTGTTTATTACAAATAGAACTGAAGACATTGCTTTTGTTGTTGTTTGAGACAGAGTCTCAAACTATGTAGTTTTGGTTGTCCTGGAACTTTGTAGACCAGGGTAGCTTGAACTCAGAGATCCACCTGCCTCTGCCTCTTGAGTGCTGGGGTTAAAAACCAGTGCTACCACATGAAGCTTAAGGCATTGCTTTTTTGCTTTCCCACTCTAATGTTAAATAAAAACTTAAAAAATAAACTAAGTACAAGCCCTGCATTTTTAGTGGTCTCTTAAAAAACAAAAACAAAGGGAAAAACCCAGTTCTCATGGCACTCAGTCTAGTCTGGAGCTCGATGTATAGTTGAGGGTGACTGAGCTTAGGATCCTCTTACCTCCCTAACTCTGGAGTGTTGGTGCATACCCCCATGACCATATTACAGGGTCCTGAGGATTGAATCCAGGCCTTTCTGCATGCTAGGCATACTATCAACTGAGGGACATCTTTAGCTCAAGTGATTTCTGTGGAGTTATTTACCTAATAACAAAAAATGAGAATATGTATATTTCTGAAATGGGTTAGGTTGATAGAGTGGATTATGAACATATCATTGCTAAAATTTGTTTTAAAATATCATATTTGTGTGTGTGTGTGTGTGTGTGTGTGTGTGTGTGTGTGTGTGTGTGTGTTATACATGATACTGCTACTGTGAAGGCCAGAAGACAACTTGAGAATCCACTCTCTACTTCTGCGATGTAGGTGCAGGGGATCAAATGTAGGTTGTTAGATGAGTAATCTCACTGGCCCTGTTGTTTTTGAGTCAGTATCACACTATACCCCAGGCTGTCCTGAATTCACTGTTTATCTTAGTCTGGCCTTAAATCTAATCCTTCTTCCTTACAGGCCACCATAGCTGGCTACTGCTAAACTTTTGAAAGGGTTTATTAATTTCATATAGCTGCTTAACAAATTACCACAAACTTAAAGACTTCAGACAGCAGCTGGGCAGAGGTAACACATATCTTTAATCCTAGCACTCTGGGAGGCAGAGGCAGGTGGTTCTCTATGAGTTCAAAGCCAGCCTGGTCTACAGAGTGAGTTCCAGAACAGCCAGGACTACACAGAGAAATCCTATGGGGGGATGGGGAGTCTGGGTGGTGGTGGTGGGGAAGAGTGCATAAACAGGGTGGCTGGAGAGATGGCTGAGTAGAGTGCTTTCTACATAGGGTATGGTGATGCACACCTTTAATCCCAGCACTCTGGAGGCAGAGGCTGAGGCCAGCCTGATGGACATATTGAGTTCCAGGGCAGCCAAAACTCCAAAGAGAAACCCTGTCTCAAAAAAAAAAAAAAAAAAAGAAAAGAAAAGAAAAGAAAAGAAAAGAAAAAACTTCTGTTCTTACAGAGGACCCCGGTTTGTTTCCCAGAACCCACATTGGGCAGCTTGAAAGGTCTTTAATTTCAGCTCCAGAAGATCTGAAGCCTCTTCAGGCTCTAGCACACAGGCATACACAGACATGTGCACATAGGTAAAAGTAAACAGCACAAATGTATTATCTTTCAACTTGGGTCTAAAATTTTTTCTGGGCTAAGGCTTGAATGAAGCCTCTTGGATATCTTAGAGGAAGATGTGTTTTTCTAGCCTTTTCCAGCTTCTAGTGACTGTCTGTATCTGTTAGCCTATGGCTCTTTTTTCATTTTAAAGATGATTTCACCCTGTAGCCCCTGTTGGCCTTGTATGCATGGTAACCTTCCTGCATTAGGCTTCCAGGTACTGGGATTCCATATATGGATCATCCTGCTAGACTCAGTTTACAGTTTCTCCTTCTGACAGTCATCTCTGGTGGCTGCTTCCATCACCAACTACCTCCTCTCTGTAATCAAGTCTCCCCCCCCCCACAAACTTCTGAGGAAATGTGTGATATGTAGGGTCTTCCCAGATAATCAAATTATTCACTCCATCTCAAGATGCTTAACTAGATGGGAAGCCTTATTTTGTCATAGTGAAGAGCGCTGATGGGTCCTAGGAGGTAGTTAGGAATTAAATATCTGGGGGCTGTTACCCAGCCCTCCACAAAGGGCTCAGATGAGTGAAACACCCTGTGTGATGGAAGTGAATATGCAGTAGGGACTTTTAACAGAAAAAGTGTCTTAGGGAACTGGCAAGTTAGTCTTCCAAAGATCTGTGAGAGAACTGAGCATCTCTTGAACAGCAGAGGTAACTCAATCCTCTGCTGTAAAACTAGAATTAATCTTTTTAGGGAAGTGTCATTGGATTCTAACCCATCTCAAGAATTCCCATGACTCATAGTTCATGATGATTCCGATTGATGCCATTTTGAATTTTCTATTTATGAGGTCATAACATTACTGTTCTTGGGAAAGATGCAATGTATTTCTTGGCTTCTTTCCGAGTTTACTGCAGTCATGAGTTTGCATATATCCCCTGATTTAAGTAGCATGATCGCAGGGAATGGGAATTTACGATAAGGAAACCAGCCATTCAGACAACCAACTCATTTGGGGGTGTTAGTGCACGGCACAGGGAAGGTGGGATTTTGAGGGTAGGAAGGAAACTGGAAACTCCAGTGTTCAAGGCCTAGTTTCAGTTACACATCAAATTTGACAGCAACCTGAACACACAAGACCCTGTGTCAAAACAATAACAACAAAACTCAACCACTTCAAACCTCTTGGGTACTATTGCTCCTAACAATATATAGTAGTCTTTATGGGGAACTGAACTCTGACCATCTCAGCAAAAAACCCAGCAGGTCTGACGACTTCAGAGTTTTTTCTATCTTCACACAGAGACATTACCTCTTGTTAGGATTCATAGTTGCTGAGAGATGTGAGTTTGCTTTGCTAAATACAAGTATAGATACATGGGAATAAGTGTATGGAACCCAGCTCCAGGTTGGCATTCGTTCATAAGGATTTGTGTTTGTTTGGTTTGATTAGGAGGGGAAAGGACCAGGAGAAGCATGTGTGAGAGAAGTTTCTTTTGGGCCAGGCCTGGAAGTGGCTTACAATTATTTTCTTTTACATTCCATTGGCTAGAAGTCTTTGGCATGGCTACATATAACTAACCTGGCTGTATGCCTAGCTATTGATCTGTTGTGCTAGCAGTCTGTTAAGACAAGACAGTGGCTCATCTAGCCAGCTACTTATAACTTGCCCTCAAAGAGTCCTTAGTTTCTTAATCCTTTAAATTCTCCGTTGTGCTGGGTGCAGTGGTGTTCACCTTTAATCACAGCAGAACAGGTGTGCCCAACCTGATCTAGGCTAGCCAGGGCTACATAGGGAGGCCCTGTCTCAAAACCAAAACCAAAATGAATACATTCTCTATTGTTATTTAGACGTCTCTAGACAACACTGTGGTGCAAAGCCCCTCTAAGGCTGATGCTAGACTCATGCTGCTATTGGATCCATAGCAAAAGATACTCTGTTTTGCTCTGATGACGTCCAGGTTTACAGGCAGAAATTGCTATACACGCTCTTCTGTTTTCTGGCTGAGTGGTGAATGAAGTGAGGACATCACCTCTTCAAGGGAGTAGACTATACAAGACCAGTAGACTGAACCAGGCCTGGGGGAGGGGTGCCAGAGAGGAAGAGAATAGAGGGCAAAGAGAGGACCAAGAGTGGAAGAGATCAAGGAGGTAAAGGGGAGAGAGCGTAGCCAGAACAGCAGGGTTATATAGGAGTCAGAAGCTGGGGGAAGGGAAGCAAGGCTGGGGTTTAGAATAGGGGTTGGATGAGAAGAACTGAGAGGAGACAGCTATGTGCAGTATTAAGAGGAGCCCATAGGCTAGCATGCGCTTTGGTGTACTAATAGGCACCACAGTTAGCCCTTTGTCCCAGCTTTCTTTTAGACCTGACAAGCAGAGTTTAATCAGAGTCTATTCAGTGTTTCTCATTAACTTTATTCAATCTTATTAACTGTTAATGGATCATAATAAATATCTAGAAGGAAGAATGTTTCACCGTTAGGCTGTGTCCTTAAACCCTTTCTATTAAACTTTATTTATTTTTGAAATAGGATCTTATGCAGGCATGTCTCATCAAGACTGACTAGATTGTGTACCTCTCGAGTGCTAGAACTAAAGGTATGGGTTACCACAGCTCAGTTAACCCCACTCTCTCTTTGGTTTTTCAAGACAGGGTTTCTCCTTGTAGCCCTGGCTGTCCAGCAACTCGTTCTGTAGACCATGCCTGCCTCAGACTCGAGATCCTCCTGCCTCTGCCTCCCTAGTGCTGGGACGACCACTACCTGGATTCTTTTTTCTTTTGTTTTCTGTCTTCATTCCTTCTTCTTCTTCTTCTTCTTCTTCTTCTTCTTCTTCTTCTTCTTCTTCTTCTTCTTCTTCTTCTTCTTCTTCTTCTTCTTCTTCTTCTGCTTCTGCTTCTGCTTCTGCTTCTTCTTCTTTTTTTCTTTTCAGGGTTTTTATGTCTAATAGTGTAACAGCCCTAGCTGTCCTGGAACTCTGTAGACCAGGCTGGCCTCAAACTCACAGATCCATCTGCCTCTGCCTCCTGATTGCTGGGATAAAAGACATGCACCACCACGGCCCCAACTTTCTTTCTCTGACTTTAAACTCACTTTGTAGCCAAGGATGACCTGGTAGGTTTATAGGCATTCATCTTCACACCAGGTTTTACATGGTGCCGGGTAATGGACCTAAGGCCTTGTACATGCTAGGCACTCTACAAACAGCTATACCCTCAAGCTCCTATTCTCTCTCCTAAAAACATTGTCTTACATTGTAGCCCAGGCCAGCCTTGAACTCACTATCCTTCTGCCTCAGCCTCAGGAGTGTTGGAATCACAGATGTGTTATCAGTCCCTGAAGTAAGGGGAGAGAGCGGTAGTTGGACCATGGGGCAGGAAGGCTCTGCTGATCAGGTCTGTGTTCATCCAAGAGCCCCTTTCTTTTCCCCTCTCTGGCTAGAACAGTGCAATCAGTCTTGTCTAGGGATAGTTATAAACCTCGTATTCCTTCAAGTTACATATCACAGCAGTTTATATGCTTCCTGTTAAATGAAGCACAGAATTAAAGAATAAGGGAGGGCTACTACATAGTCTGGATGTTTTCTGAGTCTCTGGGTGTTCGTCTTTCTATAAGTTTGAAAAAGTATTTAATAGTTAACATTTAATTAACTTTTGCAGGTTTTCAGGATTTAAAATGTTAGGCAAAGGGAAGGAGGGAAAAGAAACTTGCCTTCAAGGACTATCAAGTCTAAGCGGGTATACATTGAAATAAATATTTATTTGATTATTTATTTATTTGTTAAATTTTGTGTAGTCCAGGTTGGCTTCTAACTTGTTATCCTTCTGCTTCAGCTCTCATGTTCTCTTTTACACACACAAACACACACACACACACACACACACACACACACACACACACACGAACACGAACACGCATACAGGCACAAATGTGCATGCTCTTTCTCGATTGTTCTCTCTTGCTGCTAAAGGTTGAACCAAAGGACTTAATGCACATTAGATGATCCCACTGGCACTTCGCTACATCCCCTGTCCTACTGTTTGTCCTCTTAGATGTGCTGGTGATGGAATACTGGGCCTCACACATGCTTGAGTAAGTGATTTTTCCACAGCGTTACATCCCCAACCTACTGCTGTCTGAAGAAAATAATGGGTGGATGTGGTAATGCATAGTCTCAGTATCCAGAGGCAAGGCAAGCTGATCTTGGAGTTCAAGGCCAGCCTGGTGTACATAGGAATTCCAGGCCAGCCAGGGGTGCATAATGAAACTGTTTCAAAACAAAACAAACAGAAAAAGAACTTACATTTCTTGAATGCAGCAGAGCTAGTGGTTAAGAACACAGAATTTTAGTGAAACTGTTTGGGTTACCCCTAAGTCTTTGCTGTCTCTGCAACCCTGGTCTGTTTATTTTTAACTGCTCAGTTTATGCTTCAGTTTCCCCAGCTGGGAAATTGAATAGTAGTAAGCACCTCTTAGGATGTTGTGAATATTTGAAGGGCTTAATTGAATAAAATTCCTCCCACTTGACTTTATTTGGTGTTATTAGTGTGGTATAAGTAGCTGGACGGCTGGGGCTTTTATTTATTTATTTATTTATTCATTCATTTTATTTATTTATTTTTACATTTTATTTTGAGGGAGTTGGTTCACTTCCACCATATGAGTTCTAGGGAATCAAAGGTTACCAGGCTTGGTGTCAAGCACTCTTCCCCCATTAAACTGTTTCTCTGGCCTGCTTAATTTTAATTATATTTCAAAATTAAAGATGTTTCTACTTGTTTTGTTTATTGAGACAGGTCTTTCTATGTAGCCTTGGCTGTCCTGGAACTTTCTGTTTAGACTCAGGTTGCCCTTGAACTCAAAGAAATCGGCTACCTTCTGTGTAAGCATTATAGCTTGGATGGAAAGGTATGCTGGCAGTTGGGAGCCAAGGAGCACCACAAAGTCACTGTAAGTGTAGTAGCTTGTAGCTTTGCTCCAGGGAAATGTTCCCCAATGCAAGTCCAACAAGTCTGCTCTGCTAGGGGGGAGCTTTCCCAGAGAAAGTGGTACAGTTCTGCTCCGGCTCTGGTGAAAGTTGTTATAGCTGAATCCCCTTCATTGAAAATCACATAGCACAATAAACCTCACTTGAGATGCATAGGGAAGGAAGAATTTAGGAGGGTGGCTGCCTCTGGGGCAAGAAACAGCAGCAAACTGAGCAGGGTACAGAGCCCTATATAGGGTTGGGTGAGGGCAGGGCAGAACTTTCCAAGGTGGCTTGGGATTGGTGGATTTCTGTGATCTGATTCTGGGGCAGGATCAGGGATTGGTGGGATTTTGTGTTCAGGGATTGGTGATGTTCTGCAGCCTATCTTAGGGGAAAGCTCAGGGATTGGTGGGATTTCCTGCTTGGAGATTGGTGGGATTCTGAAGCCTTGTCTCTGGAGAAAACTCAGGGATTGATGGGATTTCACAGCCAATCTTGGACAAATGTTCAGCTTCACCTTACCTTCTAAGCTTTACTTCACTCAATTATAAACTGGGAGCACCAAATGTAACACCCAGATGCAGTAGTGCACACCTGTAATTCAAGAACTTGAGTGCAAGTTTGAAGCATCACATATGGTCCTGTTTCAAAAGAAAAAATAACAGAAAGGAAGAAAGAAAGAAGAAAAATTAAAAACAGAAACAAAAACTCATAGTTGGACAATGAATATGGTATATAACAAGAATTCAGCACACATTACAGCAGTGATACACGCAAAAGAACCAGTAAATAACATAAGTGGGAATTAAACAAAACAAAACAGGGTCTAGAAAAGATCTGAGATTTGCTGATTGTCATCCTCCCTCAAAAGTAAACCAGCGTAAAACTTGTACAGTTTTTTTCCCATAAAGCCAGATCCTGGTATCTGTAATACTTCCGATTTGGCTCATATGGAAGGCTCCAGATGTTTCCTTCATTTCCTATTGTGTTGGCTTAATTTTGTGAGCATACATTAATTATACTTAATGGATTTTTATCATTACATTTCCATATACATATCTATGCCATATTTAACTTACCCCATTGTCCTCTCTTGCTCCACTCCTGTAGACTCCCTTCTACCTTACAGCTAGTCCCACCTCCAGTTTTCATGACTGTGTGAAGCCCAGTTAATTAAAGAACTGTTTGCATGAGCCTGGTGAGGCGTCATTTCCAGGGCATGAGGCCCTGTTGACTACGCCACTGAAGTAAATGTCTCTCCCTCACCCATGTTTATACTTCTTGGCTGCTGTGAATCTTTTTATCTTGGTTCTGATTTCTCTTAGAGCCCTTCTTCTCCCCGGAACCTTAGTCATGTATTACTCAGATCTGACATTGTTTGCATGCACAACTGCAATCTGTTTTCAAGTAAGGAAGAAAGAAAATAATGTTGAAGCTTTTTTTTTTTCATGTTTTTTTTTCCCCCACCTGTGATGCTCCTAGCCTTGATGTAGCACTGAATTATTTTTGAAAGTATTCTAAACTTTCTCTTGAAGATTAAAAAGTATTTTTGAGTCTTAATTCAGAACTAAGAAAGGAATGTAAGACTAGCAAATCTCCTGAGCCATTCTCAAATAATGCAATTTATGACTCATTGGCCTATTTTTATCTTAAATGATTAATGTGTAGGTTTGTATTTTACATAAAAATACAATGTTATAAAGTACTGCATTCTAAAATTTTAAGATTTTTCCAATCCTTTTGTGAAATAAAAGTTGTGTTTTGAAAACTTGCTGAGTTTCTTGAAGTAGCTAGAGAGTACATTAGTGTTTATTTAATGCTCCCTGCAGATAGAGAACTGTGTAACATTGAAATCCTGACCAATTCCTTAGCTTCTTCAATTCTGCCTTCCTGGAGTGTGCTGGCTAGTTTATGTCAACTTGACACAAGCTAGAGTCATTGGAGAGGAGGGAGCCTCAACTGAGAAAATGCCTCCATAAGATCAGGTTGTATGTGAGCAAGCATAGAGGGCATTAAAAAAAGGTTACACTTTCTTTCTTTTCTTTTTAAGATGTAATATTTATTATGTATGTAGTGTTCCACCTTCATTTATGCCTGCAGCCCAGAACAGGGCACCAGATCTCATTAGATGGTTGTGAACCATCTAATGTGGTTGCTGAGAATTGAACTCAGAACTTCTGGAAGAGCCGCCAGTGCTCCTAACCTCTGAACCATCTCTCCAGCCATCATTTTCTTAATTACTGATTGATGTGGGAAGGTCCAGCAGCACATTGTGGGTCTGGGCTGCATCCGAAAGCAGGCTGAGCAAGTCATGAGGAGCAAGCCGGTAAGCAGCACTCCTCCATGGCCTTTGCATTAGCTCCTGATGCCAGGTTCCTGCCCTGTTTGAGTTCCTGTCCAGACTTTCTTTGGTGATTAACAGTGATGGGAAAGCATAAGCCCAAAAAACCCTTTTCTCCCTAAGTTGTTTTAGTCATGGTGTTTCATCACAGCAATAGTAAACCAAACTAAGACATGGAGTTTTATGAGAATGAAAGAGGGTGGCATGAACTGACATGTCAAAGCTGTGGTTGTGGATGGTTTATCAGTACATTACTTTTACATTTATTTTTTGTGTAGTAGCCTGGGAAGAGAGTTAGATTGCTTCTTCTGGAGCTTTAGAGTGGTTTTGTGAGCCCTCCTGTTTAACCTGCCATTGTTTTCCATATATGTAAGCAATTCTTTGTCTCCTTGTTTTCCTCTACGACGTTCACTTTGTGTTTGTATTTTCCTAGTCTCACAGAAAGTAGGATTCCTTAGCTACAGATTGGTATAATGATTGATATGAAAAGATTGAAAGCCAGGTAGTGACACATACCTGTGATCCCTGTGTTTAAGAGGCAGCGGCAGAAAGCTTGCTGTGAGTTCAAGGCTTGTCAGGAACACATAGTGAGTACCAGACCTAGTGAGACCCTGTTTCATAAACAAAAAAAAAAGAACTGAAAAGTGTATTTCCTGCCCTTATAAAGTTTATACTCTTTAATAGGCATAAGCAATGAAAAAATATGTAAAATATTTGTCAATTTATAAAATTTTGTAGATAATGTTGATTTATTTAACATGACTATTACTGCATGAATAACACAATATATTGATATTTAGAGGAAGTTGAAATTAATTTTGTGCTGAATTAATAAGAATTTTATGTAGCCAGTAGATCTTGAAGTAAATCTTGAAGTATGGATGGGAGTTAGGTGCCTGCAAGGATGTGGAATTCTTAGAGTAGCAATTCTTTTTGTAATTCTGTAGTTGGGAAAATATTTTACTAACACCACTAAAATGTTGATGGCTATTAAGTACAGTCATTTGTAATTTCAAACTTTCATTTAATGCCTGTAGTTCATACAGAAACAAAACTAGAATTATTAAAAATTTTGTTAGCTGGATGTAATGACACATGCCTTTAATCGTAACACTTGAGAGGCAGAGGCAGTTGGATATCTGTGAGTTCAAGGCCAGCCTGGTCTACATAGTGAGTTCCAGATTGGCTAGGACTGAGACTTTGTCTCATTTTTTTTTCTTCTTTAATGTTTTATGTATTTAAGAAAAATATATGTTTGGATGTGGTGGTTTATGACTGTTATTCTCAGCATTCAAGAAACTGAGGCAGGAGGATTGATAGGAATTCCAAGTCAGCCTTCACATTGTATGACACTTTCCCTGTGAAGATGTAAACAAATATTTATTCTGTCCAAATAGGGCACAACAGACAAAATTAATGATTCCACTAAAGTCCAACTTGGTGAGTCAGTGCCTTTATTGGAGCTAGGAGCTACTTAAGAGAGTACGATGAGTGGAAACAGGCAGACACAGCTAAAAATTAGCGTGCACCATTGCAAAGCTTACCCCAACCTGGGTGCTGACTAGTGAAAACTGTTGTGCTCTGCACCGTATGCAAGCAGTTTGTGGAGGATAAAGTCTCTTCTCTTCAGCAGTCTTTATTGCTTATATAACCCTGGGGAGGGATAAGCCCTGTGAATCTGGTAAGTTTCAGGGATTTCCTGAGACTGCTGAGTTAGCTATTTCCTGAGTCTTAAGGAATGTCTCTTCTGAGTTCCAGGCTAGCCTTACTATAATGTCTCAAAGCTCATCCCCTCCCCAAAGAGAAAGGTTTGTGAAGTACTCATATGTTTATTTTCTAGTTAGTGCCATGCTGAATTTCAGTACTTTTCATGGCAGAAAATTAGTTTGTAAGAACAAAATTCTTTCAGATTTCCTCCATAGGGTTGGGTGTGGTTATGCACACCATACCATACCAACATTTGTGAGATGAAGCTGGAGAATCTGGAGTTCAAGGCCAGGCTAGGCTACATGAAATACTGTCTCCCCCCCCTCCAAAAAAAGTGTTTCTCCTATGTGAAGTAAGAATTCCTTATCTTGTGTTTTTAATCTTGTCGTCTTTGTCCAGGATTCATCTAGGGCTAAATTCAGTGTTTGCTGTCCCTGTATTAGGAGCAAGGATGCTGCAGGGAAGTGATGGAATAGGAAGCAAGGGTGATTGATAATGGGAAAGTAAACACTGAAGTGAACGTCAAGGACCATTAACTAGTTTATTCTCATCTTTTCCTTCATCGAAAGTGATTTGACTGACAGCCTAGATGAGTATGATTTGAAGTTAATAGAAACTTAGGAAAGTCCATTTTGGATATAGTTGAAGTTTTGGTGGCAAGTACAGGAAGGTATAGGGGTTTAAGCAGGCTCTAGAATAATGGGATTGGAATTTTGAAGAGAGATCCAAATTGGGGGTGAAAGTCCAGACGCTCCAGTGGTGGAAATAATTTATTTTGTCTAGAGAGAGAAACATCTGAGAAAAATTCTGTTCAATTTCAGATGTCAGAGTCAGCATCAGAAATACCTGTTACTGTGAATATGCCTTTGGAAACAAGAGTGCTATCCCCAGTAAACCCTGCATTCTCTTATTGTTGGATCTGCTGCTAGATGGCAGTAGTAGCCAGCACCACGGGCAGGCAAGGCAAGTTTTGAAGTGAGAGCCAGTGAGAGTGGCTGTGAAGTAGCAATCAGTAGGGCATTATTTTCAGTCATTTTTAATCCTTCACACCAGATCTATAAAGTAAATAAAGTGTTTTTTTCTCTTAAAAAACAGGCATTTACAGGATGGTTCAAGAATTACTCCTCTGTTGTTTCTCTGTTAAGCTTTTTTACTGTGTTTAGATGACAGGAAGTGAGTTTAGTACTTACTAGATTCTGACCTTATGATATAGGACAAATGTTTAATACTTTATTACAGACATATTAGAAAAGACTAAATGTATTTAAAGGTTAGTTAGTTACTGTTTTTTTCTGTATTTATTACTATTATATTTATTTAGTTTGATCTTCTTTCCTTCCTTGCTTCCTTCCTTCCTTCCTTTCTTTTTTTGTTTTTTAAAGACAAGGTTTCTCTGTGTAGCCCTGTCTGTCCTGGAACTCACTCTGTAGACCAGGATGGCTTCAAACTCAGAGATCCGCCTGCCTTTGCCTCACGATTAAAGGCATGGGCTCTCACTGTCCAGCTTATTTTTATTATATGTTTATGAGTGTAGGAGCCCATGGAGGCCAGAGGCATCTGATTCCCTGGAGTTGAAGTTACAGACACTTGGTCTTCTGGAAGAGCAGCAAGTGCTCTTAACCACTGAGCCATCTCTGTTTTGATTTACATTTCAACATACTCTTAGGATATTATTCTCCTAGCTTGGAGTATTAATTCAATAGTGATTCTACCTCTAAATGCAAAAGAAGGTGTCACTAGCAGTCAGTTTGTAAAGGACTACAATTCTGCCTATTCTGAAGGACTGTGCTAACTGGTAGGTTTGCCTACTTATCGTGTGCAAGCCTCAGGTTTGATCATCTCTTCTACTACTACCCCTCAAGTTACCTTTTGTATGAGAGATGGAAACATGATTGAAAGCTCCTTAGTGTCCAGAAGCCAGCCCTGTCTCACCTCATCTTAGTCTCTGGTTAACCATGGACACTTATCATCAACATAAACATATTGTAGCATCTTTCTGCTTGGTTACTTAGGGTAGCATTTTAGAGTAACATTGACAGTGCTTTCAACTGCTGAGCCACCTCTCCAGCAACATTGTAAAATCTTGTTTTATGTATATGCATGCATGCTGCATGTGTTAAAATGCACTATTTGCATGCAGTGCCTGCAGGGGCCTCAGAAGAGGGCCTATGACCCCCTGGAACTGGGGGTTGTGAGCCATTGTGTGGTGCAGAGAAACTCAGGTCTTCTGTAAGAAAAGGAAGTACTCTTAGCCAGTTAACCATTTTTTCCAGCCCCTAGCCTACATCTCTTTTCTTAAATACATTTTCTGGTTCATAAGTGTAGGAAAAGAATTTGATTATATAATGTTCTTGCTTGAGACTATTTCCAATAATGTATGTATTCAACAGTTTGGGGAGTTAGATAAAAAATAAAGATAATACTTATGCCTTGTAATCAGTTAACGATTTTTTTTTCTTGTACAGTTTTGGTTTTTATTATTCAGGGGGTGCCTTGTATGACATTGTGCACTTTGGAGCTCAGAGGGCAGCATTGTGGAGCTTGTTCCCTCCCACCTTTGTATGGACCCCTGAGATGATGGAGCTTAGGGTGCTGGGTTGATGTGGCTAGGGCCTTTGTTCTCTGAGCCATCTTACCCACCCCCCACCCCACCCCAACCTTGCCTTTGAGGTAGGGTCTCAGTTAGCCCAGGCTGACCTTGAACTTACTATGGAGCTGACAATGACCTTAAACTTTTTTCTTTTTCTTCCTTTCATTGAAAATAGATTTGTTTTTCTCACACAATATATCCTAATTACAGTGTCCACTCCTCTTCCTCCCAGTTTCTCCCCACCTCCCTTCCCATCCGAATCCACACACTTTCTGTCTCATTAGAAAACAAACAAGCTTCTAAGGGGCGGAATATATATATATATATATATATATATATATATATATATATATATATATATGTAAAACAAAAACTAATACATTGGAATTGGATAAAACAAACAGAAGGAAAAGAACCCAAGAGAAGGCACAAGAAACAGAGACCCAGGTTGTAGATAGATTTTAATTTGGGCCAGCAACTCACAAAAGAATGGCATGGAGACTTATTAATAGAGGCTTACTAATGGCTTGGTTACCTTTACTCTGTACTGCCCACCCTGCTTCCTCAGTGTCTGGCTGGCTACTCCACCTTCTTCCTAGCATTCATTCTTTGCCTGGAAGTCCATCTCTCTCTCCTGCCTAGCCATTGGCTGTTCAGCTTTTTATTACTGCAATCACAGCAATACGTCTTCACAGTGTACAAATATCCAGGGCTGGGAGAGATGTCTCAGAGATCAAGAGCACTGGTTGTTCTTCCAGAAGTCCTGAGTTCAATTCCCAGCAACCACATGGTGGTTCACAACCATGTATAACTGTGTTCTGTTTCCCTCTCCTGGCATACAGTTCAGGCATACTTGCAGGCAGAGCACTGTAATAAATGAATAAATCTTAAAAAAAAAAAAAAAATCCCACAACACTGAGCTGGAGATATGGGTCAGTGGTCAAGAGCACTGACTGCTCTTCCAGAGGATTCAGGTTCAATTCCCAGCACCCACATGGCAGCTAACAACTGTCTGTAACTCCAAGAACTGACATCCTCACACAGACATACATGCAGACAAAACACCAGTAAACATAAAACAAAAATAAATAAGTTATTTTAAAAAAAGAATCAGAGACCCACTCATTCACACACTAAGGGGTCTCATAAAAACACCAAGCTGGAAACCATAATTACATGCAAAGGACATGATACAGATCCATGCAGGTCCCACGCATGCTGCTGAAGTCTCTGAGTTCATATGAGCTTCGATCATGTTGATTTAGAAAGCCTTGTGTTTTCTTGGTGTCTTCTGTGCCCTCTGGCTCTTAACATTTTTCCACCTCTTCTTCCATGGGGTTCCCTGAGCCCCGAAGGGAGGGATTTGATGGAGATATCCCCTTTTAGGGCTAAGTGTTCTAAGGTCTCTCTCTGCATGCTGTCTGGCTATGTCTCTGTATGTGTTCCCATCTGCCACAGGAGGAAGCTTCTGTTGGTGACTGAACAAGGCGCTGAGTACAGCAAAGTGTAATTAGCATTCATTTAATTGCTTCTTTCTTCCTTCCTTCCTTCCTTCCTTCCTTTCTTTCTTTCTTTCTTTCTTTCTTTCTTTCTTTCTTTCTTTCTTTCTTTCTTTAAGACCAATAGTATTTAGTTTTACCCTAGGTCTCTAGCCTATCTAGTCTCAGGTTTTTGGTCATCCAAACAGTTTCATCTCATGGAGTGGGCCTTAAGTCAAATCAAATGTGATGGCTATTCTTGGTTGTCAGCTGGAATGCATATCTGGAGTGATATTCAGGGTACACCTGTGAGAGATTTTCTGCTGGGTTTGAAGTGGGTGAATCCACTTCTAGTCCAGACCTTTGAGGTAGGGAGACACACCTTTGATCTGGGCCACACCTTCTGCTAGAGGCCTATATAAGGACATGGAAGAAGGAAGCTGAAGCTGTTGCTCTCTGCCTGCTCGCCCTCACCTTGTCAGCACATCCATTCCTTCACTGGCATTGGAGCCTGCTTCTTCAGGATTCCAGCATGTATAGAAAACCAGTGAGACTAGCCTTGTGGACTGAGCAACTAGTAGATTCTTGGACCTTCCGTTCACAGCTAGCCATTGTCAGATTAGCCGGATTGCATGTGCACGCGTGAACCCTGACTAATATATCAGGTATTGATTGGTTACTCCTACAATCTTTGTGTCACCAGTAACAATAGCCTATCTTGCAGGCAGGGCACCATTGTCAATCCAGGTTTTGTGGCTGGCTTTGTATTTATATTTCTCTTTAGAGAGCACTCAGAGTACCTTCCTGTACCACAGATGCTAGAACATAGGAGTCTTCACTATGTAGTCACCAGCTCAGTTCTGTGTGTTCAATGAGTCCTGTAGGTGTTGTCTTTAGCAGTGCAACCTTGCTATCAGTTTATACATGTAGTCTTCGTAACAGCCTGGGTTGTTTGGAAATTCCTGTGAGACCCTTTGAAACACAACTCAATGAGACTAGAAGTTTCATTTGTTGATAAGAGATATCCAGTTGGGCCTCTGTCTCCTCCATTATTTGGCAATTTTATTTAAATCACCTTCATATATGTATATTTTTTTTACGAAGCACCCTATTGTATTGGATTTCCATAATACCCTTCAAATGGCCCTTACTTTTAGCTGTCTCTTGATGGGAGATGTTATTCTGTATATATGTTTCTCATACTGGTTAATAAAGCCCTGTGGCCAATAGAAAACAAGATAGGCGGGGCTAGGAGACCAGGAGGAGGAGAGAGGAAGTGGTAGAGTTGAGATGTAGCCCAGGAAGAAGCAGGAAGCCTGCCGCGCAGCTCCCCGATAAGACGACCACGTGGAAATACTTAGATAAGTAGAAATGGGTTAATAATTAAGACAGTGCTAGCCCATAAACAGTAATGGTAATTGGCCAACAGGATTGTATCAAATATAGAGTCTCCTGCGTGTTATTGGGGGCCAGGACGCCAGACCAGCGGCGGGCGGGCTGGCGGAAACTTACATGCTACAGTCTCTCCCTGTATTCCCCTCAGCTTGATCCTCTGGTTCTATCCCTCCTCCCCCAAACCAATTAATAACTATTCAAGTTCCCTTTTCTAACTAGATCTATCTGTCCCCTCTCTGTCCCCTCTAGTCTCTTATCTATACCTAACTTTTATGGTTCAGTTGATTATAGCTTGGTTGTCATTGATTTAGTCCCTTATTCTATACCTAACTTCTGTTACTCAATAGATTGTAGCTTCATTATCATTGATTTAGCAGCTAATGTCCATATATAAATGGATACATACCGTATTTCCCTCTAGGTCTGGAATACCTGACTCAGGATGGTTTTTTTTTTTTTTTTTTTTTTTTTTTTGTACTTCCATCCATTTACCTGAGAATTTCATTATTTCATTCTTTTTAAAGGCTGCATATTACTCCACTGTGTAAATGTACACATTTTCTTTATCCATTCTTCTGTTGAGGGACATTAAGGTCCCTATTTCTGGCTATTATATATAGAGTGGCAATGAACATGGTTGAGCAAGTGTCTCCATGATAGGATGAAGCATCCTTTGGGTCCTTTGGGTACACGCCCAAGAGTGGTATAGCTGACTCTAGAGGTAGATTAGTTACCATCCTCCTGAGGAATTGCTACACTGATTTCCATAGTGAATATACTCCCACCAACAATGGATAAGTGTTCACTCTATATCCTCTCTAGCACGAGCTGTTGATGATAGTGGTTTCTTTCCTGCCAGGTCCCGCTGCCCTTCAGCACCAATAAGTACACAGGGACATATTAATTATAAAACTGTTTGGCCGATGGCTTAGACTTCTTATTGGCTAGCTCTGTCTTAATTATTAACCCATTTCTATTAATCTATGTGTTGCCACGAGGCTGTGGCTTACCTGTAATCCAACACATTACTCTTTTGGCAGCATGGCGTCTCTCTCCCAGCCTCTCTCTGCCTCTCTCCCCAGCATTCTCTTCAACTGGTAGCCCCATCTGTACTTTTTTTCCTGGCTACTGACCAATCAGGGTCTGTTTTATCAACCGATAAGAGAAACACATATACAGAAGAACATCCCCCACCAAGCTGTCACTTGTTTTACTGATGTCAGCCATTCTGATGGGTGTAAGTTGCAATCTCAAAGTCATTTTGACTTCTATTTCTCTGATGGCTAAGGATGTTGAACATTTCTTTAAGTGTTTCTCAGCTGTTTGAGTTTCTCTTTTGAGAATTGTCTATTTAGATCTGCACCCCATTTTTAATTGAGTTATTTATTTTCTTGATAACTAGGTTTTTAAGCTCTAAATATATTTTGGATATTAGCCCTCTGTCAGATGTGTAGTTGGAGAGTGTGATGGCTGTGAGTTGCCTAGTAAGAAATTCTTCTGGGATCCCAATATGCATGGCCATTGGAGGTTCCAGGTAAAATGTGTTTTTAGGTGTGGTGGTTTGAATTAAAATGACCCCCATAGACTCATGGGGAGTGGCATTATTGGAGATGTGGCCTTGTTGGAGGAAGTGTGTCACAGGGGGTGGGCTTTGAGTTTTCAGAAATTCAAGCTAGGCCCAGTGTTATTCTCTCTTCTTGCTGCCTGCTGATCTAGATGTAAAGCTCTCAACTTCCTCTCCAGCACCATGTCTGTCTACATGCCTCCATGCTCCCTGCTGCGACAGTAATGGACTAAACCTCTGAACCTGTAAGCCAGCTTTAATGAAGTGTTTTCCTTTATTAGGGTTGCTGTGGTCATGGCATCTATTCATAGCAATAAAACCCTAAGACACTAGGTATTGGGAATGAGCTGGGGTGGGGATGCTAAGGAAGTCCATAGGAGGGAGGAAAGCAGGGTGTTCCACTCCATCTGTATAATTCCTCCTAGAATGGGGGCAGTGAGTGAGGAGAGTCCTCAGCAGGTGCTCTCTCCAGAGCTGGCGATGAGACTGGGGATTAAACTTGGAGGAATGAATGGAGGGAGAGGTGAAGATCTGTAGTTAGTCTACCTGTTTAGTTGGCTGGATTGTCTTCTGATCTACCTGCCTTTACCTCCTTAGTGCTGGGATTACAGGCATCCTCCACAATGCTCTGTTTTATACTGTAGTATCCATCAAAGCCAGGGCATATGGTCTACCCTTGGAACCACATCTCTGACCTTCTCTTTTTTTCTTTTCCTTTTTAAAGACAGGGTTTTTTATGTTCCTGGTGGCCTTTGACTTGATGCATACCCAAGGCTGTTGTCATGGTTTGAATGAGAATAATCTCCATAGGCTTTTTTTTCCCCCTGGGACAGGGTTTTTCTGTATTGCTTTGGAGCCTGTACTGGAACTAGCTCTATAGACCAAGCTGGCCTCGAGCTTACAGAGATCCTTCTGCCTCTGCCTCCCTAGTGCTGGGATCAAAGGTGTGCACCACCAGCGCCTAGTTTAGGCTCCTGTATTTTAATGCTTGGTCTATAGTTGGTAGAACAGTTTAGGAAGTATTAGGAGGTGTGGCCTTGTTGGAGGAGACGTGTCACTAGGGGTGGGCTTTGAAGTTGCAAAAGTCCATGACATTGTCAATTAGCTCTCAGCCAATGCTCCAATGCCATACTTTCCTTCCTATTCTGCACTATGATGACAATGGATGCACCCTCTGAAGCCATAAGCCCATCCCCTTCACAAACTCTTTCTCCTATGAATTGCATTGGTCATGGTATCTTATTTGAGAAATAAAACAATTAAGACTGTTAGCTTTGAACTCCTGATCCTCCTGCCTCAATCCTAAGTGCTGGGATTAGAGGCCTGAGCCATCACATTAAGACTCCATTGCTCTTTAAAAGTGAATCCTGGACACAGTGTGTAGAATAATAGAATATATACCCTGGGGAATGAACACTTTTAAGTACTCTGTCAGGCTGTGAAGTCTAATCAGGTTTGGGCTTTGTTGTTACTATAGTTACCCTAGTCTACTCAGACTTTAGATTCTTTGAGCTGTGGGCTATTTCCATCTTGTGTGTAATCATAATGTCAGGCCTGAGATGCCTTGGCCATAGTTTTTCTCACTGGCCATGCCCCATTCTGAGTTCCAGCAGGTTCTGCCTGTCTTAGCCAAGCCAGGTTCTCTGAGTGCTTTCTTCTGTGATGCAGGCCTTGCTCTTTACTCATGGAGACTCCTGGAACAGGGAATCATTCTTCTCTGGGATTTCTTTTAGGTGGCAAATTTAGGATTTTTTTCATATAAAATATCTTTATTTTCACATTTGACTGTTGACTTATTCAACTAAAAGTTTCTAACTTAGGGGTTGCAGGGATGTACACATAAAACATTTTTTTAAATCTTTGATTTTTTAAAAAATACCTTTTAAAAAATGTCTGTTAGAAATCATTTTGATAAGCCAGGTCGGGGTGACATAATATCTTTGATCTCAGTACTATGGAGGCAGAGGAAGGTAGATCTCTGTGAGTTCCAGGCCAGCCTGGTCTACAGAGCTAGTTCCAGGATAGGCTCTAAAGCTACACAGAGAAACCCTGTCTTGAAAAAACCAAACCAAAAGAAAAAAAAAAAAAAAAAAAAAAAAAAAAAAAAAAAAAAAAGAAAAGAAAAAAGAAAGAAAAGAGAAGAAATCACCTTGACCAAGAATTTTGACTACATTATTCGATTGCTTGGGTTGCTGTTGAGGATCCTGATGCTATTATGAGCCTCTCATTGAACCCCTAGAAGCTTCCCTCCATCTTCATCTTCCTGAAATTAATCTTAAGATGCTTATGCCCTGTGTGCCCCTTCCTTGCCATCCTTGTTGGTACTCTCTTAGTTTCTAACACTCCAGGTCTAGTCTGCAAAGCTCTTACCTGGACCAAGCTATCTCTTCAACTTCGTCCTATACTTTGCCTTTTTTCTTTTTTTTAATAAATCTGCCTTGCCTTCCTTTTCCCTAACTGTTTTTAACTTTTTAAGACAAGATATCATTACACATACAACTGAGACTGGCCACAAATGTCCAGATCTGCTGTGTATTCAGACTGACTTCTAGCTTGAGATGCTCCTGCCTGTACTCCCCCAGTGCTGGATTGCAGTATGGTACAGGCCCAGCTCTGGCTCAGCTTCATCTGGACTGTTCTCTCTCCTCAGTTCCCCCACCGATATTTCTCCCCACTGGCTACTGAATCAGAGAGTTCACAAAGTGCTCACCACTGAGCCTTAGCCTTAGCTCTGTTTGGCTTTATTTATTTTTTTATTGGGGCGGGGGGAGTATTAGGTAACCAGGATGGCCGTGAACACACTCCATACATAGCTCAGGCAAGCCTTGAACGTGTATGGATCCTCTTGGCTCAGCCTCCCAAGCATCTGAGTCTCCAACACCAGGTTTATGCCATCAGACCTAGCTAGCCTAAGAGACACTTGCTACATGTGGTCTAGTACTTTCCTCCTGCCTTTCATTCTGCTTGCAAATGTCACTTCATAGGAGAGCTTTTCAGCTAAAGATTTCATCTAGAAGATTCCCTGCCTCTGTGTGTTTTTTTCCTTATTCTAATTACTTTTTTATAATACTCAGCACCAAGGTTTTTTTTTTTTCTTCCATTTAATCAGTCTTTAATGGGAGCTAAGTGTAGATCGATGCTTCTGTCTCAACTCTTTGGAAAGCAGGGAACATGTGATCTTCCTCTGACCGTGTGTGAGAGGCACATTGGGGTGATGTTTACAGGTCTTGTTTGGTCAGAAATCACAAAAGGATTGCACTTCATCATGGTGGCTGCCACTCCAGCAATGACTGTGAAAAGGTGACAGCGAGTGTTTTTAATATTAGAATCAGTTGTCTGTGTTTGTATTGATTGCTTCACTGTCCATAAGAAAGTAAGGGGCTCTGTGTTCTTTCCCAACGTGCTCTTCCTCTTTCGCTATGTTGCCAAAGCTGGCCCTGAACACCTAGACTTGGGATCTTGCTGCCTCAGCCTCCTGAGTAGCCAGAACTGTAGGAGAATGCCACCACCTTTGTTGCTCAGTTCTTGAATAGGGCAGTTCTTTAGGAGTTGAGTAGATACAATGTTGTTAGAGCTTACCAATTTCCAACTACAACATATATTATTTGTTGTATCTCATAACTGACTTTTTAAATAACATTGGCATGTTAACACATCTTTTTGTGATGGAATAGTTCTTAGTTTTCATTTCCTTTTTCCTGCCCTCCAGCTCCTTGCAGTTATTAAAGATGGCATCTACTTAATTTTTAAAGCATCTTTTTGGAATTAGAAGAAATAGTAAACATGCAGTACTTCTAACTGTTCCAAAATGAGACAGCTTTTGACAAGTAGCTTGGTTTCTTTTTATTTGGTTAACCAGCTGGCTGGTCTGGACAGGAAAAGCAGTTAATTGTATTCATTGAAAGAAGCTGGGCATTTGTAGACTTTCTGTAAAGAATGAGTTTTGCATGGAACAGTTACTTGAGAAATTGGACACCTTGGGATGTTATTGGGAAGTGTTTAAAAATTTAGATTTATTTTATGTTTATGAGTATTTTATCTGCTCTCTCTCTCTCTCTCTGTCTCTCTCTCTCTCTCTCTCTGTGTGTGTGTGTGTGTGTGTGTGTGTGTGTGTGTGTGTGTGTGTGTGTGTACCATGTGAATGCCTGGAGTTTGCAGAGGTGAGAAATCATTGTATCCCCAAAACTAGAGTTGTTGTTTTTGAGCCACCACAGGTCCTTCACAAGAGCAACAAGTGCTCTTAACCTCTGGTCCATCTATCCTGCCCCATTGTGTCTGTTTCTTATTTCTTTTCTTTTTGGTTTTTTGAAGCAGGGTTTCTCTGTGTAGCCCTGGCTGCCCTCACTATGTGGACCAGGCTGGCAGAATGCAGGGTTCTGTCAGTCTCTGCCTCCTGAGTGTTGCCTCCATGTTCACTTGTGTTTGTCTCTTTTAAAGGTGATCTGAATGTTATAGCTGTAACTCAAAAGATGATCTTGCATTGTATGAGAAAGTGTTTGTTATTTTCCAGTTCCTTCTCCTTTCCCTTGGATGGGAAAAATTCTGCACCATAAAAACCATGTCTTTCACAGGGTATGGTGGTGCCTTTCCCAGCACTGGAGAGGTAGGGCAGGCTGATTTCTGAATGTGAGGCCAGCCAGGTCTACACAGAGAGTTCTAGGACAGCCAGAGCTACATAGAAAAACCCTGTCTCAAAAAGAAAAAAGAAATCGTCTTTTTTCTATAGTGTATTTAATACATGGGATGCCATACGTTGCTGTTACCAGTATCCTGACCATTTTCTTTCTTCTTTAAAAAATATATTTTAATGTTTTATATCTATTTTTAAATGTGTGGCAGAGACATGAATATGAGAGAGAGAGAGAGAGAGAGAGTGTGTGTGTGTGTGTGTGTGTGTGTTCATGTGTGTGTTCATGTGTGTGCATGCCTGTGATTACTAGTGTTTATGGATACTTGAGGCATCTATTCCCTGAAGTACGGACAGTTGGAGGTCACTCAGCATGGGTGCTGGGAAATGAACTCATGTCCTTTGGAGAGAGTTCAAAGCTCTTAACCACTGAGCCATCTCTTTATCCCTAGTATCTTGAACATGTATATGAGTAAAAACAGCATATTCAGTTTCACTAAGCTGGATTAATTACAAAGCCATTAAGTCTCAGTCATTAATGAATATGAATTTAAAACTATATTGGAATTGTAGCAGATGTCAATTTAGCATACTTTCCACTAAATATTCAGCACTTCTTCCCAGTTTAAACCACATGGTTCCTTGTTAATTGTTTTAAAGCCAGTTCCTTGTTCATTTAAAGTATATACCCAGATTTCACTAAATTGTTGACATATTTTCCTGGAAGGGTTCTAAAGTTGAGCTAATGTATGCTTTTTGTACTGAGCTAGTCTCCCTGCAAGACACACTGCTAATGTGTGTGAGTGGGCATTCCCAGTTAGCCTCCCGGTTATTCTGAAATGCTCTTACCTTGGATCCTAAGCTGTACCTGTGTGCTCTGCTTCTGATAAGCTGTCATGAGGTATGTGTGGAGTATATCAAGCTTCTTCATTGTCTGCTATAGAGCCGCCATGAGGTTTTCCAGGGTTGCCACTGACCTTGGTGCAAGTACATGGCATTAGGCATTAGAAGTTACTGCTTCCAAATGTTTCCTCTTTAAAAAATTAATAAGATGTATGCTCATATAGAGGCAGCATAGCACACCTGATTTTAAAATGTTAAGAACAACAGTGTTGAGTAGGAGTTAAGAACACAGGCTGGGGAACACAAATGTCTAAATTCAGAAAACAGCTCTGCCATGTATTGGTTATGCTTTTCTCATTGGTAGAATGGACATAATCATCCTTGGGATTGTTATATATAAGCTAAGCATGGTAGTGATCTCCTGAAGTCCTGTAATCTAGAGATAACATCAGGAGGATCAAAAGTCAACATTATTCTTGACTGCATAGTGTATTTGAGGCCAACTTGGACTATGAGAAACCCTGTCTCAAAAAAAGCAAAAGAATTCACAACTAGCATAATGGCTCCTTGGAGCCATTTGCCACACAGGTGTGATGGCTGGGGTTCAGATCCCCAGAACCCACGTAAAAGCTATTGGGACATGCCATAGTTCCTGTGATTCCAGCTCCTAGAATAAGCTGGTGTTCTAGACTAGCAGGATGGGCAATTCCAGGACAGCCAGTCATACACAGAGAAACCCTGTCTCAAACAAACAAACAAACAAACAAACAAACCAAACTAAACAAAACAGAAGTTGGAATGATTTTGGAGAATAGGCTTTGTGTTCTTTGGGTTTGTTTGTTTGTTTTACCACATTTGATATATATGAACAAAGTTGATTAACTGGTAAGAGTTCAGTGTAGGTTTATGCTTTATCTTGCCTATGTTGACAAGATGTGTCATTCTTTAGTTTCTGGTTCTGCCATTTTGTCTTGAAGTCCTCTGTGACCAACCAGCAGGTAGGCAAAGAGAAGGTGAAGTCTTACCACCCCTTCACGGTCTGGCCCAGATGACATGCATCTCTTCTATTGGCAAAAAATCTCAATAGGGCTGAGACATAACTGGGACTGCAGTGTCTCGGCTGAGATCCTAGTAAATGCCCCTGTACCATGTTCCACTCTGCCAGGTTCCAAGTCATTCCTTTCAGTGGACTGCTTCTCATTTCTCACACTTTGCCTGAGGACCTTAAAGAAACAGTAACCTTTGCAGCCCCTACCTTTGCTCTGCTCTGGTAGGGTAGCTTGAGTGTTTATGCCTGAGTTTTCTGAGGCTGACTTCTTCCTTCCTTCGTTCCTTCCTTCCTTCCTTCCTTCCTTTTTTTCTTTCTTTTTTTTATGTTAATTGATGGGTTGCCTGCATGTCTGTCTGTATCAGGGTGTCAGATTCTCTGGGACTGGAGTGAGCTGTCATGTGGGTGCTGGGAATTGAACCAGGGTCCTCTGGGGGAGCAGCCTTTGCTCTTATCTATTGAGCCAACTGTCATGCCCTGAGTTGACTTCTTAGGGCCTGAGAATTGGGGAGTTTGTTTAGATTTTATTTGGGCAATGCCTCAGTAACGCTTGGGCATGTTTAGGCAAGGTTCTTTTGTGCTGTCCCCAGGGTTTGAAACTACAAGAGTTGTTTTGTAAACCTATTGCTTTTTCATTGTAACACACTGGCAGGTTTTTATTGAGCTAAAAATACTTCCCTGCAATATTTACATTAAACTCCAAGTTGACAGTTTCAGAAGGTATTCATAAGAAACTAGTAATATTTACTGCCTCCCGAGGGAAGGAAAGAGACTTTAAAGATGTAAATAAAACAATAGATGTGGAGTCTTCAATTGTGAACCATGTTGACAGTATCATATTCAAAAGTATGTATAAATTGTTAGAATATTTAGAAACTTAACAGATGGGATTCTATGTAAAGTTTTAAAAATATATCATCTCAGTAGCTTGTTTTTCTTTTTTGTTTTTTGTTTTTCTTTTTTAGCACCAGGGAACCATTATTACTGAGCATATTTATAAAGAGCTTTCTGAAATTCCTCCCTGTCTCTCTTTTCCCCTTTTATTTAAACAATTAAAAAGAGGAGTAGGGATTGAGATAATAAAAAATTGGAGTTTCTTCATTCCATGTCTATTAAAGTTAACTTTTAAAAATAATGTTCCTGATTTTCTTTTTTTTTTTTCTTTTCTGAATTCCTTTTTAAAACTGTCTTATATCAATGGCAGATGTAAGACTTGGATTATTCTCTCTGAACATTAGTACTCTCCATACTGAAGAGGCTGTGGCAGCAGATCTCAAGTGTGAGGCCAGCCTAGGCTACATAGCAAGTTCTAGGTCACTGTAGACTATACATCTAGAATCTGTCTCAAAGTCCCCAAATCATCATCGGCATCATAAATGTTAATTAATTAGCTAATAAAATTAATTAAAGTTTCTTCTGTCTATGTTAATAAAAATTCTGAGGCATATGGCTTAAACAGTCAGGTAATGGTGAGTGTATATTGTGAAGTTGCTTTCATCATTTGGCTTTGCTTCATGATGGAGGTAGTAGAGTCAGGCAGGAATGCTTGTCCAGACTGGTTCCGGGCTTTCTGAGCCAGTCATTTCTAAAGAGTGGGGTTGCTGTTATTGGATTAGGGTAATGAGGGTTGGGCCCTGGAACTGAAGACAAGTCTAGAAGCTGAGTGATGCTGCATGGAGGGTGGGAAGGAGGAGTTTGAGGAGTTATCCATCTTTCTGTCCATTCTCAGATAAAATGTGTGCAATGGACTTCTCCATTTCTAGTAACTTTGAGTACCGTGATTGCTGGATAAAAGGTATAGAAGAAAGTTGGGTAGGGGCATTCTTTACTGTTTAATGTACTACGTATGGATCTCATAGCCAAAAAAAATTAATTAATTAGTTTACTTATGTAATATCTTGTGTAGGCCAGATTGTCCTCAAAGTTTCCAGGTAGCCAAGGATGATTATGAACCCCTCTCTGATTTTCCTGTCTCTACCTCCCAAGTACTAGGATTATAGATGTGAACATACTTGGTTGATTTATATTTTTAAAAAAAATCTTGAAAGAAAAAAAAAATGGCACTAGGGGTGTGGCTCAGTTGATAGAGTGCTCGCTTGCCTGGCTTTATAAAACCCTGAGTTTGATCCAGCACCACATAAAGCTGGTGTGGTTGTGCAGGCCTGGAATCCCAGCACTGGGGCAGTAGAGGCAGTGAGGTAGAAACTACTGTCATTGATACAGAGTTTGTGACCAGCCTGAGATACATGAGACCCTGTCTCAAAAATATATATGTAAAAGTAGAGCACAAGAAAAAAAAATAATTAAAGGACGGTTGCTATAGTAACCATCCTTGCCTTGCTTAAAGGACAGTTGCTATAGTAACTGTCCTTGCCTTAGAACATTTTTTTTTCCCTACCACACTGCTTCCTTCCTTTCTCCTCTGTCATAATGTACAATTAACTCACCATTTCTTTTAAAAGCCTAATATGGGGCCGGAAAGGTTGCTCAGCAATTAAAGTATTTGCTACTTTCCCAGAGGACCTGGATGCAGTTCCCAGTACCCACGGTGTGGTTTATAACCATATTAGATTCCAATTCCAGGGAACCCAATGCCCCCTTCTGGTCTCTGAGGGCACTGCACACATTCGGTACACTGAATACATACAGGCAAGACACAGAATAAAAGCCTAATGTGGGCTGGGCAGTGGTGGCGCACACCTTTAATCCCAGCACTTGGGAGGCAGAGGCTGTGAATCTGAGGCCTGTCTGGTCTACAAAATGAGTTCTGGAACAGCCAGGGATACACAGAGAAGCCCTGTCTTGAAAAAAAAAAGCCTGATGCAAATATTCATATACATATGAATATTTATATATAATGTATATTTTTGCAGATAGTATATATGAATTTCACAGGCAGTGAGTTTCAGTAAGATAAGGTCTCCTGTAACTCACATTTGTTGTATAGCCAAGGATGTCTTCCTGATTTCCTGATTCCACCTTCCAAGTTTTAGGATTACAGGATTGTGCCACCGTATCCTGGACATGTTGTTATTTTTTTTTTTTTCCACAATAGTGATTTTTAGAAGATGTCCTCTGGCACTCTGTAGTTGGTAGTGTTTGTTGTTGGTATCCTGAGTTTTATTATGTAGCTCTGTTTGGTCTAGAACTCAGCCAGTATGAGGAGCTGGAGAGATGGCTCAGCAGTTAAGAGCACTGGCTGCTCTTCCAGAGGTTCTGAGTTCAATTCCTAGCAACCACATGGTGGCTCACAACCATTTTAATGAGAACTGGCACCCTTTTCTGACATACAGGCAGAACAGTGTATACATAATAAATCTTTTTAAAAAATTATTATAAGGCAATATGGCAACATGTTCACTCAGCAAAAAGCAGCAGCAGGTTCCCCCTAGGGCCAAGAACTAACCAGCCATGGGCTTTTCACCAAGTTTAAAATATTATGCATGAATTCCCTCCTGTAGATCAAACACACTACATTCTATTCTGACATAAGAGTACTATGACAGGCATTGCTAGGTTTCTACTGTTTCTTTTATGTTCTAATTTTTATTTTACCTTTTATGTGAATGGGTATCATTCGCCTGTATGTTTCTATGTGCACAGGTACATGCTGGGTGTCCATGGAGGCTAAAGAAGATGGTGTTGAATCCGGGTAACTATAGTTACAGACAGCTATGTGCCGCCATATGGATGCTAGAATCGAATGCGGGTCCTTTAGAAAAGCAGCTAGTGTGTCTAACCAATGAGCCATCTCTCCAGCCCTTCCAATGTTTCTTGATCAGAACTAAGTGAATTATGGGTCAAGATGAGCTAGTAATTGTCTGAACAATTGGGGATTGAATAGTTAGGACTGAAATTGGTTTTGGCTGCCTGATGTATCCTGTGGCTCATGGACAAAGTAGCTTCTTTTGATTGAAGAAAAATGTGTGTGTGTGTTAAATTCCACTTATTTATTTGTGTGTTTCTGTGTATGTGTCGGTCTGTATGTACACACATGGCACAGAATGTATATAGCTGTCAGAGGACAACTAGGTTTTATACTCCCATGTGTAGGTCGTGGAGATTGAACGCTGGTCTTCAGTTTTGGTGGCGGGAGCCCTTACCTGCTTAGCTTTCTCACTGGCCCAGAGCAAACACTTTCAGCCAATCAGACTATAGCAATGTTCACTGCAGTGCATTCCTCTTTGTCTGAACCTCCCCAGTCTCTTCGCATGTTGGGAAAGGAAGGGCTGGCAGTGTTTTACCTGCACATCCTGAAATCCTCTCCCTTAGCATTGCTGTTTTCCTTTCTCTGTTGTTCTCTTTGCCTCCTAGAACTGTTAAGTTCTAAACATGCAAGTTGAAACAGTTGCTCATTGGTTCTTCCCAGAACCATTTTTTGTTGTTATTATTATTTTATTTTTATTTGTTTGTTTATTTTGTGTGGAGCTGGGGATCAAACCCACGCCCTGTACAAACCTTTCGCCACTGAGCTATGTCCCCATCTCAATGATTTGTTCTACTTGAGCACATGCCTGCTCCCAGGTGTTGGCGTTATAGCCATGCACCACCACACCCAGCAGTGGAGATTGAACCCAGGGCTCTGCCTATTAGACAAACACCTTACCAACTAAGGTGTGTGTGTATGTGTGTGATGTGGTGCATTAGTATGAACATGTATGATGTACCATGGTATGTGCATGGAAGTTAAGAGGACAACTTGTTAGGAGTTGGTTTTCCTTCTACCATGAGCTCCAAGAATGGAACTCATGTCACCAGGCTTGTTCAACAAATGACTTTACTTGCCAAACCATCACACTGACCCATTATTGATCATTTTATTAATTGATAATGAAAAAAAGTCAGGCAGTAAGTTTAACAGTAAAATAAAGTTTTGTTTCTTAATAATGTTGAATGAAAATAGTAAATTTCCAAGGAGGTATGTATGAAAAAATGTGATGCCATTTTTACAAACTTTTACAGGAGTTAAGTTTTAATTCTGATTTTCCATATATTTTGTTAAAAACTCCAAAAGCTAGCAAGATGACTCAGCTGGTAAAACGGCTTGCTCTCAGGCCTGATGATCTAAGTTCAATTCCCAGGACCTACATGGTAGAAGGAGAGAACAGCTCCTTCAAGTTGTCCTGTGACCTCCACACGTAAGCTGTGACATTCACGTGTCCACCACTACTACATACACACAGATAGATAAATAAATGTAATTAATATATCGAACAAATGTGGAGGGTGTTAGCATCTGTTAAATCTGGGTATTGCACAGTTGGGTGTTCTATTTTTTTCTACACCTCTTTGCACATGTAGTTATGAAGTATGTAATAACTTAACATTTAAAGTTGAATTGTATAGGCACCAGGTGTGGTGGCACACACAGGAGGCAGAGTGGGTGGACCTCTGTGACTTTGAAACCAGCTTGGTCTACTTAGCCCAGGAAAACCAGGGCTACATAAAATGAGTCTGCCTCCCAAACTCCAAGAAAGAGGAGGTGGAAGGAGTTCTGGGAGCCAGAGGGGATGGAGACCACCAGGAGAACAAGTCCCTTTTTATCAGCCAAGCAAAGTTCATATGAATTTACAGAGATTGAAGCAGCAGGCACGGGGCCTACATGTGTCTGTGCCAGGTCCTCTGTGTATTGTCGGGAGCAGTCTTTGCAGGGCTGCAATCAGAGCCAGCTGAGCGGCCCCAAGTCCCTTCCTGAGTGGAGGGTGGAGGAGTGTGGATGAGGGAAAAGCTAGCTGTAGACAATGAAGAAAGACAGAGAGACAGACTGATCAGGAGGGCAGATCAGTCAATACGGAAAAGCCACAAGCTTATTTTTCACCACTCTTATATACCTTAGCCAGAAAGGGGAACACAGTATCATGTATATGGAACAGACTTTTCTTCCTCACTTATTCTAAGGGTTCAGTAACCACACCTTAGCTCCAACTTCTTGTTCCCTAGCCTTGGGGTCAGGAGTACTCACACCTCAGATTCAGGTCTGTTGTTATTTAGACTAACACAGCCCAAACATCCTTCTGTACCCACACCTTTGACCTTTAGGTCTTGTGACTTGTTGACGGCTTTGAACTCTGTGCCCTTGTGCCAAGATGGAGTGCAGCCCTCTCTATGGGCACCCACAATATATATTATAGCTTTCAATTTTTCCATTTTTATGGACCTCTTGAGTATGTGTATAAGTGGGTCTCTGATTCTTGTGGCTTTTTTCCTTCTTTTGGTTTGCCTTGTCCAACTTCAATGTGATAGTTTTTGTTTATCTTATTATGCTTTGTTATTATCTCTTAAAGCCATATACATATATATATATATATATATATATATATATATATATATATAGTGAAAGGCAGAAAGGGAGTTGATCATGATGGAAGAGGAAGTGGGGAGGAACTGGGAGGAGCAGAGGGAGGGGAAACTCTAATCAGGATATATTATATGAGAAAAGAATCTGTTTTTAATAAAAGGGGAAGGAGAATTTGGTAATAAACAAAAATAAAATATAATTAGAATAGTGTTAAAATATTGATAAGCTTAATGTCATAAAAGCAAAAAATCAATTTTTTGCAGCTATATGCATTTGATTTTGTCATGAAGCTAAGAATGGTCAGAACTGTCCACATTATTCTAATGAGTATCAGTCAAGCCAAAAAGCATTTGTCTACCATTTCCCCTACTCCATCTGAGATTGTGTCATTAAGAAGTTATTATCATTTAAATCAATTCATTTTATGGACAGTATTGAGAATGCAATGGATATAATTGTCTCTCAGTAGATAAAGCGATGCAGTCTCGAGGATTCCCTGTAGATAACAATACCCAGAGGGTGTTTTTGTTTCCTTTCCTTTTGGATGTAAATGTTACATAAATCATTGTTAAATTGTCATAGCAATAATGACAAAGAATTCTATACATAATTAGTATAAAATAATTTTTTCTGATAAAACGTGTCTTCACATAAAATAAACACATAAAAATAAAATTTATAATACAGGTAATGTGTTAGGGAACCTGAGGGGCTTCTTTTGGAAGACTGAGGGGAAGGATCTCTGGGGGAATGATGTGCATCCACTATGACCTTCCTATTCATAGAAAGGAGTGACTGGTGCAGAAAATATGGGGAAGTATTCTAGGTTAGAAGTGGCCGTGACAGTTCTAAGGCAGGGGCAGTATGATATTCACTAAAGCAACAGAAAATTTCATCATAAAAATGAAAATATGAGAGCTAGCTGTAGTGATATCCACCTGTAATCCTAGCACTTCGGACTTAGAGGCAGGAGGGTAACCAAAAGTTTCAGGCCAGCCAGGGCTGTGTGGTGAGACCCTATCTCCAAATTGAAAACGAAAATGTCAGTTTCTGAGACAGGCTACTATATTCATTGGTGAAAATAGCATGGAAAAAGTCAGACGGCTGGATGTGGTGGGCTGTGCCTATAATGCTTAGAATGTAGAGGCAAGAAAGCAGAAGTTCTAGTCCAGCCTCCACTACATTGTAAATTTGAAGTCATCCTAGGCTACATGAGAACCCTGTCTTGAAAAAGCAATAAAGGAAGGAAGGAAGGAAGGAAGGAAGGAAGGAAGGAAGGAAGGAAGGAAGGAAGGAAGGAGAAAATGAAAGCAAAAAGTATGGACATTTTCTGGCTTAAATTTGTTCTACAAGTAACCTACTGTAGAGAAGCCATCTGGATCTGTGGTTAACAGTAGTGGCACTTGCTCGCCTTTAATCCCAGCACTCTGGAGGCAGAGGCAGGCAGATCTCAGTGAAGTTGAGGCCAGCCTGGGCTACAGAATAGTTCTAGGACAGCCAAGGCTACACAGAGAAACCCTGTCTTTGGGTTGGGGTGAGGGGGTTGCATGTTTTCTGAAGCCAGGTTGTCTATGTTCGAACCCCAGTTCCAGTGTTGAGGAGCTGCTACTGTCTGAAGGCACTTCTCTGGGATTCTCCCCTGCGACATCTATTGTATTAGTTTGCCACAGTGCTGGAACAAGTGGCTGGACACTGAGTTTTGTTTTGTTTTGTTTTTTGCCAAGGCAGGAAAGTCACTTTATTTGCTACATTGACAGAAGCTCTGGATGGAGTTGGTAGCTGCTATCTCTACACAGGATGGTCTAAAGTGAGGGACAACAATCCGCACTTCCCCAGGCGAATTCAGGGAAGGCTGGGCTAGGCAGTGTCTGGGCAGGAATGTGACAACAGCTAACTTCAGAGCTGTGGGAGGTGATGGGTGCTGTCTCTAGAGATGGGTCCAGTTACAGTTCAGGGGCAGGGGGATCCAGTGTCCAGCATGCTCTCCAGGCCTATGCTATCTCAAAGAGCTGATGGGCAGTGTGGGCCAGGGCTGTTCATCAAGCTCCCGTTTGCTTCTTGGGGGCCTGTTTAGGCCGGGACCATGGTAGGCAGGCTGGGAGGCACTGGTCCAGCACGATCTCCAGCATGAAGGCTCCCACAAAGTTGAAGGTGACCAGGCCCAGCAGCAGCAATGTCCCTCAGTCCTAGTGGCCCCTGCAGGACACTTGAGTTTTTCGAAACAATGCAAGTATACAGTTTTATAATCTCAAATGTCAGAAGTCCGGGATGGATAACCCTGGGCTCCAATTAGAGTGTAAGTGGGATGCATATCCACTGGGAGCTCTGGAGAGAAAGTGTGTCCTCCCTTTTCCAGTTCTTGAGCTTACCTACAACCCTTGGTGTATGTCCCTTTTTATAACAAAAATAATTCTGTTTATGTGTATACATATGTCCAGATATGTGCATAACCACTTACATGTGTCTGCTGAGGCCAGAAGGTGGGGATCCATCAGAGCTGGAGTTACAGGTGGTTGTGAGTTGCCCGAGTGGGTACTGGTAACCAAACCCAGTTCTCTGGAAAAGCAGTGGCTTAGGTAGGGTTTCTATTGCTGTGATTAACCAAAAGCAACTTGGAGAGAAACGTGTTGATTTCTTTTTGTATCCTGCAATCCACTGACCAGAGAGGTCACGGCAGGAACCTGGGAAGCTGCCACAGAAGCCATGGAGGAGTGCTGCTTACTGGCTTGCTCCTCATGGCTTCCTCATTCTTATAGCACCCACGACCAGAGTCTGCCCAGAGGTGGCACCGCAGTGGGTGGGTGGAAGGCTTCCACATCCATCATTAATGAAGAAAATGCCCTACAGACTTGCCTATAGGCCAATCAGATGGAGACATTTTCTCAAGAGTTTTGTTCCCAGATAACTTGTGACAAGTTGACAGCAGCCTATCCAGGATAAGCCACAAGCACTCCTAACTGCTGAGCCATCTCTCCAGTCCCAGGCTGTCCCTTTCTTAGAAAGCTTACAACATATCTCCCCACTCCCCAAGTGCAGCCCCCACCCCGCTTCTGCTTTTAAAGACACTTGTGATTACGCTGGCTCTACTCAGATAATCTAGGATAATCTTCCTATTTTAAGGTTAGTTTTAAATTAGGTTGATTAGCAAGCAGACATCGTTCCAGCTGCGACCTCGGGTCCACTTTGTCATGTAAGCTAACCTGTCCTCAGGTCCCAGGGTTAAGTCCTGGACATTTTGGGGGATTGTTTTTTACCTAGATAACTCTATTTAAATTTAAAGTTGCATGAGGCAGCTGGGGACAGGAGAAGGTTTGTGTTTGAACTCAAAGGGACTGCTGAGGATATGTACCCATGCTTTCTAATATTCTCATTAGCATAAAACATGGTAAATTCTGTATTAAGAGTGATGTGGTGAAAGTCAACTGAGTATTACTTACATCACAGAAGGGAACAGATTAAAATATTAGAGAAGATCTATTTCAGTTATTTCATTCTGAAACGTTATAGTACCGTCTTGGTGTTTCAAAGAAAAGCACAAGACAGGCATGTTGACAAATCTGTAGGGGCTGCCCAGGAAGAGATGGGAAGAGAGAGAGAGGGAGGGAGGCAGGGAGGGAGGCAGGAGAGGGAGAGGGAGGGAGGGAGGAGAGGAGGGAGAGGGAGGGAGGAAGCCATGGCTTTTGCAGTGGAGCTTGGGAAACAGCAGCATGGCAGAAGTGGCTGTGGTGGTAGGTAGGAGCACCAGAGAAAGAGAGAAAAGGCCCAGGGAAGTGTGCCCAGGCAGTACCCAGCATCTGAAAGAAAAGGACCAAACAGAGAGAGGTGCCTTTCTGAGTGACTCAGAAAAACGGGCAGACCCCCAGGCATTACATAATAGAAGCCTGGCAGGCATCTACCCTGATGTTTTTGACTCAGTTGCACTTTTAGAGAAGCTGTGAGTTTGATTTTGATTTTTGTGTCTTTATTACACAGTTGTATACCTGTGGATGTTGCTGCTGACATGGAGAGGATTGAGGAACAATTTGCTAATCTGCATATTGTTAGACGGTCCTCTGAACCGAAAGAGCCCACTTACCTGCTTGGCATAGATACATCGAAGACTGTCCAAGAAGAAAAAAGGAGCTTGGTTGCTGTTCTGTGTTCAAATGCATTGATAAGAATATATGATAAAGAGACACTAAATGTACTACGAGAATTTAGTGGCTCTCCGGGACTCCTTAATGGAGTCAGATTTGGGAATTCCTGTGACAATGTCTATTCTGCAAGTACGGATGGCACTGTCAAATGTTGGGATGCTCGGGTAGCTAGTGAAAAGCCTGTGCAGTTGTTCAAAGGTTACCCTTCCAATAGTTTCATCAGTTTTGATGTCAACTGCAAAGATCATATCATTTGTGCTGGTACAGAAAAAGTCGATGATGACGCATTATTGGTATTCTGGGATGCAAGGACCACATCTCAGGATCTGTCTACTAGTGACCCACTTGGTGCCTATTCAGAGACGCACAGTGATGACATCACTCAAGTACGTTTCCATCCCAGCAATCCCAACATGGTTGTCTCTGGTTCAACCGATGGCCTGGTAAATGTGTTTGATATCAGTGTGGATAATGAAGACGATGCGTTGGTTGCGACCTGCAACTCCATTTCATCGGTGAGCTGTATTGGTTGGTCTGGAAGAGATTATAAACAGATTTACTGCATGACACACGATGAAGGATTTTGTTGGTGGGATCTTAATCATTTGGATACTGATGAGCCAATCACATGCTTGAACATCCAGGATGTGAGAGAAGTAACTGATGGAAAGGAAGGTCACTTGGACTATCTGATTGGTGGCCTATATCATGAAAAGATGGACAGATTGTTTGTTATTGGGGGAACCAACACAGGAAGGATTCACTTAATGAGCTGCACCTCATCCGGACTGACCCATGTGACCAGCCTTCAGGGGGGGCATGCAGCCACGGTTCGTTCTTTCTGTTGGAACATGCCGGAGGACTCTTTGCTGACTGGAGGAGAAGATGCACAGTTGTTGCTTTGGAAACCTGGAGCTATGCAGAAGACCTTCACAAAGAAGGACAGATTGAAGATAGCATCTTCCGTGCAGCAACGAGTTCGAGTCCACAGCAACGATTCTTACAAAAGAAGGAAACAGCAGTGATGTCTTGCTGGGAATTTGCAAGCTCTTCGGGTTTCAAATCATTTTTACCACCTACAGCAAGTGTTTTTAAAGCTTACCTGTAAAAACAGCAATTAGCAAACAGTCCCAGACAAATATTGAGAATGATTTAACTTGGGTCCAGACATACTCTATAACATTTTTAAAGCCTCCAGCTGAGTATAAAAATCAGTGGCTTGACAGGGAAATTGCAAGCCTCGTTTTGAAGCCATCTGTTGAGTTAGTAAATGTTGGGTTTGAAGAAATCTCTCCAAAAAGAACTCTTCAATAGATAATTGGGGATACAATGAAATGGCTGGTTTGGGCTGTGTTTTTTAAGCTCAAACGTTTATGTTTGAAATTATCTTTATTGTGTATGCAACATCGGACTGTTGAGTAATTTGAGGGGTTTTGCTTACTTCATCACAGCTCCTCCATCACCTCAGAGCATTGGCTAAGCATTCTAGTGAGTCTAAACAGAATTTTATTTTTTTAGGAATGAAGTACAGTATTTTCCTAAAATGAGAAAAAAATATTTAGTAAAAACTTGGATTTGTAGTTTAATATACTCTAATTACACTTGGGTAACTGACACCCAGGCACTCTGCTGATGAAAAAGAAATTATCTTGCTAGATTTGTTTGGAGACTCAGAGTAAGGTAGAGAAAAGAAAGTACAACAGCAAGGCTGTTCTGTTTCAAAATATCCTTTCAATAATATGATTAAATGTTCTTATTTCACCCATAACTTTAAACTTAAAGCTCTGTTTACTGCCTCTGTGTGTGTGTGTGTGTGTGTAAATCAGAGGACAACTTAAAAGTCAGTCCTTCTACCGTGTGGGTCCCAGGGATCAAACTCAACTCCTTAGAGTTCTTAGCAGGTGCCTTTACCTACTAAGCCACCTACTAAGCTACAGGGTAGCATTTACTGCTAATTTTGTCATTCTTCCTTTAAAAAATATTTTTATAAAATACTTTAATAAAAGAAGTTAATACTTCTTTTGGTGGGAGAGTTGAAACAGGGTTTCTCTGTGTAGCTTTGGCTGTCCTGGAACTCTCTCTCTGTAGACCAGGCTGGCTCTGAACGCCTAAATACTTGAAGGCATGTACCACCATCACCCAGCAGAAATTAATACTTATCTTACATTAAAGGTAGGAATATCTTTTTTTAGATACCAGAAACATGGTCATGAAAAGTTTTTTTAGAGCCTTTTATAATTCTCTTTTAAAGTCTATATCTATTATTTTTTTAAAAGTGTGTGTATGTGTGCGTGACATATGTGTCAAGTGCCTGTAGAGGCCAGAAGAAGCAAAATATGACAGTAGCCAAGATAGACACACCAGCAGTAGCCAAGAACAGGAAGGCAGCATTACTTTTTCCTTGATCCTCTACGTGCTGGGGTCGCCTCCCACTCCAGATGCCACTCACTGTAGGGAAGGACTTCTCTATTAATCCTTCCAGGAATGACCTCCCAGACCTGTCCAGAGGTGTGTCTTAGCTGATTCCAGCTCACATAAGGTGATAAGAGTGAACATCACAGCCTGGAGCATTCATCACTGCTTACGGTAACAGAGGACGGATCACTGTCCATAGCCCCTTTCTCTAGAGTAGCATACCGGCACTTCTTACTACTCTCTAAGTACAACTTGTCTACCCAGCAGCCTTATCCAGCTCTTCCCCTCCATTTTAAGTGTGACTGTATGGTAAGTAAATTATATCTCACCGTTGTTGAAAAAAAGATAATAGATGTCTTAGTTATTACTCTATTGCTGTGAAGTAACACAGTGACCAGGACTACTTATAAAAGAAAACATGTAATTTGGGCTTTGCTTACAGTTTCAGAGAGAGTCCATGACAATCATGGGAAGGAGAGCGGCAGCACAGGCAGGCATGATGCTGGAGTGGTAGCCGAGAGTTTACATCTTATCCTGTAAGGATGGAAAAATACAGCCTAACTCTCCACTCACCCCAGGAAGCTAGAAGCTTAAAAATCCTAAATACCTTAAATTCCAGACCCTGCCCTCAGCCAGTAAACAAGAGAAAGGTCACATTCTTTGCCACTTACCTGACTTTGTAAATGGCTTGTGAAACCCCCACTCCAGTGACCTAACCTAACTGCCATTTGTCACCCCACCTAGGAGCCTGCGCAAATGCAGCCCTCCAGGGCTATAGAAAACTGATTGGTCTATAAAGCACGGGCTTGGATGGTTTAAATTGATTGGTCTGCACCGCGTGTGGGCTCTGGGATGCTATTGGATGATTGGTTTACGATGTACGGGCTTTGTTGTAACCCTATAAAAGCTGTCTCAATTCTGTACTCAGGGTCCTCAGTCCTCTACCCCTGCGTGGGGTATGGCTGCGGACCCCAGTTTGCACTTGGAATGTAAAAGACCTCATGCTTTTACATCAAGACTGCTTCTCACGAGTGATTTGGGGTGTTGCCTTTCCTGAGTGGGAATGTGAAGGTCCATGCTCTGCGGGTCTTTTAATCCACAAGCCTGAGGCATTGAGAAAGAGCTACTGGGCCTAGCATGGGTTTCTAAAACCTCAAAGCCCACCCCTGGTGACACACCTCCTCCAACAAGGCTGAACCTTCTAATCCTTCCTAAAACAGTTTCCCCAACTAGGGACCAAGCATTTGAATATATGAGCCTTTGGCACCATTTCCACTCAGACCACTGCACCAGGGAAGCAGGGTTGATAACTGGTAAGGTAGAATTTCAGGCTGTACTGATTTCAAAACTAGGTAAACATTGGAAAGGGATCTACTCTTGTTAATTTATGGATATCTACAGTTAAAATGCCAGATAACCCAGCCCAGTGAATTTTTGTATTAAAAACATGACCCAAGTTGGGCAGTGGTAGTGTATGCCTTTAATTGTGGCACTTGGGAGGCAGAGGCAGGTGAATCTCTTGAGTTCAGTGCCAGCCTGGTTTACAGAGTGAGTTCCAGGCCAGCCAGAGCTGTTACATAGAGAAACCCTGTCTCAAAACAAAAGCAATAAACAAAAACCATGACCCAGTGTATCTCAAGAATGTCAGGAGAAGAGTAGAAAGTCAATGGCTGTGATGGACATAAAAGAAAGAAACCAAAGTGCTCTTAATACACAAAAACCTTTGAGCCATCTTGATGGACCTTGTTACTTTCCCTCCCTCACTCCTACAGGGTCTTAGTATATGACTCTGGCTTAGAAGTCACTATGTCAGGTGTTCTCAACCTGTGGGTCATGACCCTCTGGGGGTGTCAAAAGACCTTTTCATAAGGGTCACTTAAGACCATTGAAAAACACAGATATTTACATTACAGTTCATAACAGTAGCAAAAGTAGTTACGAAGTAGCAATGAAATAATTTTATGGTTGGAAACCACAGCATGAAGAACTGTATGAAAGGGTCGAAGCATTAAGAAGGGTGAGAAGCATGGAACCATGTAAATGAGGCTAGTCTCAAACAAGCCTCTGCCTTCTGGTTGTGATTACAGGTGTGTATCATGGCACCAAATTTATCGCTTTTTCATGTTTGTTTGCTTGTTTGTTTTAATCGTGTTTGGAGGTACTGAGTTCATTGAATTTGTAAGTTAATGTGGATCTGAGGATATGAGAGGTGGCTTTGCCCGTGAACTAAACTAGTCAATTGAATAATAAAAAGACAGAGCACAGCATAGATTGTGACAATGATGGATTCTGTGGAAGATCTGTCAAATAGCAAAAAGCTCAGATTCTCTGTTTACTTTTTAAAAATATTTTTGGTTGGGCGGTGGTGGCTCACACCTTTTATCCCACCAGCCAGGTAGATCTCTGAGTTTGAGGCCAGCTTGGTCTACAAAGCGAGTTCCAGGACAGATGTGTGCTCCATACTGAGCTCTTAACCACTGAGCCATCTCCCCTCTGAATCAATCTCCCCCAACTTATCCAATTTGTCTTATGCAGGCTATGAAAATTCTACTACTAGACTACCTCCCTGGCCTTTTTTCTTAATACTTTTGATTGTGGGTATTTTGATGAAGAACATCTGATGACAGCACTTTGATATATTGTAAGATGACTCTGTCATCTTCTATATCCCCAAGTCACTTACATAGGATCACCAAGAATAAATACTTCTTACAACTAGTTCCTTAAAATAAAATATATCTGCTGTCTCAAAACCTGTAATATATCTTACTGCCATCTGTCCAGTCACTTGTCAGCTAACCACAGCTTACTATGAGAATAAATTACATAGCTAGAAGAGATTTTGAATGTTCTCACCACAAAGAATGATAAATGTTTGAGGTGATGAATATGCTAATCACTCTGGTTTGATCATTAAGCAATGTATACACATATGGAAATATCACACTGCCCCACATACATATGTATAATGACGTGCCAATTAAAAATGTTAGCGAGGGGGCCAGAAAGATGGCTCAGTGGGTAAGAAGCACTTGTCATCCAGCATGGTGACCTGAGTCTGGATCCCTGGAATCCACATAATAGAAGTAGAGAACCAACTTCCCAAGTTATCCTCTGTTCTTCATATACGTGTACCCACACACACACAAAAATGAATAAGTAAAGGTAATAAAGTTAGGGAGGCTAGAAAATCAGTTAAAGGTCTTTCTATGTAGCCCCCAGATTTTCTGGAACTCACTAAGTAGACCAGGCTGGCCTTACCCCATAGAGATCCACCTGCCTCCGCCTTCTGAGTGCTGGGACCAAAGGTGTGTGCCACCACCATACCCAGATTTTTTTTTTTTTTACCCTTTAAATAACAAAACTAATGCAAAAACTGGACACGTTATTTTCATGATGTCCTCAGTAAATTTCCAGTGGTTTCCTTTGGCTTATTTATAAGGTGTCCTATAAGAATGGGGACAGAACTAGAAAATCAAGAGATCAGATGACAAGTGACTCAGTGAGGGTAAGTAGCAATGGCTCAGTATTGAGAGATTCTGTATTGAGTTTGGAGGTGGCAGGAAATATAAAGCACTATTAGCTGCATGTGAGAAAAGGCCCATCTTTCCATTCCTCTTCCTCTGTGTTTGCAACAGCAGCAAAATGGGAATGTGATCTTGAAATGGCAATCTAGGAGCAAAAGCTGGGCACCTGCTATGTGTAGCTGTATGTAGCAGCCCATTGGTCACAATGTGAGTGCCACTGGACCAATGAGGAAGTCTTTTCTTAAAATGTAAAATGAGGACAAGAAGGTATTCCTTGACCCAGTGGGGGAGTGGAATTAGTTCAGATAGGAACAGGAGAAACTTGCAGCTATCTGCCCCCACATATCTGTCTTCTACTCTTGGCCGTGCCCTTGCAGGTCTTAAAGGTACATTGCATGAAGACATCATCAGGCACACTGGAAGCTATGTGTGCCATAAGCACAATCACACAACCTCTCTGACTCTAAACGCGTCCCCAGGTGTTCTAACTTCTCTTGGTACATGTGTGACGTGTGTGTGGCTGTGACTGCATATCTGTGTTTATGTATGTGGAGGCTAGGGGTCAGGCTCCTCCCTCACTACTTCCCACCTTGTATTTTAAGACAGGGTGTGGCGGTTCTCATCCCTCTTTAGTTCCTCTTGTTTTAGCCTGGTTAGTCCCCGATCTTGTCTGTGCTTCTCTTACAAGTCACACATTTCTGCCTGGGCTGTAGCCTCACTACCAGATGACTCTCTTTTATTTAACAGCAACAAGTACAACAAAGCACAGGGTGATGTCACAGGAAAGGCTGTGACAGGACCCTTGTGAGTCTTGCGTTCCAGAGCAACATGGGCTACATGGTGAGACCTCTTCACAAACAATGATGGAGGAAATTCAATTCCTCTGTCAGCCAACAGACAACCCAGAGTTCTCTTTCAATGATCCCGGTGACTTATGGATTCTGCTCCTGACCTCAGAGCTGTTACAATGTTCCATTCGCCAACCCTGCAAACCATTCCTTCCTTCATGAGAGTTCTGGCACACCTTAGGCTAGGTGTACCCCTGTTCCGCTCCCCCAGTGTGCTCAGTTGACCTGGATATTGGTGTGTGTCCCCCAGAGGCTCATGTGTGGAGACTTGCTCCTCAACATAGGGGTGTAGAACAGCAGCTGCTATCGTTTGGGCTGGAAGGTTCTCCCAGAATCCCATGCACTTAAAGGCTCAGTCCTCTACTTGATGCTATTGGAAGCTGGTAGACTTTACATGGTGGGGTCTTGCGGGAGTTTTTGAGGCACTTGGGCAGTGCTTGAAAGGGACTGTGGGATGCTAGTTTCTTTCTCTCTTTTCTTCTCAACCACTGTGGAGTGAATAGCCTGCTCCGTCACCGCCTAGCCCCCAAACAGGAGGCCACCTAGACCATGGACCAAAACCTCTAAAACTGTGAGGCTAAATAACTTCTTTTCTCTTTTTTAGATATTCATTACAATCATTGAAAGCTAACATTGTGGTGGAAACTTAATAAGTGGACCATAGAGGGGCACAATCTCAGCACTTGGGAGTTGCTAGTTCAAGGCCAGCCTGGGCTACATAGTGCATTCCAGGGTAGTTGGGCTATAGGGTGAGAGCCTGCCTCAAAAGAAAGAAACCAAAGGAGTGGAACGTGGTAGAAGGTAATTAAATAACAGGCAGTTCTTTAAGGGGCTTGGTGTATTACCTTTGGACTTCGTTTAGTTACCTTGAGAGTAGGTTGAAATGAAATGAAAGCTTGAGTTTGGGCTCTGACCCTCTGTGGCTTCCTGTCTCTCCATGAGATCGCTTCTGCTCCTGCTCCTGCCATTGCTATTGAGTCTACCATAGGATCCGAACTAGAGGCTACACTGAAGGTCCCACACAGTGTTGGCCTTTCAGTCTCAAGTACCCCACCTCAGTCATTTTGTCAGCATCAGGAAATGAACTAATGCTAACACCTATTGGGTAGGCACTTTGGAAGGTGATGTTTGAGAAAGGTTTGGTGTCAGCCCTCAGAGCTTCCAGTGTGCTAGGTGAGACCAGCCTTCAGGTAACAATGAGAAACGCACAGTGTAGAAATGGAAGGGCTGAGGAAAGGATTAATTTACTCAACAGAAAGAGAAGGTTAACTGTGGTGGTTTGAAAGAAAATGGCTACCAAAGGGAGTGGTACTCTTAGTAGGTTTATTGGAGCAGGTATAGCCATGTTGGAGGAAGTGTGTCACTGTCAAGACGGGCTTTGAGGTCTCATATATGCTCAAGCCACACTCAGTGAGACAGACCACTTCCTGTTGCCTGCAAGATGTAGAACTCTGAGCTCCTTCTCCAGTACCACGTCTGCCTGCGTGCAGCATATCCCACCATGATGATAACTGACAGAACCTCTGAACCGTAAGCAAGCCACCCTGTTTAATGTTTTCCATTATAAGAATTGCCGTGGTCCTGGTGTCTCTTCATAGCAATAGAAACCCTAACTAAGACATGACAGAAAATAAAATTGACAGGGGGGGACACTGTATGCAAAGCACAGGGGCACTAAGTATGTGATTAATTTTAGTCTTGATCCTTGGATTCAGGTCGTCTAAGTTTCTCTGCAAACACATTGACACATTGGTAACGCATGGCACTCTTGGAGGCCAGAGAACTTACTTGTGGGAGTTAGTTCCCTCCTACCAAGTGGATCCTAGCAATCAAACTCAGCCGTCAGTCCTGATGTCAAGCCTTTGCTGCCTCTTCCCTCCAGTGCTCTTTGGTACCTGTTCCCAGCACCCTGTTGACACATTCTGCAGCTGTGTCTGCCCTGGAGTTCTCCTTCCCTTTGTCTTAGCACCTAGCCTATGGCCAGTGCAGTGTGAATCCTGCCTGCGCTTGTTTGCTGGTTCTCCATGTTGGTTAAATTAGAATGTAAGTTGGAAGCTGCAGTCTGTGTCTACATTTCTCTAGAAGAGAAGCCTTACAGAGACTGTAGCTTGGTCTAGGAGCTGGATGAAATCCTTACATGTTTAACCTGAGACTTTGCCTGAGGCCTGTGGTAGGTTCTCTAGAGGAACAGAACTAATGGGGTGAATATATATTAAGGAATTTCTTAAGTCAGCTTTAAAACAGTAACAACAGCATTATCAGACCTGAGAGCTGAGAACTGGGGTTACGTGGTCCTTGGGGTGAATGCCTCAGTAGTCCCACAGTGGCTATCTCTCCCATGGGGGATAAGAAGAAGCAACCTAGAGAGGGGAAGTAGATAGCTCCTGTGGTGACCAGGACTCTTTCTCAGGCTCAGATGGAGGGGGGAGTAGTTTGAAGTGACTAACTTGATCTGTTTTGTGTGAGGTCCTAGGATCAAACCCAGGTCCTTGAACAAACCGTAGAAGCTTTCCATCTGAGCTAAATTCCCAGCTCTACATGAAGTGCTGATGAGTGTGGACTTGGGGACAGGAGATGCAGACCAGTGGTAAATGGGTTGCCTAGCCTGTGTAAGGCCCTAGGTTAGGACACCCCACCCTCTCCACCCCGGCCTTGGCGAAAGAAGAGTGTGCGAGCATCTTAGTTAGGTTTCTGGTGGTGGTGGCCTGTAGTCTCTCAGTCCACAGGCTGTGCCTTGGTAGTCCCCATCTGACACTAAAGACAGCCAGAAGTATCCTGGAGATCTGTTGGTCCCTAGTCTATGATGAAAGCTTAGAAATTCTGGTTCTTATCTGCAGTCAGATAAGCAGCCTACTCAGGTGACTCTGGTTTGTGGCAAGCTGACTTTAAAACCAAGCTCAATAAGCCCCCAAGAGCAATAGCAGGAGGTTTAACACAGTATCTTCTCTCATTAAATGTGATTCCAGAGCACCAAAGCTGCCATGATTCTATGGTCATTGGGCTGGGTAGCCTGGTGTTGCCTCACTGCCTGGTAACTTTAGGTTGTGTGTGTGTGTGTGTGTGTGTGTGTGTGTGTGTGTGTGTGTGTGTGTGTGTGTGTGCATGCGTGAGCACGTGCACATATATACGTGTGTTGTGGGTGCACGTGGCTGCCAGAGGTCGAGGTCAGGCGTTCCCCTCAATCACTCTTCAACCTCACTTTCACAGACAGAGTCTCACCGACCCTTGAACTCAGGAATTCTCACAGACTAGCTGGCTGGACTCCAGGGGGCCTCCTGTCTCTCCCTTCCCAGTGCTGGGATTATGGCCCGCATCACCACACCTGCCTTTTTATGTGGGTGCCGAGGATGTGAACTCCAATCCCCATGCTTGTGTACCTAGCACTTTGCTGAGTCATCTCCCCTGCCCAGTAACTCCTTTCACAGGGGCACTAAGTTATTATTATATATTTAATAAGCCTTAAAGGCTGTTTCAGATCCAGGTGCCATCTGGGAGCACTAGGCTAGTGATGTTTTCTGTTTTCATTGGTCTTCAGTCACACATCCTGTGTGATAAATGTGACCTGCTATACATGTTTATTTCCTTTGGATTTTTCCATCTGTTGTACCTAGCCATCAGCCTCAACCATGATTAGTGTTAGTTAGCCAAAGCCAAAGAATTAAGTAAAGAAAGAAAGAAAACAAAAAGAATTATGGCATAGCTCATCTTTCATTTGCTTGTTTTCTTTGTGACAGTTTGTTTACTTGGTCATGACTGATGACCTGAGGTTACAGTACTGGACCAGGCCATAAATCTAGCAGTGCACTCTGCTAGAATAAAGTCCTCCTGTTGGGATGGGCTGTCTTCTGAAGCACATGTTCCTTTAGTTCCCTCTACTGCTGCCTGTGTCAGTCACAGAGCCACCAACTGCAGATTCTGAGTTCTAGGCTTGATCACCTTGCTGACCCAAAGTGGTGTCAGGATTAATCCTTGTGAACTTTGTGAGACAGACCATTAACACCCACCTACCCCAGGGGAGGATGAGGGCTCAGATGGAGGAGGGAGTAGTTTGAAGTGACTAACTTGATCTGTTTTGTGTGAGGTTCCCAGCTATCAAACCCAGGGCCTTGAACAAGCTGTAGCTAGAAGCTTTCCTTCTGGGCTAAATTCCCAGCTCTACAGGAAGTGCTGATGAGTGTGGGACGGAAAATGCAGACCAGTGGTAAACGGCTTGCCTAGCCTGTGCAAGGCTCTAGGTTAGACCCCTGTAGGACCATAATGAAAGAAGAGTGTGTGAGAGTCTTAGTTAGGTTTCTATTGCTGTGATAAAGCATCATAACCAAATCCAAGTTGGAGCTGGGTGTCGGTATCATGGTGCACAGTTTTAATTCCAGTCCAGGGAGGCAAGAGGATTTTTGTGCATTCAAGGCCAACCTGGTCTACATATCAAGCTCCAGAACAGCCATGACTACAGAAAGATTCTGTCTCTAAAAACAAAAACCACAATTAAAAAAAAAAAAAAAAAAAGGCAACCAAGGGGAAGGACTTGCATATCCTGAGTCATAGTCTGTTGAGGGAAAGCCAAGCTGGGAAGTCCAGGCAGGAGCGTGGAGGCAGGACCTGAAGCAGAGGTCATGGAGGAACACGGTTTTCTGACTTGCTTTCCGTGACTTCCTCAGCTTCATTTCTTAAATACTCCAGGAACACCTATCCAGGAGTCAATCTGATGGAGGCGTTTTCTCAAGTTCCCTCTTCCCAAGTAACCCAGTTTGTGTCAAGTTGGCAATAAAACTAAACAGAACAGAAAACAAGAGTGAGAGAAAATGAGGGATAGAGAAAAAGAGAAAGTGAATGGAAGAAAGGGAGGGAGGGAGAGAGAGGATGTGGACTTGAATGCCTGATTGGATTGCTTGTTTTTTTGTTTGTTTACTTTATGTATTATTATTGTGTATGATGTAAATGCAGGCATAAGCTGGGTGTAGTGATGCATACTAATCCCAGCACTCAGGAGGCAGAGGCAGAGGCAGTGAGTATCAGCTGCCACTCCACCACCATCATCATCAAGATACAGTTTGACAGATAGTGACTGCCAGATAAAATCACACACAGGGCTGTTGGGCAGGGTCACACCACTGTCTATACATGGTGCTTTCCAGTGTCAGTGACCTTTTGAGTTTGTTACCTTCCATGATTCCAGCTCCATAAATCCTCAGGCGACTTAGTTGTTTCATCTTTGTCCTGTAGATACATTAACCTGGCACTCTTTACTTATTTGTTTTAAATTTAAATTTATGTGTATGGGTGTTTTGCCTACACACCACATGTATTCCTGGAGCCCAAGGAAACTAGAAGAGGGAATCAGGTCCTGTGGAACTAAAGTTACAGCTGGTTGTGAGCCACCAAGTAGTTGCTGGGAACTGAATGAGGAAGTATTTCACATAAATTACTAAGCAAACTAACTTTGTCTTTTTTTATTATTATTATTTTGGTGGGGGACAAACCTATTAAAAATAATTTCCCTAGAATGTAAAAAATACATGAATAAAAAAATGAACAAATTCATGATCAAAAAAATTTCCCTTTTACGAAAGATATATTTTTACTTAGAAGGACATGTGTCTCTCTGTGTGTATAGCATGAGTGTGGGGGAGGCTGCAGAGGCTAGAAGAGGGCATTGGGGGTTCTGGAGTTACAGATAGTTGTGAGGTGCCCTTGTGGGTTTTAGGAATAAACTGGGATCTTGCAAGTACTCTTAACTGCTGAGCCATCTCTCCAGTCTTTTGCTTCTCTTTGATTTTAGTGTTTTCATTTCAATAGAATTGCATTTACAAATACAGGTCACTGTGAGTTTGAAGCCACCCTGAACATAAGAATCTCTCTAAAAAAAATACACACACACACACACACACACACACACACACACACACACACACACACAGAGTGAAATCAGGACAACAAAACAGTGGCACCTTTCATATATTGCTTTCTAGACACTCTATTAAAGTCAGTGCTTTTAACTGCTGAGCCATCTTTCCAGCACCTAAATTTAATTTTTATTGATACAGTTGAATCCTATTCCCTCCTCTGTATATCTTTAGATTGTTCATCAAGTCAAAGCTGTAAGGACAATAGGAGACCTCAGTTTTCCTAAGAGACTGTGACCACACTAGGTGTATGGAATCCTGTCTTTCTCCATATCTCCATCCCATCCAGAAGGCTCCAGCCAGCCTGCATGTACCAACCTGGTTAGGGAGGACTCCTCCATTTGGTGTGATAATGGCTTTGCTTCCAATGATGTCCTGAGGATCCACATTGTTAGAGCTGGAGAGAAGGGAAATGCTGTCTAGGCCCTATAGCAGACTCTCTTGATTTTTCTTTCCCAGGACATAATCCTGTCAATCTGACAGTACTTTATCATTCAAATTCTCTGTTCCCAAGCTTTAAAGTCTCTCCTGGTTGGTGTGATGACATCACAGCATGAGTGCTTTAGTTTGAATGTGTCTAAGGCATGGTGTCATCATTTTGACAAGACTCATGCCATTGAATACCATCTGTGCTACTTCCTGCTGGCTGGAACAAGACCTACAACCATCCAAACTACACTCAGTGGCATGGTCTTGTGATCTCACACTCAGCCATTTTTTGAGTGCCTGTTATGTGCTGGTGACCACCTCTTTCACTGGGACACGGTCCTTCTGGTCTATGACTGGAGCTCCCATGACCCTGATATCAGGAGAAAGGGTTGTTAAATGTGAAGAGCAGCTTGTTAACTGAGTCTGGGAGGAAATGGAAGAAGCGTCTGCAGCTGCCAACAGTGTAATTGATGCATGTTAAGTAAGAAGTTTAAACATATTTTAATGGTTATATATGAGCATGACTGCTATTTTCAATTTAATTAGAGGGAAGGCAGCATGCGGCCTGTTAACATATTGCAGGAGAGTCCACCGGGATGGGGCTATTCGTTCAAAAGTGAACATAATTCCTCCAGAAGCTAAAAATAGAATCACCATATGATCTAACAATCCCACTTCTGAGCATTTATTCCAAAGATTTGAAAGCGAGGTCTTAAGGAGATACTTACACACCTCTGTTTATGGTAGGATGTGTGTGTGTGTGTGTGTGTAATATATTTGTATGTACACACACACACACACACACATACATACATACATACATATATTTCAGCATCCAACAAAGAAGGAAATTGCAGCATACAGGTAGCCCAGCTACTTGAGAAGCTAAAGCAGAGGAATTCTTTGAACCCTGGAGTTGAGACAAGTCTCGGCTATGTAGTGAGATCCTGTATCCAAAACAAAATAAACACACACAAAGAGGAAATCCTGTCTTCTGATATAATATGAACAAAACTTGAGGCATACTAAATGAAAAGAGCCACCTACTAGGAGACACTATGGTATGGTTCCGCTCATAGTCAATACCATGGAAACAAAGTAGAGCGCTGATTTTCAGCGTGGGGCTGGGGTAGGTACCGGAGTTATATTTAATGGTACGGAGTTTCAGGCTTGTAAGTGAAGATGATTTTACAATATGATTGACATGGTAATCAATATTAACTTAAAAATGGTAAAGGGTCCTACACTTAGGAGGTGGATGCAGAAAGGTCAGAAGTTTAAGACCAACTGCAACTATGTAGCAAAGCGGAGGCAAGTTAGGGAGCTGTTGAAAAGAAAAAGGTTAGCAGGTATGGTGGCATATGCCTTTAGTTGCAGCACTTTGGAGACAGAGGCAGGTGGCAGATTTCTGTGAGTTTTTTTCTATATTTTTTATTTATTAATATTAATCAAATTTACTCATTTATTTTACATCCTGACTAATTTCCTTTCCTTCTCTCTCCCCTTTAACTTCCCCCAAATGCTCCCAGATCTATGTGAGTTTGAGGCCAGCCTGATCTACAGAGTGAGTTCCAGGACAGCCAAGAAACTCTGTCTAGAAAAACCAAAGAAAAGAAAAGAAAAAGAAAGAAAAGAAAAGAAGAAAAAGGTTAAGTCAGTCAATTTTATATACATTTAAAAATCTTTATTTATTTACAGTTCTAGGGCCTGAGCCCAGGCTTGTGCATGCTAAGTGCTCCATCACTGACTGAGTCATGTTCTTAGCTCTATGTGGATTTTTTTTTCTAGTGTGACCAAAAATAAAAATGTGAGATTACGCTATGGGATTGAAGACACGGCTCAGCGGGTACAGAACTTTGTGTCTTGCAAACACAAAGCCTTGGATTTTATCCCAGCATGGAGAAATTGGTCATGGTGGTGCACACCTGTTATCACAGCTCTCAAAAGGGGAAGATCTTTGGCTACATAGTCTATAGTATCACATCAGCCTTGCATACATTAGACCTGTCTCAGAAAATAAAGATGATGATGGAAGCAGATGTGCTTGTTCTAGAAAGAGCGGTGAACGGGGTCCATTAGAAGGACAAGCTGCCAGCTGGACTCTCAACTTGTAGCTGTGTGATCTGTGTTTAACCTCTAAGCCTTTTGTCCTAACTGGCAGCATAGGGATCATGCCATCTACTGTGGAGCTGTCCAAAGGTTACATGAAGTGACCTGTGTGAGTCTGGAGACAATAGAGAAGTGCCCATTGAGTGGACACTGCTGGTGAGAAGCATGTGTCTTCCCTTACCAGACTTTGCTGCTGTGCGTCTGGTTGTACTGGGCTGTTTAAAAATTTTGTTCATTTACTTATTTATTAATGTGCTGAGTAAGTGTTTTGCTTACCCATATGTCTTTGCACCATGTATGTGCCTGGTGCCCGTGGAGACCAAAGTAGGCATTGGATCCTCTGGAACTGAAATTATTAATGGTTGTGAGACACCATGTGGATGCTGGGAATTGAACCCAGGCCCTCTGTAAAAGTAATGGATGTTCTAACCCCTGAGCCATCTCTCTAGCTCCTGCACTGGGCTCTTTAGCTATTAAGACTCCAGCAGCAGTTCTGTGTTCATCTGTCTCTCTACTTTCTCCACTCGAGTGCTACTGGTATTGAACGTAGTGAGCCTGGTGTGGCTGCTGCTCTTCTTCCTAGCTCTCGCTTTTCTGATCCTCTCTACGTCAGCCCTACTCACCCCTCTTTCCTTATTTAAGTAAACCCTAGCAGAGAGTCAGCTGTGTGGGCAGCAATGCAAGACAGAGTGTGGTGGTTGCTTTGTTTGTTTGTTTTTTTGTTTTGTTTTGTTTTTTTTTGTTTTGGTTTTTTTTTTTTTTTTTTTTTGCTTTTTGTTCCTTGAGACAGGATTTCTCTGTGTAACAGCCCTAGCTGTCCTGGAACTTGCTGTGCAGATGGGCCAGGGACAGGGGCAGGACCTACTTGTTTACAAAAGGATTTCTTCAGCTGCTCTTGTGGACATTTACACACTCCCATGGAGGAGCCGGACGGTCTTGAGACCCTCACCTGGCCTTTCAGCTGCTCTTAGTACCATGAGGACCTTGGAGTAGCTGTGACCCCAGTCAGCCTCTGAAAGAAGAAAATGGTTTGAATCATCATCATAATACTAATAGAAAGCAGGGAGTGGTGGGGAGGAAGGGTTCAGGATTTTGGCAGGAGGGAACATCATGCATGAATGAATGTTTCTTAGGGGGAAAAATTAAGAAAACTTAGGGTACAAGGAGGAGGATGCTCGCCCATTTTGCATGGTGATCCTGAGTATGATGCAGGGTGGACATCAGCAGAAGGCCAAGGCTTATGGAATTCTTTCCATACAGTGAGAAGTTCAGAATGTGAGGATATTTGTTAAATGTACATTTAAGCCAAAATCATATGTAGGCTTAAGGCAATTACAGTAAAATCTCAATGGAGTATTGAGGTGAACTCTATAAAATGGCATTGGAATTCAGCTAGATGACTCATCAGATTGGAATGAGAATACTGAAAAGTATGTAACGAAGGACTCACCATGCCAGTGAATGATGGGGGAAGTCCTTCTGTGTATATGTTCCTCTTATTAGTTGATGAATAAAACACTGTGGCCAATAGGGACAGGAAGATAGGCGGGACTAGGAGATGAGGAGAATTCTGGGATGTGTAGGCAGACAGCAGATGCCATGTGAGATGGGGAAGGTAGGGTGGGCCTCATCCTTCTCCAGTAAGATAAGACCACGTTGAAATACTTAGATTAATATAAATGGGTTAATAATTAAGACAGAGCTAGCCAATAAGAAGCCCAAGCCACCTGCCCAACAGCTTTATAACTAATATAGCTGTCCATGTGTGTTTATTTGGGGCTCCAGGGTGGTGGGATCCCGCCAGGCCAGAAAACTTTCATTAACAAATGAATGGCAGTGTGACAACTGGTTATTTATAAAATATTTTAGGTTCTTAGCATGCATTGAGTTCCAAAATTAACTTAATGCACATTAGAATTAAAAAAAAAAACAATAAAGATTGAAAAATAATGTCTACTTTCTTTATGGGGAAACTTTTTTTTTTCTTCAATAGAATTTCATGAATCAGGGCTGGAGAGAAGGCTCAGGGGTTAAGAAGAAGTACTGCTCTTGCAGTTGATCTGATTTCTGCCTCCAGCACCCACATCTGACAGCTTCCAGTAATTTGTAACCCCAGTTACAGGGGACCTACCATCCTCTTCTGGCCTCTATGCTCACTTTGCATGCATGTGATACACATAAACCCATGCAGGCACATGCATGTTACATGGAAAAAAAAATAAACCCTAAAAAGAATCTCATGTAGCTGGTCAGTGGTGGCACATGACACCATAATCCATAATCCCAGCTCTCTGGAGGCAGAGGCAGGAAGATCTCTGTGAGTTCCAGACCAGCCTGATCTACAGTGTGAGTTCCAGGACATCCAGGGCTACACAGAACAACACTGTCAAAAAAAAACAAAACAAAACAAAACAAACAAACAAACAAACAAAAACAAAAAAACAAAGCAAAACAAAAAAAAAAAGAATCTCATGTATCTTTGGTGGGATTATGAATTGGCATAATCATTAAGGAAAACAACTTGCTTGCTTTTCCTTTTAGAACCATACTCTAGAGAAAGTTCAGGACACAAGAGATAAGCGCAGAAATAACACCACTGTTGAAAAGCTTAGTATGCTACAAACATCCAAGCCAGTGAAAGAAGTGAGCTACAGAACCTTTGCAAACTAGATATTAAGTAGCAGCAAAAAGAATGACCTAGTGTTCCTGTTAGGATGGTTACATTAAAAACACAGTGTAGGGTACTTGAGAGACCACTTGGAAGTTAAGAGTACTTGCTGTTCTTAGAACCCACACCCAGTTTCCAGCACACATGGCCGCTCATGATGGTCTGTCTATATTTCCAGTTCTAGAGGACCTGATACCCTAAAACAAAACAGAGAAATGCAAACAATATTAACTAAAAACCAAACTAAAGAAGCTAATGTAAAAACTTCATGTTGTGCATTTAGTAAAATTGTGATACCATAGGTATAAAAAAGAACCAGATCCAGATTTTGGTATCTGTGGCAAAGGACTATGATCAAAGGTTACACAGATGTCATCTATGTTTTCCCACTCTATGTCTACAGTTATGTGGTGGGTACATACATGACTTTTTGTTGTGGCTCTCTGTAAGTCTAAGATGTTTTGTAAAAAAATATAAAAGTAATAACCTTTATAAGAATAAAACAATATTTAAATATATAATCTAATTTTTGCCCTAAACTCTCTAACCCACGTCCAAAGCTATTCTCCAGTAGCAGCTCAATGTACATTCACCTTCCTATGGATTTACAGGGATTGCATTTCCTCTAAGTGTCTAGGCTTATTTTATGAATGCCTTTATCCACTTCATACATACTAATACAAATAAGAGACCACTTTATCCATTATTCTGAGTTGCCTTTTTCCACTTTATATCATAGGCATTTCTCCATATGACAGATGGTGCTCTTACATTTAATGGCTGCACTACCTCCCACACTATGGCTGAACTATAATTTAACTATCCTTCAACTAATACATACTTAAATTGTTTCCATTTGTCATTAAAATTCTACAATGAATGTCCCTGGTGAACCTTAAAAGTATTTTTGTATGAAAGATTTCCAGGGGGATGAATTTTACAAGAAAGACTTTCTGAGAATTTATACTTCAAAATGAAAAAAGTCCCAAAGGAAATATAGTATATTCTTCTACATGAAATTAATATATAAAATTTATATACATAAATCACAACTGCACCAGAAGTGTAATCAGAAAAAATAAGCAAAAAGCACCAATAACTGGCAGAGAAAGAAATACAAAAGACTAATAAATATATAGAAGTTATCTTGATTATTCTACCTGTGTAATTTAAAAAGTTATAAGTAATTTCAGATTTTTGTTTCATAAATTTAGAAAGAATGAGAGAGCAGGTAATGAAACTGGTAATATGACAGAACCTTATCAATAACCAAAACATATCTTAGGTCATAAATTCTACTATAAATTTAATTTGAGGAAATAAAGATGTTGTAGACAACAATTGAGTGCATGTCAGGGCTGTTGGTTTTTCTTCCCCTCCCCCCCACAACACACTCAGGAGTACCAGAAATTTCCTCAACATTCCATTTGTACAACACAACTCGATACCATTCTCTCTCTCTCTCTCTCTCTCTCTCTCTCTCTCTCTCTCTCTCTCTCTCTCTCTCTCTCTCTGTTTCTCTTTCTCCCTCTCCCTCTCCCTCTCCCTCTCCCTCTCCCTCTCCCTCTCCCTCTCCCTCTCCCTCCCCTTCCCCTCCCCCTCCCCCCCCTCTCTCCTAGACAGGGTTTCTCTGTAGCTTTTGGAGACTGTCCTGGAACAGGGGTCTGTAGACCATGCTGGCCTTGAACTCACAAAGATCCACCTGTCTTTGCCTCCCAAGTGCTGGAATTAAAGGCTGCTCTCTTAATCGGAGACATTGCAGAAGTTAGAGCTTAATGTGCTGCATTGTGTAACATAGTCCTGCCAGAGAAGAATGAAATCCTGTCACACCAAGGGATGAGGGAAAAGGCACAAAGACTTGTACAGCCTGCTGCCTGTCCCTGCTTGGTCATATGTCTTATAACCTGTCCGCTTTTCCCTACACCAGCTCAAGGAAGTTTTGGTTGTGGGGAGAAACACCAAATTCATATCACTAAACATAGGAAGTCAGGAAATTAGGTTTCATTTCCAGCACTGGAGGTCTCCTTGGAGGAAGAGGAGTGGCAGGGAGGCTTTAATCCTGGGGAGCACTAGTAAAATGGAAAGTATGTGACCCATTTTGCATAGTCCCTAATCCATAGCAAAGAGTCCCTTAGTGTTCACTTCAGCAACACATGCATCCACTGAAATTGAAAGAGAATGGCCCTGAGCAAGGAGCCTGACACAAACTTGTGAAGCAGTCTATAGTTTTCTTAGAAACACAAATCCTGAGTGTTTTTTTCTCATATGTAAAATCTGGATTTTTAAAATAGATGTAGATCTGTGAAGATGCCATGATGAAATGAAGGCATTTCCCAAGAGCAGGGGCATGTGCTTATGAGTTTGGAATACACAATGGATGACAATAAAATAATGAAAGTTTAGTACAGAAAGTTCTCTTGATTAAATGAGTGGAGGGCTTGCCAAAATGTCCTGATCATCTTGGGATGACAATGACTCCTGAGGGTCAGTGACCTTTATAACTGGCATTTTATGTTTCCAATGAGTCTCTTCCAATGTTTGTTTTTCTTTTTTAAATTGTTTATTTGTCTGTGTTGTGGAATATTATTTTAAGATGCGTTACATTTGCTTATGCTGTGGAACATTTGTTTTAATGATGCAAAGATGTGTTGCATTCTTTTATGTTGCATTTGTTTAACTCTGTGAAGCTGTGTTACTTTGCCTGTCTGAAACACCTGATTGGTCTAATAAGGAGGTGAACAGCCAATAGCAAAGCAGGAGAATGGATAGGTGGGTCTGGCAGGCAGAGAGAATAAATAGAAGGAGAAAAAGAAGGATGGAGGAGCAACAGAGATCAATGAGCAAGAAAAGAAAGGAATAGTCAGCCACCCAGGCACACAGCCACACACTGAATAAAAAGGAAAGAAAAGATATACAGAAATAGAGAAAGGTAAAAGCCCAGAGGCAAAAAGGTAGATGGGATAATTTAAGAAAAGATGGGATAATTTAGAAACAAGTTAAGGCCTGACGTCGTTTATAAGTAATAATAAGACTCCATGTGTGATGGGTGATGGGCCCCCAAAGAGTGAAGAGTGAAAAACAAATAACCAACAACGTGTGTGTGCGTGCGCATGTGTGCATGGCACATGTGTAGAAGTCAGAGGATAACCTGTAGGGGTCAGTCCTTGGATTCTAGGGATTGAACTCACATCTCCAGGCTTTCCCTGCAAGCCCCTTCAACACTGAGCCAACCTCCAGCTCCAGTGCTTGTTTTTAGAAATCCTTTTTTTTTTTTTATATAAATACTTTGTTTTTTTTTCCCCAGTGCTTTTGTTAAATGGGTCAGCAACCTTTCAAATCTGAGAATATATACTTTCTTCACTTAGAAATACCATCAAAAAGAACTGTGACTACAGCTTCTTCCTTTCTTTTGTAAGCTCTTTAAATCCTACTTCTCCAGAAAAGTCTGTGTTCATTAGCAGGAGGTTGGTTGGCTCCCTACTGTGATCTTAACCTACCAGCAAGGAGTCCTCACCAAAGACAGAAGGGGGTGTTCTTTGTGTCTTTAAAACAAGGAGTGTCAAGAGAAAGGAGCTTCAAGAGCAGCATGGTTTCTGTGTTTCGTTTGTTGGATTTTTTTCCCCCCCTCAGTTTTGTAGACAGGGTTTCTCTGTATAGCTTTGGCTGTTCTGGAATTTATTCTGTAGGCTAGGCTGGCCTTGAACTCAGAGATCCTCCTGCCTCTGCCTCCCAAATGCTGGGAATAAAGGCTTGTGCCACTGTGGCCCGGGGAATCATGGTTTCTGTATATTCTACACAGCACCATGTTCAGAGCAGATTGTGTAGAGCTTTGGGAGGAAGAAGCAACAAAACGGGAATTCTAGTGTCTCTCTCCTACCTAAGCATTAAGTGGGTAGATGGCCTTGGAAAGTGAAACATGTTTTCTGTCTCTCGGTTTCTGCATCTGTAGGGCAGGACACCAGTGCTTATACAGATGGGTTATTTGAGGATTAGACAACAACACATTACATCTAAACTGTAAATTGTCTGCCGAGGTCACTAGCTCATAGTATTCAAAGAGTATGAGGGCGGTCATGTTGACACTGATGGGAGAGGTGACCCTTTGTTTCTACTTTCTTTCTGTTATGATTCTCATATAGGATTTGACTTCTATATATTTGTAGTCTTTTCTCTCCAAGATGATGAAAACATTGCTAGCTTTCTCTTCAATTACTTGCATGCTTCAACTGGAAATAGTCAGAGGCTATTTGATATAGTGTGAAGAGGTTTAGCCTTTGGAAGAACTGTGTTCCAATTATGATTCGATTGGTTAATAGCTGTCTGGCATTGGGAAACCTTCTTGAGTCTCAGTTTTTAAATGATAAAATGACAAAGAATCTATCAATGGAGTCCATTAAGTGGTGCCTATGAAAGTATACTAAATAGCTCTGCATGTTTGCAGTTATTATTACTAGTATCATAGGAGATTATATGTGGGAGCCAGGTGTAGCGGCACATGCCTTTAGTTCCAGCTCTTGGGAGGCAGAGGCAAGTAGATCTCTGTGAGTTTGAGGCCAGCCTGGCCTACATTTTGATATATAGTGAGACTATGTTTCAAAAAACAAACGGAATTATATGCAGTTTTTATAAATTTATAAAAATATTTTCATTTTATGTGTCTGAATTATGTGTATGCATGCATGCCTGTCACTACTTGGGTGCTTGATACCCACAGAAGCCAACAGAAGGTATTGGATGCCCAAGAAACTGAAGAGAGATGGTTGTGAGCCACCATGTCGGTACCAGGAATCAAACCTGGGTCTTCTGCAAGACCAGCAATTACTCTTTATTGCTGAGTCAACTGTACAGCCCCAAGCCCATAATTCTGAAGATATCTGCTTTGAGCCTGAACTTGAAAAATTAACTATGTGAGTAAATTAAGCTTGATAAATTATAATAGAGAAGAATTTCTGGCAGGGTCACTTTAACTGATTCCCTCATGTACAAGATTATATTTCATGTAAATATTTGACTTATTTCAATGTGTAGAAAACCTTATAATTAAGGCCTAAAAGTAAAGAGAGGCTGTGGTGGTTAACAACCTTGCTTTTGTCACTGGTCTGAATTCTTTAGGGAATAACTCACAGAAATCTAACTCTAAAGTGACTTATAAGCAAGGGAATTGACTGGTCTGTATCCATGAAACGAGCTTCAGGCATTACCGGACCCAGCAGTTCTAAGGATAAAACATGTTTGTCAAGTTTCTTCCAAATGCTTGGCTTCCAACAAGGTCCAGCTGTATGGTATGGTTTATGACCCCAACAGTTAAAAAGCAAATGTCGGAGAAGATGTAATTGACCTCTGAGTCATATACCCACATCCCCAGAGGGATGAAGAGGGAAGCACTCTGGTCAACAATTCCTCCAAGATGACAAGAAGTAAGGGAGGGCGTAGCACTCCTAGGGATTGAAAGGTCAGGGAGGGAAGCAGATACCCATCACACTAAGGTCAGCTAGGCTATCACTAAAGGTCAGGCTACGCCTAGAAACCAGGGCCTTGGTTCTTTTTCTGAGACACAATCTCTCAGTGTAGTTCAGTGTCATGTGGCTGTTTCTTTTAGGTTGAAGGTTCCCTTATGGAGGGAAGAGGAAGGTTTGTCAGTGTCAGAGAGGAAACAAAACACTTAAAGCCTAGAAAATAAACCAAACTCATTAGGCTCAGGAAACTCCTGGAAGTTGGAAGACTCACAATGCCCCTCCCCAAGGTAATAGCTGATAGACAGTTGATGTGGAGAACAGAGTTTCTGGTTGTCTGTATGGTCAGCAAATTGTGCAGGTAGCTCCACGGATGCTGTTTTATGTTGTATCCTAAGCTGGAGTGGGGTGCTTTGACATTGCAGCTGCTTTTGAGTCAACTAAATTCAAGTTCTTATGAACAATCCCTTACCTGTACCCCAATAAACTCACTGTTTCACTAGGCTAGACTTGAGTGGAAAACAATTTAAATCTACATTTAATTTAACATCTTAAAATTGTCCCCCGGATTGTTGAAAATACTATAGGACAGGTTTGAAGATCTCTACATCATGTTTTGAAACTCGTCTCGGTTGTAGGCTGTGTGACCTGCAGGTTGGAGAGATGACTGCCAGAGTCCCAAAGGGACTACCTCAGTGGTCTTCAGATCTAGGGCTGAGACCTCAGGAACATAATTATCACTCCTCTTTCTCCTCCTGCAACTGGGTAGAGATACCTCTCTGGTTCAATGCATCAAATGGGTGACATAGCCTGCTATCAAATAATAATGGAGATAATGGTGATCTCTTTGCACACATGTTCGTTGGTGTGGAAGTCATTACCCAGGTGCGGGCAGTACTTTCTGATCTGAGCTGCCTTCTTGGTGTGAATGTGGCCTGTGATGGCAGGTCCCAGGAAAGAAGAGGATCCATTCCTTTCTAAAAATGTTTTTATTAGCAGATATTAATTACACATAATGGATTTGGTTATGAAATTTTAACATATGTACATAATGTATTTGGAACCTGTTCACACATATCCCTACCCTTGTCCTCCTTTTCTCCTTCCATTCCTGCTATCTTTCTACAACTAGACCCTCTTTTAACTTCATGTTCTCTCTCTCTCTCTTTTTTTTTTCTTCTTCCTCTGGTGATCCAATGAGATTCATTAGTGTTATTTGCAGGACCATGGCCACCAGAGACTATACCACCACAGAAAATGTCTTTCCCTTCCTCCACCAACCATTAACTGTGCCTATAAATCAATCACCAGGAGTGTTGGAGCCCCATGCACCCCCTCCCAATCCACAAACATCTTAAGGAGTGTTAAGTGGGCAAATGCAGATGTTACATGGCTAATCACTTGATTAACAAGGGTCCTGAAGCTAGCATGACATTATTTGAGATGGACCCTGATTTGTACTACAGGATGATTTTTACAAATATAATCTTTTGAGTACTTTGAGAATTTCAGACACGTATACAGCGTGTTTTGATCACATTCACCCTCACTCCCCTGTGACTCCTCTAGATTTACTTTCTACCTTTTACCCCATGTTCACATCTCCTTTAAGATTTTGTGTATTACACCATCACATACTCATGGATGTGCAGATGACCAGTGAGACCAGTGAAGCAAGCTTGACCTACCAGTGGCCACACCCTTGAAGAGAATTGACTCTCCCGCCCCTGGGGTCATTTCTTTGGCCTGTCCTGGTGTCCTGTCTAGGGTAAATTTGTTCACCTCTCCCAGAAAAAAAGAGTCACACATCTCAGGCTGGATTCAGACAGACTCTCACTCTGTAAAACAAGCTGGTCTGTACTTACCATCCCCCGACTTCAGCCTCCCAAGTGCTCAACTCCTGCTGGAATTACAGGTGTGTGCCACCATGACCAGGTCCCTAGTACAGTTTTAGAAGTTCCAGTAAGAGAGAGAAACAGGTAAGCTGAGACCAAAAATAGTTTGCACATCCTAGAAATGAAGATAGAGATCATCTGGTCTTTTTTTAAACTATTCTCTCTTTTTTTTTAACTTTCAGAAATATATGGATATTGTAAAATGCAACCCTGCTGTTGCTAATGAATGCTCCCACACACATTCTATCATTTAGCGAGGAAGTGCATGCCTTTGCTTTCCCAGCTCCTTGTCTTCTTCCTGCCACAGGAGGTATGCCAGAATAAAATCCTGAAGGTCAGTGGTGGGGGTGGTGGTGGGGGACTTAAGTTTCTACTTGGATAAAGTCTCAAAAGGGAAAGGATGATTTCGGTAATAGTTAATTATTGAACAGTTAACATGCCAGGCACTGTAATAAATACAGAACCTCACTTACATCTTTAAACTAAGCCCTGAGTTAGACTGAGTCTGCTTACTTAACTGTGAGGAAACCAGGGCTGGGGAAGGGCTGGGTGACCTCTGACCCCAGAGTTTACATTCTCATTGTGCTTATAATTAGGGATAGCTTCAATATCATTTAATTGTACAAATTGACAATTTCATGAGTCAAACTATTTCTTGGTACATTATTTTGTGGTTTATTCTCTGTGAAATAAAGTATACTTGAAGCTTTTTGCCTCACCTTTAGAGACAAGGTCTTACACTGGACCCTGTGCTCACCAGTTGGCTAGACTAGCTGTCCCAGAGATGTCTGAGAATCCCCCCATCTGCCCTTCCTGTGCTAAAGTTACAGAAGCACATGATCACACACAGATTTTTTTTTTCAATGTGGGTGTTGAGGCTTCGAACTGAGGCCTTATACGTTCAGGGCAGGCACTTTATGGACTGAGTCATGTCCCCAGCTCTTCCCTCCCCCTCTTCCCCATTAGTGATAAAGACTCTCTCCCTTCCTGGATCCATCATAGGCATTCAAAATGAGACGGTGCAAAGGTCCTCTGATAGTCACTTCTATGGGTTTAGATTACAGCTCAGGCTGCTAAGTAGAGAACTAGAGCACATAACCATTTAAACCTGAAGCCGTAATTAGCCATGTTAGCCACACAGAAAGCTGTAAAAAGAGCTACGACCTTTGAAGTGCATCTGAAAATGTAACAGCAGTATTAAAATTATGACTCAAGGAAATGTCACTGCTCAGGGTGTTTCCTAGTGGGTAAATGCAGCCCAAAGAAATATGACATCAATTCCTTAGGCACAGTAGCTGTGTGGATTATTCCCATCACTGCCGTCCTAAGAAAAGCAGCTGTTGTCATAGCTTTTCCAGGTTTTTCACTTCAGTCCATAGCCAGCTTCATGTATTCCTGCCTCCCACCCCCAGTGAATTAGATTACTTTACCTCTGAAGAACAATGTCTAATGGTTAATCAGTTCGATGATTCAGTTTGCCTTAGCATTTCTGTAGTTGACTAGTCAGCCATCATTTGATACCCTGTATCTTCTAATCACATGGTCAAGCTGCCAACAGATTCTTGATATACTCAGCTTTGAGATCTGGATAGTGAATGCTTTCATGTGGTAAAGATGAACTGAATTTTGTCACTTGATAATGGCCTTCCCATGGCTATAATGTTTTTCTTTTCATAGCTAGAATAGTAGTGTCAAATTTTATTTGTTCATGCACTCCCATCAGCATATTTTTGGGAGCTCATATTTTAAATACGTTTATTTGTTCATTAAAATAGGCACACATTAGCTTCATTATGTTATGACTCAGTCATAACACTTGTATATAGGATGTATGTAGTTCATTGTTGGTGATGGTGGCTATCAATGTACATTTCAAATAGTTTTGACAATTTTGCTATTTAAGTTAAAATATGTTTGGACTTATTAGATTGTCATTTTAACTCTGAAGGAGGGCTGTCAAACATTTTATTATAGTCCCAGTTCTAGTATTTCCTTGCTCTGTGGTTCCTTTGTGAGGCTCTTGTAAGGTCATTTGTCTGCTTTGTGGGTTTAGTTTAATTAAACCTAGACAACACACTCATAGAATTTAGCAAACACAGGATATCACAACGGGTAGAACGGTATCCTCTGGATATGGGTACTTCCTACTTCTCCCTGAGGGCATGCTGCTCTAGGCCAATGGGCCATTCCATGGACTGAGTGCAGGACCTTTCATTCTGTATATAAAATATTGAGCTTAATGCCTTTTAAATTTAAGCATAGATGCCCTCATTATTTTTTCTTCTGCATTGCAAGTGGATCGCCTTGTACATCCTTGGACACGTCCCCTGGGATCTAAAGATCTCCTCATGAAATTACTGGTCCAGAGAACAGACCTCATATAAGCAAAGATGCTTCCACATTAAAAAGACCTGTTCATTTCAGTTGCTCAGCTATTTTATAGAAAATGAAACGACTTTGAAATGAATTGTCTTTATAGACATCCATAATTTGCAAGCAAAATCCTCACTCTACAAAATGTGAAATGTTCTAAGCAACAGCTGTGAGCATTTCAAACGTGCACTACTTTTCAACGGTTCAACTGTTGCCAAGGGAAATTGAGTTGGCTTCAAAATCTTTCTTCGTTTTAATTTTGCATTTACCAATCAGACATTGAGGAAAGAGGCTCTGCTTGGCTAGGATATGAGGCATTTGTAAAGACTGAGGTATGGGAATATAAGTTACTTGAAGGCAGGAACTAGACAGAAATTCTATATAATTATGCAGCCAAGAGTAATGAACTTTATTAGAGCAAAAATGGACACTCAGCCAGTCAGCAGCTAATTGTCTGGAGTCAATAGGGGGAGCCTGGTTTCATTTAAGCCATCTTTCTGTGTTTCTCATTTCAGTCCAGGGCAGTAACATTCTCTTTCATAGCACAGAATTATTTTTTTCTACCCAAGTGGATAGAAATTTGCAACACATGACATAACCAAGAACGTGAATGCATTTTTATCACTTGTGCATATGAGAGCTTTATACATGTGTATTCCCTAACTGTCCTGAACATGTGACTTGATACTGAGAGGGAAAAGGAGACTACAGGATGAAGCACTCTAGTTAGAAAGAGAGTATGTATGTAATGATATTGATATATATATACATATATATCATAAAATAATAACAAGTATCAATAGTACAACAAAATGATAGTGGTTAGCACGGATTGATGGATGAGTATTATTTCTTCTGTATGTCCCTTCCCAGTTTTCCAAATTTTGAGCGACTGGTAGTCTGATGCTTGTAGTTATTAAGGTAGTTATTAAGGATTTTTCTTTTCCATAACAAATTATGCAGCTTGCATTCAAATTGACTGACAGTCTAAGTATATTCTCTGGAAATGTATCATTTGGCCTAGGGCTCACCGAAGATGCAAAACCACATATGTAATATTTTAGTACTCGTTCTAGATAGAGGTAAGTCATCTCTGTGAACTCAAGACTCCAACTGTCAATTAAAATCTGTCAAGTTGGGGGCTGGGTACTTCAGAGCCCAGAAACAGTGAATGCGGGTAATCTGAATGCGAGGCTGCAGCCTGGTGACAGCGCTCCCATCTGCAGAAGTTACTGGAGCGCTGACCTCTACCGAGATCGGAGGAGCATCAAGGAGCTAATAATCAGAACTGACTTTTGGGGGTTGTTACGGGACCAGCTAAGAGCCCAAGCTGTGGCCAGGTCTCCCGCCCGCCGAGCGGAGGCCACTGGGGGATTTTCGGCCGGCTTCCAGGGCCGCGATGACACGAGTGGCAGAGGGGAGCGCGGGGTCCGTGCTGAGCGGGGCTCTGCGGGCTGCACCGTGAGGCACCGGGACTGCCGCCCTGTGGTCCTCGGAATCCCCAAGTGAGGACGCTCGCCGTCCATAGGGTCCATCCGTGCGGAAGATCCAGCTTCGGACGCGCCCTCCGGGCTCCTCTCAGGCCCAGCGGGCGCCGCAGTTGCCCACTTCAGACGCCCTGGCGGAAGCGGCGGCCTGGCCGCCCGAGCCCGCGGCTGCATCCGGGTCCCCGGCGCCTCGCCCAATCGCGGGCCTCGTCTCTTCACACCCCTCCTGTTTCTCCGCCCCTCCCCGCGCCGCCAATCCCCGACCAGATCTCAGCCGAACCTGCTAGCCGGGGAGTGAAGGCCCTCGAGGACCAATGAAGTCTCGCTTCCCGTTTGAAGTCTCCAGTGGGCGGGCGTCGGAGGCGGGCTCTGCCAGCCAGGAGGTTCGGTTGCGAGTGTGCCATGGACTCAGCCGCCCGGTGATATTGACAATAGGAGAGAGAAAGGGGCATTGACGGGGACCTTGCGCGGGTAGCGAACGGCGGCTCTGGCAGCGGCGGCTCCGGCGGCTCCAGCTCCTCCTCCCGACATCCCGCGCTCAGTGCCGCTGCAGATCCAGGCTTCCTCCCTCCTCCCCCTCCCCGCGTCGCCGCCGCCGCCGCCGCCGCCGGGTCCGGTGCAACGAGCAGAGGCGCCGCCCGCCGGGAATGTGAACGAAGAGCCGCCGGCCGAGCCGCAACCGGGTCGGTGCCGATTTGATGGGACGGGCCCGCGGGGGAGGCTCGTGAGGCCGCCGCTGCCACTGCCGGAGCGCTGAGGTTTGGGGCCAGCCGAGAGGCCTAGAAGCACCGCCGCCACCGCGGAACCGGAGGGACGTCGCCCCGGACTGCCGTAGCCCGGGGCTCTCTGCCGCTGCCCGGACCTCCCCCTGTGCGTCCCGGGCCGCCGCCCGCCCCCGCCGCGGCCCCTAGCCTGCCGCCCGCCCAGCGCAGCCACAGATCATCTTCGATTCTTCCCCAGGAGCTTCAAGGTAACTTCAGCTCCCGGTCCCGCGGCTTGCCTCCCGGGGAACCTGCGGAGCGGCGGCTTGGGAAGGCCAGGCCCGGGCCGCGGAGGGGTGCGGCGGGGTGGGGTGCGCGGGAGCAGGCGCCCGGCCCACTTGTCTGATCTACCTGCAGAGAGAGGCTTTGGAGGCCACCGCCTCTCTTCCACTCTGCCTTCCCGACCCTTTTCCGTCCCGCTTTTGAGGCGTTTTCTTGTCCCCCCCCCCTTCTATCCACTGGCGGGGGCGGGGGAGCAGCGAGGAAGATTCCGTGGCCGTGCAGCTTCTCCAGGGCTTGGGGTTTATGTGAACATACCTACAGACAAACAGGCCACTTCCCTGATCCCTTCCTTCCCCTTGGAAAAGCCCCGGTTGCCTGATGTTTGGAGAATGCTAAAGCTTTGGGCGCAGTGGCCCAGGTGAAACCTGTTTCCCTGGGTTTTGCAGGGACCCCGCTGTTATTATCAGTTTGGCGATGCTTTAGAGTTGAAGAGATCCTTGGCATTTATTCAGAGCTGCGTGCATAAGAGGCAAATGATTAAAAAGAAAGCTACCTATTGATCATCTTTAGAGATAGGAGAGATAAAATGAGTGATGAAGGAACGAGGTTGCGGAAATCTTATGTTCCTAGGGTTAGAATGAAATCGGAATAATCACCTATGAGATCGCCATATACCTCCCTAAATGTACACCGTACTAGTATGATGTGGAACTTTTTGCTGATGGGATCATTATATTTTGAAGTAATCCGACATTTTCGACAGTATTTATAATTTACAATTCTGGTTTTTATCTGTCACATTACATTTAAGACCAAATTAGATGGTTAACAAGACAAAAACTTTCTAATGAAAGAACCAAGAAAGTCTTCAAAATTCCAAACTAACCCTCAAGATTGTTTCACCCTGTGCCCCATGTTTGTTATTTTTATTGGGTTCAGGTAATCCAGATAATTGTTTATCCTTACAGATCGGGGAGGCAACTACCTTACTCTTGGTGGGAGTTACAAAAGCACTTGTCTTAGGTGTCGGTGTGACAGTTGAGGGATTTCATTTTAGCACTTCATTGTACGAATTCTGTCTATCCCTTCTGCCATTAATCTTGCATGGAGCTTCAGTGCCACCTGGATGATGACATCTGTTTAGTTTGGTGAATGAGGCTGAGCTTAATGCTTGGGACTCTTAGCATCTATCCTTTTGAATAATTTCAGAAGGTTAAAAAAAAATTGCAGAAAGCTGTTCTGTCAGTTTCATCGGTTTGATGGAACACAGCAATATTTGAACTTTACTAGACTTCATCTTGGAAAGCTGTGAAGTTATGTTTCTGGTTCAGCTTGGTGCTAGGTTTTACCATAGTTTTGTTTATTAAAACTTGAATAACTTAAGGTGGCTTCATTTAAAAAGACTTTTTTGAAATAACTTTAATTATGCCTCTTGTGTGTTCTCTTTCAAGTAATCTAGCTTGTCCTCATTTTCGGTGTGGTAGCTCATAATAGCAATTGCAGCACACTGCCCCGAAAGTTCTGCTTAGGAAGTGTCAGTAATTGTACATTTCACCTTGCTGTCAGATACTGAGGGAGTGTGTTTTGTTTTTTGAGATAGAATCTCCTCTCATTGTGTGTCCCAGGGTGGCCTCAAACTTGCTATTTGTTGCCTAGTCTGGCCTTGAACTTATAACCTTTCCTGCCTTAGCCTTTTTGAGTGTTGGGATTACTGACTACCATGCCTGGCTTCATTTGTGGAGAAATTGTGTAGATTCTTGAAGAGCAGAAAGACTTTTATCCTGTTCATAATATAAATATGTCGGGAAAGTGTTTCTATGGACATTTTCCAGCTCTTCAGAATAGCTCCAAAATCACTTCAGGAATCCCAAGATGGGAAGAGCTATGCAACTAAAATGGGCAGACAATATAGACACTTGAAGTCCAGGTGAACAGTCTTTTTAATGATTGTAATGGAAGAGTGATACGGTAGAGTTCTCATTTTATTTAATTGTAGTCATGTTACTTTTTATATTTTTTTCCCATGAGAAGACTTTTCTTAATTGATTTTTTTTTTGGGGGGGGGCATACATTCCTAAAACATTTTCATGAATATTGTATGTAGGAATTTTAGAGTGTGTGCAATCTTGGGACCATGTTCATGTCACCTTTTTCTCTTCAGTAGGGATATGTCCTCAGCACCAACTACTCCTCCATCAGTGGATAAAGTAGACGGATTTTCTCGGAAGTCCGTCAGAAAAGCCAGACAGAAGAGGTCGCAGAGCTCCTCACAGTTTAGATCTCAAGGCAAGCCCATTGAGCTCACACCTCTGCCGCTGCTGAAAGGTAAGACCCAGAACAGGTGACACCTCCTTACTTTCCTCATTCGTCAGTGTCTGCATAGTATTTCATGTCTGTAAACTTATGTGTTATAGCGTGGAGTATTGAGAGGTTTGAGACCTAGAATTTTCCAGTATGTGACCAAGTCTACCCGCTTTACTTTTTAAAGGGCTCATCCAAAGAGACTTATACTATCAGTGAGTTTCTCCATTTGATAAAGTAGAAAACTAAATGGTAGAAATATCTGATTCTTCTTTTCCCTCCTAACATTTTTGTGTGTGTGTGTGTGTGTGTGTGTGTGTGTGTGTGTGTGTACTTGCATATTATGCACACGTGGAGGTCAGTGGACAGTTTGTGGAAGTCGGTTCTCTCTACCATGTGTGATTCAGGGATTGAACTCAAGTGGTCCCATTTGGCAGCAAGCACTGTCTGCTGAACTGTCTCATTGGCCCTATCTACGTTTTTAAATTCTTGATTTGCTTGTTGACATCTATTAATTGCACTGTCTTGGAAAGTAGACCCCAGTAAAAGAGATAGTACTACCAATTTGCCATCAAAAGAAGTGGCATATGAAAATACTGAATTTTAAAGATCAAGAAAGTAGAGCTTATAACTAATAATATGCATTTTCATTTTTACGTAATATCAATACAAATATTTAGTGATCACACTTGCATGATGTTTTAATCTTCACAGTATAATAAGAGCAAGGATTTTCAGTTCTTGGTGACAAGGTTTTATGTAGCCAAGTCTGACCTTGAACTCTGTGGCCTTGAGCCTTGAAACTGGCTTTGAGCTGCTGAGCTTTCTGCCTCTACCCCCCACATGCTGGGATTAGAGGTGTGTACTAGGCCTATCTTATACAGCAGTATGAGAGTGAGGTTTTGATGTGGGTGCTGAGTCCTGGAAAGATGGTGTATGGGGTTAGGAAGGGTGTTAGTGCTAGGGCAACTTGCCTGCATTCCTGAGACTTTGGGGTTAAGCTACAGCACTGGAGAAAGAAAGGGGAAAGGATGATCTGTCTTTGAAGTATTGAAGATGTGTTCTGGGAAGTTTTGAGGGAGAGGACACTTTTTTATTTTTTTGAGACAGGGTCTGACTATGAAGGTGGCCTGAAGCTCAGAGAGGTTATCTGCCTCTGCCTGCAGAGAGAGTATTTGCCTTCATGCCTGGTAGAAGATTTTTGGCTTAAGATTTTGCTAGGAAAAATGACACTAGATTATATGAGGTTATAGGAAAAACATGAAGGAAGGTTCTAGGAAATAACTAGAAAGGTCAGGAGATGGAACTCATTTAATCTGAAGTAGACATGGGATAGCTGTTGACATCTATATCAGGGGAAGAACTTTATTTCCAGCAAGCCCAGATTAAATGATTGAGGTTTAGAAGGAATTCTATAGCTGAATCGCTACATTTATTCCTTAAGACTCATGTAGTTACTTGAGTTGACTGAGCATTCATGAAAGGTGTGAAGAGGCATGTATGGGAAGAATTTGGACACGTCTTACTCTTATTTGCCCTCCCTCCCTCTTTGAACATGCACAATTAAAATAGGCATAAGATGTACCATTAAGCACTCTTGGGATTAAAAGTGTGCACCACCAGGCACAGCTCATTAAGCATTTTTAAGTTTTAATCAGTGGCAGGAAGTGTGTTTCCATTGTTGTGTCTATTGCAACCACCCACCTACCATCTTCTCATGTTCATTGTGCCCTGTTTCCCCGTCAGCCCCCAGCAACTTCCGTTTCTCTTTGTGCCTCTACGCGGGTCACTATTTTGAGTCATGTAATATTTGCCCTTTTGTGACTGGTTTATTTCACTTAGCATGATGTTTTAAGATGTATTCACATTGTAGCGTGTCTCAGTATTTTACTCTTTTTTAAGGCTGAGCAGTATTTCAGTATATATGTATAACAGAACATATTGTTTCTCATTCATTCATTCATTCATTCATTCAATTTAGCTGTTGTGAGTAATGCAAGCATGAGTGTGCAGGTATCTGTTGAGAGACCCCCACTTTCCTTTCTTTTGGGCACATACCCAGAAATAGAATTGCTAGCTCATTTCCTTTTGAGGCTTTGCTATGTAGTTTTTCCATAGAAGCTCTATTTCCATTAGTGTATACGGGAGCTGTGATTTCTGCACACTCTACCAGTGCTTACCGCCCCCTGTACTAGCATTCCCACGACTGTCAAGTTGTTTTGTTGGAGTTTTGATGTGCATTTGCCTTCTGCTTAGGCATGGCAAACATCTCTTCATAAGATCATTGGGCAAAAACATTTTTTTTTCTCATGCTGGAGATTTAACCCCAGGGCCCTGAATATCCTAGACAGGTGCTCTGACATTGAGCTGCATTTTACTCAGCTCCCTTTTCTAAAATGTTAAAGTTATGCCTGGTAGCATTAAAAGTTTCCTAAGAATAGATTTTGTACATTTGCATATTTTATCAGTGGAGGAGAGTTAGAGGGCAGCTGGACCAGAGACTACTTACTAGCCCAGGTCCAGACAGATTATTGACAGTGATTCTTGTGTAGTTAACATGATGTGGGGTCAGGGTGCAGCAAGGTTTCCATACTTAAGCTTCTGTGTCTCTGGAGAATAGAAGAGAGAAGTAAGGTGCAGAATTGAGAAAGGTGTGTTCTTGGGTTTTGCAGGGACTGGGAAGTGCTTAACTGAGATTCTCCTCACAGTGGATCAGCTGATTTTTTATTTTGCCTTGTAGTCTCACAAACTTCTTGGGAAGTAATTTACAGAATAGAAAGAACCTATAGGAAGAAATTCCTTTCTAGGATTATTTTTTTTGTTTTTTTTGAGACAGGATTTCTCTGTGTAGCTTTGTAGACTAGGCAGGCCTCGAACACCCACAGATCTACCTGCCTCTGACTCCCGATGCTGGGATTAAAGGTGTGTGCCATCACTGCCTGGTGAATGAATGAATATATATATATATATTTATTTATTTATTTAAAACATTATTTTAGGAAAACCCAGAATAGACCCAAATGAACTATATATAAATACTAAAGGCTAGGTATGAACTTAATTTCCTATAGTATTTCACTGACTAACTCAGAAGGCTTGTGTGAATACAGTATACATTGTGATCAGATTTTGTGAACTTCTTTTTTGTTTTTAAGGTGTGATTTTGATTGTATGTGTTAGTGTTTTACCTGAATGAATGTGTATGCACCACACGGGAGGTCTGACTACTTGGAAAACTATCTAACAGAAAATGAAAAGGAAGTTCCTGTTTTGGCTCTTTTGTGATAGTTGGGCTTCTGAAACTTGGGTCCTTGGTGTTATTATTATTGTAGAAAGCAGCACTAGCATGTGGTCCTGTGCATATGTACACAGTGGCCTGCCTTTTCCTCAGCTATGTCTAATGGATGATAGGCTGACCTTTATACATACGCGTATTTGAATCTTCTCTATTTTTATATCAAAGTGATTTTGGTGTTACCTAAAACTTTTGAACTTTGAACCACAAGGACCTACTTTAGTGGTAAGCAAACTCCCATAGAAGTTTAGTGCCTATGTGTGTGTGTGTGTGTGTGTGTGTGTGTGTGTGTGTGTGTGTGTGTGTATGTATCTATCTATCTATCTAAAATAAAGTCAAGATTTCTACCAAGATTTGAACCACACCACTAGTGGTGCATGCCTGTAACACCAGCACTTAGGAGGCTGAGGCAGAATTGTGAGTTTAAGGGCAGCCTGGCCTTCACAGTGTGAGACCTTGCTTAAAAAAGCTAGGAAAAAATAATGAAATCTCCTCCCACAGTTGCCGTAGATGCTCTTTGGACTTGCAGCAAGCATGACAGTTATGCTTAGTCAAATAAGGAGTGGAGGTAGTGTTGTTTCCTTATCCTTCCTTTTCACACCTTCATTTCCTTATTTCTTCCACTTAGACGACTTTACATGTTTGGATTTGAGGGAAATCGTTTTGAAAAGGTCTACATCTTTGAAATGAATTATATTTCATTATAATATGAAAGTGGTGTCATTATTTCTAGCTCCCCAGTTGTTTTTTAGGGTTTTTGTAGTTACTTCAGACATTTCAAGAATATGACCATTCAGCTAAAAAGAATTATTTGTCACTTTGTGGCAAAGTTCTTTCTAATGAAAACACTTTTTAGATTTTGTGGTTCTGGGAGTGAACCCAAGGCCTTATGTATGCCGGGCAGGAGCTGCTGCATCACTGAGCTGTACCCCTTCTAATAATACCCTTTCCCCTTTTATTTACATGTATGGGTGTTTGGTCTGAACTTATGTGCCACATGTGTGCAGCACCCATAGAAGCTGGAAGAGGGCTTTGGATTCTCTTGAACTGGAGTTATAGATGGTTGTGAGCTACCATGTGAATATGGAGAATAGAACCCAGGTCCTCTAGACGAGCAGTTCTCGAAAAGGCTGAGCCGTCTCTCCAGTCCCCTATATTTCTGTGCATGAGTACATACAAGTGTCTGGTGTGTGTGTGTGTGTGTGTGTGTGTGTGTGTGTGTGAGTGTACAAGTATCTGTGTGCGTCTGTGAGTGTGTACAAGTGTCTGTGTCTGTGAGTGTGTGTACAAGTGTCTGTGTGCCTGTGAGTGTGTGTACAAGCGTCTGCATCTGTGTGTACAAGTGTCTGTGTGTCTGTGAGTATGCACAAGTGTCTGTGTGTCTGTGAGTGTGTGTACAAGTGTCTGTGTGTCTGTGAGTGTGTGTACAAGTGTCTGTGTGTCTGTGAGTGTGCGTACAAGTGTCTGTGTGTCTGTGAGTGTGTGCAGGTTAGATCACACTCCACTTTATACACTGAGCCCAGAGCTTCCTGATTTGCCTGGTCTGGCTGACTAACTTTCCTCAGGGTACCCCTTCCTTCTTTCTGAGGGCTGGGATTAGAGGTGGGTCAGCCGCTTGCCTGGCATTTATGTGGGTGCTGGAGTTCTGGGAAGTATTTTATTCACTGAGCCATCCCTCTCGCCCCTAAAACCACTTAAACTTCAGTCCCAGAGATGAAGCTTGGACTTTTGTTTTTAGAGTGACAGTTTGTAAGAACTTCCACCTTACCACTTAGATCTAGTTTTGTGCCTTTGTAATGACTGGGTTATCTTCTAGATCTTTCTTGTGGCGTGTAGGGTAGGATGTGCAGATGATTACAGGTTTGTTAATGGGCTAGAGTGTTGGGATGCCTGTGAAAAGAGCAGGTTTTCACAGGGTTCGAATCTGATAGTGTAGTTTCTCATTGCACGTGCCCATCGGGCACAGTGTTGTGCAAGAGAAGGCTGTGCTGGCCCCTGAGTGTTGGAGCTTGTCCACAAGTCGTGTTATCTTGGACCAGGGAGTTCCTTGCAAGCCTTCTCTCCTGGTTTATAGTGTGAGGGTGGCACAGCTCAGTGGCCATGCCATGTCATTGAGGGCTACCTGTTAGCCCTGAGCTGTAGGCCACCTGTGAGCAATATGTCAGTGTTAAGATGCTTTCTGTGGAAAACCTTGAAGTGGAGTTTCTTAAAATGGTGAAACAAGAGTATGGTTTTACAGTTTCAAACCTTTTTCAACCCCAATTTGTGAATGTTTTGAATTTGCTCGAATAGCTATCCTGGACGTTTTTGGATTTTTCAACTGTTACTGGTGCCTTGCCATATTATTGAGAGCAAGCCTTTTAAAAAGAAGATTTTTGTTTTATGTGTTCATTCATATGTATGTATGTGTATGCGCATGTGTGTACCATGGAGGATGTGTGGAAGTTAGGATAGTTTGTGGGAGAGTTCTCTCCTTCCACCACAGGGTTCCCCAGATTGAACTCTGGTCATCAGGCTTGGCAGCAAGCACGTTTACGTGCTGAGCCATTTTGCCTGTCCCTCTTAACTGTTTTTAAATGGAAGAATTTCATAATACTTCAAACAGATACCTAATATAAAACAAATTGAGAGTCATTGATTTTTATACCATCGTTTGTGATGTGTGTTTTTTAGGTAGCTACGTGTGTGTGTGTGTGTGTGTGTGTGTGTGTGTGTGTGTGTGTTTTAAAAAATAGCTATGAATTTTGCTAAGAGTATGTACAAGTTGGCACACTGAAGTTCTGTATTACTGGAGAAAGCATGGAAGTATCTTATTTTTCAGGGAAGGAATGATAAAGACTTTGCTTAAAATCAAGTGCCAAGCTGTATTATTTTCAAGTGTGAAAGATAACATTAGTTTATTTGCTTTTAGATAAAAGTATTTTTCCCTTCTTACTTTTTTAGGTTTGTTTTTAATTATATGCATGTTTGTGTCTCTGAGTGTGTGTGCACAATTGTTGGAGACCAGAGATGGTGTTAGACTTTCTGGAGCTGGAGTTTGAGAGAGTTAGGAGCCACTCAGTGTGAATACTGGGACCCAAATTCAGGTCCTTTGTAAGAGCAAAAAAGCACTCTCTTACCCACTGTTTCTGGGAGCATTTTTTTTTTTAATATATTCTAATTATTTACTTCTGTGGCATGGAGAATTATCATACAGAGAAGAAGTAGAAAATAAGAGTTTGTTCATAACTTACGGCTTAAAAGTAGAGTATTAGTTTGCATTCATACTCATTTCTATGATGTCTGATAAGCACAGGCTGAGTATTTCTTAACTGTTCAGATTTTGGATTTTGGAATGTTAGTATCAGTCATCCCTTGAAGAAGACAGTGATTAGAAGTTTTGTCTCCTGTCTCTCTGTGCAGCTGAAAAATCTGAGTAAAACATTCAAGGTTTATTTTTGGAAAAGTCTAGTTGTAAACTTTCTATTGAAAATTAAGAATGAACTTCTTAGCCAGGCATGGTGGCGTGTGCCTTTAATACTAGTACTTTGGAGGCAGAAGCAGGCAAATCTCTGAGTTTGAGGCCAGCCTGGTCTACACAGAGAAACCTAGTCTTGAATAACAAATCAAACTAAAAGAACTTCTTGGATTGGAGACATTCTAGGTTATTCAACACCTTCTTCTGACCTCTAGGCACTAGGAATGCATGTGGTGCACATACATACATGCAGGTGAAACACTCATACACATAAAATACATCTAAAAAAATCCAAAACCACACACTCCAAAACTTAAGAACTCAACTTGGTCTGATAGGAAACAATTTAAAACCTTTGAAAGTACATTGAGGAAAAAACAGACTTCAAAAAAGTTACTATTGAAAAGAAACATGTTTAGATAAAAATAATCAAAACCTTTTGCACTCTGGTTAGTGCAGATAGTTCTTGTCTAGTCAACTTCCACAAAGCAAGTGCTGATGCGTTAAGCTCTATGCTCTGCTTCCTTCATTACTGGGATTTCGTGTTTATTTTTTCTGACCAGATGGTAGAGATGGTGATCCAACATTCATTCAGCCCTACCCTTCTCAGCCTTCCAGGTGGGCATAGTCTCATCTGGGGGTAACTGCTTCTGTCTGTGCCATTGGTCATTTAAGGTTATCAGAGTGTCGGCATTGGTAATTGAAATTTTGATCTGTGGTTGTGGTTGTTGAGGCAGCTGCTGACTTGGGCTCTCATCTTGGTTTGCCTCATCTTCTTTGCCACTTCTCCAGGCTGTCTTTGGCATGGAAGGCTTCTGTGGAATTACAGACAGTAGCTCCTTTGCACACTCCAGGTCTCTGCTCTACCTTGTTTTCCTGCAGTCCGATTGTCAGCGTCCTCCATCAATTCTCCCTGCACAGGAGGGTTGGGATCTTGTGGTAGAGACCCATGGAGGGGATGTCTCTACAATAAATAATAGGTGGGACCCTCCTTTCTCAGGAAGGGCTTGGCCTTTGGGAGAGTTGCCTCTCCCTTTTCTCTCACTTTCATCATTAATGAGATCTACTGGAAGTGCAAAAGGACCTGTAAGATTGGCAAACATGGATATCTCCTACTCTCCCTCCTACTCTCTCTCTTGGACAGCCCTGTTATTTTCTGGAGTTATTCTTCTAGACCGGAAGTCTGGCATACACATATTAGAAGCCAAAAAGGAAGACTTGTCTTCGTTCTGTTGATGAATGTCACCCATCCTTTGAAAAAAAAAAACTTTTAAGTCCTAAAACCTTTTTACCCTGCTAGCAGGTGCTACCGGCATGAGGCCACAGCTCCCTGGGCTGCTGCCTCTGGTGTCTTGTTCCCTGTGAGCATTGCCGAGAGCTGGGGCTGGTGGCTGCTGGGCTTTGGTGCTGGTGCTCACAGTTGGAGTGATGCTTAATGGCTGGCTCTGAGAAGTGGCTGTGGTAAGGTTGCTCACGGCTCTTAGGTCTACTCTTGCTTCTGATGGAAAACTTCCATTCCTCCAAAATTACACTGTTAGCTTGCCGTAAACCATAAGTCCTAGCATGACACTTGATTACCACACATTTTATGTGTTGTATGGGTTATGTTCCGTGAAAAAGAAGCATAGGAGACCATAGTTTACAATGTGTTTTAATTAGCCAGAAAGATGGACTACTTCCTGGACCTGTTACACAGCTTTAAGCAGCTACTGTCAGCTCTGGAGTTCACAGCAGGAGCAGGAGGAGGTGGGTATGAAATTATAGTAATGCAGTGTGGACTGAGACTAACTTTTTGTAGTTAGGGTTTAATAATGGGCTTTCCCCTCTCTCTTTCTCTCTCTCTCAGTTACTAGGTCTTACTTGCTCAAAGCTCAAAAAAAAGGAAACTTTTTTTTTTTTTTTTTTTTTTTTTTTAAATAATCCTGGCTGGCCTTGAACTTGTGATGGATCCCCTTCAGCTTCTTCACTATTAGGATTATGGGCATGTAGTAGTACATCTGATTTAAATACTGTATTTTTATGTGCCCTTGCGTATCTTTAGTTATCAGTGGGATCTTATATAAGCTGTGCTTATGTTTCTAAACTTTGATACATGTTGACTTTTTATAAAGTTTTTACATGTAAAGTGGACACGTGTAGCTTACATCTAGGTTCTTTAAGGGTTAGTTAGTTATATGTGAGATATCTTGGAGATGAAACCTAAGTCTAAACATGAATTCCTGTTGTTTCATTAATAACTTGTAAACATAGCACATGAGTAATCTTAGTTAATACTTAGAGAGCACTTGTGTTTTGACTGCCATCCAAATGTTGAATAAGGTCAGGTGGAATTTTCCATTTGTGACATCATGTTTGTACCCTCAAATTTGTGGTTTGTAGTGGTTTGAATGTCAGAGTGTTAGAGTATGGATCCTCAGTCTCAGGTCTTCGCTGGAGGCTCATGGATTTCCATCTAGTTGGGACCTTGGACAGTTTCCATCTATTGGGGCTGTATACAGTTACAAGAGCTCCCTAGAATCACAGAGTTCTCCTGGGTAGACCTTAGTTTTCAAAGAAAGAATTTGTTGCTTTTAGCAGATTCTCCCAGACTCAGCCCTTCAGTCCTTACTTCCTCTTTTAGACTGAAGTGTTGAGAATTAGTGTTGGTATTTTGTTTTGAGTATTGTGTTAGTTGATGTGCATGTTATGTGTAAAACATTTCAAGCTGTAAAAAGAATTAATTATTGCATAGGTCTTTCTAGGATGTAACTGAGACTGGTCTATGAACGCTGAAGTACCCAGTGAATGTGAGCTGGTTCCTTTATATGTAGAACTTTCTTCCTTGACTGCTGCTTACCATTCTTCAAGTTTTACCTCAAATGGGCCTCTTTAAAGTTTCTGTTACCCTATTGCTGTCCCCTCCCCTACCTTTTTTGTGGAGGCAGGTTCTCCCATAGCTCAGGCCGACTACAAGCTTCCTATGTAGTTGAAGATGACCTTGGATTCCTTATCTACACCTCTTAAGTGCTGGGATTATATGGTTTTTGACAGTCTCATGTAGCTCTGGGTGACCTTGAACTTATGCTGATCTTGTAGCCTCACCCTGAGTTTTGGGATTGCTGCAGTGAGCCACCATGTGTACCTTCCTATTATTTCTTATGATCTGAAAGTTGATCTTTGTTAATTTGTTGTCTGCCTCCTTTCATGCTTAAAATAATTTTTGGTATAGGAACCTTGTTTCTTTTCTATCAGTGGTTGTTAGAGACTTATACATAATTGACATTCAGTAAGTATTTCTTAGTAATTGTGAACATTGTTAGTTGATGTATAGATTGCTAACTGCCTGAAAAGTAGTAGTAAGACTCATGTTTGTTTTTTCTTCCTAAATAGTGAAATAAGAAAACCAAGCTAGCTTTAATAAAGCTGAGATTTAATACAAATTTTACTATATTCTTGTTACCAATTTATGAACCTACTTGATGAAACCTTTTACAAAATCTTTTAAAAAAGATTTATTTTACTTTATGTGTGTAAGTGTTTTGCCTACATGTATGCATGTTTTTGGTGTCCGTGGAGGTCAGAAGAGGATGTCTCATCCTCTAGAACTTGAGTTAGAGATGGTTGTGAGCTGCCATGTGGATCCTGAGAACTGAACCTGAGTCCTCTCTAAGAGGTTTGAACTGCTGAGCCATCTTTCCAGGCTTGAAATATCATCATCATCATTATTATTTTCTGTTTGTTTTGTGAGACAGGGTTTAAGGTGTGTGCCACAATGTCTGGCAAACCCATTTTATTTTTAAAGGATCAAATTTGAGTGCTCACTTAAAGCTCTGAGCATGACTTTGTAATGGTGATCTAAATGTTTCGGGGTGAAAAGAGCAGCAGTATCTTCTGGAGAGAAGAGGATGTGTATCTCATGTACCACAGACTTAGAGCGCTTTTACTGATTCATCAATTTGTGCTGCAGAAATGCAAATGAAAGTACAGAAAAAGACTTTCTCTGCTTGTCTTCGGGACCACCCATAGGCTGATTAGACCACCAGACTCCTTTATATGGCTTAAGGGAGAGCAGCGTAGCTGAGTGTTACGATGGGCTTCCATAAAATTTACATTTTCTATTGATGTCTGTTTATACTAGTGATTAATCTTTGTAGTGCTTGTAAAAGATCAGTACAAGTTTTGTGTTATTTTAAGGAAAGGGCTAGGATGGTTCTTTGGTTTGCAAAGATATCCCTTCTAATTAAGATAATCATTTCAATATTTTGTGGTTGATTTTTTTTCCTTCAAAACTATGGGATTTTATTTTTGTGTTACAGTAGACCTAAGCATGTAGTGAAAAATCTTCATTGAAAAATATAATTTGGGAGCTTTTTTTAGTCAGTAGGAGGCCTCCCTCAAGTAAGAATGTAGGTATGGGTGTCATATGTACTTGGATTGAATTCTGGCTCTATTCCTTGCTGGTATTTGACTTTTCTACCTTGTTTTTCCTCCTTGAAATTGGGGGAGTAATAGGACCTATTTGATAGAGTCAGATTAAATGCCCAAAGTGTTTGGTTCAGTGCTGGACACACTGTAGGAATTGCAGATGATTAAGTGTTAGAATTATCAGAAAAAGTGCACAATGGAAACATATTTATCGGTGTCCTCAGTTGACATACCTTTAATACATTACGTGAATTCCATTTAAGGAAGGAAAACAATGGCACATATAGAGCTGTGAGAATTAGGCTTAAGAGCAGAATGAAGAACTGGTCTCCACATGGAATAGTCTCCACATTGTTATTATCGCAGCTTCTCAGTTTGGATAAGCACCTACAACGGCTCATAGAGTTACCTTCAATTCCACTAGTGGACACTTAGAAGGCAAAATTATCATTGGGTACTAGGGCAGGCTCTCAAGTTGAACTTATCTGGGTAATTGCTTACTTTAATCAGTAAATATAAATCGAGAGCTCCCTTTGTATTTGGGCTGTCAGACAAATCCATAGAGATGCAAGTACACAAGCACAGGCATTTAGGAAAGGGATACTTGCAGAATTAAACACCTGGGCATTTAGCAGCACTCATTCTTTGTACCTCCTCTGTCTCTGGCCCATCTACCAGTATACACTTGGCCAGGGAACAGCTTTGTTTTAGACAGAACCTTTGCTTTGGGTTTTAAGCCACCATAGTTTTGTAGAATTTTGTTTTGAGCCTGAGGGAGGCAGGAGGAGTCCAATGAGAAAACATCTTAAACATTTGCTTTATTGAGCTTTTTGAGGTTGAGACAAAGTCTGATTGAGAATTTTCTCAGTGTAAGCAGTATCACGTGTCACAGGTGGCTCTTAGTTGATTGGTGTTTGTAGAAGGCCCTGGATCCTCTCAAAAGTCCAATTTTTTCTTTTGTTTTCTACAGACTGACACTCTTTTGAGCAAAGTTTAGAGCTTTTATCAAATTCTCAAAGGAGTTCTCCAAAGGCTAAGAACTGCTCCTGCTCTCTCTTTCTGTGTTCGTGTGTATGTGTGTGCTCATGCTTGTGTATATGTATGTGTTCCTATGTGTGTGCATGAGTGTGTGCATTTTGCCAGTGAGGAAAATTTGTCATATAATCCATCTCTAAACAGGGGAATCTCATACCTAGATGTTTCCTCTCTTGTATGTCTTAGGATCCTGAGTTTTAATTCATCTTAACAGTGAGTAGAATTATAAAATGTGTTGTAATTGTTATCATTATTATTATTACTAATTGTTTCTAGAAGGTATTTGAAGGTAGAAAGCACTGAATGATTATTACATGGTTACTTAGAGATTTTTTTTTTTTAACGCAGCACTGACTAGCACAGTCTAGAACTTGCTATATAGATCAGGCTGGCCTGGAACTCACATTCATTGTGTGGGCATCATGAAAGACATACTTTACATTGATGTCAGGTTTTAATTAATCCAGGGATAGTTGTACCTGGAATACAATCTTAAAAGGGTCATGGATTTGCTGTCCTTTTAGGAAAAGTGCTGTCTGTTAAATAAGGAAGTACTATCTCTGGGATTAGACTCTTGGCCCAGGAAGCATGCCTGGCATGTCCTAGGAGGCAGGACAGGAACACAGGGTGGGTTCAGGCTCCTGAGAGGCTGGTTGTGTGGTAGCAGTGCACAAATCACAGCTGTTGCCCTTCTTGCACAGAATAGATGCACAGCACTTTGAGTGGTCTGAAATCAAGCATCATAAGAACAGAAAAGAAGAATAGTATATTGTGAGGACAAGAAGACTAGTTTTAAACCTTTTTCTCATCCTGTTAATGTTTCATAAACATATCCATCAAAAAGATTGATACTTACGCCTGATTTATGAACAAAAGTCAAAATGAGTTGAAAACAGATTAGCACAGGGGACTTTGAAAGGAAGTTTCAGGGTCTTGTCTTTCATGCAGTCTTCTGTCCATCCATTCATCTACATGCTTTGCCCCTTTATCAGCATCTACAGTGGATAGAACTAGCTAGTGGTTTGTTTGGTTTTGGTATTTTGTTTTTAAATTTTGAGATTATAATACACTTAAATTTCTCCCTTCCCTTTCCTCCCTCCAAACTTTCCTGTATACCCCTCCCTGCACTCCTTCAAACTCATGACCTCTTTTTTTTCTTTTAACTTGTTATTATTGCATGTATATATGTATATGAGTATACATGCATATTACTAAATATAACCCGCTGAGTCCATGTAATGTTACTTGTATGTGTTTTCAGGACTGACTGTTGGCACTGGGCAACCCCAGCTCTTCCCTGGGGAGGACCACCTCTCACTCCCACCTTCCCTTAGTTGCCTGTCCTGGGGAGGACCACCTCTCACTCCCACCTTTCCTTGTTGCCTGCGGTTCTCTGTATAGGGTTGAGGCCTCCTGGGCTAGTTAGTGCTTAAAAAATAAAAGTCAAAATTGTTTTCCTCCAGAGCACAGTGGCACATGAGTGGTACATTCTTATAAATAATCTCAGTACTTGGGAGGTTGAGGTGGAGGGATCAGGCCAGCTTTTGCTACGTAGTGAATTCTGGTTCATCCTAGACTAAATGAGACTTCAAAAAAAAAGATAATAAGGGGCTGGAGAGATGGCTCAGTGATTAAGTGCACTTGCTGTTCTTGGACAGGATCTAAGTTTGGCTCTCAGCACCCATGTTGAGTGGCTTACAACCACCTGTAACACCAGTTCTAGGGGATCTGATGGCCTCTTCAGGGACCCTAATACATGTAAATAAAAGAAAAAAAGAAGTCTTAATGTTCACCTTGATATATCCTGCCAGCATGAAAATTAGAATACTAAATATATATCTCAGAGTTGCTGATGTCCTTTTTAATTAATCACTTTTAAGTTATTATTGTGTGCGTGTGTGCATGTGTGCGTGTGTGTGTGTGTGTGCATGTGTGTGTGTGTATGTGTGCATGTGTGTGTGTGCATGTGTGTGTGTGTGTGTGTGCATGTGTGTGTGTGTGTGTGTGTGTGTGTGTGTGTGTGTGTGTGTGTGTGTGTGTGTGTTTTACACCATGTAAATGGAGACCAGAGACAGTTTTGTTGAGCTGGTCGTCCCTCCACCTTTGCATTGGCTTGAACTCGGCTCACTCGGCTGGCAGGTGCCTTTCCTGCTGCACTGTCTCACTGTCTCTTCTTTGTTTTGTTTGTTTCTTGAGATAGGGTTTTGCTATATATCCCAGTCTGGCCTGGAGTCACAGACTTCCTGTCTTAGTGCTGGGATGGCCGGCGGACTCTACCATGCCACACTATTGTGTCCTATGGTTTTAGTTCTCACCTTTCAGCTTTGGGACTGTGCCACTTAGTCCTGTCAACCTGACACACGCTGGAGTCATCTGGGAAGAGGGATCCACGACCGAGAAAATACCTCCATTGGATTGGCCTGTAGGCCAGTCTGTAACACGTTCCTGATTAGTAATTGGTGTGTGAGGGCCCAGTCCACTGTGGGCGGTGCCACACCTGGGCAGCTGTCCTGGGTTGTATGAGAAAGCAGGTTGAGCAAGCCTTGAAGAGCAAACCAGCATGCTCCTCCATGGCCTCTGTTTGAGTTCTTGCCCCCCCCCAGTGCCAGCCCCGATTGCTGTCCTGACTTCCCTCAGTGATGGCCTGGAACCTGTAAGCCACATAAACCCTTTCTTCCATGGGTTGTGTTTGGTCATGGTACTTCATTGCAGCACAGAAAGCAGACTAGGATAGGGACTAATCTTTAGGTTATCAGTAACTCTATCACAGCGCATCCATCCATCCATCCATCCATCCATCCATCCATCCATCCATCCATCCATCCATCCATCATCTATTTTTGTGGTGCTATAAGTACCCTGCACTGGAGCTTTTCTCCTAAACTGTGTTGTCAGCATCTTGTGCTCAGAGGCATTAACAATGCATGCTAACAAACCCATACAAAAGCATTGCTGTTTGTAATGGTGACCATACATTGCTTAGAAAAAATGTGTTAAAGTGTCTTCTGGCCACAACGCAGCCACAATACTTAAAGCTCACTGCAGGCATTATCTGTGGAAGACCTGCACAAGATCAGGCCTGTTAACCTTCCATTATATGTGGGGGAGGGGCACCCCCTCCTTGATGGATTATGGGCTGGTATTTGATGGTTGCTGGGGGAAGGGTAGCATTTTTTCTTTGGTGGTGAAGCCACTGATAAACATCCCCACCCATGTTCATGCAAGTAACCAAAATTAAACTTTTTTGTTTTTTGTCTTTGTTTGTGTATACATATTTGTGTCTGAGTGCAGGTGTGTGCTTGCCTTGTATTGATGTGGAGGTCAAAAAATAACCTTGGGTTGGTCAATGGGGGGAAGGGGAGGGATGACCAGTTTATTATGTACGTGAGTGAAATTGTAAAGATTTAGAAAGGACACCTTAATCAAAAGCAAGTGATAATGGGAATTTAAAACACAATAGCCTCAAGTTCGGATGTAGCTGAACCTGGGGGGGCCGGGGGGGGAGAGGAAGCATCTGTAAGTTTTCTGTTGTACAGATCCTAGTTGGAGCATTTGGTTGCTGAGCAAATACAGCTCAGTTAGTTCTGTAAGACTTGTACAGAGCTATATCTATTATGTTTTGATCACGATTTGGTGCTGTTAAAGATAGTTCTTCTAAACTGGAGTTTATTTGAAGTTTTCTGGTTTAGTAGAGGATTTTGGAAATGAGGTACTTTAAGAGTAATTTATGTGTTGTTTGTACACATGCGTGCTATGGCTTACATGTGGAATCAGATAACAACTGTGTGAGTAGATTCTCTCTTCTTCCCACTATGTGTTTTCTGTATTTTGCTAGTCCTATATACTTTTGTCTTAGGAATGCTAGACCATACTTAAACTCTTGAATTAAGGTGAGGTTTCCATGACACAAATTTAAAAATTTTGTCATAGTAACATGTTTGCCATGTTGTCATAAAAGGAGTCTGCATGACCTCGCTAACTCAGTTCTTCCAGGGACTTTGAATTCTAGTGAAATATTCTAGTGGGTTGTGGAATTCAACTCTTTTTTTTTTTTAAAACAAAAAAACAAAACAACAACAACAACAACAAAAAAACCTTTTGAGTCCTATGATGGACCAGACATTCTCCTGGAAATGTAGTGTTAGGCAAACAGCATGGGTCTGGTCTCTGCTCTTGCAAGTGATGGATAGTTATCAGTACATACAGAATTCTGGCAGTGATGAGTTCTGTTGGGAAATTAAGGGGCTTCATGGAGGAAGGACTATTTTTGTTGAGATCTAAAGGTGGAAGTAGATTGATGAGATTCTTTTTATTTGAGACAGGGTCTCATAACTTACTGTGACATTGAAGCTGGCCTTGAACTCCTGATCGTCTTGCCTCCATTCCCAGTTGCTGGGATTGTAGTCAGATATTACTACACCCGACTGAGATTTGTCTTCTAAAAAAGGCCATTAGGACCAGAAATGACATTGGATGTGGTTATTGAAGTTGTTAGGAGCCAAATCATGTAGACTACAGAGTTTGTCTTTATCCTTAGGGTAGTTGTATGCCCACAAAATACATAACTCACCTATAGAACCTCCTGTAGGCAGGAGTGATAATGTTTTCCCTTTACTTTTCTATGTTTTTGTGGTGTGTATGTGTATATGTGTGGTTGGTTGATGGGAGATCTTGGCTTAATAGCATGATAATTTCTTTGAGATAGTCTTATTGTTGGGGTTGAAATTTATTAAAGTTTTTTTTCACTTTTTAAAAATGGTATACGGGGTCCAACCTGTTGTCTTATGTGTGGCAGGCAATTGCTCTACCTCTGAGCTGCATCCTTAGCCTGGAGTTGGTATTTAAAAAGTTGTCATAATATTCTATTTGTCATGTTTTATGGTATTAAGGTTTCTTTGAAAATAAATCAGTTAATGATTGCTTTCTAAAAATAGTGCAATTTTTAATCTGAAACTATAAACAAACCATGTCCTTATAACATTAAGCCCAATCTATAATTTTAATTTTATGTTGTGTTGATGCTACCAAGTCATTATACTGGATGCTCTTAGATTTCTTGTGGTGGTTTTTGTAATTTTGTTTTTGTTTATTGAGAAAGGGTCTTACTCTGGGCAGTCCTCAGATTCATTTATGGCAATTGTCAGCTTCCTGAGTGCTGAAACTGTAGACAAGAGCCATCATACTGGCCTCAGTGCTTTCGTTCACTTTAGCCACTTCTTGGAATAATGAGGGACATGGTACAATAGTTAATTCATTTTGAAAATAAAGGTTTTAGAGGATTAGAACTAGACTTTTTTTGTTTGTTTTGTTTTAAGAACTAGAATTACTGTTAGCATCTGTCTTAGGGATTCTATTGCTACAATGAAACACCATGACCAAAAATCAAGTTAAAGAGGAAAGGGGCTCAAGCAGCACAGGAACCTGGAGGCGGGAATTGATGCAGAGGCCATGGAGGAGAGCTGCTTACCACCTTGGCCTTGCTCCTCATGACTTGCTCAGCCTGCTCTTTTTTTTTTTTTTTTTTTTTTTTTTTTTTAACAGAACTTGGGACCACCAGCTCATGGGTAGCACCCTCTAAATGGCCTGGGCCCTCCTCATCAATCACTAATTAAGAAAATGCCTTACATGCTTGCTTACAGCTCAGTCTTATGGAAGCATTTTCTCAATTGAGGCTCCCTCTTTTCAGATGACTTCAGCTGGTGTCAAGCTGACATAAAACTAGCCATAGAAGCATCCAAAGAAGTTCACTCAGTGAGACCGTAAATAGCAGTAAACCACAGCTAGGCAAAGTAGTAAATATTGTGCTCCTAAGATTATTGTACAGTTTAGAAATAACTGAGGTTTCAGATACAACAGAGTGAAAAAGTTAACTTAATTCTAAACTCTTCAATCATAGCCATGTGTTGTGGAATACACCTTTAATCCCAGCACTTGGGAAGTGGAGGCAGACGGATATCTGTGAATCCTGGGCTAGCCTGGTCTACATAGAGAGTTCCAGGTCAGCTAAGGATACATAGTGAAACCCTGTCTCCCCTCTCCCCATTTTTGTTTGTTTGTTTATTATTTATTTATTTTTGGTTATAACAAAAATTGTAAAGTCTTTTCTGTGAAGATAGTCCATGTGTGAGTGCTCTCCTGCTGGCATTGGAACTGGATTTTTAACACTTTACTGGAGGTAAAGAGATCACCTGACATCATTTCAAGCTCTGACCTTTGGAAGAATCTAACCAGGTAATTAAAAGGACCACAGAATTTGAGCTTTTGACAGTCAGTGCCTATGTGGTTAGTGGGTTTTAGAATGACTTTAGTCATGTGTGTGCTTAGTCAGAGTGCATGCCTATGAGTTCGAATCTATACTTGATGTTAAAATAATCTTTAAAGGTTTATTTACCAATATGTCAGACACAGAGCAAGCATGTGAGTGAGCATGCTTCCATGTATGCCATGCTGTGCATATGGACATGCAAGGACAACTTTTGATTCAGTTCTCTGTTTGCTCTAATGTTGCTGTTGACTGTATTCATTCCTGTGTAGTCCAAGCTAGCAGCCTCTGCCTTTGCCTTCCATGTCACTGTAGGAGTGCTGAGATGACAGACAGACTCTACTACATCTGTCTGTTCTTTTATATTGTTTCCAGGGATTGGATGTAGGTTGTCAGGTTTTCACAGCAAGAGTTTTACCCATGGAGCTGTCTTCCTGAATTTGGATGACATATTTTTTTTCACACTTTAGTTAATGGTTATTCGTTTTGTATTAATGTAGTACATTCCCTCCTTCCAATCCACTTTCTCCAAAGTTGTTTATTTGCTCTTTTTTTTTCTCAAGAAGTAATTTCTCCACGAGAGTATTTGATACTGCTTTGATACTGTCCATAAATGTGAGGAAATGTGATTTGTCTCTTTCTTGGTGGGCTAGTCATGAAGTTTTGTCTGACTCATTTGGAGAACATGAGTGGTTGATAACGTCCTCCAAAAGTGTGGTGAGTTGTGAGGACTGTTGTGAGTTAGTATAGCTCACATTAAGAATACTGGTAAATGTCATGTGTAAGTAATATATTTATATGTAATAAATGTTACATATAATAGTAGCTGTCTTTTTGTTACCATTTATTTATAGATGATATTTATTACCTGATCTTATGACTTGGTTCTCAGTTGGATTTTGTGAATAATACCTTTTTGTGTGTTGTGTTTTGAAATGTGAGTGTTTCTTAAAACCTATTTAGTCTTATTGACTACATCAAGTAAAATGATAAATTACTATATAACATTTGCTTAGTGAGCTTTACAAAGTGTTTAAAAAGAATTTTTGGGTAACATTTGGAGGCTGTCAAAATTAGTACATCACTGAACCTAAAGACTAGTCTAGCCAAGCGTGAGCTCACTGTGTTATGACAGATGTTGAAGCATTGTGTTCACCTGTCTTCTCCAGCTGGTGTGGCAAGTTGGAGTGGGTAGAGACTTAGGAATTGGATGTGTGTCATGACACTGGTTATCATCATGGTGAAGTGGCAGAGGGCACTGCTGGTGGTTGCCAATTATAGTTAAATAGTTAGTGGGTGCTACCTGGGCAGAAAGAAGTAGCTATTATCTGAATGCTGTATGTTAAGTGGGAACCTTGAAGCGTCTTTAAAAAAATCTAACCAAGTTTTTAGGAGTTGTGCAAAAGCATCTTTGCAGCAGGTGTCCTAGAATATGTATTTCATGTGTTAAATTTTTCATCATCTGTGAATTTTTACTTAGCTATTTTTATAGAAACTAGGATTTGAGCACGTGGTAATTTTGATTAGCATTAAACCTTCATTTAGTTGAATACACTTAGATGTTTTTTCTTTCTTCCCTCTGAGAAGTTACAGTTATTACAGTGTCCACTTGTAATGAGAATTGTTAAATGTATGTGTCCTTGACCTGTCTTCAGTTCCTGCCAAGATGAGAAAAGGCATTCACGCTGTTCATTTTGTCCTTTTTCTTTGGACATATGACCCCAGACAAAGCCTGTTTGCCCATGGAAGAAGTGATGTGTGGAGTGTCTTCAGCAGTACTGACAGCTGGTAGGGGCCTGGTGATGGACAGTGGTCAGGTTCTGTCTTTGTGGTCAGGGTCCAAGGCCACTCTTGCCAGTGTCTATCCGTTGTCGCTGAGGAGAAAAGCAGTTCCTCGTGTGAGTCAGTGCTGACTTTTAGTCCAGCATCTCTTTGTATGTCTTCATTTTCTTGTACTGCTTTCACAGTGCCTGCTGTAGGTGTGGAATTAATTAATTAAGACAGGGAATTATGGTTGTGATCTGCTTTGGTTAGCTTGAGAGGTGGTGTTTTGGCAGAGTGCAGTCTGAAAGGCCTCTGGTTCTCAGAGGTTGCTAAGTGCTGTGCAGGGTCCTGGGTGGAAGTTTTCTGTTCTGGTTTTGTTCTCCATCTCCTCAGCTGTGAATGAGGCTGTCAATGCCTGGGAGATGCAGGCTAAGCACTTAATGAATGAGTGTGGCAGTGTGCATATATCAAGATTTGTGGGGTCTTTATTGGCTAACATTTATTTGATTGCCCTGAGGAACAGATACAGTATACAAGCCTTAAGTAATCTGATTGCAGCCTCGGGAATAAAACCAATTCCATTTCCTGTCACATTGTGGCTTAGGCTGGGCAGAGATTTGCTGTTCCACAAGAATTGCTGCTAAGATTGAATTGGAACCTCTCAGCTTTTTTCCATGAAACGTGCTACAGGGGAACAAGGATGGGACATAGGGCTGTGTGGCATGGGCTTCGTGGGTTGGCATGGGGTCAGAGAGTATGGTATTCTGTTCCCTTCTCTCTTTCCCTTTTTGAAACAGGGTCTTTCTTTGTAGCCCTAGCTGTCCTGGAATTCCATGTAGATCAGGCTGGCCTAGAACTCACAGAGATCCACCTGCCTCTGTCTCTTGCTAGGATTAAAGGTGAGTGCCACCATGAAGCCTGGTTTTCCTTCTATTCTGGGGTCTCAGTTGCACCAGGAAAGATGACTCTAAAAAGTTTTCACTCTGGTTTTATCTAGTTTTCCTCCCACCCATGCTTTTTCTTTATTCATATAGATAACCAGTCTCTTTACTGTTTGTTTGAGATGTGCTCAAGAATTATTATTATTATTATTTTTGTTTTTAGATTTAATTTCTTAGGAGTGTTTGCCTGCGTATCTGTATGTGCACATATGTGCGTCTGGTGCCATAGGGGTCAGAGGAATGTGCTGGATTTTCTGGAATTACATTTGCAGATGGTTGTGAGCCAGCAGCATGTAGGTGCTGGGAATTGAACCCAGGTCCTCTGCAAGAGCAGCAAGCGCTTTTACTCCCAGCTCAGGGGAATTTAAAAGCTGCGTTCTAGATGTAAGCAGGTGCAATTAAAAAGGGAAAGTTTGAGTTTGCAGTTATAGGACTCCCTCCTTCCTGTCTCCTGTCTCCCAAGGCTCCACAGTCATTACACTTACTAATTAATATATAGGGAGCATTTTAAGTGATCTAGGCCTTCATTCCCTTGAGTGAGGTTAAGAAGTAGAAGGATTTGATGGATTTTCAATCTTTTTTGTTTGCTTTTTTTATTTTCATTGAGATGTATTTATTTTTCCTTCTATGTGTATGGGTGTTTTGTTTTCGTGTATGTCTGGTGCAAAATGTGCCTGCAGTACCTGAAGAGGCCATAAGTGAGTGTCAGATCCCCCTGGAACTTAAGTAAGAGACAGTTGTGAGCTGTTGGTGCTGGGAATTGAAGCCAGGTCCTATGGAAGAGCAGTTAGTGTTTTTATCACGGAGTCACTCCCCAGTTCCCTCCCCCTCTTTTTGAGAGAGGGTCTTGCTCTATCCCAGGCCAGCTTGGCCTTGAACTCATCCAATACTGCCTTACCCTTCTAAATGTAGCCACCACATAGAGGTGTAAGCTGCCACACCCAGCTGGTTTTCTATATTTCTAGGCATCAGGCACACATTTATTTGGTTATTTTTTTTTCTTTTTTCTTCTTTTTTTCCTATGGAATTAATTTTCAAAGCTGTTTGCTCTTCTGGATATAGTTCATGAGCCTCAGCCTTTTCTTGCTCTCTGGACCTGAAGATGATGGGTGTGTAAGTGAATTGACCTGAGGGGCCTGTCTTTGGTGAGTGCATCTGTAGAAACAATACTCAGAATCTGTCTCCAGGTGTTTTCTTTCCTTCTGGACAGTCACTTTCACATGTCAGATATAAACCAGTCTCTGTACTCCAGTGACTACTCATTTAACTATCCAAAGTGCCCAAAAAGGCAATTTCCCCCAGTCATTAAAAAGTGAGGTTTCCTTTTTGGTGTGTTCGTTGTTTTTAGAGGGAGAGTGAGGTCTTTTACAGCTGTCACTTTCTCTTTTGGTGAACTCAAAGTTGTGCCACCTGGCAACTCTGAAAAGAAAGCTGATCTAAAAGACTGAAGGAAACTGTTAACAGTTCTCCTCTGGGGAATGGGAGCAAGAGGTTTCTCTTTCCACGGTGACACTGACATAGTCATTAAAATGTGGTGTAGTAATATTTCTTAGATCTGACTGCTTTCCAGTGTCCATGAGCATTGATGGGACACTGGTGATCAAACTGAGTCTTTGTACAGTCACTTCCATTGTGACATATGATACAGCTTTTCAGTATCATACAGAAGCTGAATGCTTCTTCTGTATTGTTGAGGTATTACACCTATCTTTCCATCCTCCAAAACAGCTGTCATCCGTCTACTCCCCATTGTAACTAAGTACAGTATGAAGTCTGTTTGTTATAATTGCTTCCTTTTCCATGAGTTTAGTTGCTTATCTGTCTAGATAATATAAGTTAGAGAAGAATTATCTATATTATTATTAATTTTGAGATAGAATCTCACTGGAACTTGCTCTGTAGACCAGGCTGGCCTTGAACTCCCAGAGATCACCCTCTTCTGCCTCCCGAGTGCTGGGATTACAGACATTTGTCACCAGGCGAAGTACTTAGTTATTTTCAGGGAAGGTGTGGGACATTGAAAAAACAGACTCTTAGATGTGAAAATCTTGCTTCTTGTTGCGTCTTGAGATTCTTAGGTCAATGATTTTACTTCTTAGAGTACTCAGCTGTACTACACTTGAGGAAGCTCAACTGGGATTTGTGATTGTGCTCTTTGCACTTCTCATTGCTTCATCAACACTGTTTCTGTCCCATGCCTGCTTGAGCAGATCTGCCTGGTGCTTAGTGGTTTACATTTAGGTTGTGGCATGTTGAGCTTTTGGGTGGCCTTTGCTGCTTACAAACCCCTTCAAAACTTGGTTTAGAATGACAGCTATTCCTTTAACTCACCATCATGGGCTTGGCAGTTGGGGCTGGGCCCAGCTGCGTGGTGTTTTTGTTCCCTCTGGCCTCCCTCATGCATCATCAGTCAGCTGGCAGTTGAGGGTCTTGCCCACATACCTGATGGATGGCTGATGGTTGGTCAACTGTGAATACAGGCATTTGTGGGCGTCACCTTGTCCAGTTGCTGAGCCTGGTCTTTGCCACTTGGTAAACCATATGCAGCCTGAGCTGGCTGTACACATGATTAAACATTTTGTAGGCTTTTGCATGCACCATGCTTGGCATTGTCTTTGGGCCAAAGCAAATTACCAGGGCCTTGGAAATTCAAAGTAGAAAAGGACTCATTTTTGTAGGGGGAACTCTATGTTATAGTGCCATGAATCCAAGCAGGGAACAAAATTGGACCCTTCTCCATCCATGAAGGAATGCTGGTGGCCTCAGTCTGCAGATAACCACAGCTGCTGTGAGTTCATGAGTTTAGCAGCCTAATCATGTCCAGAAGACAGTGTGAAGCAATATTTTAATTGATAACTTTTCTTCATAAATATTTATCTTCATAGATTTGGGCATGTAATCATTGTATGCTTCTCACTGATGTAAGTGCATGGCTGTGTGTCTGTCTTGTGTTTTGGAGAGGGTGGCTCATGGGGCAGCTGCTCTTAAGTCAGACTTGCAGTAAGCCCTCTTGCACTTGTGAAATTCCAACAAGCTCCTAAGTCACTTACTCGGCTGTGTGCCAACTTGCCAAGGTCACACTGGGTGAGACTTCCTCTGGGTTTTAGCTAACCTAGGCATATAGTAATGGCTTCCAAGTGTAATTTGTTTCGTAAATGGCTTTCCTATAGCTTGTTGTTAGGTTTCATGTCTGAATTCTGTTAATTCCCTGGCAATTACCACTTGGCTGGCATATGTTTGTAATATATAGCCAGAGTCTCATTTGGAACAAGAGAGGACAGGAATGGGCAGGAAGAAAGTTATCTTGGTCTTGTGAAATATCTGAATCACATTATCTTAAAAAATAAAGACATTTTATTATTATTATTATTAATTATTGAGACAGGGTCATGCTGTGTATCCTAGTCTGTACTTGAACTCAATGTGTAGTCAGGCTACTCTTGAAATTAAAGCAATCCTCTTGACTCATCCTTCCAAATGTTGAGTTTGTAGGCATATCACTATGTCTAGATACTTTTATGGAGTGTGTGTGTGTGTGTGTGTGTGTGTGTGTGTGTGTGTGTGTGTGTTGGTATGTATATCATATATTCGTGTGTACTTACTGGTAGCCAGAGGTTGATGGTAGGACCAGAGGAATTTATTCTTCAAACCTTTGATTTGGAAACATTGCTGATTTTTATATTATGTTCCTTTAAGTTGTATGTGCAAATGTAAAGGTACATATTAAATTGTTCTTGATTAGAGCCACATTCAAGTCTAAAGTGTAACTTTCAACAAAGAGCTGAGCCATGGAGTTTTGCTGCTCTGGCTTGCTTCCTTCTTGCCATTCTGCTAGCCCTCACTGTTGAGGGTTCCTGTCCAGAGGGGAGTTTATAGATGCCCACTCTTTTGTTGTTCCAAGTCTGATTGGGTTTGAAAGCTGAGAAGAAGAGCTGGAGAAGGTTGAAAACACTTGCTTATAAGGATAACAGGGACATGCAGTCTTCTAGACTCCTTATCCTTGGGAGAGCACTAAGACTCTGTACGCTTTTGAGCGCATACAAGCTAAGTTGTAATCTGGTTTTGCCATTGGGATTTATGTTCTTAGAGAAGTCAATTGCACTTCTTTGTGTCTGGTAGTAAAAAAAAGGAGTGTTGAGAAGGCTTATAACAGATGTAGCGTGGTCATAAGGATTAGGTGAAGGGTACTGGAAGGAAGAGCACACTGTGAACACTGTAGTGTGGTGGCAGCACCTCTGGCCTACAGGACTGAGCAGTCATGGATGACCACAGGCTGGATCAAAGCTCTGAGATAGACATTAGATGGATCTTAGTAAGCTTCCATATAGAAGAACAGTGGGCTGTAGAGACAAGCCTCTGGATACTTTCATGGTATCCAAGGTTAAGCAGCTTTCAGAAGTGAGGCAGGCAGGATGCTGCTGCTCTTTGGGGATCATAGGTACAGGGTAGCCATCAAGAAGTCATGTGCAGGTTGAAGTTGAAGCTCGTGGGGCACATGGCTCCAGGGTGCTAATGAGGCTGGGCTGGGGTCTCGGGAGCCATGAGTTGAAGTTCTCGGTTGGCTATCAGTGTCTTTGGTGCTTAATGGTTGTAGCTCTGATCCACCTGGGTATTGCAGTGGGTCTCATTTCAAGAGGAGGATGTGTGGCCTGGCGAAACAGGAAATGCTGTAGGCTCATCAGAGCTTTCTTGGATATATAAACATCTTGCCATGTGGTCAGCTTCTACCTGAAAGGTTCCGTGGGCTCCAAATGCCCACAACTGCTTACACTTGACCACAGCCCATACTGTTGGCTGCAGGATGCATGTGAAGGCACCTGTGGAGAAGCTGATCCTGATCTGCTTCACCGAGTCTACTTTGCCAAAGCCATCCGCCTCAGGATGGGGACATTGATGACCTGTGTGCAGTTGATTGGACATGGTGGAAGCCAGCAGAAGTCATAAGATTGTTATCCTGGGTTCCTCAGCTTCCTGTGACCAGATAGAATGCCATTCTTTTGAGCATGGTGGGATCAGAGAGGTGGAGTGAGAAGGGCTGGCAGCCTAGGTTGCTGCCTGGGAAAAGCTCCCTGGCCAGGTGTTGTTGGCACTGCCAGTGCTCTGGGGTTTCTGAAGTTCCTACAGTTGGTGCTGTGAAAACCTCACTGTCCACAGGCATGTGGTAGACGAAGGGTAGCGGATGTTTAGAGGAGCAGGTTTTCTTAGGAATTAGGAAAGAGATGACCCCACAAGGGCTTCAGTGGGCAGCACTCTTAGGATTGAGCCCTAGAACAGAGGTTCTCGAACTTTCTAATGCTTTGACCCTTTAATATACTTCCTCATGCTGTGGTGACCTCCAGCCATTATTTTCATTGCTACTTCATTACTGTAACTTTGCAACTGTTACTAATTGCAATGTAAACATCTGTTTTCTGATGGTCTTAGGTGACCCCTGTGGAAGGGTCATTCCTGTGACCCACAGGTTGAGAAAGGCTGCTCTAGAAGAATATGGGATACTTGTGGTATGTGAGAGTGGCAATGCGAATGATGCCAGGCGGAGTCAAGAACTTGCTCAGCATCTACGAGGACTGTGGCTGGTTGGAGTGTTGGTGGGGTGTCTGGGGTGGAATAGCAGGGCATGTCGTGAGTGCACAACACATGTTGTGTCTGGGAAGTGGGTAAAGAGGGAGAAGCAGGCACCTGGCACATCGGTACTTCTGATCAAACACTATAATTACACCCTGGTGTGTGTAAGGAGATGAGATCTCTGGTGTGTGCAAGGGGCAGAGGTGAGGAGGGGAGGAAACCTCGATCTTGCAGACTTGGGCTTGGCAGTCATGGTGGATCCCAAGGACAACCAACAGCTACTCAAGCTAGGGCTCTGCTCTCTACTGGAGAGTGGGAGCGCGGGGTTCTCCATGCTAAGTCCCCAGAGGGCTCCTGTTCCGACTGAGCCACACCAGTGCCCCTAGGCACAATAGACTCGGACATGCCACAGTGATCCTGCTGTGTCTTTGAAGATTTATTTTTATTTAGAAAATTCAGAGACTTTTGAATTTCCTAATATAGTACATATCAGGTTTTTTTTTTTTTTTTTTTTTAATTCAGAATGCTTGGGGCTAGAGGGGTTTCTGATTCTTTTGGAGTTCTGATATGCTCTCTCCCCCAGTTTTGTAATATTTATATCTACATAATGAGATACTTGAGGGTGGGGCTTGAATCTAAACAGGAAATTCACTTCTGTTACACATACACCTTATATGCACAAAAGGTGATTTCGTACAGTATTTTTTTGTGTCCTTGTTTTTGATTAGGACAAACCTTTCTTAGGCTTGTACAGAGTTCAGTACTTAATGAAAAGCATCACCTTGGCAGGCAGAGACTTTGACTTCTTATGTCCAGGGTGGTGGCACATGCTTGTGACCCTAGCATTCAGGATGCTGAAGTAGAGCTCCCGTTTCACAAAAATCCTTATTCTAGTTAGATTCTCAACCTGTAGCTTCTTTTCATTCTAAGACCTGGTGTTGCCCTGTTCAGATTGCCCCAGTAGGATGTGCTTTGGGTTTTCCTCTTGCTTCTGAAAGTGTCCCCACAGGTAACTAATTGAGGAAATGGAGTATGGAGTATAGAGGGGAGGCTGGAGCTCCTTGCTTCTTTGCAGTGCGTTTGGAGAGTTTCTGAAAGCCTGTGGTAGCCCTGCAGTGCCCATGTCTTGCTTGTCTGAGCTGCTGAATTGTTTCTTCCTTAGTCTGCTGTGACAGGAAACAGGAAGTGATCCTGGATGTTGACTGGTCCTGTAGTGCTGTGCGCAGTGTTTCCTTCCAGCCAGTCCCTCTGCTCCTTTCCCATCACCTAGCATTTGTTGTCTAAAGTACCCAGCCTTTTGTGTGCAGTGGGGTGTGCGAGCACGCACCAGTCGACAACTTGTGGGAGTTGGTTCTCTTCTTTTACTTGGCTTGGTGGCAAGCATCTTTATCTGCTGAGCCATCTTGCAGCCCCCTAGCCTTTATTTTATTTTATTTTTTTAAGTGCGTTTTAACATTCTTCTTTAGTTATAACTTTAAGAGCATACAGTACTTCCATTTCAAGTATATCGTGCTCTGGTGAGTGTTCACAGCTGTACAACCATCACAACTTTGACAGTTTGACAGCATTTTCATCTCTTCTAAACTTCTAGCTTCATTCTTCTGTCCCCATCACTGCCACCCCAATTTACTGTCAGTGTAGATTTGCCTGTTTTGCTTGTGGAATAAGTTTAATAATGTAAAATATGATTCTTCGTGATTGACGTACTTCACTTAGCACGGTAAATTCAAGGTTCCTCCATGTACCAGTTTTCATTCCTTTTTTATGTCTGAGTATACATTCCATTGTAGCACATTTTCTTTAGTAGCAGTTGCTGGACATTTGGTTTGTTTCTACTCTTTGGCTATTATGAGGAATTCTGTTAGGAACATTTATATTTAAGTTTTTGGAGTAAACACTCTTTTAGCTGTTGAACTTTTTGAGAACTGCCAGGCAGTTTTCCAAAGTGGTTATACCATCTGACATTACCATTAGAAATATGAGGCTCCATCTCTACATCCTTGCTAACAGCTTCCTAGCTATTGTATTGGGATAACGGACACTTCCTTGAGGATGCTGGGCATCTTCTTATGTTTCCTGGTTACATGTGTTACCTGGGTATCTTCTTGAAGAAATGTGTTTGTGGGTTTATTCTGTATTAAGTTTATTATCGAGGGGTCAGGATTCCTTTTGTTTGACTATAGGTCCTTAATCAGAATAGATTTCTGTAAATATTTTCTTCTATTTAGCAGGCCATTTTTATGGTTTCATAGTTTTTACCTTTTATTTTGCCGACTATAGTTTTCTCACTGTTCTTATATTTATAACTTTTGCAGAATGCTAATAATCTGAATATCTAATATCATGGTTAGCAGGCATTTATTAATTTTTGACAGGTTCATTTTTTTTTTTTAAATAAGGAATTTTAGTTGTTTTGATGCCTATTTTCCCTCTTCATCCTCCACCCTCTCCTGCTGGAACTCTTAGCAAGTTCCCTCTTACTTTCATGAGGCCTCTTCTTAAGGCAGGGTCGTGTTGTTGTTTGCTGCAGCTGTGGGCCATGAAACACAAAGCAAACTCAACAGAACCCACGTGGAGTTTATTGGGGAAAGGGAGAAAAGGGAGGGGTAGGTGTTGGCTAACTGAGAACAGAAGTGGAAGGGGTAAACAGGTGGGAGGGGCTCGCTTAAAAGGGAAAGCTTGAACATGCGTACAGAGTCCTTAAGCAGTCATATAACACTTAGCCACGCAACACAGGACAGATACTGTCCAAGTATCTGCCTCAATGCCAGGGTCAGAGGGTGGGGTCAGCATAATGCCAGGATAGCAACAGTAGTGAGACAGGGTTTCTCAGTGATTTCCTGGCTGTCCTGGAACCCATTCTGTAGACCAGGCTGGCCTCGCAATCTGCCTGCCTGCCTCTGTCTCCTGAGTGCTGCCTTTAAAGGCATGGGCCGCTACTGCCCAGCTCTTTCAGGTCATGGGTGGGAGGTTGTAGAGCAAGGGCAACTAAGTTACCAGTGGCACCGCCACTGAAGATATGACACGCCTCCTCCAACTGCTGGTAATTGTCAGTATTCCCACAGGGAGGCGTGGGCCTCATGGGCTCCTCTGCCGTCCATGATGGACTGTGAGTGTGCCCAGTCTTGTGCAGGACCTGTGCAGATAGCCAGAGCTGTAGTGATTTCGTGAGGACATTGGCTGTGTCATGGCCAGAAGATGACTGGGCTGCACAAGTGTGCCTCCCATCTCCCCATCCTCTGGTTTTTAGTCTCCTTAGCCCACCTTGCTGTGTTCCTGAGCCTTAGAGGGGGCTGAGCACCCTGAGCTCACTGGGGGTGCTTTTGGTTGGTTATGGGTTTTTGCCATAGTTCATACCTGCTGCTGCTTTGATGAAGGTCCAGTGTAGTCCTGGTCTCCACTGGTGAGTGTGCTGCAGCGGGGGTCAGTGTTGATGGGGCTGGACTCACCTGGGTGACCAGTCCTGGTAGACTAGATTAGTTGAGGTGGGAACGCCCACCGGAAGGATGGCGCCCTTCTCTGCATTGGAGACTGGATTGCATGAAAAGCATTCATCTCTCTGCCTTCTGACTGTGAATTCAACATGACCACCTCCTCTTAAGCTCCTGCTGCCGTGGCTCCCTTCCACGGTGTGCTGTTGCTACATCTAACAGGAAAAGAAACTAAGATACCTAGGTTTTGTCTCAGTTATTCCATGAGGGTACGCTGACAGCAGACAAGTCACCCTTTACCTTGCCACCCCAGTCTCTCTTATGAAAACAACAAAACCAAACCAAAAACAACAACACAAAACCCTTTTCTCCCCAAACCTGATTATCTCACTTCCTTCTTTACAAACGTCCACACTATTTCCTGTCCATAAGAATACATTTGAAACAATTTTGTTTGACATTTAAAATTTTGCTACAAGTTGGAGGCCCTCTCTGTTTTTACTTTCTCCTTTCAGCTTCCCCTTCCTTCTCTCCTTACCCTCTCCTTCCCTCTCCCCCTTTTTTTTTTTTTTTTTTTTTTTTTTTTAATGCTATGTGGCCCAGGCTGGCCTCAAACTGCTGATCCTGTCTCAACCTTACGTGTGCTGGGATTATAGGTGTGCACTGTCATGCCTGGCTAGTCGTCATTGCTTACCATGGCCTCCCTGACTTACTTTGACATGCTGTCACCCAGGTTTGAGATAGTCAGACTTGTGACCTCATGACTCTGCATGCATTTATTTCCTTCACTAAGAATGTCTTCCTCTCTTCCACTCTCTTAATTAACCATCTTAAGGTAGTAATTCTCTCCTTGGGCTTTCTGAATCTAGAGAAGGGTTTATTGTGCTCAGAGAAACACATGCTCAGTGACAGGTATGTGTGAGTGTAGGTGTGTGCACGCCACCGTAGCACACGTTTGTGGATTGGATTCTTCTGTTGTCAGTTCCAGGCACTGAGCTCAGGCCTAGAGCAACAAGTGCCATTACCTGCTCAGCCATCTCACTGGCCCATCAGTCCTCCCTCCCTCCCTCCCTCCCTCCCTCCCTCCCTCCCTCCCTCCCTCCCTTCCTTCCTTCCTCCCTTCCTTCCTCCCTTCCCTCCTGTCCTCCTTCCTGTTCTTCCTCCTGTCCTCCCTCCCTCCCTCCCTCCCTCCTCCCTCCCTCGCTCTTTGGTTTTTCAAGACAGGGTTTCTCTGTGTAGTTCTGGCTGTCCTGGAACTTGCTCTGTAAACCAGGCTGGCCACGGTACATGCCTGCCTACCTTCCTGCCTCTGCCTCTGCCTCCCGAGTGCTAGGACTAAAGGAGCATGTGTCAGCATGCCCAGCTCCCCCCACACCCCCAGCTTTTTATACAAAGCTGACAAAGTTTCCCCTTTTAGATTTTAAAGGTGTGTAGTTTTTTCATGTTACAATATTCCTCATCTTTTAAAGTTCTGAGCCAGTCTCCTAGCCTTGGACTGATTGGTCTCTTCAGTCTCCTGAGTGTTGGAATTGCATGTGATTTCTAATTCGTTTGCGCTGTTTTCTCCTTTGCCCACTTTACCCACAGTTCACAGCTGAGTTTCTGGCTTTTACAGGACGGAAACTGAGTGTAGAGTAGTCAGAAATGCTGCTCAGGGCAGTGCAAGACTTCTTTGTGACCACTGTCAAGTTAAAAGAGAGGCTTTTGGTCCAGAGTGTCAGTTTCTGTTTCCATGGAGCAATTTAGAATGATGTATGCAGTGGGTGTGAGGAGTAAAATGCCTAGGGAAAGATTCCGGCTTTATCAGGGATTGGAGATGGGCTGACTCCAGGAACACAGCTTCCTCCCTGGGTGTGTTTGAATGTGGAAAAGAGGTTGAAGAGCTGAGGTAAGGGCAAAGAATTCAGTATATGATCAAGTTATTCTTGTCTGGCTTTATGTGCGTTTGCAGATTATTCATTATTGTGTGTATGTTTTGATCATTTTCAAGCAGTCATTAATTTTAATCACCTTTTAGAGCTGTTTAACTGTTTTTGGCGTTATTAGAAACTTCCTTGGGAGTTACCTGATGAGATGATCTTAGCCCATTTCATGGCCCAAGACTTTGTTTTGCCTCTGAATAGTTCTTGTTTACTTTAGTTCTTATTAGTTTCTAGTTTCCTGACCTCTGCCATGAGACACATTTATGTGAAGAGCCTGGTATCGACTTGTTCATCAGGTAACATTATATTAGGAATTTGCTGAATGCTGAAAAAACTCACTCAAGAGCACCTAAGTAACAGTGATATATTAGAATCAACAACAAAAATAACACATATACACACATTTATAAATATATCTCCCAAGCACCTTACATGGTGAGTAAATTGTTCTCAAGAATTCCTTGATTGACTTCTTGGATGGGGAATTTTTTAAAAATAATTTATTTGTTTCTGTTTTGTGAGAATTGATGTTTTGCCAGTGTGTGCATCTGTGTGAGGGTGTCAGGTTCCCTGGAACTGGAGTTACAGTCGTGAGCTGTCATTTGGGCACTGGGAATTGAACCTGGGTCCTCTGGAAGAGCAGCCAGTGCTCTTTTAGCTGCTGAGCCATCTCTCCAGCCCCCAGGTGTGGGGGATTTCTAAAGTTGGTGCCAAGAAAAGCTAAGGGGTATTTAGGGAATTAGAACTTGTGTGCAGGGGTCTTGTGTGTGTGTGTGTGGGGGGAGGGGGGCCTGCACAGGTAGTGTGTTTGGAATAGTCTACCTGTGGGAGATTCTTCATTTGGAAGAGAAACTAGGAAGTAGCTTGGAGATTTATTCTCAAAGCCTTCCAAAAGGCCTCATTTCTGAGTAATGAACTGAGGTATTCAGATCTGGGGCTGAGAGACTCTCAAATGTGATTTCAGAACTGCATGCTTAATCAGAACTTCAAAGAGCTTGTTTTGTTTTGGCCTTGCTCTTGTCAAAGCAGGCCTTTCTTAGCAAAGCACATTTGGGGTGTTGGGAGGGTGCTGCTTGAGTTGGTTGGGCTTTTCCCAAATGGCTGCCTCAGATTTTGCCACTTGGACCTCTTAAAATAAGGGCTTTCAAGGCCCTTATGTAATTCTCATCATTTCATTACACCTAAGAGGAGAAAAGTTATTTATAATGTTCAGATATGAAATTCACTAAAATATGCAACATACTAAAGTGTTTTGGGGGCAGGATAGTAGGCAGGAATGTCTTCCTGCAGTGTTCACATGTGATGTATATTTCCTGTTTTTGCCCATACCATGTTCCTTATGCCATTTCTTTGCCCTAGAACAGTTATTGGTAAACTGCTGTGTAATACAAATCTCCTGGGAAATCGGTTGCTCTTCATCTCCACTCCCCAGTGGTTCTCATTTGTGGATCTCACCTGGGGATGTGTAGGCCAGATGGCTTGGCTGGGAGCCACAGACCAGACATGGATTTGGACTTGTCCCAGTGCTTTTTTTAATCCTTCATGGACCAGCTGGCCTGTCCCCAGTTTGCTGCCCTGCACCCTGTGTTCTTGGTGGCTTCAGTGCCTTTGCTCTGTTCATTTCCCCCAAGAAGGAACTTCCTCTTCTGTTTGTAGGGCTCAGGTCAAGAAGTGGGCTTCCTGAAAAGCCTTCCTGCAAACATCACGGTGTGTGTGGTAGCTTAAATATTGCCAGCTTTTCTGTGTGGTTCTTGTAGGTATTTACTGTGTAGTCCTTGGCTTTTGGTCTGCACATGCATTGACCTGTCCTCGTATATTGTCCTGTTTTACTGGTAATACTCAACATTGGTAGATTATGCCTTGTAGAAAGTGTGTGCTGAGCCTCTATTATTTGGGTCTTGAGAGAGAGAGGTCTCACAATGTTTCTCTGGCTGGTTTTAGAGTTTGTGAGTTCAAATAATCTGCTTTACTCACCTGACTACCTGGGACTACAGGTGTGCATTACCACCTCACTCCCTCCCTCCCTTCCCTCCCTCCCTCCCTCCCTTCCTTCCTTCCTTCCTAGGTAGGGTTTCTCTATTTATCCCTAGTTGTCCTGATCTGCCTGCCTCTGCCTCCTGAGTGCTGAGATTAAAGGTGTGTGCCACCATGCTTAGCTATTCTTTGTTTTTCAAAAAATGTTTTGAGGCAGGGTTTCTTGTTGCTTATGCTTACTGACTATTAAGGCATGCGCCACCACTACCTTGGCTCAACCTTATATTTTTTAAAATTAAATTTTATTTATATTTTGTGTGTTCATGTGTCCTTGCTGTGGTGCTTAGGAGAAAATTAGAGGGCAACTGTGGCTGTCAGTTCTCTCCTTCCACTATGTGGGCCCTGCAGACCCAGCTGAGGTCTTTGGGCTTCTTGGCAGCATGTGATATTACTTGTTGAACCATTTCCCAGGCCTCCCAGTTAGAACCTTTGAGTTGTTTTTCTGAATCGTGCATTCCTAAAGAGAGTACAGAAAAAGTACAAATTAAAACAATGTGGTGTGTTTACATTTTTCATTCATTCATTCATTCATTCATTCATTTATTTTTTTTTTGGGGGGGGATTGTCTATATTTGTGTGATGTCCTGATCTTAAAAGTAATTCTGAGAACAGTTTCCTCCTTTCATGCTGGGGTCAAACCCAGGGCCATGCATGCCAGGCCAGTGCTTTATCACAAGCAATACCCTCAGCCCACAAATTCATTCCAAATAGACAGAATGTGGGTTGTTGTATTAGTTACTTTTCTGTAGCTGTGATGAAGCACCATGGCCCAAAAGCAATTTAGAGAAGGAAGGGTTTGTTTGGACTTACCAACTCTACAAGGTACGTGCTTGCTATGGTTGGGAGGTATGGCAGCAGGAGCAGGGAGCTGAGCTTGCCCATCTTCAAATGCAAGCTTGAAGTGGCGTGTATAAGAGTAAGGCATGCTGATAAACTCTCAAAGCACAATTTCAGTGACTGCCTGTATGTAGCAAAGCCACACCTTGTAAACTTTGCTTTGATAGTGCCACCAACTGGGGACCAAACGTTCAAATACCTAAGTCTGTGTGGGGACAGTTTTTACTCGAATATCCACAACTGTTTTACCCAGCTTAATAACTATTAGCCTGGTAAGACTTAACCAGGTCCTCACTGCAGGTAATTTATAGTCAAGACACATTGAGCAATGGCACATCTAGTCAGTCTTACAGCTCCTGCTCACGCTCTGCTTTGATCCATGAGACACGATTCTTGGGTATGGAGCAGTACTTCTAAATCATGTGTCTATTTTGAGAACTACTGAGGTGTTCAGCTTTTTGTTTGTGTTGTTTTTGGGAAAAATTTAAAGAACTGAGCCAGAATATTTCTTCCCTGTAGTTTGAGGAAAGTATTCATGTTGAACCCTTTCGTTTTGGAGAATGATTTACGTGTACACATTTCTCCAGTTGCCAAGTTGCCTTCTTATCCTTCCTGGCTTCCAAGAAGACAAGAATCCACACAACTTCTGGCTATTTGAGCACACAGAACAGGATTTGCTTCTTCATACCTGTGTGGGACTTTCAGCAAGACCTCAGCCCCTTTGAGTCAAGTTAGTTCAGCTATCAGATGGGGGTTAAACCATGGCTCTTGTATTTGCACAGCAATCATTTTCTTGACTGTTCTATCTCCTCAACCTTAGTCTCAAGCTCCCTCTTCCCCCACACCTAGATGGATACAAAAATGAGCCCTCCCTCAGCTGCAGAGATGATTTACCGCTTCAAACATTGTGCTGTATTTTCTTTAAGTCCTCACCCCACCCCCCTGGGCTGAATTTATATTTGTATGTATTAGTGCTCTTAAATAATTCTAAATATATTTTATCTCATTCTATAGCTATTACAAAAATATAAAAAGTGTATTTTGTGGTACTGGGGATGTTAGATAAGCACCCCATCTACAGTTTCCATCATTAGCATTTTTATTTATTATTACCTTATTTAATTAGGGTGTTGGTCATACCATACAGTTCACCCATTTAAAGTGTATAGTTCTTTAGTTTTTCTTGAATGTTCAGAGCATATAACCATTAGCATGGTTCAAATTTAGGATGTTCTTATCACCTCAAAATGAAATTGTGGTCCTGGCTCAGTAGTAGATACTTCCATAGATGCATCAGACCCTGGTGTTGTACAGAAAAGTAGGAGTGGGGGTGGGAGTGGGGAGCAAGCGTGCAACTAAGTTTGCCAGGTCTGGCCTCAGGCAGTTACTAGACCACTGTCAGCATCCTTAGGTTTATGTGTTCTTGACATTTTATGTAAAACATATCACCATCATTATAAGACTTGTAAACATTTTCCCTTCAGACTGTAGGGCTGCAGTGACTGGGTTTATATCTTGGGTTTCCTCTTGGAATTGTCACCTATGCATTTGTCATTTAACTTGTTGCTGCCTCTAATTTGTAAGTGGGAGATGATAGTAGCTTGTGTGGTAGATAAATGAGTTAACATGGAGCACATTCAAGGCTGCTCTGGCCCTAGTAAGGAATCTGTGATTCTTGGCTCCTGTTAGGCTAGGATATGCCATTTCTAATTGATTCATTTCCTGGTCTTCCATGTTGGTGTTTATTCTGTCTGTGTTGTTGCCAATTAACCTTCAAATACACAGTTAACAATTATTTAGAGCAGCTCTCCTGTAGTCCTAAATCCTGAGTTTAGAATTTAGTTTTTATAGATTCTGTCCTGTCACAGTGACTGGAGCTGGAGAAAAAAAGCTGCAGCATTTTGGTATTGTAATTATGTGTCTTCATTTGGACCCCAGTGTATTTATTTGTATGAGAAACTATGCTCTTGTCTGACTTAAAGTAAATCTAGGGCATTTGTTTTTGAAAGCCATGTTTTTTTTGTTTTTTTTTTTTTTTTTTAGTTTTCATTAAAGTGAGTTTGTTTCCTCAAAAGTTGCTTTTGAGGGTAATTAAAAAAAAAAAGCAAAACATTTCCTTTTAGACTCCCCCTCCACAAGATCAAGGATGTCTTATGTTCTTTAAGAAAAATTCATGGTGTTCAAAACAGTCTCATCATCACAGTCTATAAAATGGCCAATGTTTCATTTGAGCGATTGATGGGGGACTTCAAAGAAATTGTTGAAAGTAGCAATGCATTTTCAAGATAAAGTTCCACATAAATACCAGTCACATCTAGATTCGGAGATGTGAGAGAGATTGCAGAATACCAGCAAAAAGCTGGGGCCCCTGGGCTCAGAACCAGAAATCTGGGATCAGGACTTCACCGCCACTGTGCTGAGCTTCCTCTCAGGAGCGAATGGAAAGGGTGGTGTACTCTTTCTGGGTCACGGTTCCCACACTGGAGGCAATTAGAATACCTGTGGAGCTCATCCAGAGGAGAGCTGCTTGGTTCATTTCTCATGATGACGAGAGGCAGCTGAGTGGCATATGCCTGGAATCCCAGCTATTTTGGGAAGCTTTTGTTAGCTAGAGTGAGTTTAGGCCAGCTTGTGGGACTTAATGAGACCCTGTTTCCAAAGGGTGGGACATACAGCCTGGTGGTAGAGAGAGTATCTAACTAAAATGTGCAGACCCTGGTGTAGTCAGTCCCTGGGTCAAGCCAGACGGGCAGGCAGGCTTGTGGGCGCGCGCGCACACACACACACACACACACACACACACACACACACACACACACACACACACACACACACAACTACCAACACTAATCTATATAATCAATATTCAAATGCCCAGACTTATGGGGAGATGGTTATCTCATTCAAACCACAAGTCCTTTCATCCTACTTAAAATGCTGTTACAAAGAAAAGATTGTAACTTGGTTTCTGGTAGGGTAATTAGTTTTCCTTAAGTTGTCAGAGTCAGTAGTTGCCTAAAACTTTACCAGACACCAACTATATTACCTTCTAAGTAAATATGAAAGTGAGATTTGTTAATGTTTATACAAAGGAAGTATTGAGCAGTAGTGAAATGAGACACTGGATGAAAGCACTCCCCAGCACTTCTGGCCAGTTAAGAAGTGTGTCATGTGACAGCTTGTACTTGTACTGATTTGTGGTTCACCATTCAATCTCCTGGTAAATTGAGCAGATTGGTTATATTTCAATTGCTTATTCAATATTCTTTAATTGTAAAGTTGGCATGGGTTCTGGGTTTCATAAGAACATTTTCATAGGGGCATGTAGATATATGTGAACATGTTCCCCTGCTCCCCATATCCTCTTCCCCATCCTGTTAGCCTCCATTATTCCCATGGAGAGTTTTTACTTTCATGTCGTATATACCTGCATAAATTTATATATAATCAATTTTTAAGTCAGTCCTAGAAGGATGATATTATTTGTTTTTATTTATTTATTTTTCTGAGACAAAATTTTCTATAGTCCAGGCTGGCCTTGAACTTTGGATCCCAGGCCTCCACATTTCAAAAATGCTGGGGTTATTGTTTTGTGTCACTAAGTGTAGTTGTTAGTTGCTTTGGGGGCAGAGTGTGCCTACTCCAGAGATAGTGCTTGACTGAAGGAAGAGAAGCCTGTGGTGTTTTGGTGGGAAGCCCAGTTATATGAAGCCTCTCGGAGTCAGCCTGGACCCAGGGCTCTTAAGTGGCTGAGGCATTCAAAGTTCCTTTTCCTCACTCTTTCAATGGAAAAGGAAGACTTTCACATTTATGCATCTCTATAAAATGCCTTGAAATGATATTAGATGGGCATTGTATGTTTGTGATGATAACAGCCTGAATAAAGGTCAAAATGTCATGGAAAATGGCAAAACAAGCAGGAGGGAATAGTGATAAGTTTATTTTTAGCAGTTTAGAATGTTCCATTTAGAAGCAGTTAAACTGGCTAGAGTTGGAGCAAGGGAGGGGGTGCTGGGCAGTTTAAAGGCCGCAGCTATTATGGTGAGTGCTTGACATTTTCTTTTGAAGTGTGTCAGCCTGCGTATTTTAAAACCAGAAAAACCCCTTGGAATACTGCGTTTTTACTGTGTGTCTTGATAAAACAGTTATTTCAAATCTAGACTTAGGATTTAAATTTTTATTAATTGTCAAGTTTGTCAATCTTTTGCACATTTGGCTTTGATTATTCTTTCAAGATTTAAGTAGGAAAAGAAAAGCTATATTAGTGTTTTGGTTTTCTTGGTCAATATAGAAAAAAAAAGAATCATATAAATCTTAAGTTCATATGGAAAGATTTTATTAAAGTATTAATTATTTATTAAACATTTATTAAAAACAAACATTTTAATTTAAACTCTCCCTCTCTACATACACTGGGGATTGACTTCCAGCCCAGGCATGTTCTGCAAGCTCTCTCTACCACTGAACTGCATTCTTGGCCTCATGCTTGCCCAAGGCCTTTATGACTTCCCAACTGATGATGGGTTAAGGTTCAAGAGGGCAGCTGGGAAGGGGTCTTGATTCCTGGAGGTTGACTTTGGTGTATTTAGTTATACCTTAAGTGGCTCACTTTCAGGAGCTCAGCACTGTGATCGTATTGATGGTGGATAGCATATATGTAGCATAGACTACTTCACAAATGCTTGACATAACAAAATGAAAGTTTGAGACAAATTTGAACAATGAAGACAATTTGAAGTTTAAAGTTTGGGTCTTAGAAAATACATATGCTGGTCATAACAACAACAAAGTAATACCCATTTTAGGATTTTTTGCTTATATGTATATAACTTTATAGTTTATAAAAATAAGGTGATAGTATTATACTCACTATAAATATGTCTGGGGAAAAATAAGGTGATAGTATTATATTCACTATAAGTACGTCTGGGGATATTTCTTTCCACTTAAAAGTTGTTTTTTTTTTTTTTTTTTTTTTCCTGTCAGTGGGGTTTTCTTATTTTTTCTTTTTTTGTTTTTTTTTTTTTTGTTTTTTGTTTTTTGTTTTTTTTTGAGATGGTTTTATATGGCTTACCTGAGACTGGTTATGTATATCAAAGCTGGCTTAGAACTCAAAGAGATCTCCACCTCCCTCTGCCTTTCACTTGTGTACCACCATGCTCTGGGGGGGGGGGGGGATTTTTTAAAATTACATTTATACACTGCAGATATAGAGAGCAGAGGGAAATTTACAGAAGTTGGTCTTCTCCTTCCACCATTGGGTTCCAGGGATTGAGCTCATGTGGTCAGTCTTGGTGGCAGGTGTCTTTACCTGCTGAGCCATCTCACCTACCTCCAAACTTTTGATCTTTTTCTTTAAAAAAAAAAAAAAAAAAAATGAAAAAATTGGGGGGGAGGTTGCTGGAGAGATTGCTCAGTGGTTAAGAATTCTGCATTCTCTTCCAGAGGTTCTTGGTGCAAGTCCCAGCACCCACATGGCAGGTCACAGTTGTCTGTAACTCCAGTTCCAGGGGATGCAAGGACATCTTCTGGCTTCCACAGATACATCACTCATAAGGTGCACAGACAAACATGCAGGCAAAACAAATTTTGGGGAGTACTTTTTTGGTTGCCAAAATGATATTGGACCCTTGTTTGGGTTTTTGGATTTAAAAATGAACTCATAGAAGCCCAGGAACACATTTATTATTGTTTAAAAGAAAACCCCAGGGCAGGCAAACCATACATTTCAGCAGCTGCCTGGAGGAGACTGGGAAGATGGGGTGGGGGTGCTTTTTAAGTTAAGTTGGTATGGAGGTCAGCCAGCCTACATGGCAGACAACAACCCCATGAGAGGGAGGGGAGCTCTAGAGAAAGAATAAGGATCTCCAAAGTACCAGAGAAAGCATGCAGCAAAAAAGGAAGCACCTCACTTTTTTGAGTGGTTCAGAAGAGCAGGCAAACTTACATAACTGCATGGTTGTGCTAGGAAGTAGAGATTCTGGGAAGGAAAAGCACATAATTTCATTGAGGGGATAACTGTTCCATCTATCTCTTTAGCATGGCTTATGGGAAACCCAATATCTAAGGGGTAGTCCCTTAGCCATTGACTTGTCAAACTAGATAGAATGTTAGGTCTCTACTCAGACCACAGACTCCATTCTCTTGACCAGAAGGAAGTAATTGTCTCTTAATGGGTCTTCGCTTCTGTGGTGTCGTTTCTACCTATGGGTCCCTGGGATCAAACTTAGGATTTTAGGCTTGGTGGTGAGCCACTTTGCTGGCAGTACTGGTAGGGAAGCTTTCACCTGTAAAGGACATTTATCATGGTTGTGACACATGGTAGGAGAGCATGTAGAGGGTGGGATAGTAGGGGTTGTATTGGCATCTTGTAGACAGGCCAGAGCAGGCCACCATTTAGAATGAGCAGGTTGAGATTATGACTAGTGTGACATTCGGAAGCCTGGTGATATAGTTTAGAGCTTAAACATCCCCAGAGATCTGTGTGGTAAAAGATTTTTTTTCCCCTCAAAGCAGTACAACTGGTAGGTGGGTGGAAGTTTTGAGATGATGTTGCCTAGTAGGGAGTTTTTGGGTCATTGGGGATGTGCTCTCTAAGTGAGCTGCCAGCCCCGTCCTTCCTTCCGTTTTTGTTTCTTGGCCATGAGGTGAGTTCTTTTGCATTTCAAAGCAGTATGGCCAGTGGGTTATGAAATGAAACCTCTCACTGGCCCCAAAGCAGAGTGGCCAGTGGGTTATGAAATGAAACTGGTATAACTTTGAGGCACATTTACTTGTTTGTCTTTATAAGTGATCTCTGGTGTTGTGGCACTCCATGCTAGAGCTGTCTGCTGTTTTTACTTGAACATAGCCTACCCCGTTTTGTTTGGCTATTGAGCAGATTTACTTTTACTATGTAAGGAGACTGCATCTACAGCAGTTGGCTACTCCTAGAGACGTGCTATTTCCAGCCACCTCCCCTGATTTTTGCTCTCACACATATAAGCAAGGTTAGATGGAGTTTAACAGAATAAACCTTACTATTTTCTCTGAGGCTATAGAAAGAGCTTAAGGTCTTAGCTTTTGGGTTTTGGTAAGGCTCCTGATGGTTTCTAGGCTGAAAGAATTGGCTGTCATTATTTAGTCAATAAGTACATTTCTGCCCACTTGCACAAATAAAACAAACACTTAGCCCTACTCTCCACCCCATGTATAAACAAAGCAAAGCACTTAGTGATGCAGGGAGCACACATAGCTGTTCCAATTCTACTTCCCATGTTTGCAGTTGGCCAGGGCAAGCTGAGAGAAGTCCACCTGCCATGGCTATCCTGACTGCGTTCCCAGTGAAGAGGCTCGAGGAGTCCAAAGAAGGTTTGGAGTCCTCAGATCCTTTTAAAATGCCAGACTCTTTCCATGGGGCTAATGTAAACTCGTTATGACTCTTTAAAAATCTTTCCAAGAGGCTTCAGAGCCATAGTGACATGGAATTGTGTTTATTTAGTGGGGACTTCTAAAGGACCACATATATATTTAGCCACGTATCTTCAATTTCCATGTAAAAGAAACAGCAAGCTTTGAGTTGTCAACTGGAAGCAATAGCTGCTTGGGGCAGCTTCTTGTTTTCCATTAGAAAACAAGATATTCTATTCTTTTCCCAAACCAGTGTAGATTTTGCTTATGTTCACGAGGGTGTAAACATTCACTGCACTCTTCATTTAGATACACCTGAAGTTCCTGCATTGGTGGTGTGAGCCTTGCGAGTCATGCCATAGAACAACAGAGAATGGCTGAGCTTAAGATCACAGAGCAGGGAGTTTCTAGGTGATTGAAGGCCTAGACTGAAGTTTTCCTTCTTGCTTTTATGTCTGTCTTTGTCCACTTTGTTTCCTTGGTTATCAGCACTCCACAGTAAGGTTATGATGGAAGCTACAAACATAAACTATATGCATAACTAACAAATTCTAAGCCAGGCCTAACCTCAGGAGGAAGACTAGCTCAGCCAGCTCAGAGGCAGTCTCTTCAGCCCCACCTGCTCTGCTAGTGGAGTCCAGTAGTGGGGCTATTGTCGCCTTCTCTTTCAAGGACTATGTTTGATTGGTGGCCTTATAGAAGCAGAAGCAGTGTGTTTCTGTTTTGTTAGTTTTAAGAGATGTGTGTGAGTGTTTTTTGCATGCATATGTATATGTATGCCACATACATATTTGGTATCTGTGGAAGTCAGAAGAATATTGGATTCCTTAGACTTCATTATAAGTGGTTGTGAGTTACCATAATGGGTTCTGGGAATTGAACCTGGGTCCTCTAGAAGAACAGCCCAGTGTCTTTAACCTAACCGTCATGCACATAATTCCAGAGCCTTGGAGGTAGAGGCAGGAGAATCAGGACTTCTTTTTATATGGTAAATTGGGAGCTGGCCTGCCTTTTCTCAAAAAATGAAATGACTCCCCTGCCCCCCCATGGAACTAAACAAAACCTACCAAGTCAAATTAAGAGCTGTAAGAAAGGCCATAAGCAGCTCAGCTGAAGGTGGGAATCTCAAATAGCCATGAGTCCTTTTATTTAAAACATGGCATTTAAGATGGGCATCTAAAGTTCACAGCTAGGGTAGTAAAAGCTCCAATGGGGTATTTTTTCTCCCCCTTCCCTCCCCCCAAAGGCTCTTTGTGTTGTTCAGGCTGGCCTCAAACTTTGGGGTTCAAGTGATTCTCCTACCTTGGTCTCTTGAGTAGATAGGACTGTACAGGTTCTCACACTGGTGCCAGGCATAGGGCTTAGGTCCATGGGGTGGTAGGGAGGGAGGAGGCAGGAAAGCAGAGTGTTCAAGAAGGAAAATGGGAGGAGAAAAGGAGAGCAAGAAGGGCAGGTGGAGTGTTGTGAATCTCATGTTTGTAGCTTTTTGTGCTGGTGCAACTCTAGCAGTGCTGTGATGTTTTTCTGTAGGCCTAGTTTTGAGGGCTTTTGAGGACAAAGCATGGAGGGCCATCTGGTTCTTCAACCCTGTCTCTGTGATAATGTTGATTTAAACTAAGTATCATTCTGTGTACCAACAAAGACTTGGAAGTCAGATGCTGAGGTGAAAACAAGTTAGATAAGAGAAGAAGTAACCTTGCTTTTTGGCTAAGACCCAGCAAGAGAGCCATCTCTTAATTTGTCCCTAAACCAAGGAAGTGCCAAACCCAAGATCCCTCCCTTTCCTTCCTGTGCATCTTCTCTACCCAAATTGCTGGCTTCTCTCTGGCTAATTCCCTTCAGCTAGTCTCTGACCCCACCCCACCCCCACATTCAAGGTAAACTTTATCAACAGTCTCGATTGTCACACTGTAATAAATATCCCGAAGCACTGTTGTTGGTAAACACTTCTTAGGCTTTTACAGTGTCCATGTTATAGCATGCAACCCAAAATATGAATAGTGGTACATCTACATAATAGATATTTGTGCATGGGCATGTTTGTATGTATAACCTAAGAATAGAGAATGTTTGTTTTAGTATTTGTTAGATAACCTACTATTTGTACAAATGTTTTTACTCATGAGCACAATTTTAAAAATAGTTTCCTAGTAGAACTGCTTTGAGAATCTGTGAAAAGAGGGGGAGGGAAGTTGAGTGGGTTTAGGAAGAGAAGTGCTATAACTGAATGTCATTAGGACAGTTCCTGAAGAAAATGCCTCTGAGGACATTCTCCGTCAAAAATGTTGTCCTTGTGCACAGTCACACAGATAGTAATAGATTATTTCTTACATAGTACAGAATGGAAATACCTGATCATTTGTTTGCATATAAACAAGGAAGGAGGGTATTCTCATTTCAGAGTTGCTGGTATGCTTTTTAAAAACAGGTGAGAGGGAGAGGGAGGTTTGTAATGCCATCATTTAGGAAGTGGAGGTGGGAGGATCAGAAGTTCAGGATCATCCTTGGGCTACATAGTAAATTGTAGGTCAGCCTACACTACATGAGATCCTGTCATGAAACCAAAACCAGACCTAACCAGAAGTATTGTCAGGAGTATCTTACTGCTATAAACTCTGCAGTCCTGCTTGATCTCATTTCTGGATATTGGACAGGCTGAGACCTGCATCTACCCCTGGGCCTGACTTTCCCAATTTTTGGAATAAATTTAGACTATTTCTTTTTGGCTTGAATTATAACTTTGTTTATTGTGTGTGGCTCTGAAAATGGTCTGTAAATGCTCCATTCTTGGAATTGCCTCATTCTTAAACTGCTTTTGAGTATTTGTGGGTGATAGATTCAATATATGCTTAGCATAAAAATGGTGTTTTTGTTTGTTTGTGTGTTTGTTTTGAGACAGGGTTTCTCTGTGTAGCCCTGGTTGCCCTGGAACTCACTCTGTAGACCAGGCTGGCCTCCAACTCACAGGGATCCGCCTGCTTTTTGCTGGGATTAAAGATGTGGGCCACCACCATTGGGCAAAAATAGTAGTGTTAATATAGGCAAGTTCTTTATGGGGAAGGAAGTGGCTAGAGGTTCTCGTGCTCTTTATGAAAATCTATAATCCAGAGAGCGGCAGGGAAGGGAAGGGAAGGGAGGGGAGGTGTCCATGCATTCTGATATCCTTGACTTCCCTTCATAGAGTCTTCGATCTGCATCTCCACGTTTAGCTTTTCTTCAATCCAGTTTTCCATTTCTAGCTCCTGCTAGGCACTTCAAATTTAGCATGCCCCACATTTCTCTAGGATGACTTCTTTTTAGGGAAAGGCACTGTCTTCTCCTTTATGGCCCAAGTGCCACCTGTTTGGCCCCTAGCTAAGCCCTCCCTGCATGCAGGAGCACCTAGGAGGTCTTTGCCCCCATCCTATACTTCTGTAGTCACCTTTCACAGAAGCTGGTAGAATGTGCCACTGGCTTCCTCTCTGTTGGTCTCCTACTGTTCCCAGCTACATGCTGGGCACTTGGGTGTTTTTGCTCTTTGTTGAGTTGAAAGGTTCCCTTGAAAGGTCTGGACAGCCCATCCTCTTCTTGTGCTTCTGGCCAGCTTCTTTGGCTCTTTGCATAGTTACCTTAGACATCACCTCCTTGATAGAGAGTTGGGTGTCTCCTTATTCCCCTTGAGCTTTCTTCTCATCTGTTATTTACTTCACTGATGTCATTATTAGGTATTGAATTAAAACTGTTTCACATTGTGGACCTGTTCCCATCTTCCCCCATTGCTCTGTCTTTCCTATTCTTTACTTCATTTCCTTTTGACCTTCTGCTCAGTGCCGTTCTTGATACTTAGCTGTCTAAACTCCACCAGGGCAGAACGCTTCATCTCTTTTGTTCATTGCTATTAACAGTGTGTAGGAATGACAGTATGTACTCGTGTAAGATCAGGGCCCAGCTCACAGTTGTCATTGAGTAAACTGAAGTTGTGATCAACATTTTTTTCTCAGCCTTGTAGAGCCTTTCCTGAGCCCTTGTTTGATACTTAGTAAATGCCATTAACTACTCTTTATGTACCCAAATCAATTCCCTCCCTCCCTCCCTCCCTCCTCCCTCCTCCCTCCCTCCCTCCCTCCCTCCCTCCCTCCCTCCCTCCCTCCTTTCTTTTCCTTCTTTTGGTTTTTCAAGACAGGGTTTCTCTGTGTAGCTCTGGCTGTCCTGGAACTTGCCTGCCTTATAGATCAGGCTGTCCTTGAACTCATATACATACAGACACACATGGATATACATAATACACTAAATAAATGCAATAAAAATACAGTGGTCCTTTCAAATATTTTACTTTAAATTATTTTTATTTTACCCTTTTATATTTATTTTTATTATTTTATGTGCATGAATGTTTTGCCTGCATGTCTGTGTATGTGTGAAAGTTAGAGGACAGTTGTAGGAGATAGTTTTGTCCTATCACATGGCTTCAGACTTAGGACCTCAAGCTTGGCAGCAAGTGCCCTTTATACACTGATCTTGCTGTCCCAAACATGAAGCCCAGGGTGAACACATGACCCATCTGTCTCCACTGCTTTAGCCTGTTCTACACATGTGTGCCACCATAGCCGTCAAAGCACTAATGTTCACTTATCTCCATCACCACATAACTCATACTGATCTAATGATATTAAATATTTTGATAAATAATGATAAAATACTAAGGGTTTATTGGAAATTGTTTCTACTGTTGAGATATGAATAGGGCTTTGACTTAAAAAAAAAAGAGTTCTTTGTACATGAATGAGTTTTGATTATCAGCATCAGCTCTCTGCTCTTTAATTCTTGTATTGTATTGAGATGAGGCATTGACAGACCTTACTCATATAATTGAAAGACAGGAACGGGAAGTGTTCTGTTATTACAGTGTCACTCTGGCCTTTGAATTTAAAGTTAGATGAAAAACTCTATTGCCCCAAATTATTTTTGGTGACAGCTGGACCCTGTGGTTGTTAACTTTTCTTGTTCCTAGGGAGAAATACTTGGCAAAAGGTAGCTTAAGGGAGAGAAAATTTTGTCTCATAGTCTAGTTAGAAACCTTCCTAATGCTTTGACCCTTGAATATAGTTTCTCATGTTATGATGAGCCCCAACCACACAATTATTTTGTTGCTACTTTGTAACTGTAATTTTGTGACTGCTATGGATCATAATGTAAGCATCTGTGTTTTCTGATGGTTAGGCTTCCCCTGTGAAAGGGCCATTGGATCCCAAAAGGGTCAAGACCAACAGGTTGAGAACCAAAGGTTTAGAGGTTGGGGAAGGCATGGTAGAGGGCATTTACAGTAACTGGTCACATCCTGTTGTCAGACAGAAACAAGAGCTTGGGGCAGAAGTGGGGGCAGAGCTGTAACCCTTAAGACCTTCATGGCCTGTTAGTCATCTAGGCTCTGCTGTACTCCATAAGTTCCAGAACTTTCTGGAATAGTATCACCACCTTTTTATTTCTTTCCCTTGGTGGTGGGGGGGGGCTGACTTCAGATTTAACCATAGCGGGTACTCTTTTTGATATTGTTGAAAGCAGAGAAACTACCAGACTTATGAAATAATTGGTTTTCTAGTTGTAAACTATCCGTTTTCTTAGCATTTATGCCAGGTTGTCATCTGGTCTTATATTTGGTGGTGGGGGTGGGGGGGTGAGCTATGCGAGTGAGGTTGGGATCAGTGAGCTATATGTCTTCTTTGGTGTTTGTCTCTGTTGTAAAATGGGGAAAGGAAGATTTTGAAAGGTTAACTGAAAAAAGGAGGACTCAATAGCTCAGAGCCAAGCAGGTTTCAGGCAGATGGAGTTGAGGAAGGAAATCAGTGCCTTGGAGTAAAATCTCCTTCAAGTTATGTGTGGAACAGTATTGACAAAACTTGGTAATTGTTGGAGCTGGCCGTGGGTATGTCAAGGTTTGCTGTGGGATCTGTTTCTGGTTTTTATTATAAACATTTATGTAACAAAGTAACACAAGGCACATTTGCTTGTGGAAAGGGCTTCTGCCTGGGCCTTCCAGTTTGATGGTGGTTGTCTTTGGCAGTATTAACACTGTCTTAATTCCAGTACCTTAGCAGTTATTTTGTTGAGTTTGCTAAATAACAACTATTATGTTAAATTGAGACAAAAGAAACTACCAAAATCTGACCATTTTGACCTATAAAAGTTGGAAATTTCTACAGTTCTTTTGGGCTATATGTAATGGTTTTATTCTTTGCCAGTTTCTTTTCACTAGTGTGAATGTAATTTGCTGGCTCAGAGACACTTTCTCAGGCTTTTCTATTCTCTGGGGCTGTCATCTCTAGGCAATATTTATCAGGAAGAATTTAAATGTGCCGACAGTACTGTGGGGGGTACTGCCTAGGCTGAGCTAGCCTTGGAGGTAAGGGTTGCACTTGGTCTCTCTTTTCTTTCATTTAGTTTCTTTTAAAAATTAATTTATTTTTTATATTTTAATCCCCATTCCCCCTCCTCCTTTCCCTCCTGCCCTCACCTCACCTTGGAATTCTACTAAGTCTGTCCCATCATCTAGTTGAGGTAGGACCAAGCACCTCTCCACCCCCCTCTACCTGCGTCTAGGCTGGGTAAGGTATCTCTCCATATAGGATGGGCTCCACTAAGTTTGCGCATCAGTGTTAGATCTTGGACTCACTCCCAGTGGCCTCATATATTGTCCCAGCCACGCCATTGTCACCTCCTGTCTCTATTTCTAAGGGTTCATTTAGCAAAGTGCTGAGGGAACAAATGGGCATGTTCAGGAGTAGACAGGTGGAACTGTCACTTTTATAACACCCAGGAGCTTCACTTAGAGACATTCATCTTCCAAAGAACCCTGAGTGCAAGTCTGTGTACTCTGATTTTGAAGCTAGAGAATGATGGACAGGATACATATGCTGCTTTCTCTTCAGTGAGACAATAAGGACCTAGAGAGGAAGCGGAGGGCTGTACTCTGCTGTACTGGTAAGTTAGAAGTGGAGGCAGATCTTGTGCGTTCTTAGTGCACATCCCAGAGCCTGAGCCAGGGATTGTCTCAGAGTGCTTGGAAGGCATAGGACACAGCCCTTGCTTAGCAAGCAAACCCAAGGCTCTATATTCACTCCACTGTGCTGTATGATATCCGTGTGCTTTGGGGCTCCTGGAGGTGCTTTAGATGATTCAGAAGTCTGTGAAGTCACACTTTCTTTAATAACAGTACAGACAGACAATATATGCTTTTATTTTCTCATGAGTGTACTGTGGGGTTTTCCAGAAGCCATTCAGTATAGCAGAAAATTAAGCCAGATGCTTGTGCTTTCTAAATGAGCATTAAATTTACAAAAGTATAAATTGATAAAACTATTCTTACTTACTAATCTGTTTTGAAAATACAGTTCTTATAAAACTCATGTGGGCTGTGGATATAGTGGTGGTGTTTGTCTCACGAGAGCAAGGCCCTGGCTTCAGTCCCCAGCACACTTTCTTTACTAATTATCATTTTAATCTGGGGAGACGGTTTTAACTGTGTAGCTCTGGCTGGCCTGTAACTCAAAGAGGTCCACCTGCCCCTGCCTCCTGAGTGCTGGGATGAAAGGCGGCTCCACGACACCCGGCTGCCCCTTGACAATTTAGTGTATGGGTGGGGAGCTGTTCTAGTTTGGATCTGGAGTAGTCTCAAAGGCTTCATGTGTTTGTTTTGTTTTTCATGTTAGTTATATAACAAGTGGTGGTCATCTTATGACAGTGCTGGAAGATGGAGGAACATTTAGGAAGAAGGGTCTACTGGAAGGGAGTTAGTCCACTGGCTGTGTACACTGGGAAAGGATATTAGGATCTTGTAATCTTATCTCTGCTATGAAAAGACTAGATCTCTTCCACCAAGTGCTCCCACTGTGTGTACACTGTTGCCATAGTCCAAAGCACAATGACCAAGCAAGTGCACATAACCTTTCTTCCTCTATTATCTCTGGTAATTTAAAAAAAATTATTTTTTAAAAAATATGATGAGAACCAAATCTAAGGCCTTGCACTTGCTGGGTAAGCACTCTACCTCTAAAATAATTTTTAAAATTAAAATTTTTCTTTATTTTGTGTGCATCTGTGTATGGGTTCATCCATGCTATAGTGTTAATGGGGAAGTCAAAGGACACCTAATGGGAGTTGATTCTCCTTTCTACCATGTATGTCTTAGCTCTGGGACTATAGTCATCTGGTTTGGCAGCAGACACATTTATTCATTGTTACATCGCACTGGCCATATCGAAGGTATTTTGTCAGAGTAATGGAGAACTATTCAATACAAAACCCAAGTGGCTTTTAGTTTAGTTTCTAGATTTGTGTTTCCAGCTCTATACTTTGTGGGTACCATGATTGTATTTTTCCTAATCAACAAGAAATAGTCTGGTAGACATTTGCCATGATTTTTAATATACCCCTGTATAATTTATTTAGTTAATGTATTTTATCTTTATTGTGAAAAGCCAAATTATACAAAAGTGGAAATAGCTCCCTTAGAAAATTTGTGATGGTACTTTTTTTTGTTGTTTTTTAAGAGTTTTAGTAAATAATTGATTTTTGCCTTTTACATGCATGAGTATGCATGTGTACTTGGGTGTACAACATACAACACATGTGCAGAAGTGCAGATATAATCAGTATGAAAGTGAAATAAAATAGAGCTGTACTCATTTCTGTGTTGTATTGTAATGCAACTAAATTGAATTTTAAAAGTGATATAGGACATGCTGTTGCAATTCACAGAGCAAAAAGTGCTTTGTAAAAGAATCTTTGGGAACTGGGTTGTGCACTGATTCTCCCATTGATTATAGTTGCCATCTTTCGTTGTTTTTTCTCTGCTTGCAGTACTTACCAGTGGCTCTGCTCAGCTCTACACAAATGCTCAAGGCTAGTAAAGGCTGCTGACAGAAGGGAGTGTTAGTAAGAATGTTAACTGTACATACTGAATCACTTGCAAAGATAGCATAACAATATTTTTTTCCTTTTTTATTTAAAATTGAAACAAGTTTGTCTTACATGTCAATCCCAGCTCCCCTATCACCCTCACCAAACCCCAGCCCATCCCCTTTCTGCTCCTCAGGGAGGGTGAGGCCTTCCATGGGGAGTCTTCAAAGTCTGTCATATCATTTGGGGCAGGGCCTAGGCCCTCCCTCATGTGTCTAGGCTGAGAGAGTATCCCTCTATGTGGAATGGGCTCTCAAAGTCCTTTTGTATACTAGGGATAAATATGGATCCATTACTAGAGGCCTCATAGACTGCTTAGTACTCCTAACTGACCCCCATATTCAAGGGGTCTGGGTCAGTCCTATGCTGGTTTCCCAGCTATCAGGCTGGGGTGCATAAGCTCCCCCTTGTTCAGGTTAGCTGATTCTGTGGGTTTCCCCAGCCTGGTCTTGACTCCTTTGCTCATTTCCTTGCTCTCTGCAACTGGATTCCACAGGCTACCTTTAATGCCCTCTCACAACAATGAGATTGATGACTACCTTATATGCCATCCTAGAGCCTTCATCTAGTAGCTGATGGAAGTAGAAGCAGACACCCACAGCTAAATACTAGCATAATAATATTAATATCAATGACTGCCACATACAGAGTTCATGCATTCTTTCTGCTAAGTGCTCTATATTCTCCTTTATTCCTTGCCACAGTTTGCTCTGAAATTGGTGCCTTTTCCTCTTGGCTGAGTACAGTGAAGCTGCCCTTAGTCTAGTGGTCCTCCACCTTCCTTTAACACAGTTCCTCATGTTGTGGGGACCCCCAACCATAAAATGATTTTCATTGCTACTTGAAACTGTAATTTTGCTACTTATGGATCATGTAAATATCAGTGTTTTCTGATGGTCTTAGACAACCCATGTGAAAGGGTCATTCAACTTCCCCTCCCATCTTCACGCCTCATCCCCACCCCTGTTCCCCCAGCTGAGAACTGCTGCTTTAGTCAGTGGAGGGAACCAGATTCTGCAGTTCAGACTCAGAGTGCTATACCTGCTTGTTTTCTCCTGAACTGTTAACTTTGTGGCTGAATTTAACATCTGTGGTCCTCATTTGCCAAGGAGCTGAAGTTGTGACTTGATGTGTAGTATCTTAGTTGAAAACAGTCGTGGTCTGGTCTACAGGGCAGGTGTATATACATCATTAAAGCCTTTATTTGATTTTTTCTTTCCCCTTTGGCCCTTATTAGTGATTTCAGCACACAACTAGCTATTAAGTGAAGTAATTAATAGTTTTTTCAGAATGGCTGCTTTGCATTTAAGGTGAGAGAGCAGTGTGGAGTTGTTTGTTCATGTTTGTGCTGAGAACAGTTGGGTTTTATTCTTGGTCCTATGTGGATTTGTGGATTTCTAATTCCTTATTTATTGATTTAGAGACAGGGTCTTTGTAGCTTTGGTTGGCCCGAAACTCCTTTTGTAAACCAAGATAATCATCTATCTGCCTCTTTCTTCCCAAGTGCTGAGGTTGGCTGGCCCACTGCATTTTACCAAGAGCTTTTCCAGTAAGATAATATGGCCAGTCACTTGCAAAGTAACTTCCCTAAAATTGACTCTCTGCATTTATTTGGCAGTTAAAGTATGTAGATAAGGTATCAATATTGATTTGAATGAGATTGGCCCTCATAGGCTCTGTCTTTGAAGATTGGTTCACAGTTGGTAGACTGTTGAGGAAGGCTTAGGAGTCATGGCCAGGTTGGAGGAGATGTGTCATTGAAGGCGGACTTTGAGGTTTTCAAAACCCATCCCAGGCTCAGACTCACTCCCCACCCCCACTCCCCAACTCGTGGATCAGATGTGATCTGTCAGCTACTGCTCCAGAGCTATGCATGCCTGCTGCTGTGCTCCCTGCCACATGGTCATGGGCTTACCCTCTGAAACGTAACAAGTAGTTAATGTAGCCTTCATAAACAATATTCCTGGGAGTAGCCCATTAGATGAAATGAGAGTTGGTAGAAGAATTAGTCCTGTAAATAACCATTTTAAAATGAAGATGTATTGGATATGTGTGTATTAAAGAAATAAGGCTAATACTTTTTGGTATAAATGATTCATCCTGTTCTTAATTTCAAAGTATTTGTGGACAATAGCCAGATATCATAATGTCACTTCTTATTCAGTTATGTCTGCTTTTAATATCATCTTCCACATGACTTATTAGAGTTTTATGGGTTACTTTATGGGTAACAGTTGTTAGTGGTTGGAAAGCACTTGAAATTGTAAGGAAAGTTGAAAGTACCATGATTGTCAGCCACCGTAATGATCTGTATTTCCATTAAGGTAAACAATTCAGGAACATAATAAATAAGCTGCAAAAATGGCTTTATGATAAGACTGATATGTAGTAGGGCATAAGATGCTTCTGAACTATAACCATCTAGTGATGAATATAAGTATTACTTGTTTTAGAAGTCTTAGTATTTGAATCAACTCTAGCAGGGACACCCTTTATTAAGGAATATAATGGTGGACATTTTTGTGGAAGGAGAGGTGATCTTTGTGTAACCCATAAAATATGTCTTGAATGGAATCCCAGTTACAATTTTGAGTAAATGCATCCTTGGTGAAATTTACATTTCTTTACTGCAAAGGGATCAAACCTAGCCAGCTTAGTTTACATGGTTATTAGGGTTGTGAATGACAGTACATTTTGAGACTGCTTAAAAACCTCCTGGGTCTTCTCTCATATTCCTTGTAACGTGCTCACGTCCTCATTCACACTGAATGCCTTCTTTGCCTGTCTCATTCATGCTTTTCTTAACTTCCAGTGGTTCATCTTGTCCTTGGGCTGTGCTGGTGTTAGCAGAGATCTGAACACTCAGAGTCACCTTCCCAAAACTTAAGTGGTACTGACTAATGTCAGGTGTTCCAGGACCCTTCTGAAAAAACATGGCATGTGGATGTCCTTAAAGCAAGCCAGTATAGATGCTGAGGGGATTCTGGAAGGCAGAGAAGACTTGGGATTGTTTCTGAGAGACCTAACACAACTTAAATATCAAGAAGTAACAAGCTGGAGTTCTGGTCACCCTTACATTGTGTCATTTTGTTTGGTTCACAGAGGAAATAGATGACTGAATGTCTGCCTAATCTGTATTGAAGTCTACTAAAAACATTAACATGCCAGATGCGCCCTCACCCCAGTGTATGCTGTGAATTTTAGATTTTAAAAAAAAAAAAAATCCTAGAAACTGTTAGAGTTATTCACATGCCTCTTTTAGCAGAAGCGGAATAAGTGTGTGTGGGTATCTTTCCAGCTGTGTGTTGGCAGGGAAATAACTAAACATTTCTGTGACTCTGTTTCCTATATGCAAAATAATCTGTCTCACAACAGTGTGGAGCAGAGCTAAGGAGTTAATACTCTGAAGTGCTTACAATGGAGATTGCAGCAGAGTAAATGCTTAGTAAGTTTTTACTATTATTATATACACATGAGATGACTGGGAAAGAATGACTCATTCAGGATTTTCAGAAACTATTCTGATCCAGGAAATAGCTGGTCAGAATGTCAGTCTTTTTCCCGCCCCCGTACCTGACCTGTCCTCAGTGACCCTTGTTTATTTTGGTTTCTCATTCAGTAGCAAATGCCTTTGACGCCCTTTGTAGGGTTAAGATCCTTAAGAGGCATGCTGTCTATGAAAGACTATGCCATTTCCAGTAACAAGCGGTTTCTGAAACAGCCAGTTCTTCTGACCCCTCTGGATCCACGAGTCCTCTGCGTAAGGCACCTGGTTTCATCAGAAGTTTGAAGCACACATTTTCATGTGCTGTCCTTATCCTGGTGAGCCTGGTGCCTGCTGTACAGATTTAAGATAGAAGAGTTTTTTTTTTTTTTTTTTAAATGTTGAAGAATGTCGATTAGAATAGTCTCCCCTAGCCAGTCAGTGGCGACACACACCTTTAATCCCAGCACTCAGGAGGCAGAGACAGGTGGATCTCCAAGTTTGAGGCTAGCCTGGTCTACAGAGTGAGTTCCAGGACATCCAGGGTCACACAGCGAAACCCTGTCTCAACACCCCCCCCCAAAGAAGAGCTCCCCGAGCTTGTTGCATTGTGATTGTCAAGGGTGCTGTCATTGCATGCAGTGCTTCATAACTTTAGTGCTTTTACTGCACGGAGGCTGTGGGATTGATTGGCTTTTGCTTACCCTGACAGCTGGGGTTTTCCATACTTCATCAACAGTGCTGCCCTTTCTCTGTCCAGGTTAAAATTTTATTTTGAGGTAATCTCAGTAGATCATAATGCTTAAGCTCTACATTATTTTATTTGAACGTGCCTTGAAAAACTAGACATGCCAAAAAAGGGAGGGAAAACTGCATATACCAATAAGTTAGAAATGCTTCTTTGTTTTCTTTTTGTGGTGCTGAGGACTCATGGGTACAGGCATGCTGCTATACCCTTAGAAAACACATTTAAAACTTTCTGTATTTGAGTATTGCATGAAATAGTTTATGTGTTGTATTGTCTTTTGTGAAATTCTTGAGCTGTCATTGAGAATTTCTCTTTTTTGGATTCATTTTATTTATCAATAGTAATCCAGGAGCTGAAGTTTATTGAGCATTATCTGTGCTCTACATGGCTTCCATGTGTCTTTTATTCACTGCCATATTTATAAATAGCACCTACAGGATAGGTGCGGTTCCTCTGCCCTAGTTTGCACACGAGGGTACAGAGCACAGAGCCTCAGCTAAGCAAAGCCAGCTTTGACATCCCAGCATTCCTAACTGCTACCCTGCTCTACCCACAGTTCTTAGCAAGTACATGTGAAGCTGATGACGATCCAGCTCTTCTCATTTCAGACTAGGTGGGCATGATCCACAAAACCACCTCGGCCACCTGGAAGAATGCAGAATGAGTCTATACCCCAACTCTCAAGTCCAATTTATCTGAAATCTTAAATATTTCTGAGATGTTTTTTCAGAATACAGTCGGCAGACTTTTGAGATAGTGAACTAAGTTTCCCATTTTAGCTTTAAAGATCAGGCACTCATTCTCCAGCCACATAGAGGATAGGAGGGATTCATTCTCCTGCCGCATCGAGGCTAGGAAGACATTTAGTCTCAGGATTCTACAGCCACGCTGAAGCCAGGCAGCAGAATCAGCCCATTCAGCCTGAGGTAGTGGTAAGAGCTAGGGGCCCGCTACTTTGCTTTTCTAATCTTCAGCTTGAAGTTTGAACCCCAATATCTGTCTCCCCATCTTTAATTTTTATGCTCCAGCTTTATGTTGTTTAATCAAACGGGCTCAAATTTCCCGTACTTCATTTGTCTCAGTAAAATGTTACCTAAAAGGGAAAGTTGTTTCCGGGGTAACAGAAAAGGAAATGTTTGAACTACCCAGTGGCATGTTTAGCTAAGTCCTAGGGTCTGACATTGAACATAGAAATGCTGAACTTAGGAAAACCTGGGTCTTAGAAATCTATCTCCAGCATGTTTAGCTCTAGACTCCAGAGCCTCTGTCCTCAGGAAGCCAGGAGCAAAGAAGGAACTGGGGTGTATATATCCAGGCCGTCTTAACTATTGAAGACATTAAAATGCCTGTCTGTTCTAAAGTGCTTTCCAGACACTTCTTTGTCCTTTTAAGAATCTCTGTTACTGGTCTGCACATTTTGATTTTAGAGTTGTACGATCACATACTGTTTACATACATATTGAAATACATATATTTAATTTCACTATTACATATTTGAATAATAGTGTTTTTATGTGTACTGGGATTTCAAGTGGATGTTATTTCTCTTAACAGATTATTTCAAATTGGAATTTTGGATTTGCTCAAATAATATATGGCTTTACATTTGTACTTTATGTATGTGAAGTAATAGCCATCCTGTAGAGCACAGGGTAACTCCATGATTAAGGCCTGTGTTACATGCTGTCACTAGGCTTTATTGCTCAGACTATGACTTTAATTATAAATGTAAGCTTTGGTACTTTTGGGATTAGAGGTCATTTCATTCTTAGTGCTGTGTCACTTTTAAGAGCTTAAAGTCTAATATTTAAAACTCCCTGCTGATGAGTATCTCTGAGTTGGCATTGTAACATTAGATTGATGCTTTATTTTTTCTTTTGGTATTCTAAATAGATTTTAAAGTTTATGGTGTCTATGAATAGTGTGGGCTATATGTTGTGAATTAACAGCTCAATCTTCCACTTAGCCATCTGTCCATCCATCCTTTGTCTGTCTGTCTCTACATACTCCTCCTCCCCATTGTTTCTAACCTCATATTGTAAAAAACAGCCACAGTTTCATCTCATTCTAAAATGATTCACAATCATGTTAATCCTCAAAACAAATGGAAGTGCTAGGCCATTTTTATCCCTTGTAGGAGTAATCTCCTGAGAAAAAAAGATCTTCAATCAATGGAAATGGTTGAAAATAATGTGCTATTCTATTATGGGGAAGTTACTTTGTGTGGGTCATGTCATGTAACCAAATAAGTGCTTCCTAGAAACTTTAATTCTGGTTTTTATTTTTTTACTTTACATTTGTGACATATGTAAAAGTAACCTTTGATGCTTTGTTGCTTATACTTTTGGGTGAAAGTTTGGGCTTCAGTCACATACATCCAAGAAGTTTGTCGTGCTCATTTCCTTTATTGTATGCTTATGATCTGCTATTTGTCATAAAGCAAATGGGAGAAAAGACAGATTATGATTGTGTATGTGTTCAAATAGATAACATTTGGTGTTTGATATTACTGGGATACAATATTAATGAAATTTTAATGTTTCTAGAAATACTTGAGAATTTAAAAGTGTTTTAAAAATAATGTGGAAGTTATGTTAAAACATTCCCTATAGAAACAATCATAAAAGCTGTAAAGTAGAAAATTTGCTCTCTTTTGTATCTCATAGATACCTGGCAAGTTTTTGTCAAAGGGATGATTTTTTTTTTTTCTCAAAAGAGTCTTCTACTTTTATAGATGGCCTTTTGTTTAATTCCCCACTCAACCTTGTAAAATATATTTTCTGTATTTTACAGAGAAGGAAACTAAGCCCAGTATCACTTAGTAAACAGTAAAGGTGTGACTCTAATTCCAAGCGGAAGTCCCGAGGTGATCTGCAACTCTCTACCCCTTGCTCTTCTGTCCTGTTTCCCCACTAGCCCTGCATCCCCCCAGGTTTTCTTTCCCTCTGGTTCCTCTGCTCACACACCCCTATCTGCAGAAGGATCCTTGCCTTGGTGGCTCCTTTGAGTGGGATGCTTTTCTGCAGACGTCTCTTTGCTGATCTCCTGTACCTCCTTTGAATATTCTTTCTCAAATTCCCTTCTCTTCCCCTCCTCTCCCACCCTCCCCCCCCATCTTTTTTCAAGACAGGGTTTCTCAGTGTAACAGCGCTGGTATAGACCAGGCTGGCCCTCAAACTCACAGAGATCTGTCTGTCCAAGCCATGTACCACCACGCCTGGCTTCAGATTTCTCTTTTCAGGAGAATGCTATGCTCAAAACTGTATCTCCCAGTTTCAGCATGCGTAGTTTGCTTTGCCTTGTAGATTATTTCCTCCAGAGCATGTACCATATAATATAGATACAGTTATTATTTCAGTTGTCCCTTTTACCCAGCTTCCCTGGAATGTACTGGTTAGGAGTTCTACAAGATCACTAGCCCAGGCTGGCCTTTAAGAGTAGCAAGTGCTCATAACTGCTGTGCCAGCTCTCCAGCCCTGCCCCACTGTTTATTCTTAAATCATCAGGTTTTAATTTTTTGAATGAAGTTTTAGAAAATAAGTAATATCTTATTGGTCGTTAATAGGAAGAGACAGTACAAAGACTTTTTCTTATAAACTGGCCTCTATTTTTTACATTTATAAATGTATCACTAAAAATTCACACAGTTTTAAAATTTGTGCTTCAGGACTACACGTTAAAATAGGTTTTTTTTTCCTATTACATATGTTATTATCTTTTTCCTCTATTCAGCATAATTTTCTTTCTGGTGGGATAGAATTTTAATTTAAAATTGATACACTGGGGAAATAAAATTCAGTATGTGTACTTTTAAATATGGCTAGTCAACTTGCCCCAGGGACCCCCATCTCTGCCTCCTGTACTGGGACTAACAGCAACCATCATGCCTCCAAGCTTTTTACATGAGTTCTGGGGATCCCAACTCTGGGTTTCATGCTTGCACAGCAAATGCTTTATCCACTGAGCCATCACTCCAGCTCTGCAAGCTCCAGGAATTCCACATATGCTAAGTGCTGCTGCTGTCTCCATCCTTGGAAATAAGCTCTTAGGAAATGAATTAATAATAGTGACACCAACTTTGAAAGTCAGGGGCTTTGGTGGCTTCTGTCCTGTGGTGAGTTGGTAATAGGAAAGTAATTTATACCTCTAATTAGGGGTTGAAGAACTTAACGGTATTTCATTTCTTGTGCCATCAAGCTTCAGTAATTACCTTGACATTAGAAGGTAAAGCTTATAAAGTATTGGAAATAAAACTATTTGTCATGTAGGGGTGTGTGTGTGTGTGTGTGTGTGTGTGTGTGTGTGTGTGTGTGTGTGTGTGTGTGTGTGTGTGTGTGAAGACTGTGTCAGCAATTATTTCTTTGCTGTTTATTCCGTTGCAAATAAAGTGTCAGAGGAGCATGAAAGCCTCAGGATTTTGCTGCCCAAGCCACTCTAGAGTGTGGTTACAGTAGTGACCTTTGAATTTTGTTTATAAATTAGACCACATGTATTGGCTTTGGGGAAGGAAACTGAAGAGCTCCAGGAAAGAATAATAATAAACATATGCTTATTATCTAAACTGGGGGAATAAATAATATGTTATTATTTAAAAACTAAGTATAGTCTTATGTATTATTCTTTATTTAAGACCAGTTGTTTGCTTTTCAGTTTTAAAACATACTGGTATTTGAAAGGCAGGTCGATATATTATTTTTTACTTTTAGATGACAACTTTTCTTAAAGAACTCACTAATAATGACAGTGAACAGTTTTTTTAGTTCCAGTAATGATGACTGTTGTTAGTTACTATTATTTATCATAGTCATCACCACCATCATCCTTGGCACCATCATTGTTGTTAGGAATAAGTCGGTGTGGGTTGGGGCCATGCACCTGGTCTCACGGCACAGTGGGTGATGGGGAAACAGAGACTGTAGACATGACTCATATTGAAAGTTTTATTGATAGGCAGGTAAGAAAATAAGGGAAAGAAAAAGAGGTAAAGAGACACAGATGCAGAAACAGGGACAGAGAGGGACAGAGGGCAGAAGAGAAGGGGAGGGGGCGGTGACAGGACAAGTCCCTTCAGAGGAATAGCCAGAAAGAGAGAAAGGAAGTGGGTGGAGTTTTTCTTTTAAAGAGCCAGGATACAAACAGCTGCCATGCACAGGTGGGTGAGAGGCGGGGTCAGGTTTGCCTGAATTACAACAACCATCACTGTTGCGGGCCTTGGGATAAGACTGTTTGTGGGCAGGAACTAAGCTCTTACTAGCATGTGATGTTGGGCTAGTGACTTGACTGTTCTGGATAGCAGTTTCTTCAACTGCAGTAGTGGTAGTGGCTACTCATAGGACATCGTGGGTGTGAAGAGGGGCAGTGCATGTTAGAGGCTTAACACACACACACTTTGTACCAGTAAGTTTTCTTCATTGCTACTGTGCTGGTCCCTCCCTTGTGTCCGGACAACTCAGAGTTGCCTCTTTCAGTTTGCTGTGGCCAATTGATAGCCCAGTGCGCAGGGTTTCGGTAGTGTTGCGTTTGTGTTGGCCATTCTGTAAGCTAAGTTTTGACGCTATGTAGAAAAGTGGGCACTAGTGATTGATCAACAGAGTGTTTTGAAAGCTTCCCACTAGACTGGCAAGAGTTGTGAGTGCAGCCCAGCTCTTTGTTCAGCTTTTATGAGGGACGCCAGGAGGAAGCACTTTCACTGTTGTTTCAGGGTCCCACCTTAGCGTAAGAGATGGAAGGTTTTTACTGCTGGCTTTAAACAGACACAAAGGAAAGGGACTTCAGAGGTGAAGGGAATAAAAGAAGGACTTTAAAGTTCTTGCTTTAACAACTGGTTTTTAGCCTTGGCTACACAGTGAAATCATCTGAAATGCCTTTTATGAAATAAAAATGCCCAGCAGTAGAAATGATAGGGCACCCATTACCGTCACCATCAACAGCAAGTTTGAACACACAAGTAAATCGGAGGTGACAGATGCAATACTTTAGTTACAAGTAAATCGGAGGTGACAGATGCAATACTTTGGTTACCACTCTGGTTTTGGGTTAGAGTATTATTTTGTACAGTGAAGTATCTTGAATGATCATGTTGTATTTGGCTCTAGTTCCTAAGTCTGAAGCCTAATTTTGTTATTTGATTCATTATAAAAAATTGATAGTTTGTCATCTTTTGATGAAACATTGTTGGCTCTTTGTGACTTATTAGGTCAAAAGTAATTCTTTTTTATTTCACTTTTTTTATTAATTTTTACATCTGCTCCACGGAGAGAGTAAGGCCTCCCCTAGGAAGCCTAAGTCTGTCTCATCATCTTGTTGAGGCAGGACCAAGGCAGCTCTCCACCCACAGACCCCTGTGTCTAGGTTGAGCAAAGTATATCTCCATATGGAATAGGCTCCACTAAGTCAGTTTGTATATTAATGTGAGATCTTGGATCCAGTGCTAGTGGCCTCATATATTGTCCCAGTCACATCACTGTCACTTATATTAAGCAACTCTAGTTTGGTCTTATGCAGATTCCCCATTTGTCAGACCTGAGTCAGTGATCTCCCATTGGCTCTGGTCAGCTGATTCTGTGGGTTCCCCCCATCGTGATCTTGACTCCTTTGTTCATATTATCACTCCTGCCTCACTTCAGTTGTACTCCAGGAGCTTGGCCCATTGGTTAGTTGTGAGTTCTGCGTCTGCTTCTATCTGTTTTTGGAAGTGGGTTCAAGCTTCTCTGGGGTTATGGATTGTAGGCTGGGTATCTTTTGTTTTATGTCTGATATCCACTTATGAGTGAGCACATAATATATTTGTCTTTCTGGTTTTAGGTTGCCTCACTTAGGATGGTTTTTTCTAGTTCTGTCTATTTGCCTGCAAATTTTAGCATACATGATTCTTTCTAGATTTTCTGAAGTACTTGGTGTCAAAGAAAGTGCTGTCTGGGTCTGTGTTCAGAGGTAACATTGTTGAAAGATATTTGGACAAATAGCTAGGCATTTGATCACATATCCTAATGCATAGGCTTTTAGGATTAACTATCCTTAATGTTTTGTATGAAGCATCTTCTTAGAACCGGGATATTATTCCTAGGTCTCTTTAAGTATAGATAGGCAAGGAAAATTCCTACTGATTTTCTTGAGGATCATCAAGAGTTGTCAGAGAAGCTGATAATATACATGGTCAGAAGGTTGCTCATTCTAAGGCAAAATTCAAGAGGTGGGGCGGAGGGGTCAGAGACTGCAGATTGTGTCATGCCTGTTCTGTACTAGATATTACTGTTTATCATCCGTCTCTTCTTTCATCCATCCCATTGATCCAAGACAGGGCCTCTTGTATCCAAGACTTGCCTTGAACTGGACATGTCACTGAGGATGACTTTGAACTCCTCATTCTTTGCTGGGGAGAGTGGCAGTGGCTGTTAATAGCCTTTGGAGTGTTCTGTGTGCCAAGAGAGACATTATCTCTTAAACTTGAATGTTGTAGTCACTTTTCCGTTATATGTCATGCCTGTAGCTTTTTGAATTATCTGTGTGTGCACACCTTAGGAGAGTGGATATTTTCTTTAGCTGATGGGGAGATGGATGTTGTGAGATATGATAGAAATACAGAGATGCAGGGGATGGGATGGGAAGGAAGGGAGGGTGGGGGAACTAGGATTGACATGTAAAGCAAGCTTGTTTCAAATTTAAATAAAAAAATATTAAAAAAAAAAAAACCCAGCCCACAGAGACTAATTACTGCTAAAAAGGAAAGAGGAAGGCAGCATGGTCATGGTGCAGCTTTGCTGCTCACTGCGGTGCCTTCTTCAGTGAGAACCCTTCTGGAGATGGGTTTAACTTTAATGGTCTTCCAGATTGATGGGACCTGATCTGGTGGGACCTCACCACACTGTAATAACCGGAACAGCTTATTCTCACCTTTAAGCCCTGGCGTTGGTTGGGAGAGTCATTGTGCTAATGACCTTCATGCTATTATATAACCACTTATCAATTTCTTATTATTTATGCTTATGATTCTATGGAACTCTCTGTGGGGCAGGATGGCTTTTGTAGGCCAAAGGATTCCATTGGAAAACAGTGACAGGTCTATTGATTGCTTGCTTGGGGATTCTAAGATGACCTTAAATTTTAATAGTTTACATTTATTTCTAAAGGTCTAGTATTTCCTCTGATTTTAAGCAACTTCAGAAGTGTTTGGATGTTGGGTGATTTGGATTTGGGAAGTGGGTGGCAACTGTTATTACACATCATGGTCTGACTGTACAGGCTGTATGCTGTCTTTTTGTGATGACATTTTTTTCTCTTTTCAAGTGCAGGGGAGCAGGGTACCTAGTTCTCCTTTCCCCCCCCTCTCTCCCTCCCTCCTTCCCTCCCTCCCTCCCGATTCATTTATTTTTATTTTATGTGCATTGATGTATATCTGTGTGTAGGTGTTGGATCCCCTCGTATTGGAGTTATAGACAGTTGTGAGCTGCCATATGGGTGCTAGGAATTGAACCTGAATCCTCTGGAGGAGCAGCTAGTGTTCTCTCTCTCTCTCTCTCTCTCTCTCTCTCTCTCTCTCTCTCTCTCTCTCTCTCTCTCTCTCTCTCTCGCCTCCCTCCCCCCTCCCCCTCCCCTCTCCTTCTCCCTCCTTTTACCTCTCTCTCCCTCTCTCCCTCTTCTGAGACAGTGTTTCTCTGTGTAGCCTTGGAGTCTGTCCTAGAATTTACTCTGCCTCTGCTTCCCAAGTGCTAGGATAAAGGCGTGTGCCGCCACTACCTGGCACAGTTAATGCTCTTAACTGCTGAGCCATCTCTTGAGTCCCTCCTCTCTTTCAAATGTTTCTTGAAAGAGTATATTTGCTTTTGGAGTGGTCCACAGATATTAAACTTCTACTTGGTTGAAATCTTCTGGACTACACAGCACTGCTCTGGTCCTTGTTCAGGCTTATCTTCTCACAGCCCACCAGGACTAGGGAGATGAGGCAGTGGAGATAGCTGTGGGGGTAGCACAGCTCTGGAGTGCAGTCCTAGGGCCAGTCTGTACAAAAAGAGCCCCTCACTTGGACCATATTCCTCTACCCGTCACTATCACCAAGGGGAAGAGAGAAAGGGAGTCAGACTTTGTCCATGTTTCCCAGGCTGTCGTGAATGCTTGGGTTCATGTTATTCCGGCTCGGCCTTCTTGTAGTTAGAAGCATTCCTGGCTCTTCAATTGATTTTATAGCTCTTTCATCAGTCGTGATGGCAAAAGTTTTTTCAGGCTGTTACTATACACATTGTTTAAGGGATGTCCCCACATCCTGTGGTTTGTCCTGACTGCTTAAGTTCTTTAAGGAAGGGAGGCCCTTTTAGAAGATTTTAATCTGTGATGAAAGATAAAGAATACAGAGCATGGAGTTCCTTGCTTTGCCTGGGAATCTCCAGAGGCCGCTAGAGGAAGAGCTCAGTGTGCTACTTCATAAATGGGGTGTGCTGGGAGTGCATCTGTGATTGTCCCTGCTTTAGTCTGCCGCTGCCTTTGTACACCCTATGTTCTGGAATGTAGTCTCTGGCCTTTCTGCATGGTATAGAAGAATGCTGCATGGTGTAGAAGAGTTCAGGCTGTGAGCCGCACAGCCTGGGCTTGAGTCATGTCTCCACTGTTTATTAGCTGTATGATTCTGGCCAACATACTGAATTTCTCTGTCTTGATTCACTCATCTATTAAATTGAAAATAGCACCTGTTTATGCACATTGTTGTAGAGATTAAATGAGAGTTAGTGTGTCTAAGTGCTTAGACTAGAACACAAGGAGTATGTACCCAGTAGACCTAATAAATATAGTTGTTATTGTCTCATCTAGTAGGTGGATAGCCTGCTTCATGATGGACCAGTTCGAATAAATAAGGAATGAATTCCAACTGCTTACCATTAGAAAGCTTCTAAATGCTAACTGCCTGAATGGTTTGAATTGTTAAATATGTAAATCTGTTGAGTGACCACACAGACATTGGTTTTGCTTGAATGATGGTGTCTCTTTAAAAAGCTGTTGTTCTCTGATGCTTCAGACTTCCTAAGTACTTGTAAGCACTCTCCATGTGGATAGTCTAGTTTGGGGGCTTTGTTAAATCTATGCTATCAAAATGTCGTATGAATTAAAAGTCCCCTGAAGATTTTAACCTTTAACTGATGTTACATTAGTAAATTTTTTTCCTGTCTCCATTCACCTCTGTAGTGTCTGGTAAAGTGGCTAAATCTGTAGAGTCCTTCTTTAGTATCACAGGGCCATGTGGGTGTGGCTAGAGACCCAAGTACTGCTCCCAGGTCCATAACTCATCATGAAATCTCAGTAATCATCTAATTTTTTTTTTTTTTTTTACATAGGGTTTCTCTGTGTGTAGTCTTGGCTGTCCTGGAATACTCTCTGTAGACCAGAATGGCCTGGAACTCGAGATCTGCTTGCCTCTGCTTCCCAAGAGTTGGGACTAAAGGCATGACCACCCGGCTCTAATTTTTATTTTATTTTATTTTATTTTTTTGCTAGAATGCCACCTGCTTACCTCTAAATGTATTCTTAGTATTAATGATTTATTCACTTGGATGATGGCAGTAGAGCCTACCTTGACTGTGTCAGTTATTTTTGTATTGTTGTGACAAACTCCATAACCAAGGCAACTTATATAAGAAAGCATTTCTAGGAGCTTACAGTTTGAGAGGGTGGGTCAGTAACCATTATGGCAGAGAACATGGGAGCAGGCAGGCAGGCAGGCAGGCAGGCAGGCAGGCAGGCAGGCAGGCAGGCAGGCAGGCAGGCAGGCAGGCAGGCAGGGTACTGGAGCAGTGGTTTACATCCTTATCTAAATAGAAGGCAGAGATAAAGAGAGATCTAACTGGGAATAGTTTGGCTCACTTCCTCCAACAAGGCCACGCCTCGTAATTCTTTCCAAATAGTTCCACCACCTGGGGGACTATGCATTCAAATAGATGAACCTGTGGAGGCCATTCTCTTCAAACCATCACACTGATCATAATTCTCATTGCCATTCAAGGGCAGCTGCAGTGTAGGGGTAGGGGCGGATAAAATAGTAGAAAGAAATGGGATAGGAAGTAGACTTGCCAATTGTAGATCATATTCCTTCCTAGCTGGAGAATTTTAATCTCCAATTTTTATTTCATTTTTAGAAACAATACCAAGCCAAATGTCTGAGCTATTCTCTCTCTCTCTCTCTCTCTCTCTCTCTCTCTCTCTCTCTCTCTCTCTCTCTCTCTCTCTCTCTCTCTAACTGATAGGGTCAGCAAATACTCTACCAACTGAACTATATTCTCAGAACAAATTGTTATAGTATGGAATTCAAATTTATGTCATATAGTTACGTTTTCATTTTGTTTTGTTTGAGGCAAGCTATAAAACCCTAGCTGTCCTAGAACTCATGTAGTCCAGGCTGGCCTTGAACTCACAGAGATCCATTTGCCTCTGCTTCCCCAGTACTGGGATTAATTCCTGTGCCATTACTCCTAACTAGACTTTGTCGTCTAAAAAATATTTTCGTTATTTGAGATTTTCGTAACATGTATTTTGGTCACATTCATCCTTCATTTTTCTCCCAGATCAACCCCCATTTCCCTACCCATCCCTCAACTTCAGGTGGTGCTGTTCCAATATTCTTGGGTCTGGGACCATCCACTTGCTCACCATTGGCCTACTAGGAGCCACATCCCTAAAGAAAACCAACTTTCCCTCCCCTAGAAGCTATCAGCCGTCCACAGCTCCCCCGTTAGGGGAAAGGGCTTGTGAATTCCTTCTCACTCCACTCTAGACTGTTGACTGACTTGGTCTTGGGCAGATCTTGTGCAGATATCTGCAACTGCTCTGAGTTTATGAGTGTGTGATCCTATTGTGTCCAGAAGACAGTTTTGCTCTGATCTCTGATGCCTGCCTGGCTCTTAGAATCTTACTTCTGTCCTCTCAGGGAGTTAGGCTTGGTAATAAGCACATTGAACTGCTTAACTCTTTTGCCACTACCTGACAGCCCTTTTTAGGTAGTCTCATGTGGCCATGCTCATCAGGCTCGAGGATGCTCTTGAACTCACTCCCTACTGTCTCTGCTTCCCAAGTACAGGGATTGTGGTCTAGTGTCACAGCTTGTGATTTTATGTAGTATTGGGGATCCAAGCAAGGACTTAGTGTGTGCTAGGCAAGTGCTCTATCAATTGAGCTATATCCCCCAGCGCCTAATGAGCTGTTTGTTTAAAAAGAGAACAGGTGTCTACTCTGAGAATACCTAATTATTTTTAAATTATATTTATTAATATTGTGTGTGTGTGTGTGTGTGTGTGCATATGCATGCGTTTGTGCATACATGCCATAGCATACATGTAGTGGTCTGAAGACAATTTGTAGAGTAATAAAAAAATGTTAGTGGGTTTTTTTTTGTGTGTGTCTGCTTGGGTGTGTGCATGCGTGTACATGTGGAGGCCAGAGGTCAATTTTGGGTATGGTCTTCAGAAACTGTTCCTTTTTGTTTCTTGATACACTGGGACTTGGGGTTCACCAGCAAGGCTGGGCTGGCAAGCCCCAGGGATACTCCTGCTCTCTGCCCCTCACTGCTGTGCATGTACTACCATGCCTGGCTTGCCTGTGATTCTGAGGATTGAACCTGGGTTGTCATGCTTGTGTGTAAGCACTTTACGAACTGAGCCTTTTCCCTGCATTGGTGTACTTGTTGGCATTGTTTCATTTTGTTGGTTTTCCAAGTTTCTTTGCCAGAGTAACTGCATGGAGCCAGAACAAACTGAAAACAAAACCTACATGCAGCCATTGCTTTAAACACCAAGGATGTCAGATGAAATGATAGACTGAGATTTCTGCTTTGAAACCTTTTAGTAAATGAATTTAAACTAACTGAAAACCCGTGGCTTCACTTTATAAGGGAAAGTTTGACCTCTCTTGGTAATTTTAGATATTATAAGGATGTTGGTATTGGGGTATTTCAGACTAAACCTTGATTTAACCTGCAGGTGGCTCTTGGGATTTAGCCAGTCTTCAATTGTAGACTAGCAAACACAGCCACTTACTTGTGTGGGGCTTTCAGGCTCGGGGGTCTCTGGTGTGGTGCTTATGGTGTCTCCTGCCTATGTTAACAAGAGCACTGTTGTGTTGTTCTTTTGAGTTTGCTTTTGAAGTAACTTTCACAGAGAACTCCTGTTGCCTGGAATTGATGACAGACTTACACCATTTCCTCTTTTTTCCTTAGACGTTCCAACCTCAGAGCAGCCTGAACTGTTCCTAAAGAAACTTCAGCAGTGCTGTGTCATTTTTGACTTCATGGACACGCTATCTGATCTTAAAATGAAAGAATACAAGCGCTCCACTCTTAATGAACTGGTGGACTACATTACAATAAGCAGAGGCTGTCTGACAGAGCAGACTTACCCTGAAGTAGTTAGAATGGTGAGTTTCTTTTTCGCCGCTGACACTTTTAAGCATCTTCCATAGCCACTCATGGGTGTATTGATTGCAGTGAGGTCACCGAGGTCTCTTCCACAAACAAAAGCCAACCTCCTGAGAGCTAAATGCAAGCAGTCAGCGCGGCACTAGGATTTGAAGAGCATGATTTCATGATGATGCCACCCAGACCATCCCACCGACGGCTGCGTTGAAGGAGTGACCTCAGAGCGTGAAGCTGAGGGCCAGGTGCCATGAATCTCTGCAGAGACACAGGAGAATCAACCAGTTTTAGATCTGTGTGAAAAGATTCAAGCCTGCTGAGTATCTTAACTCCTGCTACCCTTTCATTGTAGCATATCGCTAATGGCATTATACTTAATAAAATTATGATGTAGAGAATCTAGTTAAGGCCTCTCGGCTTTATAATGAATCTCTCTCTGTAATTTTCTTGAAGTCAGTACTGTTTTTCATGATGTTAGAACAATGGCACTATGCATGGTCCTTAGGAATTACAGGAAGAAACACTTGTGTAATGCAAGCAATTATGAATTATGTTCTTACTGTGTCATTAATTACATTAGTTTTGTTTGTTTGTTTGTCTGTCTTGTTTTCAACAATTGAGCCAAAATCTCATTGGTAGGTTTCTGTGATGTGGTTGTCTTCCTTAGCATTCTAGAAGATTATGGGTGGAGAAACTATTATTTTTGTGAGGTGGATGGGAGGAATGGAGATGGCTGGTAACTTGATTTATGCAGTGCAACTAAGAGATTCAGAAGGGCCTGAGTGTCATTGGGAAGCCCACTAGAGGAACAGGTACAGGGAATGCCTGCTCTACATTGGGAGGGCCTTTCAGAGGTCAGCTTGTGAAAGTGATTGGTATGTGGCAGCCCTGTGTAGATGAGGGGGAATGGAACACACACACACACACACACACACACACACACACACACACACACACACACACACACACACACGCGCGCGCGCGACATTAAATGCATACATATGCATTGAATTTGTTATTAATTTCCAGGAATATGTTATCAAGAGTGTTTTGTAAGTTAATTGTTAATATTGTTGCTTCTGAGTAGTAATTTTCAACAAAGAGTACTTATGCCTCACAGGGGACATTTGGCAATGACCAGAGTACTTCCACCATATACTGGATAGAGGCCACAAATGGATGCTGAGAATTTTAAAAGGGCAAGAAAGCCCACATAAGAAAGGTTGACCTGGCATCAAATATTACCAGTTACCTCACTGTTGACAATCTTGCTTTTGAGTGTACCTCTTTTCTAAATCTCCCAGCCAAACACTTAGCATCTTCTTTTGTCCAACCATCCTCTTCAGAGTGTGTGAACCATCGCACCCACCCAGTTCACTCTTCTAGTACTCAGTCCTGCCCCATTGTGTGCCTGTGCTGTAGCCTTTTCATTCACCTACGAAGTATCTTGGCTTCACCCATATTTTGGCAGTTATAACCAAAGTACCTCTGGAAATTTGCATGCTTGTATGGGGCATACATTTGCTAATCCTTTGGGTAGATAGTGAGGACAGTAGTTCTGGGCTTGATAAGTATTTTGTAAGTCACTGTCTAACTTCCAGAGAGACTCTACTATTGGGTTTCCCACGGGAAGTGAGAGCCCCACTACTCCATATCTTTATCAGCATTTGATCTCCCTGTCTCACCACTTCACCCCTTCATGTACATTAGGGTCTGGCCCCCAATTCTAATTCTGGCTTTCCCCAAAGGGCCAGCCTACAGTTTGCCACTGTTGCTGACAAGCCCAGTGTTTTCTCCATCCTTCAGGTCCTCTGCTTCTTGGCAGTCCACCCTTACGGAAAATGCTGCCCTTCATTCTTCCACACATGCATCTCATTTTTTCCAGTTAGGAGATAAGTGTCCTAGAGAGGAGTTGTCCTGAATATCTTTGTAGGCTCTGGAATGCTACTTAGCTGAGCCTAACTGATTTTAGGCTCTGAAATTATGATGATGATACTCTTATCATTCTATTATATTGAGTCATTAAACCTGGTATTTAGCATAATGCAGAAATTCTTCCATTTTTGTGAGCCAGCTTGTCCTACACCAGCTTTAGTCTCCTAAGAGAGTTCATTGTTTCATGGCCTTCGTTCCCTTTCTCTTTTAAGCCACTTATATTGCTCTAAGACATTCTTGAGCCCTGCTTTAGGCAGCTTTGAATATGTAGCATGCATGCTATTTTAGAACACTTCAAAGTTGACTTTGTGTAGGGTTCTCAGACATATACTGGTTTTTCATATAATTTGTAAAATTTATCAGGAACTAACTTGCTATTGTACTTACACATTCTGGGATCTTTATAGATAAGGAGGTCTCATGATAGAACAGAAAGTGAACCCTCCTGAGTTCAAGGGCCACCTTTGGCCATATTCACTTGCTTTATCATTGAGAAATACTTATCTTGAGGCCCTTGGTATTCATACGATGCGCAAAGGTCTATCTAAATAAATGACATGCTGTGTGCACATTGGCATTCTCAGAACCTCAACGTGTGTATACAGGCTAACAGTATGCTTACTGATTAGTGAGAAGGCTTGGAACCAAAGGTCATTTTGGTGCCCACTCCCCCCATTTGCCACCTGTAAGGTCCTTGTATGCAAAAATTCTGGTTCTGTTTATCTCCCTGTGTCATACCTCTCTTGTGGGGTTGAGTCATGAAGATTAGCAATAATGTATGTGTCTTAGACTAGTACCTAGGATATGGCAGAATGTTTAGTAAATAGCGCTTGCATTTATTTATTTATTTATTTATTTATTTACTTACTTACTTACTTATTTGAGACAGGGTTTCTCTATGTAGCCCTGGCTGTCCTAGAACTTGCTCTGTAGACCAGGCTGTCCTCAAACTCACAAAGATCTACCTGTCTCTGCCTCCTGAGTACTGGGATTAAAGGTAAAGGCGTGGGCTGCCACTGTCCAGCTAATAAATAGCATTGTTATGTTTTGCCATTAGAAACTTGAATTTGCATGGTCCTTGTTTGCAGATTTTATATTCTTTATCAGCTAGATGTATTCTGTTCCATTGCCTCAGTCTCTCTCAAATTTTGTAGCCCAGAGTTGATCCTGTCTGGTGAGTAGTAAGTCAGTTAATGTTCCTACCTGCTTCTCTTTCTTGTTGTTGTGAAATGAAACTACTTCAGCTGGATGAGGAAGTGATAGTGTTTTTAATGAAATGCTAGCTGGGCTTTGAAGATCAGGATGAGTAATGAGTCGGGATGACATGGTATGCTGTCAGCCTTAATACCGAAAACTGATCCAACCTGTTGGGACCTGTACTGGGAGAGTTGGTTTTCTTATGAGGGGCAAATGAATTAGAGAGAAAGTAAGGTATGAATTTGGGAAGCCACTTTTACAATCAAAATGAAGTCTGGGCACCACCCATAAGCTACTAGAATGACAGAAAAACATTTTATGTGTAAATACAACCAACAACATAACATAAAACTTACCTTCAGGAGAAGAGAGTGGTTATAGTGGGAAGAACCCCAGGGAGAGCATGTGGAAGCTCTTTTCCCTATTTCTCATCTTAACTAGTCTTAACTGGTGATGAGACTTTGGTAACTCATTTTTCTTCCAGTTCTGAAATGGACGACTTTTGATAACACTGTCCAAGTCATTTAGAATGGCTTTCTCAAGGTTTACTAACACTTTCCAAAGCAGTTGCTTACTTAGGTAAGTGGGTGTTTTTTTTTTTTTTTTTTTGGTTTTTTTTTTTTGGTATTTTTGTGGTGTCTTCTCTAATGGATAAAAGTATCAGGACCTTTAATTGCTTTATTTAGGCCTTGCTATATTCCACTCTACATTGTCTCTAGGGTCAAGTGTTTGTTTTCATGGTATTTTTTTTTTTTTTTAAATCACATTCTACTTATAATGTCTTTTTGGTTCTGTTGCGTGTATCCATTTGAAGTATTTCTTAGAATTTTTTGGTTTTCTAATTTAAACTCTGTGTAATTGATATTCTTTGTATTTGTATGTCTTTTCTAAAATTAATTGATTTGAGGGTATTTCAAATGTGAGATGTAGTCTCATTGGTAAAAGCATTGGCTTTGTTAATTCTAGATAATATTTATTGAACATTTTTTTTTTTTTGTTTTTTTTGTTTTTTTCCAGACAGGGTTTCTCTGTGTATCCTTGGCTGCTCTGGAACTCACCCTGTAGACCAGTCTGGTCTTGAACTCACAGAGATCTGCCTGCCTATGTCTCCCAAGTGCTGGGGTTAGAGACGTGCGTCACTACTGCTCGGCTTTGTTGAATTTCTTAATGCCATGCTTTTACTTAAAAAATGAAATTGGTGGTGTTGTGTGTCAAACCTAAGACATTATATATTCTAGGCAAACATTACAACACTGAGCTACATTCCTAACCTTTGGTTTGTTTGGTTATTTGAGACAGGAACTTGTTTGTAGGGTAGGCTAGCCAAGAACTTACTTTGTTAGCCTAAGTATGTCAGTGTATGATTTCCCTGCTTTAGCTTCTTCCCATGTGCTGAGATTACATGCATGTGCCAACATATCCATCTCATCCTCATATGTGTTGATGACTAAAAAAGATGTGGACTTTTGTTTTTGTTTGTTTTTTTAAGACAGGGTTTCTTCGTAGCTTTGGAGCCTGTCCTGGAACTCGCTCTGTAGACCAGGACTGCCTCTGCCTCCCAAGTGCTGGGATTAAAGGCATGTACCAGCACCATCTGGCAAGATGGTTATTTCTGTCAGCAGTAGAAAGAGTAATGTGAACAAATTAAAAGATGTTATACTAATAGAATTATATATTAGGTAAGGAAGGAAGGGAGAAGGTTGATTACAGGTAGGAAGGGCCATTATGGCAGACTGTCCAGAATGAGTAAAGCTGTAGTAGGGTATTAAAAGATTTTCCAGGTGGCTGAGCTACCAAGGAATCACCAAACCATGCGAAACATAGGGTATGCAGTGCTGTATTGTTGTAGCATTAACAGTTATTTATGCATGCATATGTGTGTGCATGAGTGAGTACAGAGAATGGAAAGATGTCAGTTTTGGTAGCTGAAGATGTTAATGTGTGTGTCAGTTTGTGGAAGTACCTCATAGACAATGGACACCCATCAAAAGTAGAAGACCGATACGATGGCATTTGTATTTTGATTGCTATAGAACAGATAGCGTATGGTAAAGGCAGGATCAGTGGGGGATGTTGTGTTAGAGAAGACGTGCAGCCCTAGGCCAGTAGCAGGTGACAGGTAGAGAAGGGAGGCCAGTAACTGCTGAGAGTCACCTAGAACTGCAAGCAAAGCCACTTAGAGTGTTGCAGATAATTGAGAGAGGATGGTGATTAGATGGCTGTGGCAAAGGCCCCTGTGATGGTTCAGGTGGCTGTGGTCATTGTGGTGTCTCTGTTAAGGTACAACAGTAGGGAGAATAGCTTTTGATTGGAAGCTGAGGAGGTGAGTTTTGCTATTGCTGTTGAAGTTGCTGTGGGAAGACAAGTTAATGTGAAAGGGTGGGTATAGAACTGGTGGTTGTCAGCATGGGGGTGGGCAGGAGGCAGGTCCAGTGACGGGACTCCATGCTTACTTTGCCATGATTCAGGGGGGAGCAAATTGGTTGAGGAGTGGGCAGAATGAGGAAGTTGAGGTCATGGTGACTGTGATTTCTCCTGTAGCAGTGGCACCTAAGACATGCCAGCTTCATTTGAGTAAAATCTGTACAAAAACCACACAACTTTATCACGTGGTCACTGGTGTTACTATCTTCATATTTTTTTGTCTTTGACTTAGCTATCTTGGCTTCAAGCCTGCATTGTTCCCAGTGTGTGGTTAGATTCCTATATACTGCAGATTGAGGATATCCGAGTTTCAGAGTTAATGTAACTTTAGTATAAAGTATATGGAACAGTCTTTTCTTCCCGTTGAGATCTTTCCTTGAGTAATTTACATTATTTCTCAGCTACTGCTAATTTTTCCATCATTTTAAAATTATGTTGTGTCTCTTGGTTATCTAAGTACTTGTTTTAAAAAAAAATACATTCTTTGATTTACCTGGAAATCATAGCTCTTATTAGATTACTATGGTTTTGTGGAAAACTAGGAATTTTCAATTAAAGGCCCCAGAGTCTGCCTACATATAATTTAAGATGCTTTGTTAATTTTACTGTATATCCTGTTGACTGAAAGAGGGTTTCTTCTTACTAGCATAGCACTGAGGATGGTAACAAACAGAGGAATATAAGATCTTGTCACTAGTCAAGTCTTGCATTGGATAGAGAATATAATTATATCCTGGCTAGAGTTTGCTTTGTGTTTGCTAACAGGAGTTATTGAGAACGTTTGAGAATGGATAAGTTCAAGATGTACGACCTCAGAAGCAGGTTAGAAATGGCACATAGGAGAGAGCTTCAGATTGTAATGGTGAAGGCACTAAAAGACATTTTTCGAAAGAGTAGAGAGAATTGACTAGGCAAGGCCAGAGGCAGATGTTAGATTTTTCCAGTTTTTGGAGAAACAGACACTGTCAGGTATTTTGCCTTTTCCTTAAACTGTCACTCTGTACTACTCTGGTTAATGTTCCTTTAATAGTATTTATTGTCTTGAGGTATGCAGATTTATTTCATGGTATTACTGAGCTCTCTGATACTGACTGCAATTTTATGTGTGTGTTTTGTGTATTTTTATGTGGATGGAAAGATTCTCAAATGGTTTAAATTTGATTTTGCCATATGTGAATTAATGATCAACACTAGATGCCTAGGTGAGAGCATAAAACTGCCTGGGTCCGGAGTTTGCTCTGTTTATCCCCTATGTTGTGGATTGAACCCAGAACCGAGTGCATTTTAAGCATGCACTTTTTTTTTTTTTTTTTTTAACCACTGCTCCTGTGGTAGTGTACACAATCTTGTGCAGATCTTCCGTAGGTCTCACAGTTGCTGAGAGTTCTAGAGTGCGACAGTCATGCTGTGTCCCAAAGCAGCATTCCACACTAGTTCCTGTCTGTTTTGTCCAGCTCTTCCGGTCTTTCTACCCCTTCTTTGATGTTCCTTGAACCTCGAAGGAGGTGATTCAGATGTATTGTTTATAGCTGGATATATTCAACAGTCATTTAGCCTTTAAAAGAAATGTTGGGGCTGGAAAGATGGTTCATTGGTTCAAAGAATTGACTGCTTACACATGGTGTAAGAGCACATGGTGGCTTACCATCTTCTATAACCCCAGTCCTGGAGCATCTGATACCCTCTTCTGATATCTAAGAGCACTGCACATATATGCAAGGAAAACACTCATACATATAAAAATAAATAATCTTTTTTTTTTTTAAAGTGTGTGTGTGTGTGTGTGTGTGTGTGTGTGTGTGTGTGTGTGTGTGTGGGTCTGTGTCTGCCTGCCTGCCTGCCTGCCTGCCTATGTCTGCATCCGTGTAGAGACTATATATATGCCTGAGGAGGGTGTTGGATCCTCCTGGAGCTGAAGTTAGAGGTGAGTGTGAGCTGTCTGACAAGGATGCTGAGAATCAAACTTGAATCTTCTGTAAGAGTAGTTCAAAATCTTAACTGCTGAGCCATCTCTGTACCCTAGTTATTCTTTTTTTTCCATTTTTCTTTTTTAGATTTTATTTGTATTAGTGTTTTGCTGCATATATGCTTATGTACCAAGTTTGTGCCTGGTGCTTGCAGAGTTCAGAAAAGGGTATTGGACCCCTGGCACCGGAGTTATAGTTACGAGCTACCATACAGATACTGAGACCTGAGCTCAGCAAGTACTTTTAACCACTGAGCCATTTCTCCAGCCCCCTAGTCATTTATTCTTAATGCTTGACCAATTACTAGTTTCTGTAGTTACTAGTGATCACTGCAAAAGGAAGATTCCATGACCAAAGCTGCTGGCAGTACTATTCTAAGGGTATAAGCAGATGTTTTGAAGACAGTTTGACAGAGTACTAGACTAAGTCATGGGCCGTTGTGAGCAATCATGTTAGTGCTGAACTCAGGGCTTCTGGAAGAACAAGCTGCAAGTGTTCTTAACCACAGAACTGTTTCTCCAGCTCTAAATCTGGAGATTTCTTTATTCAGCCCTTTCTTGTAATTTTGGTTGCTTCTGACAAGGCCAGCTGATATGTCGATTGTGGGGATCTGTGTTCACTCTTTCAAATTTCATGTGGTTAGAAAGTTTTGATCATATTCACTTCCCACTCCCTCTTCCAGCTTCCCTCTAAGTCACCTAAATACTTTTTTCCGATTTAATGTATATTTATGCTCTTCCTGCCTTAACAAATTATTGTCCCTCAAGAATCCTTAAGGAGTTTGAGAGATATTCTTAACTGTGATTAATTTTAATTTTCTTAAAAATACTTTTATTTTAGGAAATAACTATTTGCTTAGTTTTCAGGCTGTAGTCCTTCTGGCCTAACTGCTTTAAATTAAGGTTGTTTAGGGTTTTCAGTATATGTAATATTCTTTGAGAGGTGTGGCCTGTCAATCACTGATATCCAGTGATATCATCTCACTGTACTGAGGGTTCTCCTCTTCTGTCCTTGCCCTCCCTTGCAAACCAGACAGCAGGGGTCTGCAGACTAATTCAACTACTGCATTCAGGGTTTTAGTGTTGTTCTTGTACCCCTCCCCCAACCTTTTAATTTAACCTTGAAAATGGACACATTGTTTACAGGTATAGCAGGTGTAGGAGATGGGAAATTGCAGCATGTATAAGAGGATCTTAAAGAGTATCTTTAGTAGCCCTGGCTACTGGCATTTGAACAGTGTAGTATTTTCTTTGCTGAGAGACAGGAGAGAGATGAGAGGAAGGGAGAAAAGGATTGATTCTCCAAGAAGAAAGCTGCTTGTATCACACTGGTGGGCGATTATCAGGAAAAAGCAGAGAAAACAAGTGTCCTCAGCATGGAATTCACAGAGACTGTGATGCTTGAGGCAAGAAGTTGGCAGGAAAACAATGAGCAGGTCATTTCCTGGAGGTAGCTGGCTACTGACCAATATTTAGAGCCAAGCCTGATCTGTAAGGAAAAGAAGATGACATGTGCTGCCCAGTGACTTCTGAGATTCCCTGAATGTAGAGAAGACGAGGGGCTTCAAGACTGAAAGCACAATTGCAGTGTTGACCAGAGCTCAAAAGCATTGGGGAAGAGGAAACAGGATGCGTCTTGGCACAGAGTGCAGCTATGAGCTCGGGGAATGACACATACAAGAACGATGCTTGTGAGTAAAAATAGGACTGGCTATGATTATTTGATAAGCTGGAGAGCAAGTAGACTTTTTAATAAAATGGCTGAGCAAGCCGCAGTGGGAGAAGATATTTCTGGGCCCTTGGAACTATAGGTAACAAAAGATTTTATTAAAAAATGATTTTGAAAGCCGGGCTGTAGTGGTACACGCCTTTAGTTCCAGTGCTTGAAAGGCAGAGGCAGGTGGATCTCTGTGAGTTCCAGGCTGGCCTGGTCTATAGAGTGAGTTCCAGGAGAGCCAGAGTTACACAGAGAAACTCCCCACCCCCCAAAAAAGACTAGTTTTGAAATATTGTGGGCATTATCTTTTGTGCAGAAGTTGAGCCCTTTAGTGGGTAAGGCAGAACATTGTCTGCACCAAGGCAGGCATTTCATTTTGAGGGCCTTAGGTATTTCACCGAAGAAAAAAAAAAAAAAAAAAAAAAAAGTTACAAAGTTATGTTAAGATTAGATGATAGAGGGTGCTGGAAAATGGAGTGTGTGTATGTGTGTGTGTGTGTGTGTGTGTGTGTGAGAGAGAGAGAGAGAGAGAGAGAGAGAGAGAGAGAGAGAGAGAGAGAGAGAGAGAGAGAGAGAGAGAGAGAGAGAGAGAGAGAGAGAGAGGAGAGAGATATGCCCTTACTAATAGTGTAGGGAATAATGAGGTAGTGTTGTTTAAATGCTACATGAACCAGCAGACTGGTGCTTAGTGTCCTAGAACCTCCTCTCGGTTCACTTCAGAGGGGCTAATATAATATCCACATCCTCTCTGCCCCTTCCTGATGAAGCCAGCATTAGCTCTATCCTGTCTGTTCTGGGCAGTAGTTCTAAGGTAAGTAGGACTGTTACCTACAGGCAGGAGCTGTGTGGTCAGATGGAAGTCAGGTGTGCATTGGTGGCTCAGGACATTGTTTTACCAAAGAAAGGTCACAGAGACCAAGAAACAGGTGCACAGACATAGAGGATGAGGTGGCGACAGTAGGTAGTGTTTCTTTATTAGCATTAGTGATTTCCCCTCCCTCCCTCCCTCCCTCCCTCCCTCCCTCCCTCCCTCCCTCCCTCCCTCCCTCCCTCCCTCCCTCTAGTTGATTTATTTTTATTTTATTTGTATGAGTGTTTTACCTGCATGCATGCCTGTGTACCACATGCCCACAGTGTTCTCAGAGGCCATAAATCCTCTGGAACTGGAGTTACAGAGGTTATGAGCCACCACGTGGGTTCTGGGAGTTGAACCTAAGTCCTGGAAGAGTAGTAGCCAATGGCTCTTAACCACCGAGCCATCTCTCCATCCCACATAGTGTTTTTTAAGTGGGAGCCTTGGCTAGAAATGTACATCAGAAACGGGCATGCTTTATATGTGCTTTCCAAATCTCAGAGGCTTTCTTTCAAAATTTTCAATTTTTCTCGTAGCATTAGCTGATTTTGAATCTCAGTATTCATTGAGCATTTATGATCTCACAAAAGTCTCATGTTAAAGCCAAAGTATTGTTTTATTGTTTTATCAGTTTGTAGGCTTTGGCTCTCTGAAATCACCAGTTCTCCAGGTTGAGCAAGCCTACCTCCTGGCTTGTCTGAGGGGGCTGGGGTGGGGAAAGTGGGGATGGAACTTGTTGCAGCCATTGGTACAGGGTCTGTGCTGTGTTTATACAGAGTGAGCACTGACTGCTGCCGTGTTTACACCTCTGTATTTGGATTCTAAGATTTAATATCAACAGTCTTCACTTTTGGATTCACTGCTACATTTCCAATTTTGGAGAGAATGCAATATAGTCATCTCTATGTGAACTTGAATTTCCCTGTGATGGTTTTGTATTGGGAGACTAGATAATTCAACATCCTTGTAACTATTTAATCAGCTAAAAAGATGCCCCGTGTTTTGAACAAAGTTTAATCTTGAAAAAGAAACTGATTGTAGTAGAGGGTTTGTGTTTGGACTTGGCAGTAGGAGGGTCAGGGGGAAGTCCAGATCCTAGAGAGCTTAGCAAGCTATGCTGTGGGCAGGAGGTCGCGAGCGCTCTTCAATAGAGCATGAGAAAGAAAAATTTTCCTTTCCCAGTCTCTGAAGAAGGGCTTTGCTCTTCTAAAGAGGGCGAGACAAGCAGCTCAGCACATGATGGCGGCTGGTTGAGTACCGTTGTCTTGATCTTGTCAGAGTGAATGGAAATGGAGAAGAATATGCATGAAACTTTCTTCTATGTTTTTTTCTTCATGCACATCACAGGAAATCATTATTTAAACTTAGGTACTTGTCACATTTTCTCTTTTAACCAATTTTATCTCAGTCTTTACTTCTTCCCCTTTAAAATCTCAAATTTAAACATACTTAGCATTGTAGGCAGTAGAAGTTTGATGAATTTAATACTTGTGTAAAGCCAGGGACAACTCCAAAGTGTCAAGAGAAGAGCAAGCCATTGAAAGAGTAAGAAAGTGGGAGGAGCTCTCTCCCAGTGTAAGTGGGGGCCAGTTGGTTCTGAGCAGACCAGCTGAGATGATGTCAGTCCGGTCTGGACTGAAATGAAGTAATAAGGCTATCAGGTGGAAAGGGTGACAGAGAGCTAAGAGCATTTTGCCAGGGGTGATGCCTTCTCTACCTCGAGTTCTGGTGCTGACATTTTCCCCCGAGATTTGTGTACTTTTCATTTAATGAAAGGATGACTTAGATCCATTCATTTAATTCTGTGTTCATTGCCGACCCTCGATGTGCGCTGGTGTTCTGCTTCACTTCCTGCTAAGACCTACCAGTGCACCCGGGAGGCAAGAGGCTTGTATGGCTTTCAAATTTTGCTTTGGCTAAGATTAGAGCAGCTGCCATTTGGTTTTCATTATGTTTGATTTGATTCTTTCCCAATAAAAAAGGGATTGATCTATTTGTATAAAGAAATTAAATTATTGAATTAGCAGGAGTTATTGGGGGATGGAAGAAATATTTTAATTGGAAAATAGTTGCTGACTCTTTAGAAAATAGATCGAACATGTTTTTTTTTGTTGTTGCTTTTGTTTTTTTCTTTACCACTTAAAAATCTCATTAAATTTGTGAAAATAAGACACATGAGAACATAGAAAATGGGGAGAGATCACAGAATCAGCATTTTGGAAGCTGGACAGCGGATGAAATTGCTTTCACTACCTTGACTAATCAGAGAAAGGTTGATTTGAAGCCATGGCAAAGGTGCCCTGGAAGTGATCGAAGTCACACCGCTTAACAACAAGGAGGCATCTGAAGTGCATCTTAAAGGAAGGATGCCTAGGGATAAAGCCAGGAGCAAAGTTTATATAAGACGCCATAAGTAATGGTTGTTCTTCACTCTCTCTAAAGCAGGTAGGGAAGTGATTTTTCCTCAAACAAGGTCCCCTCTGCAGAGATTCTAACACTGGAGAGGATCAGTGCTTGGGGACTGTAGGCAGTACCTAGAGAAGCGGGTGTCTTTTGGAAAGTAGGGACCACTCCATAAGCATCTTTCTCAGCTTCCAGGTCACTCTGCTCTCATCACAGCATAGATTGTTCTTCTCCAGAGCATCAGTCAACACAAGAGAAAAGATCCAAAGGGGAGTCCCCATAGGTATTGGGGTAATGGTGGAAAGGAATCAGCCTTGTCAGTCTCAGAGCAGACAAACCCACTGACTCCTCAGCGGTCATCCCATTTAAAGAAAGATGATGTGCGGTACAGAGAAGGAGAGCACAATTATGCTCTGACAGCAACATCGTTACGCAGTTCTGTAGTTTCCAGCGTTATGTAAATGGTATCAAATAGTACGTGCATGTGAATATACTTTATACCTTTCTGTACATCAGTGTATATATACATGTATATGTACACATAAGTATACACAGATATACACACATACACACATGTTCTATCACACTTGGCAAAATAAAGCAATTGACAACAGCTACATAAGAAAAAGTGATTTCTTTCTTGTGAGCTAGGACAATAGGACATGCCTAAGGTTTTATCTCTTTCTTTGAAAATGTTGAGATATTAAAATTTTCTTATCAGGCAATATTTGTTAAAAAGTTTTTATGGTTGTGAGCCTAGCCTTTAATGGCTGAGCTATCCCTCCAGCCCTTAAAGTTTTTAAACATTGTAAGATGCTCTTTCTTCCTCTTTAGAAGGTGTAACAGAGTTGTGCTCTGTTCTAGAAAGCCTGTAATCCAGACTTGGTATGATGATGAATGTGCTGCAAGCTTGTTACAGATTTATAGATGTTGTAAAAGGTCTCACAGTTTTTATGAATGCATGTCTCTCTGTCACATAAACAATGTCCTTAGCCGGTTTCCTCAAAGGCATAGGCCTCTGTCCACAAATGTAGTTGTGTGCTAAAACTTGGGATGTGAGCACACTCACATTCACAGGGTTTTTGATTGTGTTCTGGGCTGGTGAGACTTGTACTTGGGAAATGACATTGGTAGCTATCATTTGACTTAGAAGTCCTACTTGGTGCAAGTTAACATGGTTGGAGTAGTAACTTCTTAAAATTCTTGTCTTGAAAATTAAAAGTCTATTGGTAATATTATTTAACATTAATGTTACAATATTTAACTTTCTGATAATTCTTTGAACAGTATCAAAATGTGCTTTGGGATTTTTGTTCTTATTTTTAAGACTTATCTATAACCAGTTAAAGGGCAGAACTCAAAAGAGATTTTATCATTATTATCTGGCCATTAATGATTCTTAAATTTAGTGTTGCTGTAAGTAACTTAACACTTTCTATTTTAAATATTTTTTATATTTACATGTGCATGTTTATTATTTTAATGTTAGAAAATTTATTGGAATTTTATTTCCTTGTTTGGTATTAGTTTTAGTATGTTTGACTGGTTTGACAGGTTTTTAGTATGTTTTACAGGTTTGGATAAATGTGATTTATAGGTGTAAGTCATGTTTCTATTTGTATTTTTTCTTATATAATTGATTTTTAAGTTGACATCATCTATGTGATGTTCTGATGAACTATTATAAAATTTTCCTTCTAGATAGATACATTATTACTATGTTTATTTGTGTTCATTATTGACAAAGATTATGAAAATAATATGCCAGGGTTTAGGTTCAACATTATATTTACTGGGTTCTCACTTGGACTGAATGTTTTATTAAATCATTTGGTGACTTTTTAATTTATGATAGATTATTGAATGAACAGTAGGGAAATAAGCTAAGGTGGAAAACTCAGGGATATTGATATTGTTATTTGTATGGGGCCTTACTGGGAATAATACCTCTTAATTGTGTGGCTACGCTTTAGATAACACTATTTGCATGGCTTTTCTGTTTGAAAATTTACTTGTTTAGATGTAATCTCAAGAATTCACTTTATGCTTCTCTTGGCATTATTTTTGCTTTTACAGTTGATATGCTTGAATTTTGCATAGGTGTTTGAAATGCTAGTCCCACAGAATAAAGGGGGAAGAATGTTATTCAGTAACAGTGGTACTCAGCTATCTAGAAAATACATTATAGAGCACAGAGATGATGATTTAGGTCATTTTGTTATACTGTGATACAGGGAGGTGTAAGGATTCAGGCATTATGCTGGCCTGCCCCTGTCATCTGGCAGAATGCACTCAGGCAGTGCCCTGGTCAGCCCAGGTTTTCATAGCTTTGTAATCTGCAGGCAGGTGCAAAGGACCCCTTTAAAAGAAAGACCTCTGCCCACTTACTCTCTCTTTTCCCGCAGTTCCCTTGGAGCAGACAGGACTTTTCCCGTCTCCCTCTTGTCTTCTTTGTCTCTCTGTCTCTTTACACCCTCCCTCACCCCCGCCCCAACTTCCTACTTAAACTCTGTCTGCGTGGCATGTTTGTTGGTCCTTTTGCTCAGTTATTCCCGCCTGACATGGAATCTGCCAAGTTTCCCCACCCGCTTTATCATGACATTGGTGCCAGACCTCATCACATCCTACTGTCCCAGAGCCATAAATATTAATGGTGCCAAGAGATGTGTAGCTAAAAGAAATTATAAGGTTAACTGTTACTATGCATTGTCTTTCCCTGCTGTTCTGTTCTGTATTCACCTTGGTCAATGCTTAGGGAATAGTTACTTCCTGTCAGACACAATATTTTTATAATGTGCAAGACATAATAACAAAATATCAACCCAAATCATGTTGTAAAATGAGGTTTCTATGGTGATGAAAGGGTGGTCAGCAGCAGGCTAAGTTTTGGAAGAACCGGCAGAGACAGGCAGGCCCTCATGGCGTAGTCCTTAGGTCTGCCCTCACTTACAGGAGTTTTTCTTTCGCAGGGCTCTTCCTAACAATATTGTACTTTTAGGTTGTCAGGTTTAGCAACTACAAATACAGAACATCTAGTTAAATTAGAACTTCAGACAATTTTTGTTTTAAATTAAGACTGTCCCAGATATTACATGGTGTTGACTTTAAAATGTCTTGTTTATATGAGATTTAGATTTAGCTAACTGTCCTGTTTCTGTTTGTCGGGAGTTCCATTTATTAGGTGCCAAGCACTGAGAAACTGGTAAGGAGGAGTCCTTGAGGGGCCCAAAATGTGAACAGAAGAGCCAACCAGGGGTTTAAGAGAGGCCGGGCTAGATTGGAGAAGCTTGGAGATGCTCGATACCAAGGATGAGCCAGGAGTGAGGACTTCAGACAGGGATGCTAGTGTGAGTGAGTGTGTGGTACTGGTCGGCCAAAAACCCAAGAAGGAGCTAGATGATGGTGAGATGGATGAACAAGACAGTAACAAAAGTTAGAAAATGTAATAGAGGTGGGGAGGTTAGAGGAAAGGGAAAGGAATAGGCCAGGCCCATCCTTGGTGTCCATGGGTGGCCCTGGCAGTTGGATAAGGGAGGGTATCAAGGAAGGGCCCTAAGAACTGTGATGTGCTCTAGACACCGTTACCGTGAAAATCTCCATGCCCAGCCCATACTGTAAAGGGAAGAGTCTGGTTAGGATTGCTAATGGTCTGACTCTACTAGCCCTGAGGTCAGTCCCTGACCATGCTTTTTCTCCCTTTCAGAAGGCTGTAGGTCAGGCAGGGCTTTCAAGCCTTTAGTTAGATTACAATATTCAATGTTTTTGAGATGAAAATGAGTTAGACTTTCTCAGAGATTTACTTTTCCTTCATATTAATACCAGTGTAAATTAAAATAAGATAGCTGAGAAAGTCTAGTAGCTTTGGTTTGTTTATTTTGTGTATTTATGTATGTGCACTGCATGCATACCTGATGCTTTCAGAGGGCAGAACTGGAGTTATGGGTAGTTGTGAGCCACTGTGTGGATGCCGGGAATCAAACTGAGGTCCCCCCTGCTAAGAGCAGCCAGTGCTGTAAACCACTTAACGTCTTTCCCGCTCCCTAATATACTTGGAAAGTTTATGTTGTTCATTTTTGATAATCCATTTCTGAATTAATAAAATGGGCCTACTAGAGTGTCTCATATTTTGATATAAAGGGTTTGCTTTTAACTTAGGAAATACCTAATGCATTTTCATCTAGCCACATAAACTCGTTATAGAACTCATGTGTGGTTGAGCATGATCCTGGCGGTTGCTAGTGGTCATAATTTACATGCAGTGACTGTCAACTGGACTGTGAGCCAGGAGTCACTGCCAGTGACCTCAGTGCTTTAATGGAAGCAAGTTTACAATCTAGAGTAGGGGACCTCCACCTTTTTGGAATGAAGGCTATTAGATGCCCTTTCCCTATATTGAGCCCCACATACAAACTGTTGCAGATAAATAAGTGATTTAAAGGTATTCTCTATTCCATATCCAGGAATGACTTGGCTTCACATTCAGCAGCGTGGAACTCAGCATTGCACTCAAACTTGTCCCCCTCATCCAGTCCTCCTCAAGAAATTCACTTATGAAAAAAGGCTTTGCTTTTCGACTCTGGGTGACAATATTCTTGTTACCCATTTCCATTCTTGGAGCTACAGTGTTGTACAGTCACTTGGCATGAGGCACAACATAGCATGCTTTATAACAATAGCCTTGCAACTAAATTCTTACTAGAAACTTTCCCCCTTCTTTTTTAGTGTTTCCCTATAGTCACAGTATTTAAAGTTTCACACTACTCCTGTAATTGATGTATGTTTCTAATTAACTGGACAGAAAGTTTATCTCCAATTTTATATTTTGGAGAATGTTGCAAATGAAAGTTTTATGTGGCCCTTTCAGCCTAGTCTTAGATTAGTTTCTCAGAGGCCATGACATCTTGTTTATACATACTATGTTTCAGGTTGGGCCAAAACCATGTCCATTCTTTGCCACTCTTTTTCTTTGCTGAGAGCTCCTTACTCAGACCATTGAACTCCTCTGCGCAAAGTGTAAATGTAAGCCAGTACAGCACTGAAGAAATAACTACACCACCTTGGTGTCCTTTTGATGTAATAACAGAAGATGAAACTGTGACCAAACCAGAGGCTTTGGACACTGTATAGTCATTAGTATTTTTCTGAATAACCTGCATTTATTTAAATCACCTGGAAAAGTTAAATTGTAACCATAATCCATAACTTTATAAATACATCTAAACATTTAATGGTTGATTGATTGATTGATTAATTGCAAATGCTTATTGAATGAATCCCTTGTAGGTGTTAGGAACCAAGTTTATTGCAAGTGTCTTAGTTCTTATGACTGGGCCGAGACGGGTCAGAAAACAGATGGCTGCTGCAGCAAGTGGTAGGCCCTTGAGAGAATTGGCATCTCCCAGGCTACGCACAAGTTCCAGTGTCTACTCAAACAAGTTCCAGTGTTTACTCAAATCTTCTATAGAATGCCCATGTTTCCCCCTTTCGTGACTTACATGTGTTGAGAGAGGGGAAAAAGACAGCCAACACTGATGAAAACTAAATGATTAATTTATAAAATATCCCCAAAGGCATATTAAGTATAATCGACTTAGTTCAGATAAAAATGTGATTTAGAAAAACAATACTCTTGCCGTGATTCAAATTGGGTGAAGGACCTTGTGAATTGGAATATGGCTGGCTGACTGAAGAGACATCTAGGTGGTGAGGTAACTGCAAAGTCTCTAGTTTCTTAAATACACTTACCTTGTAATTGTTAGAAGAGAAAATTACTTATAGCAAAAATATATATTCTAATTTTGTGCTTTATCATTTGAGCTAAAGTACAAAGTGTTGTCATCCCACCTTCTAGAGTACTGGGGAGATCTTGACATCCTAGCTTCTATTGTACCTCTGCTGGGTACTGCTGTCACTTAGGAGCTGAGTTCTTGAGCTTCTGTTCCCAGGTGTTATTGGAGCTGTAATAGTATATATGCCTTGGCTGCCATGTCTGCACTGGGCGTATCTTTTCCAACTTCTGCACAGCATTCGCTGCTTTTGCCTGTCCTCTTTTTTTCTCTTTATTTTTCCTCTCTTTTAGCTTTGCCTGTCCTCTTTTTTCTCTCTTTATTTTTCCTCTTTTAGCTGAGAGACAGTGCGCCACCCCCCATCCACTTTGCTTTCAATTTGCACTTTTCTGTCTACTTCACTTCTAAGTGTTGGGGTGCATAACAACCTTCCCAAAGTGATCCAGTAATACCACAGCATTCAGATTCTATAAACACAAGCTCTCGCATGTCTCCAGTCCCAAACTGTCTGGGTCACAAGTCCAGGTTCATTTGTCTTGTTGCCTTTAGTACATCTTTAGCTGGACCTCCAAATCGTTCTACCAGAGCAACAAAACAAAGCAAAGCAAAAACAGTTTTTGCTTTCCCCAGTCTTCCCTTTGGGGAACCCATCCTTTTAAAGATTTATTTATTTCATTTTATGTATAGAGGCATTGCCTGCATGTATTATGTGTACATGCCTGCTGCCTGAGAAGTTCAGAAGTGGGACTGGAACTAATGATGTTTGGGAGCTGTTGCGGTAGGTTCCTCCCCGCCAGCCAAAAGGGAAACCTGCCGTAACAGGGAGCCACCACTTGGGTGCTGGGAATTGAACCTGGAGCCTCTGAAAGAGCAGTCAGTGCTCTCAACTACTGAGCCATTGTTTTGACCCCCCATTCTTTATTCTTTCCTTTCTGTCACTCCGCACATCCTGATATCTGTGCCACCCTCTAGTCTGAGTGACCTCTGTTCTTGTCATACTGCTTAAACTCTCTAAAGCTATTGGACTGATTTAAAAAAAAAAAAAAAGTTAAATCATGTGGTTTCCCTGTATACAATCTAGTAGTGATTTCCTGTTGCACTTGCAGTAAAATCCAATCACATTTTCATAGCTCACCTACTCAAGTTGAGTGTTCATAATTGGGAGTGGGGATAGTACAGCTTTAATTGGAATGGAACTTTCATGAAAGAGTAGGCTTTTCTTCACAGTTATTTTCCCAGTGCCTAGCACAGCGCATACACATAACAGGTACTAATAAGTGCTTAAATTAATAAGCACACCCACCTTATGGGATTTCTAAAAGTCTCCCTCCGTTTTCAAATCAGCACAGCAGCCGGGTGTAGTACTTTAATTCCGGTGCCCTGGAGGCAGAGGCAGGCAGGTGGATCTCTGTGTTCGAGGCCAGGCAGGGTTATATAGTTAAGCAAAACAGAAGCAAAAGCTGCTTGTCATAGTTCAGTGTTTTCATCCTGCGTAGAAGGTCCTGCAAGGCTTGTGCACTGTCACCTTTCCTTTCTCCCCTTCTGTACACGTCCCTATCGACCCTCATTTTAGTCTTCAGATCAGAGGGTGTGTTTTATTACAAGGTTAGATGAATATGGAGGAGAGAGGCAGCATGGAAATGAAACAGGAGCCATTAGAATAGCATTAATAGCATTTTAGAAATAAGCGTTTCGAGGTGGGAACCCTGTGATGCACGTAGTAGGAGATCTGTGAGTCTTCATCATTCAGCATCCAACTTACAGCCTCTTGAACAGTCACCATTTAATTTGGATATTGCGTATGGCAAAGAAATGCTGTGTCCAAAGAGATTTAGACAGAGATACAGTGTGACTTGGGTTTCCATAGTAATTGTAAACCATTTAGGGCAAGACTAGGTATGATTTTAAAGGTTTTTACGTTTCCTGATACCATTTTTTAGGGGGCTGCGGGGGGGGGGTCCTGTGCAGTTGCCATAAATTTCATTATGAGTTCAACAGTAAACGCACAAATTGTGAGTTGTAACTGTGAATGGGGCAGGAAGAGGAAGAGCTTGCAGCCGTTAGTAGTCACTTGTGGACTGGTGAGAGACACTTGCTCTGATGGGACATGTCCACTCACAGGGGTGGGGATTGTCAGTGAGAGCCCCAGATGTCACCTTGGGGCTTTCCCAGCCTGGAGCCTGTGGGAAGAGGTCCCCAGTTTCAGGTCTGTGGCATTCCCGTGTGCACTGTGTCCCCAGAGCACCTGCCAAAGGTACTTGGAGCTGATTGCTGCTTGTTTATTTTTAGGTATCTTGCAATATATTCAGAACTCTCCCTCCTAGTGACAGCAATGAATTCGACCCAGAAGAAGATGAACCTACCCTCGAGGCGTCCTGGCCGCACTTACAGGTACTTTGATTTTTCATGTATGTTATAAAAGAACTCCATTAACTCTTTCCCTGATTAGCATGGAAATTCCTTGAAAGAAGAGACCAAAATTTAGAATACACAGTTACACAGTGACAAGCTGAAGAATGCCCCCCCTCTCCCTCTCTCTCTCTCTCTCTCTCCCTGTCCCTCTCCCTGTCCCTCTCCCTGTCCCTCTCCCTGTCCCTCTCCCTGTCCCTCTCCCTGTCCCTCTCCCTGTCCCTCTCCCTGTCCCTGTCCCTGTCCCTGTCCCTCTCCCTCTCCCTCTCCCTCTCCCTCTCCCTCTCCCTCTCCCTCTCCCTCTCCCTCTCCCTCTCGCTCTTGCTCTCTTTGAGACAGGCATTCTCTATGTGTCCTGGCTGTCCTAGAACTCATTCTGTAGACCAGGCTGGCCTCAAACTCCTCTGCCTCTACCTCCTAAATGTGGCTTTTGTGTGGTCTGTCTTGATAATTAGCATGCCAGAAGAGGGGAGCCGCGGTTTCAGTGCAGTACTTTTGAATGTCCCACCTGGTCCAGCCTGCAGGTCTTATTTCTTTATCAGAACCTGTCTGTGATTCTGCCCAGTGGTATTTCAAGCAAGAACAGAACTGTTTTCATATTAGTATTAGGCGGATGTGATTAGGTCACAGAGCACATACCTCCTTTTTAGTAGTAGGCACCCCGGGGGCTTTGTAAGCCTTGTCTTTTCCATAGCGTTGAATGGCTTTCCTGAGTTTCCTCGAAGGGCAAAGCTAAACTGCAGTTTCCTTTCTAGTGATGTGAGACAGAAACAACAGAGAGAGCTGGGGTGGAGGCCTGTTTCCTTCTGCACTGAGATCCCTGCCCGTGCCGGGCCTGGTCAGGACCACAGTGCCTTTCAGAGGCTAGTGGCATGCCTACTTCGTTTACTTACATATTAGCTGACACTTTTCAGCTCCTTATTCCTTTGTGTCCTTTCTTGAGGCCAGCATCCCTCAAAAGGAGAAGGCAGAGAAGCTTGGCTCTGTTGACCCCCCACAAAGCCATCTTTCCATTGAGTTCAGATGCCTTCAGAGGTCAGTAATAAATTACAGGAAGGAAAGGGAGGGGCGGAAGAGAACGTATGTAGCCTTGTCTGTCTTCACCCCATAGACGCCACTGCGTCCTTGTGCTTGTTAACTCACTGACATTTTGAGGGGTGAGTTGAAAAGGCCCAGAGGGAATCTAACAGTGTGCTTGTCCGCTTTAGAATCTTTGCTGTAGATTTGCCGCCTGGGCCGTCCCTTTTTGGCACTTGTAGATGATACAGGCACACTGTCTGCTGTTTTTCCTGGTTACAGGGCTCTTTCCAGAGCTGTGTTTTCAACATGTCCTCAGGCTTGTGATACTGTGTGTCTTGTTATAGCTGCCAAGGTTGGGCAAATCACATTAGTTTAAACACTATTTGATTTCTTAGGTTCGATGTTTTCTTTTCTCTAACTGCCTGGCGAATTCTCTGTGCTGGAAGATCTGTAAGCCTAGTGTGCTTTTCATATGTATACCTTAGGTAATACAACATTCAAACCCCTTTGAATGGTAGAATTCTTGCCACGTCTTATTTTTCTTAATTGTTTTAATAACTTCTTGCGTGAGCATAATCAACTTAGGTAATTTCCCCTCCTCGCCCTCTCATCCCCTTCTTCTGCCACCAAAACTTTTCAGTGGGTCTCTGTCCTACTTTGATTTTATTTTCAGTTTTTGAAGTAGGGTCTTACTATATAGCCCAGAGCTCTGCCTGGCTTTGCTTCCTGAGTTCTGGGATTGAAGCATGTGCCACGATGGCTAGATGATGATGATGATGATGATGATGATGATGATGATGATGATTATTTTACGGTCGCTGAGTTGAATTAGGCTTGTTTGCATGAGCATGGGTCAGGGGTTATTTCTTGGGAGCACTGTCAATTTATCAGTGGCTACACCACTGAAGGGTATGTCATAAATTCTTCTTCTTCTTCTTCTTCTTCTTCTTCTTCTTCTTCTTCTTCTTCTTCTTCTTCTTCTTCTTCTTCCTCCTCCTCCTCCTCCTCCTCCTCCTCCTCCTCCTCCTCCTCCTCCTCCTCCTCCTCCTCCTCCTCCTCCTCCTCCTCCTCCTCCTCCTCCTCTCCCTCCCCCTCTCCCTCTTTCCTCCCTCCTCCTCCTCCTCCTCCTCCTCCTCCTCCTTCTTTTTTCCTCTTCCTCTTCCTCTTTTTTTTTTTTTCTTCTCCTGAGACAGGGTTTCTCTGTGTAGCCCTGTCTGTTCTGGAACTGCTTCTGTAGTCCAGGCTGGCCTTGGTCTCAAAAGATTTACCTGCCTCTGCCTCCTCAGTGCTGGGATTAAAGGTGTGCACCACCACAACCAGGCATTCTGCCTTGTTCTTTTAATGCGTAGTACTAGCCAGTTGCATTAAAGTTTAGTCTCAGAGGAAAAAATTAAAAAATAACAAACAAAAAAACAACAACAACAAAAACACCAGAGTTAATCTTTATAAGAATGCCCTGTGTCTTGTGATGTATATAACCCAGTGAAGAGCCAGGGCAGTTTTGCCATTTGCAAAGCATTTTTAGCACTCTCTTAGATGTAAGTTTTCCCTGAAATGCAGCAAGGACATACTCAATATTTCAATTTATCTTCCTGAACTTAAAAAAAAAAATATTGAAACTTCATTATAAAGGACTTGCAAATAAAAGTGTACTTAATGATATAAAATAGAAGGCTAAATTAATTTCTTAAGCTATTGCTTAAGATGTGTGCCACATCCTAGCCTCACTGACTTACTGTGGGAATGTTAACTGCTGGTTCATATGAAGCTGTGGCAACAGTGAGGCCTGGCAATGAGACGTTTGTCCTTTTAGATATAAAGTCAGAAATGTTTTCACAATGTGCTGGCTTTTTGTGAGCTGACATCTTGTTCAAGCCTGTAATCCTTCCGGTTCTTTCTTAGCTTGGAGGGAAATATATCTGACTAAGGTTAGATCAAGTGAAAGAAAGCTTACTTTTAAAAATCACAGAAGCAACAGCTATGGTGGCACATGCCTACGATCCCAGTTGTTGGGAGAGAGGGGCTGGGCATCTGGGTTGTAGGTCGCCCTCAGCTTTGTAATCAGGGCTATGGAAGGCCATGTGAGGTCCTGTCCCAGTAGAGGTGCGGTCAGAGGGAGAGTGCCTGCTTCATTCTCCCTGCTCTGTGGACACCGTGAGGGCGGGCAGTCTCCGCATACAAACTAGTCTCTTTTCCGTTTCTCAAGTGGGTGGCTTTAACTGACAGGAGTGTTTAAGGGATCCCCTTGAGCCTGGCAAGATGTGAAAGTGCTTGCCACACCTGTGTGGCAATCCAAGTTTGGTCCCTGCCACTCACGACAGAAAGAGAGAAATGACTCTTTTGACTTCCATGTACAACTCTTAGACAGACAGACAGACAGACAGACAGACAGAACACACACACACACACACACACACACACACGCCCCAAACATACAATAAGTAATTTAAAATAAGAAATCTCTTTCAAGGGGTGTGTGGGGGGAAATAAATGAAAAAAGAAATCTCTTTCTCTTCATATAGATTATTAATGTCAAGATCATATAGCACTAAACTCAGTGTTTTATCTGCTTTGCTGTTGTTGAAGTGCTAGGGATGAGCCCAAGGTTTTGGTACTGCTTGGTCTACATCCCCTGCCCTTCATCTTTTTTAATATCATCTCCCCATGAAGTTTGGGCTGGCTTCACTCACTGTGTAGCCCCAGGCTGTCTGTGTCTGGCCATCCTCCTGCCTCTGCCCCCTGAGTGCTGGAGTTATGTGCCTGTACACCTGTCTAATAGCCTTTAAATTGTTCAGATTGTTATAACAACTGATCTTTTTCAAATCACACATAGTATGGTGTTTTTTCTTTACACTTTTTTGAATCTCTTATTTCAAAACATGCTTCCTCTTCTGGACCACATTGTAGAAGAGAGCAAAGTGTGACTATTGGAGAATAGTAGAGAGTACAAAAACAACGGGGCCAGCTAGTTTGTAGCTGGTTATTCTTACTGTCCAGCTAATTGACTGTTCCTGCAGAACTTTTAAAAATGTGTGACTCACAGATTTACCAAAATAGACAACAAAATATCAAGTTCACATGGTGTTTGATCAAATGTCAGAGGTTTACTTGAATACATGATATATAATTTTTCTTAGTACTTCTATTGGTGCGTTTTAAGCTAGAATGACACAATTGCCATGGTTATTGTTTGTGTGTTTTCTGAGATTAGATCTGCCTTTGCAGTAGAATACAGTTTTGCAAGACTGCTGTTTATAATTAAGGATGGTTTTCAGTGCCTTGTAGTAAGACTTGATGCCAGGAATGCTAACCTTTTGCTCATGGATCTTCCTTATGAGACCTCAACTAGTAATTTACTCTCCCACCCCCATCTTTTCCCTATAGACACTCAAAGGAGATTTTTGATTCTGAGGTTTAGTTTGTGCTTATTTCTAAATGTTTCTGAAGTGTTTCCACCAAGTCCCTGTAAGTGACAACTGCTTTGAAGGAACCAATTGTCAGGCCCAGTGGAAAGGCTGATGGTCAAGTGTGGCCTGGGAGAAGGGGCTCTTCCTTTGTGTGGATTCAGGGAAAAGGTGGCTTGAGCGAGCCTGGAATTCTGCATGTAAAATCAAGAGTTGAAAATGAGAGTGTTGAAGAGAGAACAGTTTTGTGAGGAGCAAAAATTCAAGCCATATTGTGGCTACAACGCTGAGAAAGACTTTTCCCCTTTCTTAGAAAGTTTTTAAGAGAAAACAACGCAAAACTGTAGGTGGAAGTTTCTGTCCCTCCAACAACTACCAAGTAAACACACAGAGGCTAATAGTAATTATAAATTATCAGCCAATACTAGCTAACTCTTAAAAACAAAGAACAAAACAAAACAAAAACCAGCTAAGCTTAAAAGTTGGCATGTTACTAGTTAAATCTTACATTTTAAATGGACCCATTTTTATTAGTCTGTGTATTGGCATGTGACTCGTGACTTTCCCTGCCCTCCAGCATGTCTTGCTCTCTTCTGGAGGCTCCTAATTCTACCTTTCTTCATCCCAGTGTCCTTAGTTTGATGGTCCCACCTATACTTCTTGCCTGGCTACTGCTCAGTCAGCTTTTTATTTAAACTAAACCAAGTAACAAAGCTTTACAGTCTACAAAAGGATTATTTCACAGCAGAAAACCCACACACAATTTTGTGAATTGTCAACCCCCCAATCCAACCCGCCCCCCCCCCCCAATTTGACACGAGGTGTCTGTGTCACCCAGGCCATATCTAGAACTCCTAGACCTGCCTCATTTTCAGGCACATGGCACCACACCACAGTTGCTTTATAAAAACTTTAAATGCTCATGGGGGATGTGGGCAGGGAGGAGGTTCAGCAGGTGCAGCTACAACCCAGGTTCCATCCCCAGAGCCCATATGGTGGAGGAGAGAACTAAGTGTTAGAGTCTGAAGCTACCAGACTTCTGTAAGAATATATAAGCTAGTGATATCTTTGGATCCTTAGTTGTCCCTCAGTTAATTTTCAGTGGCCTACAAGGCCAACACTTTAAATTTAAAGCTTTAAAATGTGTGTGTGTGTGTGTGTGTGTGTGTGTGTGTGTGTGTGTGTGTGTGTGTGTGTGAGAGAGAGAGAGAGAGAGGGGGGGAGGGAGAGAGGACAATTTTTGGGAACTGCTCTCCTTTCACCATCTGGGTTCTGGGAATTGAACTAAGCTCATTAGGCTTGGTACCAAGCACCTTTACTTACTAAGCCATTTCACTGGCTCCCAATACTTCTTTTGTCACAGTTCCATGTTGTCCCTGTGTTTATTAGTTGTTGTACTGTTTGAACTATTCATTATAAAAATGGCCTCACTGTGTAGTTCTGTCTATGCGGGAACTCACTGCGTAGAACAGGCTGGCCCAGAATTCACAGAGCTCTTTCGGTTTCTACCTCTTGAGTGCTGGGATTAAAGGTTTGTGCCACCATGCTGGGCATGGTGATGTTTAAAATGCTGTTGACTTAGCATAAATAAAGACAAGTGTCAGACTGGTCAAGTACTTAGTTTCATTCCCTGTCTGCACTTGAAGTTTACAGATGTTCATTTCACTTAAGAAGGTTTGAAGAGTATCGAGAGTGACTAATTCTATTAAATTGTGCCCCTTGAGCATACTTTAGAAATACTCTGCATGGGGACACAAGAAGTATGCATGAATCATGTTCCTGCATGCTGCAGTAGAGTAGTGATCCTGTGGAAGGTTGCTGTGTGGTTGCTTTGAACAACAGGCTGCACTAGCTGCTTTTGCATGAGACATCATTTGTATATGACAAAACAACAAGCTGGTTTTGTTGTTTTTGTCTCTAAAACAAGGAAGCCCATTTGGTAATAACAAGTATTAAGATAGAATCTGGATACTAGAAGCATAACTTAAAATTTGAGCTTTAAAAAACTAGTATCTGTCCTATAATGTATATCTGTTATATACTAAACTTTTCAGTTTCTTACAATTTAAAGACTGTTCTTGGGAGAAAATAAAAATGTGACTGTTAAAAAAAAAAAAGACACTGTGAAATAGGGATTGTCAATATATAAAAAGTCTAGATGAGTCAGTGAGCCAATAATTGCCACTGGAAAATGACCCAAGTTAGAGGCACACGATCAAGGTCCATCCAGACTGTGGGATAGTTGGATAGTTCATTGGTATCATTTCAGATTCTGTGTTGCAGCCCATTTTTTTTCTATTTTGTACTTTTTATGGTGTGCGTGCATGCGTGCGTGCATGTGTGTGTGTGTGTGTGTGTGTGTGTGTGTGTGGTGTGTGTGTGTGTGTATGTGTGTAGGTGTAGTTTAGAGGCTATGTCAGGATTGTCCTCCATTGTTCTTCAACCTTATCTTCTGAGCAGTGTCTCTCAGTCACACTGAGAACTCAGTGGTGCACTGGGTAGCCAGCTTGCTCCAATGTTACCCTTATCTGCCTTCTGAGACTGGAGCTGCATGGGACCTATGTGCCTGCTCAGCGGGACATGGGTCCTGGGAGTAGAACTCCAGTTTTTGCTTGAGTGGCATGTACTCTTAACTTTGAAGCTGCACCAGAATTCATGTTCTAGAATTGAGAGTCTGTTGAGTTTTGATGTTTGCATTAAAGAAGTATGTCTATGATTCTGCGAGAAGACTCTAAAATACTCTTTTCCCAACATTGACTTGTTTAAAAAAAGTATACTTCAACCAAACAATAAATAACAGTTTGAATTGTCAAGCAAATGTGAATTTGTCTTCTGTTATACCAGGTATTAGACTTTACCAATAACATTTAGACATTGCAACACCTTATTTATTTATCTTATTTTCTCAGGTCAGGGTTTTCCTAAGTAGATATCCTGGCCTTACACTCTGTCCAAGTCTCTTACTTAGTGCTGGGATTTCAGGCATACTTAGTCAGCATACCTAGCTAAGTTCTTCATAGTAAAGTTTTAAGAATATATATACTTATGTTAACATGTAATACATTTTATTATAAAATGAAATGAAGCATATTTAAAATTTTCTCCTTTTCTTTGTAAATGCATATAAAACATCTAAATTTAAATATTTACACATACATGCATATTTATTTCATAAAGCTTTTGGGTATGTGTATTAATTTTAAATGTGAAAGAAAAAACACAAATGTTTTAGGCAAATGATGGTGATTATGTTGTCACTGTACAGAAGGCTTTGCATGTAACATTACATTTACTCTTACTATCATCACCATTACAAAATGAGAACAACAGGATTTAAAACAAACAAAATAAAAAACAAAAAACGAATGTGCTTTGTCTTACACAGTGAGTAAGGAAGGGATAAGCTGGAGTTCTAGCCCAGGGTTCCTCTCCTAAGAGTTTTGCTTCAGTGATGCTGCTGTCTAGTCTGGTGTGGCCTTTAACATAGATTTATTATACAAACAAAGAGAATAAACATTGATCCTGCACTGTTTATCCGAACAGTTATTTGAGGCTGACCCTGCCCATGTGACTGTGCTGTTTCTAAATGAGGATACTGAGTTACACAAACATTGCTTACAAAGAGTGTAAGATGACATACACGTTCTTAAAGAAAATCTAGCAGTGATGATGAACAATCCAGAATGTTTGGCTGTCTTTTGACCTGACAAGTACACTTTTAAAAATATTTACTCATGAAGTAATGAAAGAAGTGTATGTTCAGTATGGTATGGATTGTGCAGTGATTTGCTAGAGAAACACAATAGAAACTACTCAACTATCTGAGCATAGGCAATCAATTATGAGTAATGGAATGGAATTCATTATCAATTATCAGCAATAGCTTATTTACTAAAAAGGTGTTTTAGATACTATTGACATAAATTATTCATAATGTACTGTTTAAATGATAAAAGTAACTTATCAAGTTATGCAAAGATTTATATTCAGTATAGATATGTTTTAGAGGGAGGGATGTACGTCAGATGTTAATGGTGGGCTGGCAGGATAGTTCAGCAGGACCACCTTTGGGATTGAAGGAGAGAACTACCTCTGAATTACCTACTGCCTATATGGGGAGGAGAATTGGGAGGGGAGACAGGATGGGACAATGACAATCTTTAAACAGTGGGGTTCTCTCTGAGTGGTGAGAATATGGAATTTTATTTGCTTTGGCTATGTTTCTTGCTTTTTAATTTTAAAAGTTAAAAATTATAATACGAAGCAGGGCATGGTGGTGCATGCTTTTAAACCCAGCACTGAGGAGGCAGAGGCAGGTGGATCTCTGTGAGTTCAAAGCCAGCCTGTACTATAAGTACTAGGACAGCAAGTTACTTGCTACACAGAGAAACCCTGTCTTGAAAAACCAAACCCAAACAAAAGCAGATATGGATAACATTAGCTGTGAGTCACAAGAAAGGCCAGCACAACTCATGGATTGATAGTTAAACTTGAGTTCTAAGCCCTGTCAGTTTTAGTGTAATGTGGTTTTCATAGATTTTAATATTCTTAATGAATTCTGATTTGAAGTTGATTACAGTCTTTTTGTTGTTATTGTTGCAGCTTGTATATGAATTTTTCATACGATTTTTGGAAAGCCAAGAATTCCAACCCAGCATTGCCAAAAAATACATAGATCAGAAATTTGTATTACAGGTAAGTAATTTTTTTTTGGGGGGGTTGTATGCATGTAATTTATTTACTAACACTTCATCTAATTTTCTTGGGCATTGTTAAAAACAATGACAATCTTGCTGGTGACTATTATGTTGCCTCTTAATTAAATATGTTTACATGAGAATCGTTTCTGTTATTGCCCATTAAAAGTAACAGTGCCTTTAAAAAAATATTTGTGGTAGAATTTAATTCCATACTAAACACCAGGAATGCCTATTCCTAAATCTTTCTAAGTTTTCTTAAAAGTTTAATTATAGAAGAATTTTATTTACATAACTAGTTGTACAAATCTTTAAAAAAAGAAAATCTATGCTGAGTGGTGATGGCAACACATGCCTTTAATCCCAGCACTTGGGAGAGAGGCAGAGGCAGGCAAATCTCTGTTACTGTTAGTTCAAGGCCATCCTGGTCTACAGAGTGAGTTCCAGGGCAGCCAAGGCTGTTATACAGAGAAACCCTGTCTTGAAAAACAAAACAGAACAAAACAAAACAGAAGATTGCATCTATTTAGTTTGTGTGGTGTGTGTGGGTATTTATAACTCTAATATAGAGGTCAAAGGACACCCTTTCCAGAGTCAGTTTCTCTCTTTGCCTGGTGGGTCCTGTGAATTAAACTCAGTTCTTTAGGCTTGACGACAAGTACCTTTCTTTACTGCTAAGTCATTTTCCAGGCCCAGTGTGTGAGTCTTTATGTTACTTTAAAACCTACTGTCTAGAAAAGGTTTCCTAAAGCACTTCAGGATATAGCTATTAAAAGTGAGTAGGTGAGCCTATGTGTGCAGAGAAGATAATCAGAGTGTGAGGACTGTAGCTGTCACTGGGAAATTGCACAATTTAACACTTCAGGGTTTTCCTGCAGGGATTAATTCCAGCCTATCCATCTGGGGCATCTTAGGGAATCTGTTTTTCCTGGTTTCTCATTTTACATCTGGAAATTGTTAACTACATCTTCCTTTCTGCCTGAGATTTGGGACACTGTGCGGAAACAGAATTTTTAGGAAAAATCTTCTTGTTCCTATTGTATTTCCTCATGTTTTAACATGGACACTAGAATAGAGTGGTGTGTGGGCTGCTGCTCCTTTGAAAGGAAAGAAATACCTACCTCTCACTGAGACATTAGTCTAAGTAGAACTTAAGTAAAAACATAATTGTGGCAGACATCTGATCTCCTATGCCTTCACAGGGTAAAAGCTACTAACTTTCATAGTGAGCTCATGCCCTGCCCTAATTAGATTAAATTCAGAATTCAGGATATCTACATTGAGCCACAGCCAATATTTTGCTCAAGGAATAGCATGCTCACAGAATCTAACCCACCAGAGTGCCAGGAGCAGGTAGTCTGCTAAGAGCTTTGTGGGTGCTCCTGGACTCCCTGAGGTGACAACAGAGAGCTGGGAACGAGTGTTGGTCTTGGCTGGGGCAATTGGTTCTTTAGCACTTGCACACTCTTTCCCTAGCTGTGCAGTCAGGGTGTTGAGTTTTGCTGTACATGTAGAGTCCATTGATACTGCGTTGGTGTGTCATGTGGCTTGGCCCACCAGCTGTCCATTGTCAGAGTTTGAATCCTTCAATAGATTATAGAAGTACTTTTGTCTTCAAGTATGAAATACAGCTCTGAACGTTATCAGGAACTCGATCAGGCCAGTTCAGCTTGGTGCTCCATCCTCTTGTCTGATTTCTTTTAGTTTATTCTTATTTTTAATCAATCAATTAATTAATTTATTAATTTTGGTTTTTCGAGACAGGGTTTCTCTGTGTATCAGTCCTGGCTGTCTTGGAACTCACTCTGAAGACCAGGCTGGCCTGGAACTCACAGAGATCCACCTGCCTCTGTCTCCTGAGTGCTGGGATTAAAGGCATAGCCACCATTTTCCAGCTGTCTTTGTCGATTGCTTAAAGGGGAAATCTCAATAACATTTGTTGTGGTTGGATGATTTTGCTGACTTCTGTTAACCTCTGATCTTCACTGACTTTAATAGACTCTGCATGTTGCTGTAAAGCCATGTTTTCTTTTGATCTTGTTATATAGCTTGCTTTTAAAGTCTGATTGTGAAACCTGCCATGGATTTCTGTGGAGTATCATTAATCTCCAGTCTTTGGACATCTTTCTGGATGTTTATTGTTATCACCCTATTCACAGTCTTGTACCTTTATGACATTTGTGACCCTCTCAGATGCACTGACATTTGACCTCCTTTAAGTCATTGATTAGAATTGTGATATTTGGCAAGGCTAGTAGAGCCTGTTAATACGTTTTTAGCAGATTCATGAGTGAGTTTTGTTTACAAGGGCAGCAGAGAGACTTGCTTAGATGCTTTGTGCTTAGAGCACTCCCTTTCCCCTGTGTGACTTTACCATCTGAAGACATGCCATGCACACATCTGCAAGTCTAGTGGCACATGTCTGTAGCCTCGCTCTTGGGAGGCTCTTCCCAGGCTCAGATTCCCCCATAGCTTCTGGAATTTGAACACTTGATTCCTAGTTTGGTGCAGGGGTAGGTAGGGAGGTGGGGGGGGAGGAGGTGTGGCTTTGCTGGAGGAAGTAGGTCACCAGGAGCAGGCTTTGAGATTACATAACCTCACTCAATTTCAGTTTGTTCTCTCTTGCAGTTTAAGATGTGATCTCTCAGCTTCCTGCTTCTGTTTTCATGCCTGCACCTCTCTCTGCCATGATGGCCTCCTATTCCTCTGGAACCATAAAGCAAAGTGATCTCTGTTTTTCCATAAGTTGCTTTTGGTAATGACATTTTATCACGGCAACAGAAAAGTAATACTAGCTGTACAAGGAGAGAGACTGTTTCAAGAAAAAAGGCATGCTGGGGCAGTAACAATACTGTTCCTCAGGCACGTGGCATATCAGTAAACTTGTAAGATGGGTTTGATCCTGGTTGGAGTGCCAGTCAACTATGGGTGTGGTCCATTATCCTAGGTTACTCCCTGGACAAGAAGATGAAGTATCAGTAGTGAGTGGATCTGTATCTGCTATGCTTTCAGCCACCTCATTTTTCTGGCATTTGCCATCCTCATTTTCTCTGCTTACTGTTTCTCCAGACTGTTGGTGGTACAGCTGGCTTCCTGATGCTTTCCCCTGTGTGCCTGTTTCTGAGCTCTGTTTCTGGATGGTTTGTTCCTATCATGGACCCTGCTGGGGTACATAAACCTTTGCAGCTTGAGGAGCTCCCCCTGATAATTGCTGGTACCCAATTCCAACCATGCTCCTCTTGTCCTCTGTGCCTTACCTGACCCTCAACTGACAGTGTTTCCTATTCATATTCAGGACGTTTCTACACCCTCCTTCTGTCCCTGCTTATTTCTCCCACACCCAGACTACACCTAGCCCTTCTGTGTTTTGTGTCTTAACACATGAAAAATCCTTGTATTCTTTTTCACAGAACAAGGTAATATTTTCCTTGTATGTTTTCTTTGAGCGAACCTTTTATTTTCTGTTATTTCTTTATGATCTCAAAATGTTTTGGTGATTTTAACAGGAGACTTACTAAGTTAAAACTTATTTTACTCACAAGATTTAAATGCATTTACTGTTTCCCTAGCTCTCTTCCCATAAGTGAATACAAAAAGCAAAGTAAAAATGGAGGTACTCTACTATAGCATACTATAAGAGCTGAGAATGGCCTCTTCTGTACACTTGCAGCCTGACTGCTAGCAAGTGTTCATATTTGATTCCTAAGCTCTAGTCTACCCATTCACCGTACAGACTGCAGAATGAGCAGGATCGTAGAAGACAAAATATGAGACATAACCCAAATGCGATTGATTGATCTGCTCTGTTTATTTCGTAGTATGAACACAATTAGTTCTTACCTTTAATCTAAAGCACATTATTGATGCCTTTGAAGTCAGTGTCATCTTGTGTTAAGTCACAAGTGGCCTTGCTATGGAATCACTTGCCCAGGTCACTTGCTGGTTCCATTTAGGAAATCACATTGTTATGAAATACTCAGCCTTTCAGACCCTTTTTATATCACAGTATCTGTTTGATTCTAATATTAATTAAAAAATCTTCACCTTTTGAATATTCTTTTAGTGCTGTGAATTTAACCCAAGTTCTCCCATTGGTTAAGCATGTGTTTTTTTTTTCCCTAAACTGTATTCCCAATATGAAACAAAAATTTAAATCTATGTGAAACTTACAGTACACTTTTACAAAGCAGGCTTGAAGGAATGTTGGAATGCACTATATTCCTAGATGGGAGTAAATTTGCCATCATAAAGATATTTATATAGTCTCTAAGGTAGTTTGTGGGGTTTATTTGGGGGAGGGTGTTCACTGTGTATTCCTGGCTGTCCTGGAACTCATTTTGTAGACCAGGCTGGCCTCAAACTCAGAGATGCACCTGCCTCTGCCTCCATAGTGTTGGGATTAACGGTGTGCACTGCCATGTCTGGCTAGTATAGTTCTTATAATTAAAGTTCTAGTTTACTTTTTAACTTAAAAACTTCATACTTCGTGGTATACATGTTTGAGAAAGATGTCTAGTGGGGTACTTTAGATCAGTAAATGACTGGAAGAAAAAGAAATAATCTATTCAGGAACGTTAATTTAAACTGTAATACAGAGACAGGAGAAGGAAATATAACAGGGACTTGGGTGGTGGGGATTCTTCTGAGTAAGCCAAAAGCCCATCAGAAGATAGAGCCAGTGAGTGATAGACAGGTACACATGGCATCTTGTAATTAAAATGGTCCAGTTCCTATGAGAAAATAGTGTTCATAGTATTCTGTCAAGTGTTGCCCAGAAGTTCCAGAAGACATAACCAGATGTGTCTACAAAGACACCGGATGCTTTATTGTTGATGGATACACCATTAGAAAAAAACTTAGTAAGTCTTCATCCAGAGTTGGTTGGAAAAACCGTAGACATCCACATAGTAGAATATTCATTAGTTAGTAAAAAAAAAAAAAAAAAAAAAAGTGTGAACAGTGGTGCACTTGATCTGTTCTGAAATGGTGCATGCGTGTTGTAGAGCTCTACAGTTTTTGAATCTGGGTCTGTGTTTTTGTCTTAGTGCACTGGGGCGACTCTACAGGCCTCTCCTTTATGTGAGAGATGTGCTTCAAGCTCCCCAGTGAATGCCTGAAGCCACAGACAGCACTGACCACTCAATCAAGTACTGCTATACAGTGATGGCCACTAGATGGCCACTGAGTGACTCAACATGGATAAATGGATGATTGATGTTTGGGGTAGGAGTCAGTGGGACACTGAACTTTCTTATACTACTCAGAACGACTTTAAATCTTAGAAAATATTTCTGGAACTTCCTGTTTACTATTTTTGGATCATGGTGTGAAACTGAGAGCAGATCTATGTGGTTGCGGCAGAAACTGCTTTACCCGAGGCTGGGTCATTTTTAAAGAGCAAAAACTCCTTTCTCACAAATCTGGACAGTTCAGAATCCGCGTGTGTGCTGGTACCTGTCTGGCCAGTGTCTCATCTTTGTGTTCTCATGTGGCAAGGGTGGAAGGGAATGGGCGAGAGCTGGGTGTCCATAGTCCATGCCATCACTGTCACTCCAAAGTCATGTGTCATCACTGTCACACCATAGTCCATGCCATCACTGTCACTCCATAGTCCATATCATCACTGTCACTCCATAGTTCATGTCATCACTGTCACTCCATAGTCCATATCATCACTGTCACTCCATAGTTCATGTCATCACTGTCACTCCATAGTTCATGTCATCACTGTCACTCCATAGTCCATGTCATCACTGTCACTCCATAGTTCATGTCATCACTGTCACTCCATAGTCCATGTCATCACTGTCACTCCATAGTTCATGTCATCACTGTCACTCCATAGTCCATGTCATCACTGTCACTCCATGGTTCATGTCATCAATTTCACTCCATAGTCCATGTCATCATTGTCACTCCATAGTCACATGTCATCATTGTCACTCTATAGTTCATGTCATCACTCCATAGTTCATGTCATCACTGTCACGCCATAGTCCATATCATCACTGTCACTACCTTTGTAGGTGCCATTGGATTTGAACACCTCCCAAATGGTTCCATCTCCTTGGTATTGGGGAGCAAGTTTCCAAAACATGATTCTGGGGGACACAGACTATAGCATTATGCATTAACAGTTTTAGAAGGAAATACACGAGACTGTTGGTAATTGCTGGGAGGGTGTGATTGTCTTCCTCCTACTTTTTGATTTACCTAGCCTGTTTTGCATTTAAAGGGATTGTATACGCCATAACCAACATTATAAAGAGGTTTCTGCTGTAAGTGAATTCTCATTTTGCTTTATTTTTCATAAACCTGTGCTTATTTGTGAGTTAGTCTTCCTAGACCACATTTTTGTAGGAATCTGTTATTTTATGACCAGTAGTCACTGCATTTCCTTCCTTCCAGCATCTGGGTATGCCCTTTAATACCTGAGCATGCTCTCTGTGGTGTCTCAAGGGCCTTTTCAGATTCTTCCCCATCACAAAGCAGAGTGGATTGGTGGTTAAGTGTGGAGGCTGATCTGAGTTCAGGCTTACTTCTTGTTTATTTGTTTTAGAATAGAGTCTTACTACGTCACCTGGCTGGCCTGGAATTTGCTGTGTAGTCCATGGTGACCTCAATATGTGACCACCCTCCTGCCTCTGTCTTCTGAATCTTGAGATTCAGAAGCTAACAAATGTTAGCTTGCATTTGCCTAGCATAGCATAATTATTTGACACCCAATTTTTACTACAAAATTCTTGGGTATCCTGTGGCTTAGATGGTTCGTCTTTGTTTGTCTTCTTTTAGATATTATGTGTGGTTTCCTCTGTCCCTACATTCTTTATCAGTTCAGCATTGCCAACTGATTTCTTCTAACCAGTGTTGTATGTTGAATGTGTGTTAGGACCAGGAATGGAAGAGCTGGGTTAGCATGCTTAGGTTTAGATTTTGACTGCATTTCCAGACAACAGCCTGTCTGTCATTTGTTTTATTCCAGGGTTTTATATGTTTTCATTTGAAGGGTTTTGTTATTCATCCAGGAAAAGTCTGACTGCCTTACTTGAGCAACATTTTAATTTTTATGAAATTGAGATTTACAGAACTTTATCGTTTTTAAAAATGTACTCATCTACATCTTTGTCAAAGATGGCTACTGCGTAGTGTACCATGTGCATGCCAGTGTTGCTTTTAGATTTATGTAAGCTGCAGGTCTGCCTCAGCCCATGGAACAATATTTGTTCTCAATAAAGATCATTTTCATCTGCTGAAGGCATCTTGGGAAATGGTTTCTTCAAGCTGCCACTTCCCTGCCCCCCTTTTAGAAGCAGACTGATTGCCAACCTTGGATTGTTTGATTGGATGAATCACCGTGGCTCTTTAGTAGTGTGTTTCTAAAGATTGCCTTCAACCACTCTCTAAATCTGAAACAGCCAGTGGTTGCTAAGAGACGTACAAGTCAAGTATCCCTAAAACATACATATTGCTGGAGATGGCTGTTTAGTAATTGTATTTCACATTTGCAGTTATATTTAGATATAATTAGCATGCAAATTATGCAAATCATTAAGTTTGGCCTCAAAAATGACCTTCTGATACTGTGTATTTAAAACCTCAAGATAAAACTGGACATGGCCCAAAGCAAGCCGTGAATGACTTTTAGCGCCTCATCTGAAGTAAGTTCCATGAGGCCTTGAATTTCCACTCTAATACAAAGATATTTTCCAAACCAGTTCCCTGAATATGTCACAATGTTTACATTTGTCTCCCAGAGCCTACAGAAAATAAAACTGGGATGTTATCCATCACTAGCTGACAATGAAACACCCAATTCCCTCATCATCATCAGTCCAACATTTAGCTCACAACCTATCAAAGGTGCCAACAAGGTTTGCCGTCAGGCCTGATGACCTGAGTCGATCCCAGAGTCCACACTGGTGGGAGAAGACAGATGTGCCCAGACTTGTCCTGTGATCCCCACAGAAAACTGTGATGTGGGCCTTACTTCCCTTCACACACATACAAAAGTAATAAAATTAGCTTTTAAATGTATATTTCTGTTTTCATTTATGTGTCTGTGTGGGTGTGTGCATCTCTGTGAAGGTGCCTTCAGCCCTATCACAGTTTTTATTTTATTTTATTTTATTTTATTATTTTATTTAAACCCTTATTTTAAAGGGCTTTAGGCTTTGCTACTCCAGCTGCTGTGGGCAGAGCAGGTATCTGGGCAGACTGCACCTCAGGTGTGCTGTCTGTGAGAGCTCGGAGACTGCCTTCTTTTGGAGTTCTTAATGCCTTTCCAAAAGGGAACACTCCTGTCCATCCACATTGACACTAGGCCCATGAGCTATGTAGCCATTCCCTGTGTATCTCCTAGTGCCTCGTTATTTAATACAGCAGGCCCTGTGTTCAAATATGAACAAATGGGTTGTCTTAAAATGAAATCACAAGATTTCCTTAATCAAGGGTAAAATGCTTCTCTCTTGTGGACAGAATGACTGACATTAGGAGGAAAACACAGTCTAGGGAACTTCATATTTGTGTGACTAAAACCCATCGGGTCTTAAAGTCTCAGATGCTCTGCGCTGAGGCCTGTAACCTTGTGAACCCTTGTCCTTGTTTTGCTTTCTAGTGGTCATCTAGCAGTTAGATTCAGGAGCTCCCTGCTTCCCTGCTGGGAATTGAACCTAGGCCTAGGCAGGTACCACTGACCTCCTCCCCAGCCCTGTCCCCGACAGGTCTGTGCTTGTTTCAGGCTGTTTGCTCTGTGTACATCGGGTGGTACAGGTGAAGTTTTGAAGGGATTCAACTTTTCATTTTAGAATAGCTATTGCCAGCAGAATCAGAAACATGGAGCTCAAATTCTAACACTGTGACAATTGGATGAAGACATCAGAACACCAGTTTTATTCATTACCTACTTGAACATTTGTTTTTCTTTCTTAGAGTGACATGTAGAAAAACACTTATTTCTCTGGTTTGTGTGTTCATATGTGTGGTGCACTGTGGTCAGAGGACAGCTCAAGGAATCTGTTCTCTTCTTCTGCCAGACTGACCTGGGGATCGAATTCAGGCCTTCAGAATTGGCAGTTTCTTTCATGCATCTAACTCTTTTCCCTTGAGCGTGACCTTCTTGTCTTTACCTCCAAGTGCTGGAATTAGAAAGCCTGTACCATTAAACATGGGTTTCTTGAATATGTTTGGTGTTCTCCAAACTGCTACTTTACATGGAGGACAAGGCAAGCACTCCTTTACTGCACTAATAGGCAGTAAAGTCTTTTTGTTTAAGTGGTTTTTAAAGGCAGGATGTCTCTGTATGTATAGCCTTGGTTGTCCTGGAATGTGCTTGAAGGCTTAGTAATCATAGAAATATTAGTCACTTTGAAAATCAAAGTAGCAAAGTATTATCTATTTTAATGATCGAAATATTTTTATGTAGTGCGTAATGAAAAGTAGCAAACTTCTATTTCTTCCTTCTCCAAATCCATAGTCCCATACCCTAGTGATAGTGGTATTCATTTTCTAGCTGTTTGCATGTTTATCCTGAAATTTCTAATTAGTAGACTTAATCTACCATTTCTTGATTTTTTTTTTTTCTCATTTAGATGTTATATACTTAATGACTTCCAATTCTAAGCATAGGTGTGTGTGTGTCTGTGTGTCTGTAGCAGGGTACGGGCATATACTTTTTTTCTTCTTTCAGGTCCATTGTATAGTTAGAGCATAAAAATATAACTAAATCAATGCATATTGTTTGCATTTGTATGCTTGTGTGTGTGTGTGCGCGCGCTTGGGGGCCTGTGTTCATGTGGGGTGTGTGTTTATGTGGGGGGGGTGAGTGTGGCTGTGGCTGGCTGGCCATGTTCATACCCCAGGCATGGTAACTGCCTTTCTTTGTGGAGTTAGACTCTGGAATGCTGGGATTTAAGGCATGTGCTACCACCCCCAGATCACGTTTCTTTTTAAAAATATTATATTAGTTTGTTGAGAATTCATTTGTGCTTTGAACATATTCATACCTCAGTTCCTCTCAGATCCCTTCCCTACCCACCCAACTTTGTGTTTGTCTAAAAAAATATTTAAAACAATTTAAAAACAAAGATTTACTTTATTATTTTTTATGTTTATATATGTAGGTATATGGATATGTTTGTGGGCACCTGCACAGGCTAGTAGAGGACCTGAGGTGCCTGATGTGGGTGTGAGGATCAAGCTTGCGTCCTCTAGAAGAGCATAAGCTCCCATCCACCAAGCCAGCTCTCAAGCTCTCTGACCCCACCTTCTAACCCATAAGGACCAGTTTGCGCTGCCCGAATATTCTTGGGTGTGTGGTCTTCCATCGATGTGGTCGCCAGCTACCCTTTTAGAGAAAACTAATCCCCTTCCAGCATGGAGCTCTTTTAACTCAACTTTAGCAATTGCCAGAGGTTTCAGCTGGTGTTTTCTTGTGTTGGTCAAACAGGTACCTCTGTGGGATGCATGGACCTGTGCATGTACACACGCATACACCCACATGCACGTGCACACACACACACACACACACACACACACACACACACACACACACACACACACACACCAGCACTGGAGCTAGTTTGTCTGTTTCCTTTTTCTTCTTCTTTGGAAGACCTTCTTCCTTGAAGTCATGCTCATAGTCATGCTCATCCTATTCTGCTGTACTGGTTGCTTCCCTAACTAAATCCTCAGTGATCATTCTGAGACCACCTTTTGCCCATCTTTGGGGACATGTATTTGTTCACTTAACTTTCTCTCATTTGCTAGAACTTACCCTCTTGATATTTCCTAAGAAAGTATGGAGGAAAGGTAAACTTTTGGAAAAGAGAGAGAGAGAGAGAGAGAGAGAGAGAGAGAGACAGAGAGAGAGAGAGACAGAGAGAGAGAGAGACAGAGAGACACAGAGAGAGAGAGAGAGAGAGAGAGAGAGAGAGAGAGAGAGAGAGAGAGAGAGAGAGAGAGAGAGAGAGAGAGAGAGAGAGAGAGAGAGAGAGGAAGAGGGAGAGAGAGGGAGAGTAATTTAACTACTTCCTTTAGGCTAGGTATAAATTTACATTGTTGTGGTAATCTGTCCTGAGATATTTAAGGAATTGCTTCACTGACTTCTAGCTTCCAGGCTTGGTATTGAGGAAATGAGTGTAGTACAATATGTTGTCCTTTTTAGAGACCTGGGAGCTTTTGAGATCTTTGTCTTTAACTTCAGAAATTTTAGAGTATTGTATCTTTATATTTCTTGTGCATGACACTTTATAGAGGAACACATACACACCTCCCCCCCCCCCGCCCCAGTCCTTTGGGAAGATTGCACTGCGTTCTTTCTCTGTACTTCATCTTTTTTATGTTGTCTTCTTGTCTTTCTGAGTTGAGTGCCTACCTCCTGCCTCTGCCCTGCTTCTGGACCTGTTGTCCAGTTGCTTTCTTCCCTCTATGTGTTCCTGCTTACTTGCAAGGGGCTAGTTTTGCCACTCTTAATGTTATTGTCCTGCCAAATTTTTATTTTCATCACATTTTGAGTTTCCAAAAGCTCTTCTTGTGATTATTCATCTGTTTGGCTGTTGTTGTTTCAGGAATCTAATATAGTTGTATTTCTGAGAATGCCTAACTTGCTTTTCTTGCAAGTTTTTCCTATACTCCTTGCATTGTTTCTGTTTCTCCTGAGTAGCTCTTTTTTGGTAAAGTGACTACTGCTTCTTCATAATAATCATTAATCATCATCACCTGCTCATCTGCTGTGCTTGTCAGTTGTGTGCCTGTGTATATTGCATAGGAAATAAGATTCAGGGAGAAATCACTTATACCAGAAACAGATGACCACCATGGGCTCCTGCTCCAAGGATGCTCTCTCCAACATGACCAGGAATTAGCCCTCACAGGTCACATCCACACCTGTCCCCACACCTCAGTGAGCATGGTCAGTGCAACAAGTGTGGGCAGGGTGGCTATTTCCAGCTGTGATCCTCAGCAGGTGGTGGCCCACCGGATGCTTGGGTAGGACCCTCTCAGCTTCCTGAGAACCCCTAGGGATTATTATGTCTGTAGGTCTTTCTTCAGGATCTATCTGCCTTACCCCAAATAGGGAGTTTATAGAAGAGTACTGGCTAAGATCTCACTGAAGTATGCAGGTTTTTATTTAATCCTCTTACTTCAGTAATGTATTGTTTATTGAGTCTAGACCCTTGCTCATGTTCTCTGGCCTTAGAAAGTCTTTACTACACTGCAGTGCACAGGGTGAGAGGGTATGAACTTGTACCAATGTGGAAGCTGCCCTGGTAGGCGCTTCTCATACCTGAGTCATCATGGCACACGCCTTCCATTCTTAAGCCTCTGCAGCAAGCCTCTCTGGTGGAACTGGCACTTTGTTAGCATTCCTCCTGCTGGGAGGATGGGAAAACCCTTGGTGGAGTGGGCTGGTGCTTGGTGCTTTTTGTTCGTTTTCCCAAGTGGGAAAACCTACAAGTCGGATCTACCCCCCAGGCCCCTCTGCTAGGGGTGGGGTGGGATGGGTAAAGGGGTGGTGAGGGGAGTAATGTGGGGGTGAGGGAGGTTAGCAAGGTGGGGGTGGGGTGTTTATTTCCCTTCTTACCCTGTAGTTGCAGTAAGATTTTTAGAAGAAAGTGTTGGTCCTCCATGTCTTGTTGAAAGGTCATCACTGTCTTCTTTGTTTCACTGTAGATTTATTAGTTAAGGTTCAGAGAAAGGCATTCAGCTAAGCCATCACACAGTTTATCTCTGTTAGTCAGGGAAGCTTGAACTCAGCATGTTGGCATGTCTGTCTCTGCTTTGTAATTAGTTTCAAAACTCCTGGGTTTTGACAAGTTACCTGTGATATTGGGGATGATAATCTATAGATGTGGAATATGATCTTTTCTTAAATTGCTTTGTATATGTGTTAGGTTTTGGAAATAAGAACTCATCCTACCACACCCTCTCCCCCTTTAAAGGTAATGACAATGACCTTCATGCCATTATCCTTTTGTTTTTGCCTCCCCTATCATAAAGTTGCCAGGAGTGTTGTTCAGGCCCTCAGGAAGCAGCAGAACTTCAAGGCTTATCTTTCTTTATTGCAGAGGATGATGCATTTAACAGGATTCTACAAAGACTTTATCTTAATAGTCTTTTTTTTTTTTTGAGAACCTAGTGAAATATTTAGTTAAATAATCTTTGTTTAATTATACAGTTGTTAAACTCTTCAGATTAGCAATACCGAAGCTCAGTTGATTCAAGTTTTGCTAACATTCCACCCCCACAAACCTCTTCTTATGTTGGATGCACGTTATTCATTAAGCCCCTTTGCACCACTTAAAGTAGAAACCAGATTAAAAAATAGAACTTAAAAAGGTTAATAATTTCCATGAACAAGGGATGGAATGCAGTAGTAGCTGGGTTAGATAGCTTGTGCAATTTTGAGTGTGTCTTACATAAAGAGATAGATAATGAGTATGTCTGTGGCACACGTACCCTCCCTCTCCCTTCTGGCCTGTAAATAAAATGCTTCTCTGTGCAAGTAAATTGTTAACTCACTGGTTGCCTCCCATAGTTTGCTGCAAGTTTGTTCAGCACTCTGTGTGCCCAGCAGCAAGGACACCCATGGCATGAGGAAAGGCCTCAGCACATACTTGTTTATTTTATTGCTGAATGGACAGAGATATGACCGTTATTGGTAACTGTCATCTGTCAGTCAGGCTGCTGCCTTCTACATCCCACAATCCCTTGGGAAAATCGTACTGGTTTGGGTGTGATAATAGTGACCTCTCCCACCCCCCCCCAGGGTCTTTTGCATTTGGAGGCTTGGTACCCATTGTGGCAGTTTGGATAAATAATATGGAACCTTTAAGATGCAGGGACTAGTGAGAGGACCTTGGGTCACTTGGGGTGCAGTCTTGGAAGGGCTCATAAGACACAAGCCTGTCTTTTTCTCTGTGCCTGGCTGGAATTGTAATTATTTATTTGTCACAGTGTAAATGATGAGCCCCTAATTGGTGTGGTCAAGGGGCAGTCCTGGCTGTGGAACTCTATGTGCTGTGTCATTTGAACATTCAGCCTTCAAAATTGATGTGAAAAAGAACATTCTTTTTCATAAGTAGTTTGTGTTAAGTGTTTTGTTATAGTGACAGAAAGCTGATTAAAACAGACACTTGTCCCAGTTCTTTTGTGTGTGTGTATTTTGGTGGTGGGGCCTGGATATCACTTTCCCTAGAAGCCTTCTCTGTCACCGTATTTCTTCCAGTAGAGTAGATAGATGCATTATGCATCTGAACTACTTACGCTGTTTGGTTATTTTTATCCGCTTTTAGGCTAGACTCTGAAATCAGATTATGTCTGACTTGGGTATCACGACATCCCTGGCACCTCCTTGCCCATTTGTTGGCTCTTAATATATACTAATAAAGATTTACTCAAAATACTCCAGTGGGAACAAACAGACAAGATGATAGATGATAAGCGCTGTAAAGCCAAACGTGTGGACTGTTTCACTGTCCATTTTAGAAAACTATCCTTATTTTTTGCTTCCTGACATATTTCAGGTGACTTTATTTTAATTATTTAATTTTGCATAGAATTGTCTTTTTTCAAACAAAAGCATATTCACTTGATTATGGTCCCCTCTTGGCTAGGAGGCTCAGCCTCATATCTCCATCACTTGGACTCATGTATGATTAAGTGTATATAGTCTTGTATGCATAAACACACACACACACGTATAGCCTTTTGTGAGGATGAAGGATGAAGGTAGGTAGCTTTTGTTTACATGCTGAGTTGGTTTTGTTTTATTGCAGTGGTGATGAGTGTTTTAAGAATGAATAATATTCAGGAGTGCTTCCAAGTTCCAAATATATGTATGGGGTGGATGCATGTTTAGGTGTGTGTACACATGTATGTTCATGCATGTGGAGGTCAGTGATCAGTCATTCCTTGGGTGCATTCACTTTTTTTTTTTTTTTTCCCATGGAGATAGTGCCTGTCACTGGCCTGAAGCTCACTGATTGGCTGCCAGTGATCTCCATGTATTCTGTCTTTCCTCCCCAGTGCTGGAATTACAAGCATGTGCCACCTGGATTTTTACATGGGTTCTGGAAACTGACCTTAGGTCCCCTATCCCCCCAGATTTCCAATTTAGTAATTTTAAAAATACTTGGGGAAAAAAAAAAATACAGGACTGTGCAACCATCCCCACTGTAATTGCAGACTATTGTATCATTTCCAGATGAAATCTAAACTCATTCTTACACCTGTTCTGAGTATTTCATATAAATGGGCCATGCCTCTTAGGTCCTTTTGTGTCTGATTGATTTCTTTATTTATCACAATGATTGGCAGTCTCATCTGTATTGTGATAATATGAGGGTTCACAGCACTTCATTCTCTTTAGAAGCAATGTTCCTCCTCCCATCTGTTGATGGGCACTGTGTTCTAACTTTCTGTTTTCAGTATTGCTTCTGTGAACAAGTGTGTGTAGCTTTTCATACTGTCAGTCACTTGTGTGGATGTATGCTTTTTGTACTGTCCACCCTATGCTTGGGAGTGAAGTTGTTTAGAAGTTTTCCATCCTTGACAGCAGTAAAGGAAGGCTCCAGTATCTTCGACAACACGTGTCTCATCTCTCTCCTTTGGAGGCAGCAACAGATGAGTGCTGCTTGCCTTGGTTTGCGTTTTCATGGTTGATGAAATCAAGCACTTTCCTATGTAGTCATTTGCTATTTCTATGCCTTCTTTGGGACATATATTTTCAAACAAAGCAAGCAAGTAAACAGAAGCAGAACCCCCCCCCCCACCCCCCAAAAAAAAAAAAAAAAACCAAACCAAACAAACAAAAACAACAACCAAAACAACAGCAAAAAGTCTCTTTGCTTCTCTTTCTTTCCTGCCTCCCCAACATCTCTTCACTCGTCCTGGTGGCACTGGGGGCTCTGTGTGTCATACAGTACACCCCTTTTTCCCATCAGTTTTACTGGCAAATGTTGATCGCAGCGAGTCACTGGTCTGGTTCAAGGCCTCTGGTTTTGGTACACCATACTCACTGGATCCTCACTGGAGTTCCTCTGGGATGTCCTGTGGCCACCCTGAGTCTTGAAGATCATTCCACAGGACTGGTTTCTTCACAAGCTCCAGCAGGTCCTAGGTGTCGTAGATGTTAGATGACCCGACCCAAGGCCTGGCTGTGGGCCTGGGTGGTAGCCAAGCTGGGCAGTCCGAGCCACTGGGCCACCTGCCTTGGCCAAGGGGATGGGAACAGCTCTCCTGTATGCATCCCCTCAGGTTCGGTTCAGTGGGGGTGGGGGCCATCTTTGCTGAGTGCAGGGGCCTGCTCTTTGCTGTAGTGTCCATGGAGAGGCAGCTTTCCTAGGGCCAGTGAAGGGCAGGGCCGGCTCAGCTTGGCCCTCTGATTTTATCTGCATGGTTCCTAAGACCTTCTGAAATGCTGCAGGCCACAGACATCAACACAAATCCCAGTTTGCAGCTGAACCATGGACCCAGACATGGCCCTTGGCAGCAGCTTGGGCCCAGATGACATCCTGGCTCTGGATGGAAGAAATGGCCACTCAGGTGGGAATGGTTCATGTGGTCACTGACACTACCAAGGCCTCAGGTTGCAGCCCCAAACCTGGGCCTCCATGTGACCTTTGGTGGCAATATAGGACCTGGAATTCAGCATAGATCCCAGCTCTAGCCACAGTCTCTGACATAGTCCTTGGCACCAGATGGGTCTGGATATTACCACTGCCCCAGTGGTATGACCTTCAGACACCAACATGGCCCATGACCTTGGGTATCTGCATGGCCTTCAGTGGTAACAGAAACATCAGACATCAGCACAGATCCTGGCTGCTGACCCTGACATGGCCCTCAGCTCTAGCTCTGGCCCTGAGGTCACCATTGACACTGAGTAACAATACAGACCACTCAGTTATGCATGTGTCCTGTCCCTTGGATACCAACCTAGACTCAGGTGGCTGATATGACCCTGGCATCTTCATGGTGCTTGGTGGCAATAGGAGCCACATATGTAATCCGTGGCCACTATAGGGCCACGGAAGCAGACATGACCCTTGGCAGCAGCCTGGGCCTGTGACACCATGGCCCTGGGTGACAGTACAGTTTGCCCATATCTGTATGGCCCCTGCTGTGGCATGGGCCCCAGACTCCAACAAAGCTGTTGGCTCTGGACTAGATCTTAGGCCTCAGTGTGGGCTCTGTGGCAACCTGGGCCACAGACTTCACAGACTCCAGTTGTAGCTGGTCCATAGACCCAGGCATGGCCCCAGGCAGTAGCTCGGCCTGTTCAACATCCTAGCTCCAAGTGGTAACCCCAGTCAGTCACTCAGGTCAGGATGGCTCTGGCAGCAGCATGGCCCCTGGACACTAACAAGGCCATAGGTTACAGCCCAGACCCCCGGCCTCACGTGACCTTTGCTGACGACATGGGCCATAGACTTTGGCAGCAGCGTAGGTCTGATTGTCACCATGGCCCCAGATGATGGTGAAGGCCTTCCAGCTGGCATGATCCCAGTGGTCTGTGAACCCAAACATGGCCCCAGGAGGAGAGCCAGCCCACTGGAGTCAGCATGACACTCAACAGCAACAGGAGTTATGGACATCAACACAGATCCTGGCTGCTGTAGGACCAGGGACCCAGACAGGGACCGTGCAGCAGCCCAGCCTGGGCAGCACCATGGCCTCAGGTGGCAGTACAGGCCTCCAACATTGCCCATTCCTCACCATTTCCATTTCTTTCTTTCTGTGTCTTTCCACAGGGCATGCACCATTCCACGTCTCCCCCCCCCCATTTCTCTACCACTTATTCCCTTATCATAAGGAGGCCCACCTCCCTGGTGCTTTCCCTCCATCCAGAGCCTTGAGGACCCCAGCTGGCTAGTTCCCACCCTTACGTTTTCTTCAGTTAGTCATTTACTCTTGTCTTTAGGTTAACTATCCTTTGGTCCATTTGAATTTGTAGTATGAGCTAGAATTCTGACTTACTGTTTTATATGTGGCTGTCTGGTTGTCCCAGTACCTTTGGTTGAAGATTGTTTCTTTCCATATGGAATGTCCTGGCATCCCACGGAACCAATTGAACATGAATGGGAAAGTTTGTTTTTTGGACTCTTTATTCTGTTTATTTGTATATCTATCACATCAGCAGCATAGGCTTGATTACTGTAGCTTTTTACTGAATTTTAAAACTGACCATTGTGAGTCCTCTCACTTCCAAGATGTTTTGTCTCTTTCAGGTGAGTTGTATTTCTATACACATTTTAGAATCAACTGATTTTGTTGTTGTTGATTGTTTGGCACCAGATCTATGTAGTTAGCTATCCTTAAACTCCAAGATCAAGGAAGCATTAGCTTCCTAAGTGCTGGGATTGTAGGCATGCTTACCATGCGGTAGCACCTTTCCCCCCTCCTAACACAGTACTCTACCATGTCTGTCTTTTCACCTAGTCAAGTGTTGCAGAAGCAAAGCTCCTGCATTTTCTTACAGGGATTAGATTGAATATGTAGTGGCCCCTGCTACTTGGCCTCAGACTGAGCTTGTGTTCTCTTTTATGTCATGAGACTTCAGACCATGTTATCAGAATTCTGTGGCTAAAATTATAAATGATCCAGAACCTGAAGCTTTGCAGTTCACAAATCCAGGAGAATTGTTTGTTTTCTTTTACTCTAGAACCATGTGTGGCGCCAAAATCTTGTTGGTTACTTTTTTTTTTTTTTTAACTCATATGGGGCCTGCCACCCAGCTCCCAAATCAGTCATATTCACAAAGTCTTATTCTTAGTTATAAGTGCCCAACCTTAGGTTTCTAGCCAGCTTTTCTTAAATTATCCTGACTACCTTTTGCCTCTGGCTTTCCCTTTTTTTCTTCTGTATATCTATCTTACTTTCACTCTTACTCCATGTCTTGCTGGGTGACTGGTTGGCTGGCCCCGGCATCCTCTTCTTGTTCTATCTTGCTCCCAGATTGCTCCTTCTGTTTATTCTCTTTGCCTGTCAGCCCTGCCTATTCTTTATCCTGCCTTGCTATTGGCTGTTCAGCTGTTTATTAGACCATTGGGTGTTTTAGACAGGCAAAGAATCACAGCTTCATAGAGCTAAACAAATGCAGCATAAACAAAAGCAACACATCTTTATTAAATAAATGTTCCAGAGCATAAACAAATGTAACACACCTTAAAGTAATATTCTACAACACAGGAGTAGTATGTGGTCACCTTGAGTACTTATACCCTGAGCACACCTGTGTTACCACTCACACTAAGAAAAATATTGCTGGGGTCATTGGGAAATTCAGTGTCTGCTTTGGCTTAGGTTATTTCATCTTCCTGGGCTTTCTGGTAGAGCTGAGGGACTTAATCGGAACATAAGCTCAAGAGTTAGTGACCTACAGTGTTGAAGGTCTCAGACTTAAGGTGTTTGTTCACTTTCTGAATTCAGAATCCCATTCCTGACAGTTCTCACTCCGACATTACCAGCAAGTTAATTAAGTTTTCTGTGCCCCCGTTTGCTCATCTGAAGGTGAGGATAAAATCATCTGGCAGAAGGATTGCCTAGAAAATGATCTGTTGATGATGTGAACACTGCTTTGGCTATTACTGTTACAGCTACTGCAGCATGTGTCTCTTCCCTGGATATAAGGAAGGCCTTTGACTCAGTACAGCTGGCTTCCCAAAGACTACTGCTGTCCTGGCGATAATGGTTATTTAGTAGCTTTCTGAAGAGGGAAGAAGGGATCAGAAGATTACAAATAATGATCATTAGAATTTCTAAACCCTTTTCTAAGATGATCTCTGACAGCTTTTTATTCTACCTTCGTTTACAACAGCTTTTGGAGCTATTTGACAGTGAAGACCCCCGAGAACGAGACTATTTAAAAACAGTCTTGCACAGGATTTATGGCAAGTTTCTTGGGCTTAGAGCATTTATCCGAAAACAAATTAACAATATTTTTCTAAGGTGAGTGGATGGTGGGCAAGCAAGAGAGCAAAGTTGATGTTTTTGCAAGTGTTAAGTAAACCTCTGATAGTTGAAGGGAACATGCTAACTTCTTCCCCCTCCTGTCCCTCTCCTTTTTCTCTCTTCTTTCCTTCTCAGGTTTGTTTATGAAACAGAACACTTCAATGGTGTAGCTGAACTGCTGGAAATATTAGGAAGGTAAGAATTTGCTGTGAATCGTGGATCTCAGTGAGTGTCACTTGTAGATGTTCAGGTGACAGAAAGGAGCGCTGACTTGGATCCCTCACCTTGGAACTCTCTCATTTGTGCTTAGCCTGTTTGCTGGGTGACTCAAGGACACACCTTTGTTCCAGAATTATATATTGTTAACTACCCCACAATGACCAGAAGGAACTCACAGTTTACTCAGAGACAGTGTGTCTGATTGGGTGTCAGGCTAGTGACAGCAGTGTCTCATTTGCTAGGCCTAGCTTGTGGGTTACCCGTTTGTTCTCACATCTGTTGAAAGCAGATTTATAATGAATTGGAAAGATTGTGTGTCCTGGTGTCCCCTCAGAGAAGGAGTGAGGCTGCTGTTGTGTGGGGTTTGGATCTGACAGAGCTGGACAATGATGGCCTGGACTCTCCTCCTAAGAGGAGAAAAGGAGGTGTGGTCTCTCTGCTTCCTCTCAGTGACCTTCCAATGCTGGGCAGAGGCTGTAAGAGTGAAGAGAGGTGGTGTGTGTGTGGAGATGGCACAGGTGCTTAAAGATCAGTCCAGCAAGATGGTGCTGCCTGGAGGCAGAAGGCTGTGACTGAAGAGGAAGTTAGCTGTGTGGGCAGCTAGACAGAGGGCAGGGGAGGACGAAACATGGGTTTGATAGGAAGTTTAGGGCACTGTCTACTGTTTGTGAAAGCACAATTCATAATCAAATTCACTTCTTAAAATTCCTACTTAATAAAGGATAGATGTTGAAGTAACTAAAAAGTCTTCCATGTCACTGGTGGGAGGAGGGGTTGGTCATGGTTTTTGGACAAATATAAATTAAGAGTTAGGTAGCTCATGACAACAGCTTATCTGGGTTCAGTGTGTGGGAAGACATTGCTAACCTGTCTCTTCTTTTTCCTAGTATTATCAATGGCTTCGCTCTACCGCTTAAGGCTGAACACAAGCAGTTTCTGGTCAAAGTGTTGATCCCCTTACACACCGTCAGGAGTTTATCACTCTTTCATGCCCAGGTAGAACTTTATATTAAAACTCTTTCTTGAGTCAGAGTCTTTTGTAGCCAGGGTGGCTGTGAACTTGCAGCCCCCAGCCTCTTCCTCCTGATTGTTGGAATGCCAAGGGTGAGCCACCACACCTAGCAAAATACAGCTTTTGAAACAAAATGAAGTTTGTTGACTTAGTGTTTCTTAGGATATTGTTTTTCATTTTTTTTGGGGAGGGAAAGGGAAGTGTGTTAAAGGTTAAAAATATTTCCTGAGGAAAATAATAAAGTATGCTTTTTTAAAAAAATTATACATACACAGTAGAATCGTAAAACAGGTAGGAATGGGCTTTGTTCTGTCGTATTTCGTAGCAGATGTCTGTGTTTACAAGGTTGCCTTCATTACTTTGAAAATCAGATCTTGCAGGGCGTGGTCACTCCCACCTCGAGATCTCAATACTTAAGAGGCTGAAGCAGGAGGATTGCCTCCAGATTGAGGCTAGCCTTGGTAATAGTGAGTTGTCTCCGAAAAAAGCAGAGACATACATAAAAGGAGTAGTGATGGTAATCAGATCTTGTGTAGGCCTCACTGTAACTCTGTCCTGACACTGCATTGCACGGTAAGCACGCTACTGGAAGATAGAGTTAATTGATGTAGTGATATTTTTAATTTTAGTGCTGTAAGCCTCTGGCTCCCTTCTCTTTTGAGTTTGCATTAAAATGTAACACATTTTTCTAAGTAGTGTTCCTTTTTAAATGTGGAACCCTGTATTTTGAAGAAAAAATTAGTGCATATGTTCCAGATTTAGCACACCATCAAAATGCTGATGTTTTAAGAGGGTAGATTTCCTGTTGAGAGATCTTTCTGAGCCCTTCAAAAGCTGCTCTGTAGTGTGTGCTGTGGGATGTAGCACTTCTTGGTTGTTGAAAGCATTCCTGTTGAGACTGGGAGCACTCCTCAGATTCTGACTTTGGCAAATCTGACCTTTGGTCTTTGGGGGAACTGTGTTTTCAGGTCCCCATGTAGGCAGTTGCCTGGGTTTTTGGAACTTGAGGTGTAAACTGACCATGAATGTAAACAAGATGCTCTCAGTGGCATTGAATGAGCCACTTCCCATGGCCTCTGAGGTCTTAATACTCTTAGGAAAAGCTTTCTCTGGAGCCTTGTTACTCTGTCATTGACTTGAAAATGCAGCTCTTAGCTATAGTCCCTGCTACTCAGGAATCTGGGGCAGGAGAACCATTTGACTCAGGAGTTCAAGACCAGCTGGGCAACAGAGCGGGATCCAATTCTAAATAAATAAAATGTAAAAGCCTTGTTTTCCATGAGGGTTTAAATGAGGTGATTGTAATGTTAAAACCAGAGTCTGGGTGCTTTGGGGATGTGTTGTTGGTGCTGTGTGCTTTCAGCTCTTATAATGTGGAACTTAATGCTCTCCTTTCCCCTTCCTTCTTGTTTAGCTGGCGTATTGTATAGTACAGTTTCTGGAGAAAGATCCTTCACTTACAGAACCAGTAAGCTATTTATTTCCTTCCATAATGTGAAAAAAAAAGTAAGAAAAAAACATTTTTCTTAAAATCATGTAAAATGTTAAATGTCTTTTGTTTTCTTCTCTTTTTTCTTTTTAGGTTATTAGGGGGTTAATGAAATTTTGGCCTAAAACATGCAGTCAAAAAGAGGTAAGTAGTTCACATCAGAAAACACCAGCACTGAAGGAAGCGCTTGGCCAAGCGCTCAGTGGGGCTAAGCATGCACAGACATATGCCTCATCTGGACAGCCAGTGTGCTCAGCTTCACTAGTGATAAAGCCGAGGCGTCAGTCGTTACGTAGCACACCTGAGCACACTGAGTAAGAGCGTGCCAGTAGGCCAGAACCTGCCTCCTGAACTCTGAACCCTGGGCTTGTAGCCACTGTAGCCCCTGGCCATGCACCACTGTGTGTCCAGTTGTTTAGCTCCACTGATGTCACTGTCACAGTGACTCTGTGTCACATGGAAGCCTGCTCCAGTCCCCAGGGCTTCTCCTGTGTGCGGTCTCATAATATACAGCAGACCTTTACCTTGTCATGCCCAGGAATGGGGTGCCTGCCATGCAGCCACCTAAACAGGCATGTTGGTAGGGAGGAGTGAGTCCCCAGGCAGTAGCTTGAAGGGAACCTAACTGTCCCCACCCCAGATCAGAAGCCCTCTCCTTCTGGCCTGGAAACAGGCCACCCGTTAGCTTTATGTCCCAAGAGACTGGATGTGCCTTGACAAGGGATGTGGCATATGGAAAGAGTCTTTCCCTCACATCAGCTGTGGTCCTAACCCTATCTAGAGCCTCAGAGGTTTCCTTCTTCCTCACACATTCCACATCCTCAGGAGGTTCCCCCATCCACACCACTCCACATCCTCAGGAGGTTCCCATCCACACCACTCCACATCCTCAGGAGGTTCCCCCATTTCTTGACAGCAATTCTCTGCATCACTAAGGACATCACATCATTCTTCATATTTTAATTGCCTACTTAGCTTTTCCCATTAGTTTTCATGAATAAACTGGTATTTATTTGTTGTTTTTCCATTCTATTTTACAAGTGTCTAAATCTATTTATCTTGCTCCATTGTGTGATCTTCAAGCTTTCTTTTGCATACAGCCCCAAGGCCATGAGCTTCACTGTGCTCTAGAGGAGGGGGGGAGGGAGAGGGAGAGGGAGAGGGGGAGGGGAGGAAGGAGAGGGGGGGAAGGAGGAAGGGAGGAGAGAGAACACATGTGTGCGTATAAGCGTAGAAAACAGGTCAGTGTGCACTGATGTAGTTAATGCACTTCAACGTGAGGGAATTTGTTGCTTGTCTCAGACTTGGAGAGCATAGCAGAATGCTTGTCCAGTGACTGCGTCCTTCAGTGGTGGTGTGGACTAGTGCACATTTGTTCAGGAGGGTCAGCCATTATTTTAAAAACGTGGGGCCAGGTGGGGTGTTAAATATCTTGGTGGCTAGCAGTGGGCGGAGTCCCAAAGGCCAGACAAGGGAGGGCTAGTTATCCTAGTGCCATGGAGTCTCCATATGATTAGACTTTCCAGTGCTATCAGTAACTAACTGTAGCGGTGTATGTTTCCGCCAGCCCGCCAGTCTGGGCCCACAGCCGCGCCAGCCCCAAATAACACTCAGAGACTCTGTATTTGATACAATCCTGTTGGCCAATTACCATTATTGTTTATAGGCTAGCTCTGTCTTAATTATTAACCCATTTCTACTTATCTAAGTATTTCCACGTGGTCGTCTTATCAGGGAGCTACGGCGGGCGTCCTGCTTCTTCCCTGGGCTACATCTCGACTCCTCCTTCCCATTTCCTCTTTCCTTCTCCTAGTCTCCTAGCCCCGCCTATCTAGTTTTCTATTGGCCACAGAGCTTTATTAACCAGTATGAGAAACATATATACAGAATAACATCTCCTATCAACTAACTTTAACAGAATACCCTGTACTGAGCTCTTTATCTAGTGGGTATGTTCTTTGTGTGTATGGGTGTGAGGTTTGCACATGGAGACCAGAGAAGGAGTCTTGAGACAGTGACTTGCCCTAGGACTTGGAGCTAGGTTTGCAGACAGCAAGCAAACCCTGGAGATCTCGTGTGCCAGCACCCCGTAGCACTGGGGTTGTAGGCATGCTTATGGGGCCACCTGTCTTTTTATGTGGGGACTGGGGATTTGAACTCATGTTGGGGATTTGAACTCATGTTCTCATGCTTTCATAGCAAGCAGTCCGACCCACTGAGCCATCCTGCCAGACTGAAATGAATATAACAGTGTCTGGTTCTTTTTTCTTTTTCTTAAAAGTTGTAAAATTGATCATGTGGAAGTTTTGGTGATGAACCTCATATTTGATGTTTTGCTTTTACTTATAGGTCATGTTCCTTGGGGAGCTGGAAGAAATCTTGGATGTGATTGAACCGTCACAATTTGTTAAAATCCAAGAACCTTTGTTTAAACAAATTGCCAAGTGTGTTTCTAGCCCCCATTTTCAGGTTAGTAGTAAACAGCATAATCCAGAGTGGTGTGTGCCGTGTTGACTAAATTTCATTTGTGTTGGAGAAAAAAATCATCATGGGCACTAGCTATATAGTTTTGGTTTTTTTTTTTTAATTTTAATTATGTTTATGTGGATATGTATGAATCCAGTGCCCACAGAATGCAAGAGGTGTCTCAGACCTCCCTAGAGCTGGAGTTGTATGTGGTTGTGAGCTGCCTAGTTTGGGTGTGGGGAACTGAACTTGGGTCCTCTGCAAGAGATAGTCAGTGCACCCTCTTAGCCACTCAGCCATCTCTCCAGCTACTTTGTTTTTATTTGGGATTTTCTCACAGGATAACAGTACTGTTAATAAATAGTCACTTGACATTGAGCTCCTGCCCCTAACAGGCTCTATCTCTTAACTTCTATTCCCATAATATCCTGCGAGAAGGCATGATTGGAACACGAAGCTGAGAGTAGTCAAATGTCCTAACTTCGGTAAAAGAAATGAAATTCTAGGGTTTCTCTAGTGTGTGAGGAGGAGTATTTGTAATGCTTAGGAAGAGAAGAGCAAAGTTATCCTGTGATGGTCTCTCCCACTGTCCTGATGAGGCTCTGCATGCCTTACTCAAGGTTCTAAACTATCAAAGAAGTGTAGGCGAATTTTTGTTTTAAGCGTGGCTTCTTGGTAAAAAGGCTAAAGCCCATGGCCTTCCCATGGCCTGCTCTGCCTCCTTGTGGCTGTTTGAGGAGAGCATAGAAAAGGTGCTCTCGAATGTATGCTTTCAGGAGGTCCTGGCTGCAGTGCAGCGGAAACCTCCCAGGAGAGAAAGGGACCAGAACTAAACACCGTGGTGGCTGTTCTCACTAAATTCCACCATACAAATCCCACAGACTCGACATGCTCCCTGCATTGAAGACCCTGTTCAGCAGCGCTAAAGCACACTTCTAATTTGATGGTGCATGACTTCTAATTTGATGGTGCATGGCCCTGTAAACTGTCAGATAGAGAGGCCCTGGCTGATACTGTCTTTAAATCTAAAGACATGTTAGTATATTAGGTGAGTGCTTACACTACACAGAACAAAAGGGAAACATAGCTGGAACCCCGTTCTGTGAAGTTTCCAGTCTGGATGCAGATAGAAAAGTTCAGAACAGAGTGTAGAACGTATGCATACTATACTAAACCTGTGGCACTTAAACATACGGACTGTTTAGCTTTCTATTTTTCCTGGGCCCTCTGGTGTAGTGGAGGCAAGGTTCTTTCACAAAGAGCATGATAGGGAGGCCTACATGATGCTCAAAGCTTGGAGAGAAAGATAGTTTGATAGACAGAGGATGGAGTTCAGTAGTTGAGCAATAGTACTTGCAAGAAAAGACAAGCAGGGAAAGAGTCGGGGATTCAGTCGTGTTTTGGTTGGCTCAGGTTGCCATAACAGAATGCTCCAGACCAAATAGCTTAAACAACAGGAATTGATTTCCTCACAGCCCTGGAGGCCAGAAAGTCTGGGGCCAAGCTTGGTTTCTAGCATGCACACTGACTCTGCCATGATCTTATGTAGCTACTGTGTATATATGTGCAGAGTGGTCATTCTGCTCCACAGCCCCGCTCACAGCTCATTTCCAATAGAACCACAGGGGCTCCTGTTCCCACCAGCTCATCGGCTCTTTAGGGACAGCAGGGGAGAGTTAAGAGCCTCTGTATCTGCCACTTGATAGCCATGTGACCTTGAGCCAGTGACTTATCACCTAACTCTCAAAGTTCTCATTTATAAAATCGGAATAGTGGCACCAACTCCATTAGTTACGAGCTTCAAAAGCAATGATGTAAGTGGACACAGCACTGTGGCTGATGTCGGATAGTTTCCTTGAAAACTGTTTCTCAGTGCTCAGGGACTAGTAACCAGGCTAGATATCAGTGTTTTGAGCATTCTGAATAGTAGGTATAGCTATAGAAAAGTTCTAATTTCTCAGTCTGTCCAAAACATGATTTCTTAGTTTACATAAATAAAAGAAGCCATTGGAGTACAAGTCCAAGATGAGTAACTCAGGCCCACAGATCAGATGAGAGCATGGTGGACAGAAAACAGAAATCCAAGACAATAGCAAACAACATACTCCCCCAGCCAGACACCACCTTTAGAAGGTCCCAGAGCTGTCTAGGTAGCGCCACAAGCTGCAGACAAAGCATGAAAACATAAGCCTGGGGACTAGAGAGATGGCTCAGAGGTTAAGAGCACTGGCTGCTCTTCCGTAGGGCCTGGGTTTAATTCCCAGCACCCACAACATGGCAGCTCATAACTGTGTGTAACTCCAGTCCCAGGGAATCTGACACCCTCACACAGACACACATGAAGACAAAACAACAATGCACATAAAATAAAAATAAATAACTTAAACAAAGCATAAGCCTGTGGGAACATTTAAGACTCTAAGAATAACAGAACCTAAGCCAGGCAAGGCGTTCTGAAAGCTGAACTGGATGAGAGGGTATGTGTGGAGAGGAAGGGTGAATGGGAACTTCTATAAGAAGAGCGTGAAAATAGATGAGATGTGTAGACTTAAAGGAGAAGAAAAGCTAATAGGTAAGGGGAGGAAGCCTTTTCCTCCCCAAACTGATGGACCACCCGGCAACTTCCTGAGAGATCATAAATCTTCACAAAATGTAAAGAGTTAGTAATGTTTAATTACACTTTTGATTGAATGATTTAAAAATAGCCCTTTAAAATACCTTTATTTGAAAAGATTATAACTTGTCCTTTTCTTTTTTCAAAGGTGGCAGAAAGGGCACTCTATTATTGGAATAATGAATACATCATGAGTTTGATAGAAGAAAACTCTAACGTCATCCTTCCCATCATGTTCTCCAGTCTTTATAGGATTTCAAAAGAGCATTGGAATCCGTATGTGTTCAGTTTCCTTCATCCTCCCCTCCCTCTTCTGCCCCTTCTCCCTTTTGGTCTTCTCTCCCTTGCTCCTCTTCTTTTCATTAGTAAAATGTCTCTGAGCTCACTGCACTGAATGCCTTGCCCATTGCTAAAGGTGCACACGTGGCAAGATAAACATCCCTCCAGAAAATTTGCTGGCTCGGGGACTGGAAAGCAAGCAAATATTTTCACAAGTTAAGTTTCTCTTCTTCTGGGCACCTAGCAGAAGCTGCAGCAGACTCCAGACCTCCCACTAACATGTGACCTCAGTCTTTTAGAGATATCTTCTTAGTAAGATTGGAGAGTGTGTTGCAAAACGAAGCAACCTTGTGTAGTTTTGAAGTGGGAGACACTATTTTTTGCCTAGTCTGAAGCTTTCAAGTCTGTCACAGCACAGTCCTCACATTGTCTGTATCAAGAGCGCATTGTGCTTGGTAAGAATAGTCCAGCCACTAGGCTTCTTGGCTTCTTAGCTGCGTAGTGCTCCACAGCCAAGAGTCTCCAGTGCCGGCCTGGCATTTTCAGCATGAGTATTGGGTTAACAGAAGGACTAAGCAGGAACAAACAGAGTAACGTAGCCACACTGGGGCAGCAGCTTTTAGGGGCTTGGTGGCCTGTCTTTGAACACATGTGGTTTATATACTTATTTCCACTGGAACAGTTTCTTATGTTAAAGTATGTATATTATTACTTTAGAAGTAATAATACTTTTTGTAACCACTTGTAATTGTTTATAGGGTGTCTTTGTTTTTTTCTTTAGATAATCTCCAGTATGTAGTGGCCTTGAACTCTCAATGCTCTTATCTTCCCCTCCCCCACTCCCCAGGTGCTGGGATTACAGGTGTACAGCATCAACCTGTGTGCACGTGCGCAGTGCGCATCTGTCTCTGCTATCTCCCTAACCTGTGAAGCAGCTTTATTTTCATACTTGGCTTTTGTTATGCATTGCCCATAAAAGCATGTCTGCTCTGGGTATCAAAATTTTGGGAGGGCAGATTTGGTTTTTATTTCGGCCATCCCACAGGAAGATCGTGAACAGTAAATAATGCAAATCTCTTGATGTGGAAATGGAATGGTAGACCCAACCAAAAGGGGATAGGAGGCACACACCATAATCTCAGCACTAGGTATGTGGAGGCAGGAGTATCAGGAGTTCAAAGTCATCCTCAGGTACATACCGAGGTTTAGGTAGCCTGTGCTACGTGAATGTGGGAGAGGAATTTGTAGGGAGCAGTGAGGGCAATAAGGTTGCCAGAGAGAGTGGGTGTGTTATAATGATCAGAATGCACTTTCTCAGTGAATGACCTTGTCAAAGAAAAACCTCAGTGAAATTTTCTCATGTGTGTATAATAGAGGAGGAGCTAACTCATGCTAGAGATGTCCTTCTGCTTTTCTGTTCAGCACACCCCACTGTGAAAGACTAACCAGTGCGTTCCGTTCTCTGCCTCACAGGGCTATTGTGGCGCTGGTGTACAACGTGTTGAAGGCCTTTATGGAAATGAACAGCACTATGTTTGACGAGCTGACAGCCACATACAAGTCAGATCGTCAGCGGTAACTCTTTAAAGCTCTTTTGTCTGCTGTGCATAAAGCTATCAAGTCCTTTCTGAGCTCTGCTCAAGTTGCCTAGTTGCACATCAGATCATAAACAGCAGTTTATTTACTTCCGTGTCCCGCTTCTGCATGCTCATTGGCTGGGTCCAAGTAAGGCGGCTCTGTAATGGTGTGATTCTGGTGAAGCCTGCTGCTCTTCTCCCTTCCTTCCTGTTCTGCCACCTGGCACATAACAACGGGTCTTTTCAGACCCACTTCAGGGAACCATCAGGGACTTGGTCCTCTAGGCCGACTCCTGTTGCTAGCCCACCCAAACTAAAATTGGCCTGGCATACTTTACTCCAGAACAGGAGAGAACGGGTACTATTTGTCCAGACCTTACTTTCTAGTCTAGAAGAATACTTTGGTGATCTAGTATTAGAAAATATTGAAGTGCTTAAGACTAGAATGGTGCAATAGTCTTTCTTCATTTTATTTATGTGATTCTCCCGTTTTATTTTATTATATAATTATTATTATTATTATTATTGTCATTACAAATTTTGAGCAGGGTCTCTCTGTATAGCTGTGGTGATATCATATCAGAACTCACTCTGTAGACCAAGCTGGCCTCAAACTCAGAGATTGCCTGCCTCTGCCTCCCAAGTGCCTGGGATTAAAGGCGTGCACAACCATGCCTGACCCAAGTTTTATTTTTAATCGAGTATGTTCAACTTTCTAAAAAGTGTTTCCTTAGTTAGGGTTTCTGTTGCTGTGGCCAAAGCAACTCTTGTAAAGGAAAACATCTTGCTTACATTTCAGAGGTTTAGTCCATTGTTGTCAAGGCAGGAAGCATGGAGGCATGCAGGCAGACATGGTGCTGGAGAGGTAGCTGAGAGTCCTACATCTGGATCCCCCGGCAGCCATCAGAGAGAGACATAGGGCCTGGTTTGAACATTTGAAACCCCAAACAAGGTGACACCTCTTGATAGTGTCATTCCATGGTGACCAAATATTCAAATCTATGAGCCTGTGGGAGCATAGCAACACACACACACACACACACACACACACACACACACACACACACACACACACACACACACGGAGTCTTATTTCAAATTAATTGATTCATCTCAAATTGGTTTCCACAATGAAGTTATTTTATGATCTTTTATTATCTAAGGGGATTTCGAATAGACAAAACTGTGAGGTTGATCCGATATGCTAGAATGTTAAGGTGGTTAATAGTGAATGAACTTCCTTAATGAAAGTTGTTTTTTTGTCTATTTATTTATTTGGTTTTTTTATTTTAAAAAACAAAAACAAAACAAAAAACAAAAACAGAAAAAAACCCCAAGGATGATACTTTGCCAAATGTGCAAAATTAGAAGGTTGTACTGAGCAGATACAAGTATTGGCTTCTCCACAGAAGTGATAGTAACTGTTAATTAGTAATTGAACGTGGCTGTTTGGGGCTGTGATGAAAGCCAAATATGAGGTTTTACTTGTTGATGACAGGAAGTTGATGGTTTCAGTTCACAGCAGATTTTTTACGCATTACACATCAGAATGGTGGGTGGAGTAAACTTTTAACACTGTTACATATGGTGCCAACACCAGTGCTGTGTGAGATGAAATGGGAGGAGAATTTGACAAGATTCCCAGCATTACAGTGTGCTGGAGTCTTAAAATTCCCACCGACAGAGAGAAAAGCTGGGAAAAATAAGGGTGGTGCTGAATGCAACAGTGGTATTTAGACTTTAAGGAGCCAGATGTGTGTTGGTACACATCTGTAATCTCAGCACCTGAGGTGAAAGCAAGAGGAGCCGGAGTACAGACATAGGCTACATGCGGCAGCAGAAAAGAGAAAATCGCTAGTTTGTTTGTTTTCCAGTATATAATTGCATTTGTATGGAAGGCTAGTAAAGGAAAATCCATAGAAACAGCAGACCAGTGGGTGCCAGGAGCTGGAGGAAGAAGTGAGAAGAATGTTTTTTCCTTTGGGGATGACGAGGCTGTCCTAAGCTGAGACTGTGAGTTTTAAAAATAAAGTTGCCAGTGTCACAGCAGTATGGTAGGTCAGTACACACTCAACTGGAGAAAGAAAGGTCATACAGGACAAATCACAGTGCGTACTGTAGAGCTGGTGAATTGAGTGAGCAGCTTCAGTGGAAGGTGATGATGCCATGGTGCCCACTGCAGTTTAGGGCAGTGTGAAACTGCCATGGGATGAGCTGACTCTCAGTTGAGAAAATTTCCCAAACCTTTGCTTTCTTCTCCTCGTCTGCCAAACAGAGAAGCCAGATGCCTTACAACTCTGCATGGGCTCTAGTTTATGTCCATGTACTTAATCAGCGTTCTCTGAGAACATTTGTTTAGATTAATATCATCTCCAAATTGTACTGCCAAGCAAGTGGTAATTGTCCAGCAGCTTGCTTACAACCAAGAGTCTGGAAGCCAGCAACTCCCTTTCCAGAACCATACCCACGCTAGGGTGTGGCCCTCTTCAGCCTCTAGATCCCTCCCTTTTACTCTTTATTAAAATATTAGTTCAGCTTTTTGCCTTTTGGGAGGAAGTAGAGGGTAGCTTATGCTAGCCTTGAACTTTAGCTGATCCTTCTGCCTCAGCTGTATGAATGTGGGGTCACATGCTAGAAACATTTATTTTTATGTTTTATGTGTATGAGTGTTTTGCCTGCATGTATGTATGTGCTATGCATGTGAGTCTGGTGCCTTCAGAGGTCAGAAAAGGACTTTGGAGCCCCTGGAACTACAGACATTTGTGAGCTACCATGTGGGTGCTGAGAACTGAGCCTAATCTTTTGGAAGAACAGCTCTTGGCTCATAGCTGCAGAGCCAACTCTCCAGCACCTAAAGTATTTTTTCTGAATAAATTCCAACTTAATTTTAAAAAATAAAAATAATCTCTAATGGTTGGAGAGTCTCTAACCTTGTCCCTTATGACCTTTAATGCCGTTGTTCTGGTTAAAGGTATCACATAAGTTTGAAGTCTCTATGTTTGAAGACCATTATGCCTGCTGAAATCCTTATGTTTAGATTGCACTAAGACAGCAGTCATAGTAAACAGGGTCTAAATTGCCAAAATATTAATTATGAAGTAAAGATGCAGATGACTATGTTATATGATTCAACATCCCTGCAGTTGTATGGGAGTACCAAATTACTTGGGTTTCTTTGGGGTTTTTTGTTTTGTTCTTTAGTTCAAGGAAAATGAAACTTTTTTTTATTGATTTGGGTTTTCTTTTAAAAAGTTTAATTTTCTTTTATGTGTTATGTGTTTGTGTCCCATTATGTATGTGTGCCATGTGCCTATAGGGGATGGACAGAAGAGGATGTACCGATTGATCCCCTGGAACTGAGATTGTAGGTCATGAGCTGCCACGTGGGTGCTGGGAATTGAACCTGGATCCTCTGGGAGAGCAGCCAGTGCTCTTACCCATTGAGTCTTCTCTCCAGCTCCTATTTTCTATTGTTAGAGAATTTAATAATAGTGTTTAGCATTGGAATTCCATGCAAAGTTTACATTATCTTTATTAATTTCTCTGAATAAAGAATATACTGTTGCTGAAATGGAATATGTAAGGACCAGTTCCTGATATCTGAGGTAGCAGAACTCCTGTGCTTAGGAATTGTTTGAATTTGTGAAATTGTGAATTCACAATTTTATTTGGGTCTACTTTTCACCAGTTCATTACAGTAAGCTAGAGATAATGAAGTGAATTATGTTACTAGATATTTTTAATAAGCATGAATGTGTTTAATTTATAATATAGTTTTATGCTCTTTGATTGTAAACTTACTACTAGATTGATAATAAAGCATTAAAAAAAAAACTGAATTTAAATTGTTGAACCTATTTTGGCTTACTCAGTTGTGGTAAATGTTCCCAAACAATGCAGTCTCAAGTCCTGGGAATCATTGGTAAATTAGTATTTAACAAAGTTTGAAGGCTGGCTCACTTAAATTTTTAAAATACCATAATGCCAGTAAGCACAAAGTTTCATGTAGATCATTAATATAGTCTCATTTATTCTATAATTTATAAATATGGACCATAAAATATGTATTGATTATATGTTTTCAGAAATGAACAGTTTCAGTGTGCATTGTATGGGAAAAGTAAACACAAAGAAAGGGGAGAATGTATTTTCTTGATCTTGTTCATTTTCTGTCAGTGTCATTCCCAGTGTCTCTTTAGAGTGTTAGTTTGGAAACAAGTAGAAGGTTGGGGTATAACAAGGCCCTGAGCATTTAAAAGCCACCAAGCACTTTGGTGTTAAGATATGATACTGGAGTGATTGTCCACTGTATTATAATTTATACTGTAGCTACAGATTAAGGGTGTTAATGTAAATCTTAAACAGTCTTGTTTTTTATTCTGTTCATTAGTACTATTTCTGTGTCAGTGAGAATGTCAAAATAGAACCCACTGAGGGAAAAACCCCAAAAGGAAATTCAAAAAGCTTGCTGCCTGTTGCTTCAGAGCCGCTTGGGGCCTCCGTGAGGGAAAGGCTGTTTCTGTTGGGCTGTCTCACCAAACAGTTGTTTACATTCTTTTCTGTTTCTTCCTCCAGTGAGAAAAAGAAAGAAAAGGAGCGTGAAGAATTGTGGAAAAAATTGGAGGATCTGGAGTTAAAGAGAGGTCTTAGGCGCGATGGGATAATTCCAACTTAACAACAGTCTGACTGCGACATCACTAACCCATGGGGTCACACGCTTATGTAGTAGAAGGATGGAGCAACAGTTTTCTGTATTGTGCAACTTTACAGTAGATTTCACATTTGTCTCATTATTACAACAGCACTGTATATACCTGTCTCTAAGTAAAGGAAAACATAAGGACTTCAAAGTTTGGACAGTAGATGGACTTCTCAGAACTTTGCAAACATAATCATTGTTCTAACCCTCTTTAAAAAAACAAAACAAACAAAAAAGGAAGGTCTTCAGGATCTGTTGGTGAAATTGCTATGTTAAAATTCCATTATCAGGAGTTCCTTATTTATCACTAGCAGAGAGTATGATACAATTTTCAAATGTGAACAATCTTAAATTTAGCTTGTCTTTCTGCTAAGGTGTTAAATGTATTTATAGTAAAAGAAGAAGAGATTGTCATTTCTTTATAAGTTTGTATAACACCCTCCTCTGGACAACTTGACTGTAATTTGACATCTTTTCCTTTTGCACATCCTCATGAGTCGAATGTCCATGTGGAATGAGGCAGTGAATTACAGAGGTCCCTTGTGAAATGTCTGCTGGGTGAACATCTTCCCAGTGGCCAGGTGTTCCTGGTACTCCTTTAGTTTTCCGATTAGGAGTAAAAGAAGAGGTGATAAGCATAGTAGCGAAGGGAGTGTTGGGCTTCGTATCAGATATGGTTGAGTCCAAATCAATGTCTTGAATCCTTTGAAAACAGGCAGCAGGACGCGCCACAGGCTTCAGCACCTGCAGCGTTAGCTGCAGACATCAATGTGCATCCAGACCAGAGACAAAATAGAAATGTCAGAGAAACATCCTTTTCGACCCTATGAAGCAAGAAAGACAGAACACTAAGTGATATAACCATGATGTTGAGCACCAGGACCGCGCATCCAATTGGGAACCGAGTTGAGCAAACAGCACGAACTGTTTGGAGTTGTTGCCTTACTTTCTAATATGTACTTACAAGTATTTCAGCAAAAGAGGATGCAGCCTCTGGGAGAAACAAAACATGTTCCAGTGTTTTTTGTAGATTCTTGTTCTATAGCTCATCACAGCGCCAGCCCTGTTTTTAGCCAGAAAGGATTCAGGATCAACATTATGCATTCTGACATGGATGCATATTCCTAACTACTGTATTTGTTACCAAAAGTGGTTCTACAAATGCTACTGAAAAAAAAATCTGGAAATTCCTAATGTCCTGAGTATTAATAATAAAGTTTAAAAAATGCTTTTATATCAAAGGTGCATTGTGACCAAATCGTTTAAGAAAAAAAAAAAAAAGCAAAACATAAAACTAGGGCTATACTCTAGATGTATCTTATTGGCTCTCTGCTCTGTATTAAAGGAAGAATCTTAACTTGGGTAGGTGAATTGCTGATGTACTGGCGTGCAGTATGTATTTGCCCGATGTGGTTGCATTGCTGTGTACTGACAAATGTGTGTTGTGGGGTTTGTTTCCAGGGATGCTGTTGCTTGTTAGAGACAGACAGGGGAGCAGTGAGCCGGTAAACCCAAACCATCATGTCCAGCAGTGTGCTTGGTGTAGAGCCGATTCTGTGTTGATATGTTGAGTTGTGATGGTAGCTAACATTGAACACATGATCTGTTACTGCTCTTAGTAGAGATGCCGTATAAATATGGGCTTGTATATTTCCTTCCTTCCTTTTAAATGTAAGGTAGAATATGCAGCTATGTTGTTTGCAAGACAAAGGAGGGGAAAGCCATTGACCTTTCTCACTTAAGAAGTGTTTCAGATCGTCAGTCACAGTGTGTACATAAAAGTAAACGAATTATGGTTTTTTTTGTTTTGTTTAGTTTTTTTTTTCATCTAGGTACCTTTGTTTTGTGTTTTTTAAATGCCTTTGTTGATTCTCCAAAAGAAACACACTGTTTTGTTGTTGTTTTTAAGGTGTGTGACCTCAAAAGTACAAGATGGCTCAGTGGAAAGAATAGGGTTTTTAAAGAGTTCCCTGTGAGAAAAGTGCTGGAGCAGAAGTGCCAGTTCACATTGATGCTAAGACACAAACCCATAGCACATCTTCCCTTTAGCTCTTTGTATTTTAGCCGCGAACTTTCGACTTTCATCATGCGGGTCTTTGATAGTGTAAACTCTGCTGTGACCTGTGTCCCTCGGGATGAGATGTGCTCATTTGAGATTAGAGAGGTGAGGATCTCTCTGCACCATGTCCTTGTCCTCTGAGCTAAGGGCGAATGGCCCCAGCATCCTTTCTGTGAGTTTTGTCTGTTGACCATTCCCAACTGAGAAGAATAAAGCTAAGCTTAGACTATTGAAAGATGTGGTTAGAGATGCCTGTCTAAACTCACAGGGCAACTTCTTGGATAAAGAGAACTCATTTTCCTTTTTAACTGAAAGGGACAATGTGGCATCTGTCACGTTGTTTGTGGTGATGAAAAGCTAGCCCAGGTATCCTGATTGTTGCACTTTGTGACATATTTAAGGACATTCTTGCTGCATTTGCAGCAGCCCCCTGTCTGACCCTCCCTGGGCAATCCTGCTGTCACTCATCTTGAGTTAACTGTGACAAATTCAGCTCTGTGTTCTATTTTGTTTGCTTCATAGTTTCCAGAACTATATATAAATATATTTTTTCAATAGCAAATATTGTAGTTAGTGAGTGGTAACCACTCTAACCTTATCCCAACCATATTGGTTTCAGGGATAGGACTAAGAGTGTCCTTGGAAGAAAAGCAAATAAAATTTAATTTTAAATTTTGTGACTTAGAATGATGCTGAGGCTGGGGGCTGCAGGCCTGCACCAGCCACGTGGGTGAAGAGACCGTCTCCTCTGGATCAAGCATACACTCCTCATTGTGTCCCTGGTGGTCCTCTCTCATTGTTTAGTTATTGTCCTTTGCAACTTCGATTATATTTCGTTCTTTCTGACATTGACTGTTTTTTTTTTTAATAAAATAAAAAATAAAGAAATACATAATCCCCTGAATGTGACTGGGCATGTAGGAGCGGAGCAAACTCCTCCCTGGGCTCATTGCCTAGGTGGTGGGGTCACGTGCTTCTGTCTGTACCTCCTATAGGCCCTCAGTAGTCCCGGGTGCAAGCAGACCTAGGGAGCACTTGGAATTGCACCTGCTGTGCTGAACACACAGCCCTAGACTCAGTCACATTGTGGAAAGGGAAATAAAGTATACTTAGAGCTTTAAAAGCTGTTTTATGTTTTTGTTGGCGCGGGGATGGGGAGTGGGAAGGGTGGGAGGCTGGTATCAGCTTTACGAAGTACTCCAAAGGTTTTCCTTTTGTGTATTTTGTTTTCCCTTTTAATTGGATACACTGACCTGGCCCAGGAAATGAAGAACTTCTCTCCTTTGATGTTACTACAAACGTTACCACGAAGTGACGGTCACCTGTCTCAGAAAGGTGGTAGCAGATGTGATTGGTGATGTTTTATTTGCACAGGAATATCTTTATTTTTGTATTCTGGCTCAGCTGCTTCAGAGTGGAGTTAGGGAATGAGCCATAAAGGACTTTTGTAATAAGTATATCAGCAATGCATTTTATATTCCTCTACACTTAATTTTGGGAACCTGAAAGAAGGATTGTGCCTCTCAAGAGGAAGATGGGCAGACCTTGAGCTTAGTGGAATGTTAATTTGTGCTGCTTCTTGTGCACGATAGCGGCCGTAGTATCTCTCCTGGAAACGAATACCCCATATTATGATGTCTATGAATATAGGTTTCCTTTCCTCCCGCCTCTCTCTGCCTCCCTCTCTTCCCCATCCTCACCTCTATTTTCTCTCTTTTTCAGCCCATTCCTCTTTTTTTTTTTTTTAAATCACTTACTGTAAATAAATTGTAATCTAAACCTCATGTATCAGTGGGGAACTTTCAAATATAAATATTACCAATACATCTTCCGGTTGTTGTCTGGTTTTTGCGTACAGTATTGAGAATGACACGGCCATTCCCTTTGGCTTGAGGACTCTGCGGCAGCCTCTCCTGGTTATTTCTCATTTCTTTGTTGTAGCAGGAGAGGGCAGCAAATGTTCATTTCCCTGCTAGGAAGCTGCGGCTCTTGATTGGTTTTGATCTTAGCTGTGAGCAAGTGTGTTATTCTTGTTCTCCTTTTGTTTTTTAAACATCTGTTTGTGCGTAGACGTAAAACATGAATACGAAAAGTTGCCTATATAGGTTCTAAACCGGTTCAACCAGACAATGAAGACTTCTGATCCACTTCAAAGTGAAAAAGCGCTCCACAACGCTTCCAGCCCCTGTAGAACCATCCTCCTTCCTTTTCAAACAGCAGAACAAATGCAAGGGGAGGCTTCCGCACTTGGAATTAAATGCTCACCTTTGAAACGGATTTACTCTCAGCGTGGTGGCAGACTAAGCTTACAAAGGCACTCCCCAAAGCATTGTGATCTTCCCTCTCTCTCATGGCTGGGTGAAGAGTCTGTACTGCGGGTGTCCGCAATCACTAAGCAGTGAAGGATGCACCGGGCCTGGCTGACTTTATTTTTGGCTGACCCTGTGCCCTCTTGGAGTCATACCAACATGTTTAACTGAGTTTTGAGGTGTGGGGAAGGGGCTGATATCAGACTTCAGTTGTGAGAAAGTTTATGCCTAGGGGTGTATGACATTGGTGTGTGGCCCAATAGCTATCACTGTAACAGTGTTCCATTTATTCTGTCCTCCAGTCTGCAGCATGGGACAAAATTGGTGGGAACACCCCGCCCGGTCCTCCGGTGTCACTTGGGCTATCTCAAGGTGGGAAACAAACACACTTGAGCAGAACTGGCAAAGTATATGCCGGCCTTGGCCTGGCGTTCAACCCGATGTCCCATTTCCTCCTCACAGGACTTGTTCCTTGTCCTCCGTAGGCAGCCGGAAGAGGAAACTGCCCGTCCTGAGAGGCCTGGCTCTAGAAACTCATAGCATCCCTTTCATGATGTCCTGTTGGGCAAGTGATCTCAGAGCCTACCCAGGAGAGTGAGAAGTAGTTTGTAAGCCTTTTAAAGCTGCCATGGAGTCCTTTCTTTGCAAAGTATTCGCATTCTGTTGGATTTGCTCTTAAAGCTAATTAGATAATGTCACATTTGGGATCTCTTCTGGAACAAGCGTGTTTCATATTTTAGTTGATCTGAGTTCAAGAAGGTTCCCGGTAGGTTTGTGTTTTGAGGGGCAACATTTATAATATCTGAAAATGAATCTCGTAGTAAATAAAGCTGAAAAACTTTGGGGTTCAAAGAGATTTAAGAGACAATTTTAGTGTAATGTCTGGTTCTTTGTATGATACTGTCTCCCCCTATAAATGCTTGTCAGAATGGAGGTAATTCTCACTCCCAGCCTTGTATAAGCAGTGTGTCCTGAGGGTCTCAAGTGAGGATAACAAAGGAAAGTTATTTTTTTTATTTTTTTATGACTATATGTTCATTACAAAATACGCATCTTTGAAAAGGGTTTCTGTTTTGTTTTTTTTTACATAGGTTCATACTATGTGGCACTGGCTAGCCTGAAAGTTCTGTAGATAAGGCTGGCCCTGAACTCAAAGATCTGCCTGCCTCTACTTCCCAAATTCTGGGAGCAAAGATGAGTATCACCAACATAAAAGAAATTTTTTTTGTAATCTAAAGAATTATCCTTGTCTCTCATTTCTGATCTCAAGCTCCCCCCCCATGTATTCTCTTCAGAGCTTTATAATCATAGATAACACTTCCATTTAGACCCACAGTTCACTTTGGATTATTTCTTTGTAAGTTGTTAAGTGGGAATCCAGATTCTTTGTTTTCCACCATGAGCTTTAGTTATTCTAACTTATGAGAATCTGCCTCAAGAAGGTGCCATGAAAATGTGGCTTTAAATCTTGATTTTCTCTCCCCCTGTGTTCGGTACCCTTATCTTTATCTTGCAGCCAAACAGTCATGACTCCCAAAGCCTCATGATGCTTTCACTAATGCCTTCCAATTTTACGTTTATTTTAAAGGGTTTCAGTGTGTGCCACACAAAACGGAGGCACATCGTGAGGTTCCTAAAAGCAAGTGAATGTGGTGGGTTGTGGTGGAGAGAACATGAAGTCCATAACTTGGGAAGAATCGCTACATGGATATTACCAGGTCTTTAAGTGCTGTTATGGTTAGAATATGTGTTCCCCCACAAATGTGTTGGGGATGTAATCTCCAGTAACATTTGGAGGTGGTACCCTGTAGGTGATCAGGCCATGAGGGGCTGATGGGCATGAATGCAATGATGCTGTCATGGCAGAACTGGATGGATTATGAAAGGGCAAGTTCAGGCCTGTGCCTCTCCTTGTCTGTTTCTGATTCTCTGGTCCCGCTGCAGCAGCAAGAAGGCCCTCCGCAAATGCTAGCACCTTCCAGCCTTCAGAGCTGTGAGAAATTCCTCTGGAACTGTTAGAAGTTTATTTCTTTATAAATTAGTGCCTGGAATACTGTGACAGCAGCACAAACAGACTAAGATACAGTCCAGGGACATAGAAGATGCTGCAGTCTTGTACCCTCTTCCCTGATGGCTGGAGTGCTCACTGTCTCCACGCTCTACTATGCACAGTTCACAGCAACAGAGCAGAATCATGCAAGGTGTAGCCTTTCGTCTGTGCTTTTTCACTTAGCATAATACTTAAATTTCTTATGTGTATGTGTGTTTTGCCTGCACGTGTGTCCATGTACCGTATGTGTGCCTGGTATCCACACAGGCCAGAAGGTGATGGACTGTCTAGCCATGGAGTTGCTGTAGTATACATGGAGTATAATGTAGGTACCAGGAATCGAACCCAGGTCCTCTGAAGAACAATTAGTGCTCCTAACTGCTGGGCTGTCTCTCCTGATAATAGCATAATACTTTGAAGATACTCAGTAACTCATTAGTCTTCATGGATCATCATTTTTGTGTGGTGATAGCATAGTTGTTTTTTATTGGTTATAAACATTTAGATTGTATCCTTGGTGCTGTCCTGAGTAACACTGTTGTGGATATTTGTTTGAGTACCTGTTTTTGAATCTGCTGGGGGCATTGGTAGGGTCAGGTTGTTGTGTAACATTATTGTGTTGAGGGGAATAGGGGCATATATGTGGAAGTCAAAGGACAATTTAGGCAAACGGGTTCTCTTTCACCATGTAGGACCTTGGGATTAAACTCAGATCGTCTGGCTTGGCAGCACGTGCCCTCATTCTCTGAGCCATCCTGCCAGCCCCACTGTTTAATTTTTTGAGGAACTGTCCAGCTTTTCTACAACAGCTAGACTAATTTCTTTTCCTACCAGCAAGAGGTTCCACTTTCTCTCCATCTGTGAAAATGTGTTATTTATGTATGAGTTCATTATAATTTTAATGGTCAGTGCCAGGCTGCCCCTGGAAAAATTGCCTTTTTCGAAAGTTCTTCCAAGTAGATAACTTCAGCTGATCAGTGTTTGAGTTTACTGGCTCCTACTATCTCTCCTCACTCTTATGGCCATGGGGTAACTTCCTTCTTTTATAAACTGACTTTACTTTTAGAATTACTATTTGTTTTGGAGTTTCTGCTAGTCAAGATTGCCTATCCATTCATTGTGCATGCGTTTTTTAAAATATCACTGCGTAATTATAACTCATTTTAAAATGTCGGCATCTGGTTGGCGTAGACTCTTATTTAAATTTTTCTTCCTTAAGAATTGGTCACTTATTCCTTGTTCTTAATATTGTACAATTTGGGATTTTTGCCTCATTTTGAACATTAACACGATGAGAACTTTGGGTTTGTATATAATCCTCTAAAGTATGGATTTTTCCTAAGCAGATCTTTAACTTGGAAGAATTGAGATTGCCAGTCCTGAGACAGTGGTGTCAACCTCAGTTCACCTTTAACCTTCCCCAAAGTTCAGTGCACGTAGCCTTAGATGCTGGCTGGCTAACACCCAAGAATTATATCCCTTCTTTCTGCTCTTTCTTTAATGGTCTATGCCTCGGTTTCCAGTGGCCGTGAGTGTCCTGACCTCACTTCTGGGTTCTTCTGGCCAGAAACACAGGTTTTCTGTTGGTGTTTCAATTTCACAGCCTGAAGGGTGGTCACCTTCATCCTAGCAACCTGTAAACTTTGAAACTATAGTCAATGGCATTCTTTTACCCCGAAGAATTCTGTTCCCTCTACTGCTTTCCGTTTGCACCTAGCCTTCTATGTTACCATCTTCTTCCACTACTGGACACTATTCTTAGACTAAGCTCTCTGGAACCTGTAGTCTTTGCCTTTAATGTCCCTTTTTCTCCCAGCAGTCAAACTAGACTTCAGTTATTTGCTTAGTTTCTAGTCAGTTGCTTTTTAGAAAGTATCCCCCCCCCACTGCCCATTGGGTGTTTTTGATATCTTCCCCTTATTAGACTGAATTATATGATATTTGGAGAATGTTTTGAGAGGTGACCTGCATGGTATCAGGGTATCAGGGAGCAGCTCCTGCAACCATGGAGTACTGGTGATGTTAGCCATCATTTAGTTAAAGTTCTGGCCACAAGGCTTTCACTGTAAAATTACCCTGTTTCTTTTGGATGGGTGTGTGTGTGTGTGTGTGTGTGTGTGTGTGTGTGTGTGTGTGTGTGTGTATGAACTTAAGGCCTTATTATGCTATGTAAGCACTTTACCACTGAGCTATAGTTTCAACCCAAGGGAAAATACTTCTCAGATTATGTTAATCTCCTTCTCTTATTTATCTCTTAGAGGTTGAACCTAGATACCCAAGTGTGTTGTTAGTTGAATATTCTACCACTAGGCTGCATCTCCAGCTCATAGCTACCTGTTTCTACTTCAATTTAATTTGTTTTTGGTTTTTGAGACAGTATTTCTTTGTGTAACAGTCCTGGAACTTTGTAGACCAGGCTGTCCTCTAACTCACTGACGTCTGCCTGCCTCTCCTTCCCAAGTGCTGGGATTAAAGGCGTGAGCCACCACTGCCCTACTTTGTTCGTATGTATGTATGTATGTATGTATGTATGTATGTATGTATGTATGTATGTATGTATGTATGTATGTTGGGAGATCCAAGGGTGATTTTCTGTTTCTCTGATTCCTAATACATCCGTTAAAGCAACATGATGGGCAGGCTGTTCCTTCTAATCGATCCCTCCCTAGCCATAGCAACCTCCAGACTGCTTTCTTGCCTCTGATCCCCCCATTGTCAGGTGTCATGGGAATGGAACCACTGGATCTGTAGACCAACAAGTGGGTTTAATGGCTCAACAGGAAGCGTGCAGAGGGACTTCGGTGTGAGTGAGCCTTGGAGCAGAGCTCATCAGCCTTTCCATACTTGCCCCCTTCACCTCCAGGCTCCACATTCCGTTCAGTTGTTAGGGTCCCTAGGTTTCTTATGCTCTGAGAGTCTTAATGTTTACAGCTGGCAATTGTGGTTAGTTGTTTGTTTAGAATAGAAAACTCCTCAAAGTAAGCTTCTTCTTCTTATTATTTTTTTTTTGAAAGGAGGAAAAAAGTGTTCTCCCTGATTAGCTTGCAGCTATACCTTATTTTGAAGGTTGTTTCCAATTTCTGGATCTTTCTGGAGAAGGATCTTTGTTAACTGTACTCTCAGTTTTTGAGTAAGGTTATTGAGTCTATAGCAAGCAAAAGTAAAAGAATAAGTACCAAGAAGCCGAGAGAAAGAAAAAGCAAGTCATCAGAGCAGATGCTCAGGGTGCCCTGCAGAGACAGCTGCAGCAGCCTGATGGAGAGCAAAGGAAGGCAATGCCATCAAGCCAGGGGGCTGTGGCACGAGTAATAAAAACCCAGAGACAGATACTGGGGTTCAAACTGAAGATCAGTAAAGCAAAGCAAAGCAACCAACCACTAGAGAGTTCTCACCTCTACTAAGGCTCAGACTAAAGGGGTGATCCTGTCCTTAGTGTGACTGTGTCTCCACCAAACCCAGACTGCACTCAGCTCCTGTCTCCTCCTGCCTTACATTCCTTAAAGTAAAGGTATGGGATCCTAAGTGCACTGAGATCACCTTTATGTGAGCTCTGTTTCTCTTTTATACAGATTCAAGTGTGGCCTTGAATTAACAGATCCATCTGCTTCCGTCTCCCAAGTGCTGAAATTAATGGTGTGTACCATCACTGCCTGGCCTCTATGGCTAACCAGTGTGGCTGGCTAGCTTTGCACTCTGAACTGCAGGCAAGCTTGATTTGTTAGATCATAAACAAAATATCGCCACAGGGGACCTAGGGAAGTGGAGGCTGCCAGGGGAGTTCCTGTTTGAGCTTTCTTTCCATGAATGAACTTCTGGCTTCCTGTTCTGCCAGCAGGCATTTTTATACAAGGGGATAAACATTGCATAAATGTTGGAGTCTGTTGGAAATGATTGCCCTAGCTTTTGCAAGGATGCAGTGGTTTTAACACTGCTAGCTGTAAGCCAGGGCACCAGCCTCACTCAGGATTGGGTTTTAGAAGAGACAGGCTTAAACAGTACATGACAGTTTACCAATATGCTTTACAAATTGATTGTTTGTTTGCAAGACAGACTCATGTATCCCAGGCTGGCCTTGAACTCACTTTGTAGCAAAGGTTCACTTTGATCACTTTCCAGTTTCGATCCTCCTGCCTCTACTTGCTAAGGGCTGTGTATCACCCTTCTAGTTTATATGGTGTTGAGGACTGGACCTACGACTTCAGGTGTGTTAGGCAAGGACTCCATGAATTGAGCTACATCTCGAACCACAAAACAAGTTTGAAATTATCTACTGGGCTTTCATCAAAATGAAAGAGGCACCAATGTACTTACTTGGGCAGTGTGCTGACCGCATGAAGAGCACATTGTATTTGGAAGATTAAGCATCAGAGTGACATTGATTTCCTCCAAAGTAACAGTGAAAAGGCAGTGGCACAGTGCTCTTAAAATTAGTGGGCTGATGAGAGGTCTCATGGGTAAAGGTGCTTGCCGCTCAAGCTTGGCATCCTAAGTTCAATACCCAGATAATGGTAGAAGGGGATACTGGCTCTTACCTCCATACACATGGCATACATGTGTGTGTCTGTGCACACACACAATTTTATTTTAATTAATTAATCTTATTTTACATATCCATCCCAGTTCCCTCTCTCTCCCTCCCTCCCTCCCTCCCTTCCATGCTCCCCGACCACCCACCCATCCTATCCCTCCCTCCACTCCACAGGGAGGGTGATGCCTTCCAGGAGGGGTCAACAAAATCTGTCAAGTCATTTGGAGTAGAGACTAGGCCCTCCCTGCTGCCTCTAGGTTAAGGGAGTATCCCTCATAGGGAATGTGCTCCCAAAGTCCTTTTGTACACCAGGGATACATTGTGGTTCTACTACTATCAGAGGTCCCTTAGACTGCCCAGGCCTTCTAACTGAGACCCATGTTCAGGGGATCTTAGTAGGTCCAATGCTGGATTCCCAGCTATCAGTCTGAGGGTCCATTAGCTCCTCCTTGTTCAGGTCAGCTGTCTCTGTGGGTTTCTGTAGCCTGGTCTTGTCCTCCCTCTCTGCATCTGGATTCCAGTTCGGCTCAGCACACACACAATTTTAAACCATTTAAAAATTTAGGAAGGGGATTTTCCGCTTAGAATTCTACATACTTTAAGTTTACTTCTCATGTATTTTACATAGGTTTAAAGCTACTTGAGACTATGCTCCAGCAAAACAAAAGGTAAAGCAAGAAAACGGAAGACACAGAATGAAAGAAACAATGACAGTCCCCCAGGAAGGAAAATGAAATAGTGTAGTGGGTGGTAGGCCTAGTGTGGAGCCAATGCAGACTGGAGCAGTGATGAAAACTCGGGAAGCCAAGAAAACAACTATGAGGAGAGGAAAAAAAAAAAAAAGAAAAAAGAAAGAAAGAAAGCAAAAACAGGTCTGATGCAATGAAGATGACAGGCAAGGTAAGAGAGAGCTGATTCCTGGAAAAGCAGCTTTATACGAGGGGAAATGCAATCATAACTTAGCCCCAGACTAGCAGGAGATATCTCCATAGTCACATGGAGAAGCAGCAGGGAAACAGAGCTGCATCCTTAGGAGCTAACATCTGCTGAGTGGCTCCTTCAAGAAGTATCAGTGTAAGCAAATTGGAAATGTGGGAGTGATTGCTATCCACCTAAGTGAAAACTAAAAAGAAACAAGGGATCCACATGCGAGGATCTACATGTGGAGGTCAGCCAGCAACCTTGGCTGTCATTCTTCAGGAACCGCCATCCTTGTTTGGTGACACAGGGCCTCTTACTAATCATGGCCTCACCAATTAGGCTAGATGACCAGAAAGCCCAAGGATCTTCTTATCTCTGCTTCCCTAGTATTGGGATTACCAGCACATATCACCATGCCAAGCGTTTTTATGTGGGTTCTGGGCACTGAACCCAGGTTTTCATGCTTGTTTGGCAAGCACTTTCCTGGCCGGGTCATTTCCCCAGCCCTGCAAACTTAAAATTGTGTGTTTTCAGCTTGTTTCCTGCAGTGAGGATTGGACTGTCTAAAGGTCTCTATCCTTTCAATTCACAGTGGCAGTGTTCTTCTTGATAATTTTCTCAAAAATCTGTGCAAGTCTTTCATAGACTTCTTATCATTTAATAAAAGCCACACCTTAAGTTGTTTTAGAGAAAAAAAATTCTTCTTAATTTGGTTCTTGTTGATGTGGCTGAGCTTCAGATTTCCTGTTGGTCCTTTGACTTGTTTGCAAGGCCCTGTGAGACACAACATCAAGGTCTCCAGAAGGGAGTCAGGTGTGGGAAGAGCTACTTAATGGCAGCTGTCTGATACTGTGGTCCTGGCCTCATTTTCCCATTGCCATGAACACATGGCTCTGAATACCTATATGCCTTTGGGGCTCAGCGTCTCTGCTGAGTAATGAGGATAAATTCCCTGGAAGCCATGGATATAGATTATAGGGCTTCTGGAAAATATTAGCATCTAATTGGCTTAATTGTCTATTTTCCTTTTGGGGGGGGTGAATAGGACCCAGGGATCCTGGAATAATTTTTAGCTGATGTTAGGATACAGTTGGGTATGAATGGCTTATGGGGGGGTGATAGGAGGGACATCTGGAGTTAGTTTTGTGCTTTATGATCCTAACCCATCTTGACTACCCAGCAGGCCCTTGGCCCCCTGCCAACATGCTTCTTCTGGCAGTCTGACCTTTAGTAGAAGTTGTCCCATGATGACTGTCCCCTGTAGTGGCATCTAGGGACCTAACCATCCAGACACATGACAAAGACCCTTGGGACTGGAAAGCCCTTCTGGCAACCCTATTCTGCTTCTAACAAGCCAAGTTGTCATTGGAGCTCCATGGCCTTTGTCCGTTCCTGGGGACACATCTTGAGGATGAGCCTGGAGATTCTGGCTCAGTAGTGCTGTATGCGCTACTTGCTGCCTGAGCCTGGAATGTTTTTCCCTAGCAAACATTAGAATGGCAAATCTGTAGACATTTATGTTCCCTAAGGAGCATGCCTATCTAACGTAATATGTATCTCTGGAGCTTGATTTAACATGATGTGGTGAACACCAGCTTCATGACCTTATGTCTTGGTGTCCTTCTGTCTCGGTTGACTAACCGAATCATTCTCTGCACGGGACACTGACACTGTATCAGTGGTGTAGTAATTACTCATTGGTGTGACAAAATACTCAGCAAAAGCAATGGATGGATGGATGGAGGGAGGGTGGATGGGTTTACTTTGGCTCACAAGTTCAGGGTACAGTTTGTCATGATGGGGAAGTCATGATGGGAGAGTCTAAGGCAGCTGGTCACATTGCACCTACAGTTGGGAAGCAGAGGGAGAGAAAGGCTTCTGCTTAACTCACTTCCCCTGTTTTTACTAGTCCAGCACCCTAGGTCATGGGGTATGCCACTCATTTTAAGTGTGGGTCACCCAACCTCAACTAATCTGATGGAGATAAACCACCACAGGCATATCTGGAGGTCTGTCTCTAAGGTGACCTTAGATCCTGTCAAGTTGATAGCTGTTACTAATGACCACTAAGCACATTCATCCTCAGAGATGTTTCTGTTTAACCAGTATCAGTATGTTTTTCAGTCCCAGACACGGAGGGGAATATTCTGTCTATGTGTGTCCATGCATGTGTATTGTGGAGGTGCCCATCCTTTTGTGTGTGCATGTGAAGGCCACACAACATTGGGTGTTGCCATTTCTTTTTAAAGGTGAGGTCTCTCTCTGGCTTGGAACTCACCAAGTATAACTGTCTAGCTGGCCCAGGAGACAGGGATCTACAACATTGGGATTACAAGACTGTGTCACTGTGCTGGGCTTTCTTTACACATAGGTTCTGAGGATTGAGCACAGGCCTTACACTTGCAAGGCTAGTACTTCACTGGCTAAGCCATCTCCTCAGTCTCTGTCTCTTCTCATCTATTAGGAAGGCAGTTACTCCATTGTAGTTATTGTTGTGTTCAGCTTTCCGATCAACTCATCTGTTTCCTTTGGAGGGCTAATAGGAAACAGATCTCAGAGACAATGTGATAGGCAACTGTAGTCTCTGCTGTGGTAAGAAACAGGCCACCTTGAAGCATCTAGCTAAGTAGAAGATAACAATTCTTTACTTTCTCTTTAGGCGTAGATTTGTTTTCTGATAATGTTATACCAATTTGTCTCTGATTGTCGAGCCTGGAGTGTAGATTGTTGAGAGATCAAGGCAGGCTGGTTGGCAGAGGCAAACCATTTCTTTGTCTCTGCCCATCCTCTCTTACGAGAGCTGGCTTCTTCTCCATTCTCTGAAAGTGAGGTTGGTTTGAACACATTCTCCTCCTTTAAAGGTCCACAAAGACTCAGTGGATATGGCCCTTACTGTGTTAATCATCTTAAAATGGGATTATCCCATTTTCAGATTGGCTTAAATGTAAGAATAGGTGTCTGTGTAAGAGAGGGGTATTGCGGTTCAATAAGGGTCAGGATAAACAAATAGGTCGAATAGATGTTTATTAAGGGAGAAACAACTCACAACACAGACAGATGAACACAGCAGTTAAAACTGGATGCTCCTCTCTCCGTGTCCCGCCAGAAAGGGCCTTTCTCCGCCTCCTCCCGAGACTAAACTCCATGGGTCACTTCCGCCCCTGGCTCCACCCCTCAATGGGTGTGGTCAGTGCCACAGAAGCAGACACGGTGAATATCCCACTACAGAGGGGAGGCAGACACACAGAACAAGGTGGTATGGAGTGGAGTTATCTAGCCCCTACGTCAAATGAGGCTTGCCAGGAACTATCAGACACTGAAAATGTGGATGGACTGGATCCCCACCCAGGCTTAAGAGGGAATCCTCCCTGCTGACACTCTGAGTTTGGATTTGCATCCTCCAGATATGTAAAAGGTAGATCATAGTTTGGTAATTGTCCAGCAGCTCCAGGAAGCTCAGGAAGAAGCATGTGGCAGAGACGTGGGGGTGTAACTACAGTGTTTGGTATGCCGGATCCTCCTTCAAGAGAAACACTGGGATTAGAGGAAGCCATGTAGAGCTGGTGTCATGGGTCCAGGATGGCTATTTTAAGGTCTTTGAAAACAAAGGAAGCTAAGATAGGCCAGGGGCTGGACGTTGCCTTAGTGTTTATTTGACCAGAAGGAAGTGTGAGTGTACATACCCCTCCTGATGGGCCAGTCCAAGCTGTCTCTGTGAAAAGCTGACACCTGCTGGGACAAGGTTAATTTGTGCTTAGATGATTTTGAGAGATTGACCACGGTCACTGCCAGTGAGGGGGACAACCAGGGTTGGGACATATACCTCCTGCTTGGAAATGCCCATTAGCATTTGCTATGTATAGAAGCCCCAATTCCCCAGCCAGAGAGAGAGGTGGGAGCTTGAGTTTTATGCTTCATAGAATGGGAGGTAGGGTTCATGCAGATGGGACCACCCACTTCCTGGTCTGCCACAGGAGGGTGCCTGCAGTTCAGACTGCAATTCAAGAGATTTCTGTTCTTGGGCCAAGCCTGCTGCCCACTTTGGCCACTAGGCAAGCACTTAGGTTAAGAAGTACTAATCTATACACTGTAAAAATTTTTATTGATTTATTTTTAAGTATGTTTTAAATTGAAATAGAATGACACCACTCTCCCATTCCCTCCCTCCAGCCCTTCCTAGGTACCCTTCCCCCATCTCAAGTTGATAGTCTCTTTCTTCCTTCCTTCCTTCCTTCCTTCCTTTCTCTCTCTCTCTCTCTCTCTCTCTCTCTCTCTCTCTCTCTCTCTTTCTTCCTTTCTTTCTTTCTTCCTTTCTTCCTTTCTTCCTTCCTTCCTTCCTTTCTTTTTTTTCCCCCAAGACAGGGTTTCTCTGTATTTCTTTGGAGCCTGTCCTGGAACTCTCTCTGTAGACCAGGCTGGCCTCAAACTCACAGAGATCCTCCTGCCTCTGCCTCCTGAGTACTGGGATTGAAGGCATTCATCACCAACGCCCACCCGATTGTCTCTTTTTCTCTGAGTTATTGATGCACGCATGTGTGCATGTGTGCTTGAGTCCGCTTGCAAGCACGAGCACAAACATACAAATACAGGCGGGTGAGTCCACTTTGTGGGTGGTGCATATATGGTTTCAGGGCTGACCAACCACTTTGCTCTGGGCAACCAATAAGGAGGCTCATCCTTGGCAGAGGTTAATTCTCCATCTCCCAGAAGTCTTTAGCTGTCTGAAGTTCTTTGTGTAGGGATGGTGCTCTGAAAATCAACATCCTCCACATTAGCATGTCCATCGATAGTGCCATTGTTCTGGTCTTGCTTATGCAGCCATTTCTAGGAGAGACTGTTTCACAGTGGACTTCCTGGTGTTCAGGACAATATTTCTGCCCCTTCTTCTATGCTCCCTGAGCCATAGATGCAGAAGCTGTGACATAGATGTGTCTGTTGGGGCTGGGCTCCCCAGGATTCATTCATGTCTGCCTTGTGGTTTTCTATGACTGTCTCCCCTTCTGTGAGGACAGGCTTCTTAGATGAGGCATGGCAGCTACACTCACCCAGGAAAGGTGGCTAGAAATGCACTTCTGACAAATTTTATCCTGGGAGTTGCTACAGCTTCCTTCATTAGATGGAAGCTAGGAGCTCTCAGGAAATCTGCTTTTGCTACAGATACCATCAGGCCTGCCAGAAGGCCCAGCTGACCTGTGCTCTACCCAGACACAAGCTGGCAACTGTTGTCTCTACTGGGGCAGAGCAACTACTAACCCAGAAAAGGCCAAGATCTTGCCAACTTTGTCTGTGCTTCTAATTTATTTGGCTCATGTTTAGAGGCACAAAAGCCTCATGCCTGAAGTACCTTCTGGCCCTTGGGAAGAGGGGTCATCCCTAGTCTGGGAGGTAGGAATCATGTCTTGGTGCCAAGTGGGGCTTCCTCCAGGAGTGTGCTGTGGGACTCTTAGGACCAACTAATGTCACCCCTACCAGATAAGTTTTGCTCGGCTAATGGAGGCCAGTTTAGCCTCCCCCACCTTGTTTTTTGTAAGCATGACCAAGTAAGTTTCTCTTGTTTGTACAATCATGTCATTCTGTAGAAGTTAACATTGAAAACAAAACTTCCTGGAATTCTGGGATGAAAGATTAGAGTCTAGAGGAAATAAGAGGCTGTATGGAGGATGGAATAGGGGTCTACTCACACTTTCCAATCAGAAGAGGTGGGAGACCGGGAGACTGGGGTGAGAATCAGTGTGGACACTCTCTGACACATAGGAGCAGAAGGCTGGAGCCTGCAGCCACTGGCGATCAACCTGACTTAGTTTGAAGTTCACATGTGGTGGGTTTATTATTACATGAAAACGCGCTAATAGCTTAGCAGCTTCCAAATGTTCATTTGTGCCATAGTAAACACCGATAGAAATCTCCTGGGGTTCTCAGTAATTGTTAACTGGATAAAGGAGCCAGAGAACAAGGCTTGCGTTCATGAGTGTGATTGATCTTGTGCTCATTTCAAACTCACTGGGTGATATGTTAATAGGACAGAGAATGATGGAGACACAGTTTAAATGTCACTTTTTGTGATGATTTTATTAACATATATGATAGTTTCATGTGTGTATGTAATGGATTATTCTTATCCTCTCTCACTTACGCTAATCCCTTTACTCTTTCCAAACTGACCCCTTCTGTCTTTGTATCTTTTTTTTTTTTTCCACAGCCAAATTGTTTCATTAGACTTGCTTCCAGGAGCATGGGTGAGGGGGTCAAATACCACTTGTAGTAGCTTGAATGTAATTGACCCCCATAATCTCATAGGGAGTGGCATTGTTGGAGTGGGTATGGCCTTGTTGGAGGAAGTATGTCACTGTGGGGGTGGGCTTTGAGGTTTCCTATGCTCAGGACACTACCCATGTGTCAGTTGACTTCCTGTTGCCTACAAGATGTAACACGGTCAGCTCCAGCACCAAGTCTGCCTACACGCCACCATGCTCCCCATTATGATGATAATAGATTGAACCGCTAAAACTGTAAGTAAGCCACCCCAATTAAGTGCTTTCTTTATAAGAGTTGCTGTGAGCTGTGCAGTGGTGGTGCCAGCCTTTAATCCCAGCACTCAGGACACAGAGGCAGGTGGATTTCTGTGAGTTCGAGGTCAGCCTGGTCTATAGAATGAGCTCAAGGACAGCCGGGCTACACAGAGAAACCCTGTCTTGAAAAAAACCAAACCAAAACAAAACAAAACAAAAAACAAAACAAAAAAGTTGCTGTGGTCATGGTTTCTCTTCACAGCAATTAAAACCCCAAGACAACACTCTTGATAGTTTCTCCTCTTTCTGTTAAATGGATGATATTGCCAAGCTCCCGGGCTTCTCCCTGACATTAGACATGTGGGAAATGCACAGCACGGCTTCACTCAACTCTTGGTACTTTTGGTTACTTATCTTCTTGTCGGTGGATGGATATCTTTGATGTGTTGATTCTGCGGAGCCCTCTCTTAGCTTTGATAATTCCTACCTATGTGCTGGGTAAATTTTAAATCAGCATACAAAATAAGGGCTTCATCTTGGTGTTTCCATGCACGGATATGCTGACGCTCCTCCCTTTGCTCCCCTCCCCTACCTGTCTCCCTCCTTCCCATAGTAGCCCCCACCTACTACCTTCTTTCCCTTAAGACCTCTTCCCCACTCCCTCCTCATGGTATCCTTTGTAGATTCATGACCACTGCCCACCTACCCACAGCCGTATTTATACATAACAACTCAATCTGGGATCTGAATAAGAGAGAAAACATTCAGTATTTATGTTTCCAAGTCTGGGTTACTTCGCTTAAAATCATAATGTCCTGTTCCACCCATTTTCCTGAAAATGTTGTGATTTCTTTTTCTTTGAGGCCAAGTAGAATTCCATTGTATCTCTGAGCTAATTTTCTTCTCTTTTGTATGTATGAATGGGGGGTGCATGTGTTCAGTATGTAGTGCACGTGTGTAGAGGCCGGGGGCAACCTCAGGTGTTGTTTCTTGGGAGCCAGGCCCAGAACCAGGACTCCTAGGTAGCCCACCCCCATTCTGGTCTGGGTCTGGGTGGGAGCTGGCATGGTTTTTGTTGATTCTCTTTTTCCTTCTTCTCCCATGCACACCGTCCCCTTGTCCCTTCCTGCTTTCATGACACATGTGATCTTTTCCCTACCCCACTTCCTTAACACCCATTGCTTTTTATGGTCTCCCAGCTATTTTCATAGCGTGTATTCACCCCATATCCCTTTTTGTGCATACATGCAGATGTACATGTGAGTGGATCCACATATGGGAGAAAATGTGATTTTTTTATATTTCTGAGTCTGACTCATCTCAGTCAGTATAATATTTTCCAGATCCATCCATTTGGGTATTCTTATTAATGCTCCTTAAGTCCATAGCACAACATGAGTAACAACTGTTGTTGCTGTTTTGAAATGAACACATGATGAAGCTTGCTGTGGAATATTTCTAGTAGCTAGACTGACAGCTCTTAGTGACACTGACTATCCTAAAGCCATCCTGGAACCTCGGTGAAGTTAAGTGACAAGTTCCTAATGGCAGAGATTACAGAAGTCTTCAGTGCCTTCAGAATCCATACTCACAACCTCCTCATTTCCCCTCTACTCCACAAACAATTCCTAACACCCATCAGCACCTCTTCTCCTTTCTGCTCTTTTTAGACCTACCTAAAGCCCCTGTGAGCACACTATGGCTTTGCTACCCGGCATTCAGGGACAGTCTGTGCACTGTTGGAACTGGAAACCAGATAACATCATTTGTGTTTGTCTTAGCTACCAGGGAGAGGAGCCCAGAGAAATAAAGCCATGTGTGTTCTGCCTTGGTCAAAAGCCATGGTTATGAATAATAGAAGTCTGAGTAGTTGGTGAATTGGCCAGATAGCAGAGTATGATGGATGCTCCACTGAGTAAACAGACCTGACTCTTTGTTGTTGTGATTTCTTTATACAGATGCATTTAAAAAAACAAAACAAAAAAGTTTTGCATTTAGAAAATTTAAATCCCCTGCCCCACTCCTGTATGTGTGTGGGGGATATGAATGTATGTGTGCTTGTGTCGTGTGTTGTGTGTGTGTGTTTGTATGGTGTGTGAATGTGGTGTGTGTGTATGGTGTGTGAATGTGTGTGTGTGTGTGTGTGTGTGTGTGTGTGTGTGTATGTGTGTGTGTGCGCATGTGTGTGTATGTATGGTGTGTGAATGTGGTGTGTGTGTATGGTATGTGAATGTGGTGTGTGTGTGTATGTGTGTGTGTGCGCGTGTGTGTATGTATGGTGCGTGAATGTGGTGTGTGTGTGTGTGTGTGTGTGTGTGTGTGTGTGGGGTGTGTGAATGTAGTGTGTGTATATGTATGTGTGTGTGTGTGTGTGGTGTGTAAATGTGGTGTGTGTGTGTGTGTGTGTGGTGTGAATGTGGTGTGGTGTGTGAATGTGGTGTGTGTGTGTGTGTGTGTGTGGTGTGAATGTGGTGTGTGTGTTTGTATGGTATGTGAATGCATAGTGTGTGTGTGTGTGTGTGTGTGTGGTGTGTAAATGTGGTGTGTGTGTGTGTGTGTGTGTGTGTGTGTGTGTGAATGTGGTGTGGTGTGTGAATGTGGTGTGTGTGTGTGTGGTGTGAATGTGGTGTGTGTGTTTGTATGGTATGTGAATGCATAGTGTGTGTGTGTGTGGTGTGTGAATGTAGTGTGTGTATGTATGTGTGTGTGGTGTGTAAATGTGGTGTGTGTGTGTGGTGTATGAACGTGGTGGTGTGTGTGTGTGTGTGTGTGTGTGTGGTGTGTGAATGTAGTGTGTGTATGTATGTGTGTGTGGTGTGTAAATGTGGTGTGTGTGTTTGTGTGGTGTGTGAACGTGGTGTGTGTGTGTGTGTGTGTGTGTGTGTGTTTGTGCGGTGTGTGAACGTGGGTGTGTGTGTGTGTGTGTGTGTGTGTGTGTGTGTGTGTGTGTACAGTATGCATGGAGAGTCAGAGGACAATCTCAAGTGTTGGGCTTTCCCATCTACCCTGTTTGGGACAGAGCCTCTTGTTTGCCACTGTGTTCAAAGGCTAGCTGGTCTTCAAGTTTCTCCCTTCCATCGCTACTGGAGCTGTGAGATTGTAGACACATGCTTCCATGTCCATCTTGGTGTGGGTTCTGGGCTCTCAGGTCCTCACATTTTAAGGCAAGCACGTTATCCACCCAGCCATCTCCCTAGCTTTAAAAGGCTTTGTATTTTAATGATATCTAGTCGACAACTTACGGACATGAACTGGTAGAGTAACTGTTTAAAGAAACTCCGGACATGGCTGGAGGATGTGTCCTTAACATGTGGGTATGCAGGGCTGGGGATGCAGCTCAGTTGATGGAGCGCTTGCCAAATGTGGATGGCTCCATGGCTTTGATCAGCAGTAGTGATTGATTACTTGGTGTGTTGGGGAAGGGCTGTTAATCCCAGCACTCAGGAGGTGGAAGCAGAAGGACTAGGAGTTGAAGGTCATTTTAGTTATGTCATGAGCCTAGGCTTCATGAAATGAAAGTAAAGCCATGGAGTATCCTTAGGGAAACCATCCCCATATCTATCTACTCATGGGAGATGTGAGCTAGAGGCTTCTGAGAGCCTGTGAGACAGAAGCCTAGGAATGGATTTAGGAACAACTTTTGTCAGGCTTACTTCTCTTTATTATGTTATTCTAAATTCTGGCTAAATAATTATAATTGGCCTAAATACCAGCTGAGCTTACTATATATATAGCACTGGGTTGAGGGGACCTCCCTTTTTTTCTTTATCTTAGTTCCCGACATTTGCATACTTCACCAGGATTAACACCAAAGGATGCAGACTGTGATACAGAAGCCACCTACAGCAAGCAAGATGACAGTCTGATGGTGACTTTCAGTGTAACTTTCTTCATTTATAAAATATATATGATAATTATTCTTATCTCAATACTGTTCCCAGGAAGAATTTGTGTAAAGCGTTCAATGTAGAGCATGGAACTGAGTAGGACCTACAAACATTAACTGCAAACAATTTGATGTGATTATTTTTTGGCTGTCGAGTGCAGGGAGGTGTTGAGTTATTGGTTGAATAGAAGCTTGGGTTTTATTTACATCAGCCTCTTCTGAATTTGACAGCCTCATGAATAATCACATATCTGTACCTTCTAACAAATATATAAATAGTTGTGTCTTAGTGAGCTCGACAGTGGCCTTGTGTAATCAAAACCATTCACTAACTGATTGTGCTCTGTTGTTCTCATCATGTCAGATGGCACAGGAATGCCTCTGACAGGAAACAGTGGCTTTGTGATAAAGACACTCATAAGTAATAAGATAGCTGGCAATGGGATAATTTCATGCTTCAGTGAGTTGGGGGCAGCTGTCCTTATCACACTGGCTTTCATTTGCAGAATGGCTGCTGAAGCTCCACGCATCATACTCTCAGATTGCTGAATCAAGAAAGAAGAGTTTCTTTTGTACAGGTCACTTCATTATCAAGGGATTATTTTCTAGAAGTCTTCCATGTAGTTTCCTATCTTCAGTTCCCTACAATGAAGATCAAGAATAAATGTTTTGAATCTTAAAGGATAGAGAAAGGGATTCAATGAGATATCCAAAGAACATATAAAGAATAATAATAACAGTGAATTTTATATAATGATGACCCTGGTCTTCTAGTGTGGAATATAAAGCTCTCTCTCTCTCTCTCTCTCTCTCTCTCTCTCTCTCTCTCTCTCTCTCTCTCTCTCTCTCTCTCTCTCTCTCTCCCCCATATCCCCTCCCCTGTATGTGAAGATGAATATATTCATCTATCTCATTTGTATGTAATATTAACATATATTGAATATCTACGATGCTGCTTGCTGGAGATTCAAAGATAAGTTGGGCATTTGTCTAGCTGCCAAGACTATGTGGTCCACCATCCCTTTCTCCTTTCTTCTCCTTCATTTGTGTCTTCAGGCAGCTACCTTGTTTCCACTCTAATGCTATTGCACTCTAATACTGTTCTCTAACACCGACCCTTTGTGTGGCCTGCAGGCCTTCTCATCCTGGCTGTTCCCCTCTCTGGCTCTTCTGCTGCTCCTGGCCTGGGTCACTGTGGTGGAAATGGATCAGGCACCCGGAAGCGGTGTCCTGCAAGAGTGGGGTCTGCCTCACATATTGCAGTCTGGCTAGCAACTCACTCATCACAAACCCTCTGCCTCCACTCCCCTCAGTGACTCTTACTCATTCTCTATGTCCCCCCGCCCTTGTCCCACCTGGTCCTTTCTCTCTAGCTTGCTTTCCATTCTTGAAATAAAACGTTAACCATGAGGCACATGCTCTTAAACTTCTTGTTGGCCCTTCATTGGCAAAGTCAACTTCTCTTCATTGGACACTTGGGTACCATGCTATTGACTTTCAGTAGGAAGCAGCTAAGGCGTAGCTTAAGGGCTTACTCTCCTCTTGTGACAGATAAGCTGGAAAGTACCTCCCATTGCATCCTATGCTTGATGAGGCACAGTAAGGGAGGGGGCTTCTCTCAGGGCTCAGAAGCAGGAGTAGCTGTAATCCTCTTGAGTGACTCAGTTCCTATTCTATGAAATATATGTGCATCTATTTTCTATACCTCTACCTATTTTTACATCATCTTATGGATAAGTTTTCAGAACTTTGCTTTAGATCAGCAGTTCTTAATCTGTAGGTCTCTATCCCTTTGGGGATCGAACAACCCCTTCACAGGTGTTGCCTAAACCCATCAGTAGCAAAATTACAGTCTTAAAGTGGCAATGGAATAATTTTGTAGTTGATGGTCACCACAACATGAGGAACTGTAATAAAGGGTGGCAGCATCAGGGAGATTGACAGCCACTGCTTTAGATGAAGGAAGCTTAGCATCTGATTCATAAGCACAAAGCAGAGAGACCTACTGGCAATGGCATGACATTTTGAAATCTCAAAGCCTGTCCCTGAGTGACATATCTCCTCCAATAAGGCCATGCCTCCTAATCCTTTCCAAACAGTTCCACTAACTAAGAAACATTCAAACATATGAGCTGAGGGGACCATTCCCATTCGAGCCATCACACATATAGCAGTATGTGATTGGATCAGTATCAGTATCAGTATCAGTGTCAGTATCAGTATCAGTATCACTATCAGTATAAGTGTCAGTGTCAGTGCCAGTGCCTGTTACAGCAGGTTTCCCCGCCGGCTGCCGCTGGTTCTGCCGCCATTGTCCTGCAACCACGTGTGCCCCAAATAACACTCAGAGACTCTGTATTTGATACAATCCTGTTGGCCAATTACCATTATTGTTAATGGGCTAGCTCTGCCTTAATTATTAACCCATTTCTACTTATCTAAGTATTTCCACGTGGTCGTCTTATGGGGAGCCGCGGCAAGCGTCCTCTCTCCTTCCTGGGCTACATCTCAACTCCAACTTCTACTTCCTCTTTCCTCCTCCTAGTCTCCTAGCCCCGCCTATCTAGTTTTCTATTGGCCAACAGGGCTTTATTAATTAGTATGAGAAACATATATACAGAATAACATCTCCCATCATCTCCTCTTTTCTGTCTAAAGTAAAAGAAGGGATTTAACCTTAACATAGCAAAATATATCATACAACAGTTATCAAATAAGAATCACAGTTAACAATATTTAGTCCATTAACATTTTGTAAGACTTAAAGAAAATATCATTTATCCTATCTTTGTGAGTCTAAAGTCCTATATGTAACTTATCTTTAATCCTAACTAAGGGAAACTATAACTATAACTATCTGTCTTCAACTCCTTCAAAGACCACAGAAGGATAATATATAAACTCTAGAAATGACAGAGACAACTCATTGCCTGGTCAGTCACCCGAAGTTCTTCTGTAATGTTCCATCTTCAGCCCATAGGCCATAGTGTGTGTCCAGACTCCTCAACAAAGCAGGAAACTTTAAACTGTCTGCCTATATTGGCAGTTTGTCAGTCACTTTTCTCTGTGTCCTGTAGACTGTCTGGCTGTCTTTTCCATGAAGTATGAATCCTGTAGCAATGTTCATCTTGAGTCAGCAGTCACCTTTTTGTGGGTCCTGCATGTCCAGTTTCTACAACATAAAGTCAAACAGTCTAGACAAGAGAAGTACCTTGCTCAAATGGCTAGTCTTGCCATATTAGAAGCAAACTTCGTAACGAGTTTCTTCAATGTCCATCTTCCTTTTTGACGCAGGTGGTGTTACCAGGAGCAGTTGTGCCTCATAGTCAAGAAAAACCCTAAATCATTTTAAGTGCCATATTCTGTAGGTCTTTTAAAGGTTTGAAGAATGCCTATTCATCTCAAATACATCTCTGCATATCTAGAAATCCTAACTAACTTAACTCTAAGTTTTAATTATCATAGGTAATTATCTATACTCTGTGTTAAAGTATACATTACATTCTAAATGAGCTATATAAACACAATACCTAAACAAGAGGAGAAATATACATATCATAAAATTGACCTTAAATTGTATCCATAAAAGAAAATCCATTCCAAAAGCAAAGTATTCATATCTATACCATAATTCCCTTTTTACCTTTAAAAAGATTGCTTGTGTCATTAACTAGTTATAACCAAGCCCATTTAAATGAAAACAAACATTTATAAACAATATTTGGGAATTTGGGCGTCGTTCTTTCCAAATTACTTCCTGCTGGTAGAGGGCGCTGTCATGGGGATCGTAAGAAGACGCAGAAATCTTGGCTGTAGTCTGCAAGGCTTTGTCTCAACTGCTTTGAATGTTGGATCACCTGGGGAGCTGTTTCAGGGGGTCTGGCTTGATCAAACCACATAAGTCTGGAAAGAATCCATAGCTTTTCATTTTCTGTGGAAACAAAAATAGAAATCCTTTTCCCCAGTAACTTGTCCTTAGGCTTAAATTTTTGAGTCAAAGCATTTTTAAAATATATAAATTGAATTAATCCAGCAGCATTTCTTTTATCAATAGTTGTTATTTTCTCAGCAATCAAATAATTTAAAGACAACAGAAGCACGTATAGTATCCAAAATTTCTCTGTGTTTTCCATCTTTACGTGGCTTTTTTATTATTCTATTTATTTTACTTCTATTTTTACATATTTTGAGACAGGGTTTCTCTGTGTAACTTTTATCTGTCCTGGAATTCAGTGCATACCAGGTTTGCTTTGAAATCACGGAGATCTACTTGCCTCTGTCTCTTGAGTGCCAGTATTAATGGCGTGAGCCAATACACCCATCCATTTAATTTCTTTTTTCTTTTTTAAACCATTGTATCCTGTTTCTTTTTCTCTCCCAAGCCAGCGTATTTTTTTAAAACACAGTGTAAACCTTCATTGCAGCTCTTGTACACACCAATGAATTGTTAGCAGAGCTCTTTAAAAGCAAGGCGGTTTTTGCCGCTTATGCTAATTTTGGAAACCTCCCTTAAAGGAGCCGCACAACTCTCTGTCTACAGCAAAACAAATCCAACTGAGAAAATGCTGCTACTAAGAAGTCTTGCTAGTCTCTGTTCCCTTGTTTCTAAAAACTATTTTATAAGCTTTTGTTAAGTTTTAAATGAAAGTTCTCAATCCCAGTTCTGACACCATTATGTTGCGACATGTTGTTCCCGCCGGCCTCCCAGTCCTGCCGCCATTGTCCTGCAACCACGTGTGCCCCAAATAACACTCAGAGACTGTGTATTTGATACAATCCTGTTGGCCAATTACCATTGTTGTTTATGGGCTAGCTCTGCCTTAATTATTAACCCATTTCTACTTATCTAAGTATTTCCAGGTGGTTGTCTTATCGGGAAGCCGCGGCAGGCGTCCTGCTCCTTCCCTGGCTACATCTCGACTCCAACTTCTACTTCCTCTTTCCTCCTCCTAGTCTCCTAGCCCCGCCTATCTAGTTTTCTATTGGCCAACAGGGCTTTATTAATTAGTATGAGAAACATATATACAGAATAACATCTCCCATCAAGTGCCAGTGTGCCAGTGCCAGTGCCAGTGTCAGTGCCAGTGCCAGTGTCAGTATCAGTGCCAGTGCCAGTGTCAGTGCCAGTGCCAGTGTCAGTGCCAGTGCCAGTGCAGTGTCAGTGCCAGTGCCAGTGTCAGTGGCAGTGCCAGTGTCAGTGTCAGTATTAGTGATTGGATCAAAGTAGGCACATGGACTAAGGAGGCCCAGCCAATTGGAAGGGATTGCTTTATTTTATGATAACAGAGACTATGACTCATTCTGCCCCTGCCTCCCTCTCTAAGATGCTTTCCTCCCCAGAGACAGGGTTTCTCTGTGTAGCCTTGGCTGTCCTGGAATCAAATCCCAGGTTCTCTGCAAGGGTAGCAAGTGATTTTAGCCACCAAAGCCACATCTCTAGCCCAGAGTGTCATTCTCTTAATAGATGTGACATAGAAAGCCATGATGAACAGTCACTGTTGCAGCTGTCTTAAGACCACAATGACAGCTTCAGTTTGAGAACATTGGTAGGCTGAGTAGAAGAGCTTAGGCTTCCTGCCTGGTTCCTTTACACAAAGCCAAAACCCCACTTACTGCCTTCCTAAGTCTCTTCTTGTGAAATCAAAGTTCTTTGGAGCCATGACAGACCTCCAGTGCCAGTAACTGTCCTCGGGAGGAGCACTCAGCCTGGGCAGCTCTCTTCCCATCTGAGATGTTCACATTGGCAGCACCTCTGGGAGGGGGCAGATTTCACCCTGCCCTGTCACTGGCCCTGTGAAGGGGGGTGTGTGAGAACAGAGACCAGTGGAGACTGTGCATTTCCTAAGTTTTGTTTTAGAGTGGAACAAGAATGGTGTTGTGGAATATTATTTTAAGGTGTGTTGCATTCCATTATGCTGTAGAAACATTTGTTTGATGATGTGAAGATGTGTTGAATTCTTTTATGTTGCATTTGTTTAACTCTGTGAAGCTGTGATTCTCTGCCTGCCTAAAACAACTAATTGGTCTAATGAAGAGCTGAATGTCCAATAGCAACACAGGAGAACAGATAGGGAGCTGGCAGGCAGAAAGAATAAAAGGGGGAGAAATCTGGGAAGAGAAGAGATCTAGGAGCAAGAGAAGGAAAAGGACTCCAGGGCCCACCCACCCAGCTATACAGTAAGCACTAGAGTAAGAAGTAAAGAAAGGTATATAGGATAGAGATAAAAGCTCAGAGGCAAAAGGTATTTGGCATAATTTAACTGGCATTATAAACCAGGGCATGGAGGTTTGACATGCCACCATCCCATCTCATTGTCACCCTCCATTGGCTCTAGTTTGGTAGAGTACTGAGAAGAAGTGCATGGAATATGCAATTCTTGAGAGTTTGCATGTCTGAATACTCTGTTTATACACTCATGGTCAACTGAGGCTTTAGTTGAATTTAAAATTTGGGGATTAAGGCCATCTTCATTAGAACTGTAGAATCATTGGCCCATATTACTTTGAAGAGGTACTTTCCATTTATCCCATCTTCTTGGCTATATAGAGACTAGTTTCACTCCTTGCCCTGGTGTTGTGATTTGAATTAGAAATGTCTCCCACAGATTCATGTTTTGATTGCTTATTTCCCAGGTGATCTTACTATTTTGGGAGCCCATGGAACCTTTACGGGGTTGGCTTCCATTAGGCCAAAGTTAGTGGGTCTTTGAAATCTAATAACTGTTCTCTGGTTCTGACTCATCTATTTCTTGGTCTGATAGGTTCCTCTTGCCATGAACTACTCTGCTCAGCTTTCTTTACTATGGACTGAAAACAAAACAAACCTCCAAAATTGTGAACCAAAACAAACTTTCTTTAAGATTTTCCTAACAGGCATTTTGGTGGGAGCAATGTAAGGTCATCAATACAGCTTATTTCCTGTAAACAGAGCCTTCAGATTAGCTAAAGCCAGTGGGATATGCATGGGAGTCATGTACCAGGCTTGCGTAGCTCTGCATGCCCTCTTTCCTTTCCAAGGTGGTCAAGACCACATCATGAGGATGGATTCCCTGCCTCTCAAATTGCAAAGCCCTGTTTACAGTTCTGCTGACTGTGAGTAATCCCATTGTGTTGTGTCACAGAGATTTCAGGGCTGCTGTTAGCTGATCATCGTTGACAAGTAAGTCTCAAGGCAGTATGTCCCCCTGTAGCCTAGGCTGGCCTCAAACTAAAAGCTAATAATCCTCTTGCATTTAGCCTCCTGAATTATAGGCATGTGCCATGACTGACAAGTTCTGTTCCATTCAGACCTTGTTCCCTTGCAAACTTTGTTTCCCATGTGAAGATGGATGTGCTATCTGCACATGTTCCTGGAAGAAGAAGGAGACTCCAGATGGAGAGAGTACTATAAGCTAGCACAGTGGTGTGTGAAAGTAGGGTATGCTTGAGGAACAGGAAAATTTAGCCAGGAAGTTTTCCTTCCTCCCTCCCTCTCTCCCTTCCATCTTTCCTTCCTCCCTCCCTCTCTCACTCCCTTTCTCACTCCATCCCTTCCTATATGTTTTTAACCTTAATTTTATTTATTTGCTTTTTTTAATTTTTATTTTTTTGTGGCAGGGTTTCTCTGTGAAGCCCTGGCTGTCCTAGAACTCTCTCTGGAGACCAGGTTGGCCTCTGCTTCAAGTCCTGGGATTAAAAGTATATGCTACCACTGCCTGATGGGGGATGCCCTTCTATACATATGTTTCTCTTACTGGTTAATTAATACATCACTGTTTGGCTAGTGGCCAGGCAGGAAGGATAGGTGGGGCTACCAGATGAGATTTCTGGGAAGTGTAGGCAGAAAACAGTCTCCATGTAGGCTGCCAGAGGAGTAACAGGTCCTCTTCTTCAGTAAGATAAGACCATGAGGAAATACTTAGATTAATAGAAATGGGTTAATAAATTAAGACAGAGCTAGCCAATAGGAAGTCCAAGCCACCGGCCAACAGTTTTATAACTAATAAAGCATCTGTGTGTTGATTTGGGGTTGAAGCGGCTGCCAAGACAAAGAATTTTATGCATATATATGCATATATGTTAAGTATATGTGTGAGTATCTGTAGAGGTCAGAAGAGGGTGACAGATCTCCTGGGACTGAAGTTGTAAGGAGGTGTGATGTGTCTAATATAGGTGCTGAGAACCCAACTCTGTGGCAAAACAGCCTGGACTCTTAATCTCTGAGTCACCTCTCCAGCCCCCATCCCACTCCATATGTCTGTCTGCCTGCCTGTCTTTATATTAGCTGACAAATATACTAGGGAGTGTACAGAAAGGCTCTTTTATCTGTATAATAGTGTGGAGTAGAAATGTAAAAAAAATAGAAAGTAACATTAAAATATCATCAAAGCAATAGAACATAATGGTCAAGGGGATAAGATCTAGACATCGGCCAAGTTCAGACTCTGGCTCTACCACTTTGGGCCATAAGCCCTTGGGCAGGTTATGTTACTTTAGTTTCTTCATATACAAAATAGAAACAGTAGTGTGGCAATATTATTGTGAAGAATGAGAGAGAATACTGCTTGATAATTGGCCTGTATTGAACACAAAGCAAGACTTTTAAAATTTGAGCTGTTATTATTGTTGTTGTTGAGTGTGGTTATCACAGGCTGATGTTTGGCTGGGGAGGATTTGTTTTAAGCCCTGCCAATGTGTATTGTACTATTCTCTGTATGGACTAGATATTAATTTTAATACACAAATAGAAGTCAAATACACTTAAGTGCCTTGTTCAATTTTCCTTAAAAATCTCCTTTTCAGGGGACCAGTAATTTTCTTGTAACCCTTTATAGGACTACCTTGAAGAACATGCTGGAGCCTACCCAGCTCCAATTCTTATTTTTATTAGGTTGACGTGGCTTGAAAGATCATTGCAGTTTGTTATTTCTAATTCCCCAATGCCAATGGGAGTCACTGTGAGTCAGCTGCTGCCCTCTCTCCTAGCTGTTGTTCTGCAATTGCCCTGGGAGGCCTTTGAACACAGGCACAGGACCATGGGCTCTTGGGGCTGGAAGGAACCTTCAGGAAGTTCCCATGCAGCCCTTTTGCCTTCCAAATAAACGGTACAAGGCTCCAAATGGGTAGTGTCTAATTTCCCTGCTGGTCAGCAGCACCCCTCTGGCAATGTTGCTCGTGTTCAGGGATGATAAGTAATCATGTTCCATCCCTTGCCTTGAGCTTAGAAAAAATGGGAAAAGACGATGCAAGAATCTGACAGGATGAGATAAAATGTTGGCTTTCTTACTAAGAGAAGCTGAATTAGATTGCACGGCTTGATGGGCAATCAAACAAATGGCATTTGCCCTGAATTGAACCCCTACACTCCACAGTTCAGTGGCTGTCTTCCCCTCAGCTGCTCTTGCCTCTCTCTCTGGCCAGCAGATCTGAAAAACCACTCTCAAAGCAGAAATGCCTGTGCCCTGATTCAGGCGCTCTCACAGCCAAACCTGACCATGTATGTAAACGGGTACTGGCCAATGTGATTAAAGAGGTGGTCTGTGGGGAAACTTCTGTACTTCTGTTATATCTTGTCCTCCTTAAAAAGAGAGATAGAGGGCTGGACAGATGGCTCAGTGATTAAGAGAACTGACTGCTCTTCCAGAGGATCAGGGTTCAATTCCCAGTACCCACATGCTGGTTCACAATTATTTGTAATTCCAATTCCAGGGTATTTGGCACCCTTGTCTGATCTTAGTGGGTACTGCACACTTGCGCAGGCAAACACACATACAACTTAAAAATAGTAATAATAATAAAAAACATTAGAGATGCTTTCAATGAGATACCCTCTTCTCTTCTTTCTCCTCCACTCTGTTTTGAGGACAGTGGCTTGAGTGAAGAGGCCTGTGTCTACTCAGAAGACAGCAGGGCAGAAAATGGAGAAGGACCTGGCTCCAGATGACACTGTTAAATGGCAGTAACTTCTTGTTACTGAAAGTTAAGAGGCTTGGAACTTAGTGCTGATACCATCCTAGGGGATAAATGTACCAGAAAGCTAAACTTTCAGGATATTGAGCCACCATCTTTATTTTCTAGTAAGAGAGACTCGGGGAGGCGTGCAAGGATGGGGGTGTGTGTCACAAGCATTTTATCTGTACTGACTATGGGAAAGTGGCAATGGAGCCAAGTTCTTTTCACCCCCAGAACCCCACCAGAGCATTAAAGGGAAAGGTTAGATTGGAACCTAAAAGTTCAAGTCTTAAGGTTTTTAAAAATGGAGGCAGGGGATTCATAGTTATATGTGATAAATGGAGCTGAACTCTCCATTGGTATGGTGAGTGTGTGTGCATGTGTGTGTTTGCATGTGTATGTGTGTGCATGTGTATTGTGTGTGTTCGCATGTATTCTAGTAGTGTTCCTAAAGCTTTCGTACTTGGCTCAGCCTGCTGCAGGCCTCATCAATTTTCAAGACAATTTAGAAAACAGAGCATTAACAACAGCGCTGGGCATGCTTGAAATATGCCTCTTATTTCCAGGGTCCTGGCCATGAACAATGCCATGAAGATGACGCCAGTGATTAGGTCTTGAGGCACAGTAATTTCATTATGAAGTTTCCTTCTTTCCTTTGCCCCCAAGGGGAGAGGATTATTGCAATTATGTCACCATCCATCAGGCTGTCAGAAAAGCCAAACTCCCTTTTCCCAAACAGAGCTAGAGAAGAACAGAGTGATGACAACGAATGGCAGGCTGTCAGTCGATTCTAATTTTCATACTCTCCATATTTTCTGAATAGGAAATACTTCATTTTCTCCTCCTTAGGTAATTGATTAGTCATAGAACTCAACCAATCAGAGGCAGGTGCTAAGAGTCAAGAGTATGTCCGTCCCATCAACTCACCCAGGAAAATCCTGTTTAGATTGGAGGTTCAGTAGCCTGTGATGGGAAGGAAAATAGAGGACATGAGGCTGGCCCTGCTGCCCAGGTTAGTGATTCCAGGCTTCTGATTGCCTAGGTGTGTCCACTTACATATGGTCAACTCAAAACTCTTGGATCCCCCAAACTCTCATTGAGATATGGAACCAATTCTTGGTTGCCTGACCAATCACGTTTTGGGAAACATTTGTTGAACTCTCTGAGGACTGACACATTTTTAAATTGGGAGAAAATGGGCCATAGGTCCTCCATTACCGTTAGACAATTTTATGTGCACTTGACTGGCATGGCTTACTGTCCACAGACACTGGAGATGAAAATGCAAGCAGAAGAATCTAGCATAGCTACTTAGAGCTAATGGTCTAGTAGGATCTAGAGCAAGTTGGGTGTTGGCACTGCAGGGAGGTACTTGGTGTAAAAAGCATGGGTGGCATGAACACCCATCACAACACATGTGATGGGTCAGAGAGGGCTGAGGAAAGATGGCGTCAACTCATTCACTGTCCAGAGGATGAGTAGAGGGTGGAGCAGCAGCAGCTGAGGAGAGGACAGGGTCAGAGGAGGGAGAGATGTGCTGGGAAGAGGCAAGAAGAGAGGTAGGGTCTGTGGTAAGAACCCTGTTATAGGGTATGTTTTATATTACATTATGGGGAGCAGTGAAAAGTTTCAACTAGAGCATACAGGGAGGATGAGACAGAGGAAAGACCTAAGGTCACCAGTGGTATGAACTAGTTAGTCTGAGGGGTGTATGTATGCGCATGATCAAGGGTTCTGAACTAGTTAGTGTGAGGGTGGTGTGTGTGTGTGTGTGTGTGTGTGTGTGTGTGTGTGTGTGTGAGTGTAGATATGCCACAGGCAGGGTCTACAATGAACATTTAGTGATATTATTTACAGAGATGCGTAATGCAAGATAAAGCAAATAGAATGGAGTCTGGAAGGAAAGATAATGACTTGTCTTTGGAAGACAATGGTCTGGACACCCATGTAGGGAGAACTAGGCAGTGGGGCACAAATGTCTGAAATTTAGAGGTAAATGTTCACTCCTGAGGCTTTCTCTTTGTGCTGTGTGTGCTGAGCCTCTGCTGTTCTCTATTCTGCCTCATAATCTCAGATTAAAGGCCTTTGCTTTGCTCCATTCTGGAGTCTACACCTTGGATAGCTGGCTGTTATGGGGCTTGAGTATGTAGGGGGATGGGTGCACTGATTCCAGAATTAGGAAGCCATAGGCATAGACAGAAAAGGTCTTCATCTTAAAAATTCTGCTGGTGAATGCACTCTCAGCTGTCATGGCTTCATGACCTTTTACTGTATTTTCCTACCCATCAGCCTCTGCCTGTCTGGCCTGGGGTGCTAAGTTTTCTTGCTTGGATGCTTCATGATGAGATTCTCTCAATGTTTTTGATTTTTATTAGTTTCTCTTCTCTGGAGTTGATTATTATTCTGGTTTCATCGTTCACTGAATGTCAGGGCTATCTCGACTTGGGAGGCATTTCTCTCTCTGATTGAGTTTGACGTATCTTTTCAGCAGAGATTCAGTCAGCCACAAAGGCACATTCCAGAACCTGAGCCTCTCAGATAAGTCATTTGGGCTCTGCAGATCAGAAATCATGGCCATAGATAAATAAATATTTTGGTAAATTCTGTAAGAAAAAAGTCTTTCTCATGGGTCACTTACTACCTTAAATTAGGTTTTTTTTTTTTTTTTTTTATGTGCCAATGGCCTAGGCTCAGTTGGGAAGGACTCAGCTATTTGTCTTTAAAAGTTTTTATTAAATAAAATTCTTGGACAGTTTCATGCATGCAATTTCTTTTTTAAGTTGTTTTCATCTCCATCACCCCCATTCTCTCTCTCCTGTTGACACCCCTCTTCTTAGTAAGTCTCTATTACCCTACTCTCTCTCTCCTGCTGACACCCTGCTAGATTCTTAATATAATAATCACCCAACAAATTAATATGATAAAGGTCAAAACTGCAACTGAGAAGTGAGAAAAGGATTGTGAGCCATGCAAGAAAAGAAAAGAAAAGGGAAACACAATTGGACCTTCAGTCTGGAAAGATACTAGAGCTCATTCATAAAAACTTGAAACACCACTGATGAATAAATGGGCTGAATGTGGAGTAGCAGATTCTAACCTGGGGAGGGGGCCTTGAGAGTCTTGTATGCTCCATGGATTTCCTGAGTCTGTGAAGTTTCTGGTGAGTTTCGTGAGCCTGATAGCTTCCCTGCTCCCTCAGGAGGGGATGTTTCAGTCCCAGAGAACAGCTGCGCATCATACCAGGTTCCCAGATTTATTCGTAACTAAACCGTATGTATTCACCGTAACTGTAGCACTCAGATGCTCAATAAAACATGGAAGGAAAAAAGGAAAGAGGAAGTGTCTGGCATGCAGTAGGCTCTTGATTCCTGTCTGTGAGCTGGGGAATGGAGAAAGTGCCTGGCACACAGTAGGCTCTTGATTCATACCCATGAGCTGATGTGATGATTGCTGTGTGGAGAAAGCAGGCTCTCCTGTTCCCTCCTCCACGCACAGGCACACTCGGGAAGACTATGGGGCCAAGATCAGGAATCTTTTCTGAATACAGTCAGTATCTACCAAATAGACTTCTGTTGCTTCAAAGCGTAGCTAACAACAATCTCGCCATTGTCTGTGAGACGACTTGTGGGATTACAGCGGAAAGGCTCAGGGACTCAGAAGCCTTGTAGACTGGGGCCAAGCAGAATACAGGACACACTTGAAATAGACAATGCTTCTTTGTGGCTCATTAAACTCCTCTCTGTTCCTCTTGGTTAGACATGTGCCTGACGTGCCCTGCAGAGCCACAACATCCAGAAGTGGCGGAGTCAGGCAGAAATAAAAACAATTCACTTCAACCCCTAAATGACGTGCCCCCTAATTCAAAATAAATCTCTGATGCTTCTGGAGAAAGGCTGGACTTGTCCTAGTAAAATCAGACACAGCCTTCATTATTTTTAGTCTTGTTAAAAGAAGTTGCCATAGCAACGACACCATCATCTAGGACAAATGTTATCTCTTTGAGTCAATAACACTAAGAGCTGTCCCACAAATACCCAGTGTTGTCAAAAGAAGAAATGACTTTCCAATAAAACTAATTTCTAAAAGTCGTCACTATTCATCTTCATTTGTGAGCCCAGAAGTTTCCTTTCTCACAAATAAGAGATAGGAGAAGCAAAATACAACTTTGTAAGGGCCAAGGCTGACCTGGGTTATATCTGTTTGTAAGAAAGTGATTGATTCTATTAGTCCCTTAAAACACCTAATTTCATTTGTGGCCTTTAAATCGGCCGCAGGAGGCATGGCCGTAATTAATTTGACCCTTGGGCAGAGTGTGTGTATTCTGACAGGACAGCGGGGAAGCCACACTGGAGTGTGGATGCTTCTGACCTCTTAGGATGTCTTTTTAAGTGACAGAGGAGGCAGCTTGGTTCCTGTGGAGCAGGATGGACACTCAGAACATGCTGTCTGGTCTAGCCAGCTTGACTATTATTCACATAGACTTCCAATAAGCTGACTTTTCTAGCTGTGATAAACTGGACCTTAAGAGTTAAATGGATCCTTCAACCTTACCTTCTTCTCGGGCTGAAAAAGCATATAATTATGGTGTCAGATCAAAGTACCATGGGTGGATTGAGAGAAGGGAGTTGAGCCCCCTCACCCCAAGATTTGGGTTCTGATTGCTGCCAAGACCTCACAGTCCCCCCCCCAAATAATTGCTTCTTCTAGTCTTAGACTCCTTTGCACCCAAACCTGTGATATCCAATAGCCTTGAAATCAGGATATGTCTAATATTTCTTGGCATGGAAATTTTTAATTTCTTGGTGGTACATGATCTATTTCCCCAGAAGGAAAGGGAAGTGACATTTGCTGCCTACACACCAAAAAGCAAGCACAGTGAAAAGCAATGTACTGTAGAGGCATAATTTGATAGAATCTTTTTTAAAAATTTATTTATTCTATTTTTATGTGTAGGAATGTTTATCTATCTGTATGCATACACTATGTGTTTGCCTGATGCCAGAAATAAGAAGATGGTGTTGGATACACAGATGGGTGAGTTTACAAAGGAAGAGGGTATTATAATTTGCAGTTCTGGAAATACAAAATTAAGGGGCTGCATCTGGTGATGGCCTTTTCAGTGACAGGATTCTTGATGACAGAGCATCCCAGTGCCGGAGGCAGGTGGTTCACAGGCAGGTGTATGCCTTCTGGGTTTTCCCTCTTCCTATGAAATTGGTAGGATTTAAGCTTGGGGTTTTCATGCTGGGGACATTATTTAACACTTCCCTAGGCCCCTTCTTCTTCCTTCCTTGTTCTTTCTGTCCTCACTTCTCCTCCTCCTCCTTCATACCATTTATAAAGCAAGAAAGTCATTATAATCTAAATCCATCATCTCATAGATGACATCACAGAGGTCCCATGAGGGGTTGGGGACATCTAAAACATATTTATTTATTATCTTATGTGTATGGGTGTTTTGCCTGCATATAGGTTTGTGTAGCATGTCTATACCTGGTGCCCAGGGAGGCAAGAAGAGAACACCGGATCATCTGGACCTGGGGTTACGGGTGGTTGTGAGCCACCATGTGGGTGCTGGAATCCAAATCTAGGTCTGCTGCGAGAGTAGTAAGTGCTCTTAACTACTGAGCCAAGTCTCCAAGCCACTTGCTTGTTTGCTTTTTCAACATGGCATATCTGGTTCCTTCTATGAACTAAGCAATATAATGAATTTAGCGAACAAGCCAGATGAGGCTCTTGTTGTAAGTAAATAACAAATAAACAGGCGAACATACAAAGAAGGCAGTTGTGTTGGCGGTAGGTGCCTGTCTTGAGTATATGGTTGCCTCAGGAACAAACTGAACAGAGGGCTCTTCCCCCAGACTTCCTCTTTATGGTTTGAAGGTGTTGGCTTAAAGAACATGTTGTTTCAGCCACTCTCAGGCATTTTCTTCCAAACCACGAGGAGCACATGGAATTCTGGGGTCTTGAAAGAGATGGATCTGAAGCTACCCATATCTGGTTTTAGAGACAGAAAGCCAACAAAGAGATGAAGTCAGAAGAGTCCATCATGCCAAAGGTTAAAGTCTGCTTGAGGAGACAGCCATGCAGTTCCCAGTGTCCTTTGATTTGCATTTCCCTGATTACCAAGGAGGTGAGGCATCTCCACACGCACTCCCGACTCTTTGGGTTTCCTGAGGTGCTTGCTCCTGACCTTCAAGTTTTTCTTTTCTGTGACTTCCTCTTCATTTTGCACAGGAAGAGCCAGGCATGGATCTGCACCCCACAGCACAACGCAGCAGGCATTGGTGCAAAGCCTGGAGAGACCCAGGGGTACTCTGGGAGAAGCCAAGATGCTGTGGCACATTAGAGACCCACTGAGAATACCATGCTACAAAATGTCATCAAGACTCTGCTCAAAAACAGGGCGACACATGTGAAAGTGTGCTGAGAACTCTAGTGTGCCAGGTGATCACCCCCACTTCTTTTTAAAAAATTAATTAAAAAATTTAGAGCATTTCATACACGATTACTGAATTTACAACATTTCACCCCTCCCTTTGCCCCTTCAAGTCCTCTCATGTTTCCCTTCCTCAAATTTATGGTCTTTTCCTCTTTAATTATTTATTGTTACACACACACACACACACACACACACACACACACACACACAAAAACACACACACACACACACACACACACACACACACACACACACGTACATAACCTATGAGTCCATTTAATGTTACTCTGATGCACATGCTTAGGACTGCTGATTTTTTTATTTCTCTGAAGCTTCCATCATACCCTCTGATGCTATGAGATATGCTATAGCTTCTTTATGCATTCTTCATTTGACCAGCATGTGGGCTGCTCTCACACTTTGACTGTTGTAAACGGTGCCATACTAAGCAGGGCTCTGTGTTGTATGATGACTTTGAGTCTCAAGAGTGGTATGGTTGGATCACATGATAGCTCTGTCCTTTAAGGAATCTTTGTACTGATCTCCATAGTGGCTGAACTAATTTATATTCTCAACACTTTTTTTTTCTCCACTTGTTCATTAACATTGTTTTTTGTTCTCCTGGTGACTGCCATGCTGACTGTGTAAAAGAATTTCAGCATAGTTTGATTTGAATTGCCCAGTGGCTAAAGATACTGAGGATTGTTTTCATGTAGTTATTGGCCATTTGTACTTCTGTGAAGTATCTATTCAGATCATTGACCCATTTATTAATTAGATAATGTGTTCTTTTATTATTATTATTATTATTATTATTATTATTATTATTATTATTATTTTAGTTCTTTATATATTCTGGATGCTAGTTCTCTGTCAGGTAGACGCTGGCTAAGATTTTTCTTCCATTCTGTAGGCTGTCCATTCATTCTGCTAAGAATTTTCTTGGCTGTGAAAAAAGAAAGCTTTTGATTTTTTGCAGTTCCTGTTATTATTCTTAATTTTATTAATGGAGCTCTGCGAGTCCACTTAGAAAATCACCCATGCCAACATCTTGACACGTTTCTTCTTGTTTTTGTAGTATAAAATTTTCTGGCCTCACATTAACTCTTGAATCCATTTTGAATTGATTTTTTTTTTTTCTACAGGGTGAGAGATAGGGATCTAGTCTCAGTGTTCCACATGAGGGTATCAAACTTTGTCATCAGTGTTTGTTAGTGGGTTGTCTTTTCTCCACCTTATGTTTTTTGGCACCATGATTGACAACTGGCTGAAGAAAGGTGGGTTTATTTCTACATCCTCTATTCCATTGGTCCATGTATTTGCTTTTTTGCCTATAATAGGCTGATTAAAAAAAAAAACTATGATTCTCTATACCTTTGTCATATCTTCAGTATTTCTCATTTGCTCAGGACTGTTCTGGATGCTTCCAAAGCCCCCAGGTCAAACCACCATAGTTGGATTAAGTTTCTATCCTCTTATTAACCTTAACAAGGGGGATACAATTTCAACACATGAACCCTTGGGTGATGCACATTTAAAACTATCCAAATCATAGACCCCTCATCTCCTGTCTATCTCATAAAGAACATGAACATTGTAAGTTATCTATCCTTTAAAGAACATGAACATTGTAAGTCATTCTCCAAGGTGACAGTGAATCTATGTTAAGATGAAAATAGAGCTAAGTTAGGGAAGATGCTGGGGGCCTTTTCTTGAAGACATAACCAACATCTTTGTGTGCTGCCTCATAAGAGTGATTTCAGTGGTGGAACCTCAATGTAGATGAAAGGCAAGACAGTAGAGGCACAAATATTCCAAAAGACCCAGGGCTCAAAGTTGCCTTTGCAGTTACATACCCAACCTCTGACCCTGTCTGTGTGGAGACATGTGGCACAACAGAGTTCTAAAGGTGACAGCCAACAACCATCCCTCTTTTCTGGCCCCTCTCCTTGGACTGCTCGCAGTTACCTTAACACGACATCCCAGGCAGCCACTTCTGTTGGCCACACTTGTTTAGAGGGCCTAGAGAAACCTGCTTGCCACTCCCTGTCTTGATAAAGGGTGTAGAAGTAGGCAATTAAAACGTGACAGGGCTTCCATTTCTTTCAACGTACAAAGGGGAAAATGAGAACTCTTTACAGTATTGCTGATGAGCTGAGACAATGCAAGCAGTACTATCCAGCGGTTCTGGGTAATACATGGATGGATTCGCTGATCATAGTTTTGCGTTCTGGAAGAGCAAACCTTTAACAAAGACTGTATTTGTTTTTTTTTTGTTTTTGTTTTTTTTTTTTAAATCTTTCTGTGCAGAAAATGCTTTGATTTCTATGTTTTGTGTTGCCAGCCATCTAATATGTATCTTAAACGTCTCTGGGTATGTTGTGATCTGCTGTGAAATTTAAACTCCTGGGTCACAGATGTCTGCTTCATTTACATTTCAGAACATCCAGAAAAGGACCACGAACAAGTAGCTTTCCAATCCATTTGCACGCTACCATTGTAGAGTGGAATATGAACCATGTCCTCTGCTTATAAGAAGGACTGTGCTGCTGTAAGCTCAGAAATTCAAGATGTTTTCACTAAAAGCATCATTGACTATTCTTCTTTGCAGTACACACAGATAACTATTTGCTTATTTTAATTTTAAAATTATACATATTAGATCATTTTTTAAAATAAAAATCTGACCCCTGTTACAAAAAATAATCCCCAAAACATTTTGAAAAAAGAGAAATTCTTTAATTCCCATGTATTAACCTAATCATTTCCAGGATCTCTGTATTCTGCCTGCGTGATCATGTAAAGATCTTTAAGACTTTCAAATTGTCTTTCCTTCTGTCAGTAGTGATGCCATGTTGTTTCCAAGTGAGAATTATTGTCTTGCTGTTTTTCAACATTGTAAGTGCAAGGACAGGACTTGCCAGAAGTTGCTAGTGGCTTACTGTCTCAAAGGCAAGCCACGGTTACAAAGAAGGAAGCTTTGATCCATCTTGTCCCACTACACTTGTTCTCTCAGAACCAGGTGAACCACCTCTGTCTCCTCAGGATTATGTCACCCACCAGGGCAACTTTCTGTTTCATTCAGTGATGTCAAGAAACAAAACACCACCCTTGAAGTGAATCAGTTTTGGAAAATAGAGACTGGCTTTATATTCCATGGCTTTGATGTGCTTAGTTGTTCCTGTAAGAATCTGCCTCTCTTTTGCTGTGATTGACAAGACCTTTCCTATATATTTGAGTAATCAGGCAGCCTGATAACAGAGGAGAGAGACACTTACCCAGAGCAAACTTCTCCCACTCATTACAACTTTTGAAAGAAGAGTTGATTCCAGCAAGATCAGGTAAGTACCTCTCCGTCTCTTACTCCTTCCCCTCAGGGAAAGCCCACAGAGCCCACCAGCAAGGCCTGTGAGAGGAGCTTTGGAAATATAACTCATCCTGAGTGGCACTGACCTGGGGGGCATTCTAGAAATGTGATGTCCAGGTGTGTTCTGTTCAGTGGGCAAACCATGACGGGCCCGTTCTATGCTACTAAAGCACCTGGAAGGACCCAGAACCAGAGAGGACTGGTTTTCCATCATTTGCTTCTAAACTGAGTCCCACTAGGGCCTTTGCACAGCAGAAGCATAGAGCTTCTATGTGATATGTGATGAGTAGAACATTTTTATGAGTGACTACCTTGCCAGGTACCAGGTTTTTATATCGTCTGTGTGGTAGGTTGGGTTAGTAATAGAACACCAGGATATGCCATTAATGATAGTCACCTACCTCCCCCATTCATTTCCCATCCATGACATGACACATAAAAATGTGTGCAAAGCTTCTAACATGACACATACATACCCTATACCTGGATAAAAACAAAGTTATGTGTATTCGTGTATTATCTTAGATACTGCATTTCTTTCAGGGTTACTCTTGTTTTTCATTGGGATAAATTCCTTTTACGTACAAGTCAGCTCCAGGAGTTGGAGATCACCAAGGAAAAGCCCTGTGTTTTGAGGATAGGGTATCTTGAGAAACTTACTATTAACTGGACCTAGTTAGGGAGTTGCATTTGGATAAGTCCTTGGCTCATTTTTCCCCTGTACTGCTAAGAGCAAGGTCTCTTTGAGAGTGTGCTGCACCACTCTGAGCCACTGGGTATGTTCAACTTTGTTTCCTTCCTCTCCTTGGGAATAGCATGAAGCCGGTATACCTTGTCCTCGGTGCCATGGCCCTCCTTCTTCTGGGTGGCTATGACTCTGTCCTCAGCACCTCCAGTGGGAACCTGCACACTTTTGTGGGCTGTGCTGTGAGGGAGTTCACTTTCTTGGCCAAGAAGCCAGGCTGCAGAGGACTTCGCATTACCACTGATGCCTGTTGGGGCCGTTGTGAGACCTGGGAGGTAAGGAGCCCAACAGGCTTGGGTGACAGTGTCCTCAGGGCCAGCTCCTTGAGTTCAAGAATTCACTGTTTTGTGACAGAGGGGAAGCTGGCATGTCTTCCCTGTCCTCTGGGCTTTACAAACAAACCCAATCACACTTATTGGGCTCTTCCAGATGATCTGGAACCTGTGATGGTGCTCCTTTCCAAAGTGCTGGTGAAGTTGGCCCTGTCACTTCCACACTTCTGCTTGCTTAGGAGCCATCTCTAGGAGGTCACATGCTACTGCTTCCCATTGTAAAGGTCACAGGGAAGGAGGGAAGGGGGAGTGGCTGCAAAGTCAGAGTCAGTGCAGAGTTGGAAATAAATTATAGGTCCAAACCTGTGACCATAGCTCCTTCCTGTATTTTCTCAGCTGTGAATTACCAAAAAGAATCCAGAAGCTGTAGGCCTTATGCCAGGCTCTGCCACAGCCCTTTCCCCTCACTTCAGTGACAGATCCATTCAATCCATTTATACTCAGCTATGTCTGGCTTTTCACTGAGAATTGGCTTCAAGATGCCAGGTTTAGCAAAATCAAAGCCATTTCTCCAGCAAGCAAAACAAACAAAGATACCACCAACCCCCTTCTACCTCAAACCCCACAATCTGAAGGGAAGTCACATTTAAAAATAATTAGGGGACTTGGGTAATTTGAATTTCAGATCACTAACACGTCGTTATTATTTTTTTGGTGTAAATATTGCATGGGACAGATTTTCAAAATTAAAAAAGAATTTAAAATACGAAGTTAATTGAGTACCCAATTTTCCTAGAATCCAGAATACGGAGAGTTAAAGGGCACAGCATAGAGAGGAACTGAGCTCCTCTACCTGGTTCTTATAAGAAAAGGTCACTATTTCTGTAACATTGAGGCAAGGACTGCATCTTGAGCTGGCCTGCCTGTCATCTACAGGTGTATGTAAATATATACCTATGCATGTATGTACTTATGATGCATGTACACATGCATCATCATCTATCCTGTTTCTATGTATCTGTATGTGTATATACCTGTGTATGTATGCATATCTATATATGTGTATGGATGCATGCATTATCTGTCTAATTAGACTGTTATTATATTCATTATTACAACCTTATAATTGCACTAGTAAGAGCCATTGATTACATGTTTTGAATTCTGACCTTTAGCTAGGGCTTATACATTGTGTGCATCACCTCATCTAGCTCCACGACAGTCCTATCAGGTTGGTATTTTGCTTCATAGGCAGGAAAACAGGGCTTGGAAGAGTTAAGAGCTTTCCCTAGGTCTCCATCCCTGGTAAAGCAGGCATGCACAGCAGGGCTGACTGTAGGCTTTGGGTTCACACTGCTGATCTCTGTACTTTCTCTATAGCATTACCTGTGAATCCAAGGTTTAGAAAAGGTGAAGGAAGGACATGAGCAAACCCTCCAGTCCATCAGAACGGAGTACTCAGGAAAGCTTCCGGGCTCTGCTGTCTTGTTGATTCAGTAATAAGTAGTTATTGTGAACCTCCTGGGTACCAGGCTGCCTGGGTACTGGAGCACAGTGGCTGGCCTAACGGAGCCTGCTAGGTAGATGAGAATGATGCCACACAAAAGATACAAAAGATGGCATGTGGAATGGACAAACACAACTCAACAACCCTGAAACCAAAAACTAACAGGAAGGGGGGAGGGAGTTGAGGTAGGTTGAAGAATTGAAACATTTGATTGAACAAAGTCCTTAGTTTGTGAAGGGGAGAGGCTTTGTGTGTGTGTGTGTGTGTGTGTGTGTGTGTGTGTGTGTGTGTGTGTGTGTTCTCAGCAGAGGGACCAGCAGATGCAAAGATCCTTACTTCCAGCTGATCTGAAGGAGGATGGAGACCACTGTGACTGGAGAGCAGATGGGCAAGGTCAGGACTGTAGCCCACATCAGCAGTAAAATACTGAGAAGAATCCTAATGTCTGACGTTTTAAGCCTGAGCGAGATGGGAAATTACTGGGGCTTTGAACAGAGGTGGGCCATGAATGACTTATATTTTAAAAGGCTCACTTGTGTTGTAAACAGACTGTAGGGGAAAATGGTGGGAGAGGGGAGCCCAGTTATTCGTTGGTTAAATATTTACCAAGTGCTTCCTGTGTTTCATGGACTTTTGTGGAAGCTTGGGATACGGTAATGAGCATACTTCCTGCTTCCAGTTTATTCGTGGTGGGAGGAGGCAGAGCGTAAGTAAACAACAGGAAGCAGGTTGCCGCATTCTAATGGGTTTCCTCTTTTCTACCTGTGGGGACAGAAACCTATCCTGGAGCCTCCCTACATTGAAGCCCATCACCGAGTCTGTACCTACAACGAGACCAAACGGGTGACGGTCAAGCTGCCTAACTGTGCTCCTGGAGTCGACCCCTTCTATACCTACCCGATGGCTGTCCGGTGTGACTGTGGGGCGTGTTCCACTGCTACCACTGAGTGTGAGACCATCTGAAGCCAGCAGAGTCTTCAGAACACAGCTGGTGGCCCGAGCCTCACAGACCCGCTTACCCCGCTAATGTATCTGCTCTATCCTTTGCATTCAAGTGTGGTTCAACTTGGGCCAGCCTGTTACCTCCTGGCTCAGGCCTTCCTCTACCCTGTTTAGTTAAGAGGTCCAGGAGCAGCACACTCACGCTAAAATTATCAAACAATATCAACCCTTCCCCAGGATAATGTCTTTGGTTCATGTGTATGTAAGTTAGGTTTCCTTTGCTTGACTTTTGGAACATGATTTGTATATTACAGCCTTCCCTCAGTTTTGATTGACATGGTGGCATTTATTTGAAGGAACTGGACGTCATTAAATGACAGAAAGCCTTTCAATTCGCACATCCTGCCACTGAACTCCAACTGGATTTATGATGAAAGGGCAAAGCACGATCAAAACCAAGGCTTTCTTCCTTGCTCAAAAGGAAACCCAAGTTCGAGTGTTCTTAGAGAGAACATTCCAAAATTTTCTTTCAACTGAGCAATTACCTAGAGAAGAGGCAAAGATGGGCCGGACTGCTACAGGAAAGGTGGTTAGGAGTGGGTATTCCTCTCCCAAGCAAAAGTCCCTTTATTCCCTTAAGATCATTACTGAAGAGTGCACTTGCCGATGTAAAAAAAAAAAACAAGACAAAACTCACAAGATGCAATTAGAAATGATCATTTAGGTTTAAAAGCACCAGAGTTTAAATCCACGGCTTGAGTGTTCTCCCACAGCCACAGTGAAGTGACCAGTGACAAATGCCCCTGCCTACTTAGTATAGCTTAAATCTAAGCAGCAATTTATCAGCCTCAGAATCCCGAGTGTTTGTGGAGGCGAGATGACTGCTTGCTCAGAGAAGAAGAGGCCGCGAACGTTTGGCTCGTGCTTTTTCTAAAAATCTCACAGCAGCCAATTCTGGGACCTTCGCTTTAAACTCGAATTTTATGCAAATGTTTTTAGTTTTGGCACTTGGTGGTTTGAGCTAACTTTGTTCTTTTTTAGAATGTGTCAGGAGCATCTACATCTGACATCTGTCATCTGACATCATGCAAACTTTTAGAAAAGTCTTCTTAGCTTTTATTTTGCTTGGTATAGCAATAAAGGTACTTGGAACTTTGAGGTTCTTTTGATTGAAGCATTCATTTGGGGTTTCGTGTTTAGGAAGGGACATAGATGTCTTGTGGTGGCATGAGTCGTTGGGGTCCTGTTATCTGTAGCCCCTGTTATGTCCAAGCTGGGAGCCCTGAGTGCACCCTTGAAGGAGGAATTACTGAATCCATGAAAACCTACAGAGCAAAGGTTGAGACTGGTGATCAAGTTTTGCGATGCTGGGGACAAAGGATCTGAGCAAAAGCCACCCCTAGCTATTTGTCAAACTGAGGCATAGGAGGGGTGGGGGTATCTCAACCTACTTGCTTTCCATACCTTTGAATCAAATGGGAATCTTATTGGAGGGCAGAGACTGAGACACCCATTGATTTGGTCCTCCACAAGTTCTGGTTTTCTAGAAGGCAGGATGAAGGAGGGTAAGGAATGGATCTAAGGGTAATGGGAAAGGTCACATGACTTCTGTCTTAGGTTTTTTTTTTTTTTGTGAAGAGACACCATGACCATGGCAACTCTTTTATATATTTATCTTATTTTACATATTGATCCCAGTTCCCTCTCCCTCCCTCCCTTTCTCCCACCCTCCCATGCACTCCCAACCACCCTCCTATCCCATCCCCCTCCCCACTCCACAGGTAGGAGGATGCCTTCCAGGAGGGATCATCAAAATCTGTCAAGTCATTTGGAGTAGACCATGGCAAGTCTTATAAAGAAAACACTTAATTGTTTCAGAGGTTCAGTCCATTATCATCATGGCAGGGAGCATGGTGGTGTGCAGGCAGACATGGTGCTGGCTACATCTTGGCTTGCAGGCAACAGGAAGTCGGCTGAGACACTGGGTAATATCCTGAGCAGAGGAAACCTCAAAGCCCACCCCCACAGTGACACACGTCTTCCAACAAGGCCATACCCAATACAGAAAAGCCACACCTCTTAATAGTGCCACTCCCTACAGATCATGGGGGGCCAATTACTTTCAAACTATAATTATGTTTGGGGATTTTCAACTAAAATGTTCAACAGGCCATAATGGTGATTGTCAGGGCTATAGTATCATGATGGCTCACATTTCCCTGATGGGAACTTGTAGTGAGATATCCTGCACCTGCTGCACTGACCACGCCCATTGGTGCTTGGGAACAGGTGCAGGCGTGACTAAGAGGGACTAGGTCTGGGGTCCCAGACCCCAGCTCTCTCTCTCTCTCTCTCTCTCTCTCTCTCTCTCTCTCTCTCTCTCTCTCTCTCCCTCCCTCCCTCCCTCCCTCCCTCCCTCCCTCCCTCCCTCCCTCCCTCCCTCCTTCTCTCTCTCGCTTTCTGGTCAGAGACAGAGAGCATCTGGAGGCATCCTTGGGATGGGAACCTGTGGTGGTCATCTGTTTCTGGTGTAAGTGATTTCTCCCCAAATAAACATCCATCAGCCTATCATTTCCCAGATTCTTATTTATCCCCGCGATAGGAACTGCTATGGGATGCACACAGAAATGTTTGTGACCACTAATACCATATCTGTAATGTTTGAGAGACAATGGTACTTACAAGGACCTGAATTAGTTGATTATTAAGTATAATCAAAGGCCTTCAGGCATGGTGTGGCAGTTGGAGAGGCAGAGATGAAAATCAGGTCCATGATCTAACCCGGAGAGCAGTCCATTCATTTCCAACACTGACTCTGCTACTACCACAGTTCTTCTATTCCTACTCGTGGTCCTGATAGGAAGGGAAGAGACACAGTGACAGCAAGCAGGTGGATGCACTTGATGGCCTGCAGAGGACCCCACTGGCCCCTCCTTGCCAGAGGAGAGCAGACTCCCCTAGCTGGAAGGGCACAGGGAGGACCTAAAGTGGCATTGTCTTATTGTGGCTGTCTTTTCAATTAATGTTCACCACAATTCTAGTTTAACACTCCTGCCTCTGCCTCCTAAGTGTTGGGGTTAGGCATGTGCCATCACACCCATTGTGTGTGTGTGTGTGTGTGTGTGTGTGTGTGTGTGTGTGTGTGTGTGGTGTTAGAGGGCCTTGTGCCAACTATGCAAGTACTTTGCCAAATGAGCTGCAACCCAGTTCCTACAAACCCATACATTCCAGACGATAATTACAGGAAAGACTTGTTTTCTGGTGGGGAGGAATGCAGGTTTCTACTTAGGGAGCTACTGGATAATGCAAACCAGAGGAATGGGTAGAAGGTTCTCGGCAGTGGGTGTGGAGTGGGAAGAGGATGATGAGAATACAGACACAGGGAGGAGTGTTCAGGATGTGTAAATGTACGAACAATAAGCGTTTGTCCTGGTGTGCTGTTGGGAAGGCCTCTGCAAGCTTGGGGGTGGGGGAGATTGTGGCCTCTATCAAGGAAGAGGAGAGACTTTAACTACACTGCCAGAGTACCAAGGATCCAAAGATAAGCATAGGATGGGGTTATTTCTTCCACAGGACCAGAGGACCCACCAGCTGTCTGTGTTCACCTGAGAGCTTCAGAAGATACCTTCTTTATCCAAGAAACAAGGGCTGCCTCAGTGAAGGGCATACCTACCACAGAGGAGTTCCATCCTGACTGTCCTCTGCAGGCCAGGGGATGCTGCCATGGAACTGGGCTTCAAGGTGTCAGCAGAGGGGACAGGGCTTTGCAGAGACCAGATAGTGACATATAGTTATAAGAGGCAAGGGGGACATTACTTCCATGGCAGACAGCAGAGTTACAATGGTGATTAGAGGCCTATGACCTGCAGGGTGTGTGCCATTGCCTAATAGGCAGTGAAGTTGCTGGTCCACAGGATTAAAAATTGCAATAAATATATATCATGGTCAGGAAATTTACTAAGGGAAAAGGGGAAAATATCCGTCAGGATTTATAACAGTGAAGAACCCAAATCTTTTTAACTTTTCCTCTTTCCCCTCTCTCCATTGTACAGCCTTCTTTTCTATAAATATTTATTAGCTCTAATTTTGTGCAGAGCACTATTTTGGAAATAAAATGCAAATATTGTTATCATTTAGAGAACTCCCACATTTATGAATTCTCCTTTATGTACAGGGAGGCCAGAGGTCAGCCTCTGACATCATTTCTCAGGAGCTATCTACCTTGCTTTGTGAGAGGTCTCCCTCTGAACCTGCAGCTCACCCGTTAGGCTAGGCTGGCTGGCCAGTGGGATCCAGGGATTCTCTTGTTTCTTGTCTTTCCAGAGCTGGGAATACAGACATGTGCTACCAAGCCCAATTTGTTTGCTGGTGTTTGTGGGTTCTGGGGGTTGAACTCAGGTCTTCATGCTGGCATGGCAAAACGCCTGACTGAATTATTTCCCTGGGCTTACTTCTTTAGTCTGTGTCAATCACACTACTAGGTATTGTTAGTATCATTTTACCATTCTGTCTTATGGATGATAAAGCCGAAAAGCCAACACAGGCCCACTCACTTGTCCATGCTAACGCAGCTAATAAGCTACACATGCCTGGGGTGGTGGTTTGAATGGGTATGGCCCCAGTAGTTTCACATGTTTGAACGTTGTGACCATAGGGAGCGGCACTATTAGGAGGTGTGGCCTTATTGGAGTAGGTGTGGCCTTGTTGGAGGAAGTGTGTCATTGTGGGGGCCGGCTTTGAGGTCTCCGATGCTCAAAGTATGCTCGGTGTGATGCATAGTCTCCTTCGCTGCCTGCGGATCAAAATGTAGGACTCTCAGCTCCTTCTCCGGCACCATGTCTGCCTGCGTGCTGCCATGCTGCTCACCATGATGATAAAGGACTAAACCTCTGAAACTGTAAGCCAGCCCCAATTAAATGTTTTCTTTTATAGAAGTTGCCGTGGTCATGATGTCTCTTTATAGCAATGGAAACATTAACTAAGACACCTGGCTTCTCTGACTCAGATCAACTGTGTTCTGCTGAGGCATGATGCTTTTTGAGAAAGTTTCTTCCCAGTCATTCCTGGTTGGTGCAGTCCAAGTTGATGGGTGTCAGACTGCTCATTAGCATTTTCTTTTTTTTTCCTGGAGGCTGGGTCACCCTGTGGAGATTGGCGTGTTCACCCGGTTTCCTTCCTGTGTCGCCTTAGGAAAGGGATGGTTTCTGTAGCACAGATCATATCTGATAAGAAGAGTGTCTGAGGGATGAAAGAAGCCATGCCACAGCAGATTAAAAGAAACTAGAGGTGAGGGTTATGGCTTTGCATTGGTTTCCTAGGTGATGTGAAAATGGATGCTGGGGATGGTGGTCCAGGGCCTCCCAAAACAGCTCTCCATAAATGGTTGCTCAGCAATTCCTTATTCAGAAATACATTTATTTTGTAGTTAGTGAAAGGTAAGGAGTAGGGGGAGTTCTTTTCTATAGAGCATTTTGATTGGGAATGTAAATTGTCTCCTGTCCCTTCCCGGATCACTCTCTGTGAGATAGACCCTCAAGGTGCCCAGGATGGCCTTCCTGTGTAGTGCACGATGACCTCAAACTCCTGGTCCTCCTGTCTCTACTTCCTGAGCACCATGCTGGGTTCATATGAAGATATAAACCTTCACAGACCATTTCATTTCTGGCTTCATTACACTTACTGGTTGAAGTGGTAATTCATGTTTCCTGTCTTCCACAAGACATTAGGAAAGTACTAAGTTCTTCTGTGATGTCCCAATCAGTTCATCAGATTATGTTTTAAACCAATAAAATCATTTTATAGACAATGAACTATGTATCCAGTTGAAAATTAATGCACATTGGTAAAAATAAATTGTATTTCATAAAGTTTTCCATGAGGCCTGCTTATCTTACTTATTCAAAATATATTTATTTCAAAATTACATGCCTGTACTGCAAGCAATGGTGGCATATACCTATTATCTCAGTACTCAGCAGACAGAGGGATCAGGGTCAAGAGTTTAAAGCTGGCCTGGGCTATGTGGTGAGACCCTATTTTAAAAAAATGAAGATTAGACAGAGATACAGAGTATCATTCTCCAATCTTTCTTGGTTTTCTACTTCATAATTTTAAGTAAACTACTAAAAATAACTTTTAAATCTATTAACAAATTCTCCAACTTTAAAAAAAAATCACATTACTCCCTCTCTCTCTCTCTCTCTCTCTCTCTCTCTCTCTCTCTCTCTCTCTCTCTCTGTATGTGTGTGTATGTGTACCAGCGCTGTGGAGTGTGTATGGTCAGAGGACAACCCAAGGGTGTCAGTCCCCTCCTTCTACCTTGTGGGTCCTAGGGATTGAATTCAGGCTAGCAGGTTATATGGCAAGCATCCCTACCTGCTGAACCACCTCCCTGACCCTGCTGAGATTTTGATGGGTGATGTCCTTTTGTATATATGTTTCTCTTATTGGTTGATGAAAAACACTGATTGGCTAGCCAGGAAGATAGGCAGGAGTAGGAGAAGAGGAGAATTTTGGGGAAGGTAGGCAGAGGGAGACCATGAGAGAGAGTTGCCATGCTGCCAAAAGAGTAACCCATGCAAGGGCATTAATTGGGTAAACCACAGCCTCGAGGCAATACATAGATGAATAGAAATGGGTTAATAATTAAGCCAAACAGCTTTGCAATTAATATAGCATCTCTGTGTGTTTATTTGGGGCTCAAGGGCCACAGGACCAGACTGGGACAGAATCACCAGCAACAAGATTTTCTCCTAATGGAACATCTATTGGAGCACAAGCCTGCTCCTTAGTTACATGATAGTTCTTCAGGCATTTCTGCTACATCCATCTCCCTTTGGTTTTACAGATGGAATAAACTGGAATGGTGTGTTGGGCAGTCAGAAGGGATCCATGTCTGGTTGCCGTGATCCTGAAGTGTCCACAGGGGGTGTGAAAGCTTTTTGGGCAGGTGACATCTAATAGAGTTAGGGAAGGAATGAGAGAACGAGGGTGGAGGTGCACAGCTCTGTAATTGGCAATGCAAGGCAGACACGTCTCCATCAGGAAGGATTTCGCGGGGTTAGTGTAGCCATATTTCCAAGCCTTTTCATGAGAGGTGAAGCAAGCCTCCTTGGAACTTGTTGGCTTTGTACTTGACCCTAAGTTCCTTCAGCATGGAGGAGAACTGGGCATGAAGTCTCACCTCACACCAAGAAGATACTAGCAATGGATAGCTGTTGAGAGAGGGACAATTGGTTTTCTTCCAAGGCGTGACACTGAGTTTGTCAAGCACACTCCAGGACAGGCCTTAGACTCATGCTCAGGAGTAGCTGGTCAACACTAACAACACTAATGTAATTTTCTTTTCCTTTTAGAAAGAGAACATGGAGTTGGATTGGAAGTAAGGTGGGATCAAATATACTGCATAGAATTATCAAAGAATAAATAAAATCATTATTTAAAAAAGAAAAGCATGTAAGACCTTCCCCAGAAATCCCTAAACCACTCAGATAAATGACAGACAATCCCTGGGAGACAACGAAACCATCTTGATTTAGCAGGAATATTGATATTGCAGAGATGAATGTGAAGATTGCCTTTCAGTGATGTTGAAGGTAGGGTCACAACCAGGGAAGAAAAAGTCATAAATGCAAATTATAACCATTTGAGAGAGCCTCATCTCTGGAAACAAATTATGCATGCAGAATAAAGTATATTGGCAACCTGGCAATATACCTTTAATCCCAGCATTTGGGAGGCAGAACAGCCTAATCTACAAAAATTCCAGGACAGCCAGGGCTGTAACACAGTCAAAACAAACAAACAAACAAACAAACAAATAAACAAACCCAAAAAATATATCGGCATGCTCCAAAGTAATTATCTTTAGGAAATCCACTCGTAGGAGCAAACACCTGATCAGTGTTTGGTCCTGTTTGTAGACCTGTTCTTCCCACCGAAAGTGTGAGCTCTTTAGCTTTGCTGTCCACTGAGTGGAGAGATGAGCCATCAAGTTAGGTGACCCAAGCTTCCAGGCTGTTCCATTTCCATTTGGGATATGCTTATCACAATTAAAATATGTGGTGCTGGTTTAGGGGATGGGCCCTTGGAACATCTGGCATTTAGAAACACTTTGGAAATGTTTCAGGAAGATTTTTGCTCAGCTTTTGGGGCCTGCTTCAGCAAGCTCACGAAACTATCATGAAACTTCTCCCCAGGGACAAATTAACTGCTCTAAATGAGAGGCCAAGTCCAATAGAAGTGGCCTGCAAACTTCAATGCTACAAGACTGGAGCCAATTCCAGAGCAGAGCCAAAAGGACTAATGTTCCGTGAATGTGCTCAGTTTTGAGGGTGTAAGCTTCGAACATGGGGAGAAGTAAGTAGGCTTAGACCAGGGAGCTTTGGCATTTGGTTATTTCCAAAGAACCATTTCTATCTAAATGAAGACAGGCTTGCAGAAATGCTGAACTGGGATTTTATTTTACTGTCTCAGAAAAGAGATGAGGACTCACTAAACAAGGGATCATGGAGATGGCGTGCCTACTGTGCAGGCATAAGGACACAATCTCTAGCACCCATGTAAAAAGCCAGGAAACTGTGCCCCTGTAATCCCAGTGCTAGGGCCATACCCAGTCTGTTAGATTGGCCTATAAGCATCTATGTGGGGCATTCGTTTGATCAATGATTGATGTGGGAGGATCTAGCTCATTGTGGGTGGTGCCACCTCTGGGCAGGAAGTTCTGAGGGTGTATAAGAAAGCAGGTTGAGCAAACCGTGGCGAGCAAGCTGTAAGCAGCACCCTCCATGACCTCTGCTCCAGGTTTCTGCTTGCTGTGCCCCTGCCCTGGCTTCCCTTGGTGACAGGCTGAAACCTGTAAGTCATGTAAATCCTTCTCTCTCCCCAACTGCTTTTGGTCAGTGTTTTATCAAAGCAACAGAGAAGCAAAGTAGGGCACTTATAAATACCAGAATGACTTCCTGAACAGAATATTTTAGATTTCGCACATCTTTCAAGCCAGATGCTGCTTTTCTGCTTGCTTCCAAATATGCTGTTCTTTTACTGCAGCTGGGTGGCATATGATGAAAAGGAAAGATGTTGACAACACTCTTTCAACTGGTAAATGAACGATTTAAATATTGACCTAAGGAATACCTTCACGACCATCTTCACTATGGCTTCTTCATCATTCAGCTCTATGCTTGGATATAAAGACTAATAATGAGCCTGCATGCCTCACAGACTATATGTCCTCATTTTTAATGTACACCTGAATCACTTAGGGTCTTGTTAAAATGCAAGTTCTGGTTCAGTTGGACTCTGCTGGGCCCCAAGATGCTACAGTCCTGACTAGCTACCAATTGATGCTGATGCTGCCAATCCTTGGATCACATTTTGAGTAGTAAAGAGCTGGACAGGTTCCCACTGTAGAAAGACACCTTCAGAAGGCAATTTGCATGAGTAGCTGATGGAAATCCCTGAGGACTCCACAAATAAGAGCATAAAAGGAAAAAAAAAAGATTATTTAATGACATGTCAAAAATGTGATACAGATAAACAGTGAGGTTAGAGTACATGAAATAATATTCCATTTATTATTAAACAGGTACAGAGAATAGCCATTACATAGGAGAGTATGGAACAGCAGCTTGTGAGCCAGTTGGGTAGAAGTGTCTTTACTGTATACATCTTATATGGGAGGAGAAGCTGTTGCAGTTGGGTAAAGTCCCTATATATATTATACATGCCTGCTGCTTACTCAGAACAAAGGCAATTCTACTGAGTGATGAGAGTGCGGAATTCATTAACATTCTGGCCTGGGACTCCTTGAGGAGAAAATAATCTGATTCCTTAATGAATGTATCAAAGATGATAGGGAAAGGTGATTTTAGATGCATATCTATTAACTTCTGAGGATGCATTTATTGCTCTACTTATAAAGTGTTTCTGTTTTCCCTCCAAAGGTCTAACAAACTCCAAACACTGCCTTGTGGGGCCAGATCTGCAGTTCAGTTTTCCTTTCTTTTCAGTGCAGCAGACACCACATTGTCTGTGACACTGATTGGGTTCCGATCAGCAAAGATACCTTACATGTTGAAACTTCGGGGTTCATTTCTAAAGACGGCACACTGCTCTGGCTTTAGTGTAATGAAGTCTCTGGGCCATGATTCTAAACACATACACACACACCAAAGCAACCCCTGTCTCTTACATTATAGCCCCTTAGGAGTAAAACACAGGTAGTAACCAAGATTCATCATGCACTGTTTATTCTAATTTCTTGGAAAGGTGCCTTGAGGACAAAGGCTGCTGTTGAACTTACATCCCACCCTTTCACACACAAGCCAGACCCTGGCTCATTCCTCCCTGAGCCCCTGAGAGACAGGCTAAGACCCTGGTGGCTGAGCAGAGAGCTTGGTGTTCTGGTTACTTTTCTATTTATTACTGACCATGGAATCACCATGAATTCTATTGTTTTATCTTACATTTCTGCACTTACAGCATTTGTGCATATTAATATAATCCTTGTATTTAGGGATATCTTCGTGAATGTGAACCAATACCACCTGTATACCTGAGCACAAGTATTCTAGAGTTAGCCTTACCAGGGGTTAGCTCACAAGACTTTCAAGATTATTTATTTATGCCTGTTTCTTGGTGAGTTTTCCTTGACTTTCTGTTATGCAGAACCAGAGGAAGTGAAAGGTTTCTACCACACGGTGCTGTTAAAACTGCAAAGAGCAGCTGTAGACCTGTATTTGGGGCAGAATTCCTCGTATTACCACAGGGTTTGCCATGGCTGACCACGGTATGTATGCTCTTGACCCTCCCTCCCGGTGCAGTCTTCCCTTGGCCTCTCGATGCTGGGCGGAAGTGAACTCCCCCGAGAGTGAGCAACCATGTGGTTTGCCCTGTGTTTAGTTGTAAATTCCTTTCTGTTCCGTAAAGGTTTCATTTCTCGAAGGGATTATCTTCCTTTGTAAGCAACTCAGTTTTCCTGATCTCTTTTCCTTTCTGTTTCTACTATTCCAGAGAAGATACTGTTTCTGTAATACAAGTTCCTGGGAAGCCTTCTCAATGAAGTTGGAGACTACCACGAGGGTAGCCGGTCATCTGTAGCTCTGGCGTGTGAACAAGGATAGATGTCAAAACAACATGGAACTTGTTAGATAATAATGTCAAGCATGACATCAAATATGTCTTCAAAGCAAAAACCCAACTTCAAGTTTTCATCACATCGTCCTCAGGAGTGTTTGATCAGTGAATGTCACCTGGCTTCTGTGAATTCTTTCTGAGGCAGAGTGTTACTGTGGAGCCCAGGCTGGACTTGAGTTCCTCCTGCCTCAGCTTTCTGAGTGCTGGAATTATATGTGTGCACCACAATTCCTAGTTCTATAATACATCATTTGAACAGGTTTGCCTCGATTAGAGATTTCTCCTTCAAGATGCTGAGTTCCCTAAGGTTGTGTTCATAGGAACAGAGACCTCAAATAATTACATTTTTGTTGGATTCACATTGCAGAGTTTGTATGTATGTATGTTTGTATGTATTTTTTTTATGTGTTTATTTATTTTGACACAGGGTCTTCCTATGTAGCTTGGCTGGATGGGAACTTGCCCTGTAGACCAGGCTGGTCTTAAACTGACTGAAATCCTTGTACTTCTGCCTCCTAAGTGCAGGAATCACAGACATGAGCTACCATGCCTAGCTTATGTTTTTTTTTATTTCCTCCCCAAAATTGTAGGTATAGTTGTGATTGTTTTCCTTCTGTTTCCTTGTTGATGGCACCATGAGAACTATGGATGGCTACATCCATTTGACAGTACTTCTACAAACCAGAAGTCTCCCCAATAATTCTTTATATATTGTAACCGTACACATTCTCCTCAAGTTCACAGGACCAAAAGCCACTTCCCATTGGAAGTGCAGAGCATAGGTTTTGACTTTGCTGCTTTGTAATTCCTAGTTCAGGTTGTGGTAGGTAGTTAATGACTTCCATAGCTGTTCTTAGAACATAACATTGCTTGGAAGAAGTCAGCCCAGATTTCTTACTATGGACATGGCTTTGACTTGTGCTTTTGCTTAAGCTGCCTGTCAACTCTATTGAACAATCATCCATCGAAGTGAGAAAAAAATCTGTCAAACTAGCTACTTAATTACATGGCAGTTTGCTCTGGATTGCAGGCACGTTGGTGAGAAGATCAAATTCTCATCACTTTACCATACCTTACCAGTGTCGTGATTTACTACTTTGTCTCTAGGAGCTTAACTACATGAAAGCAAGCATTTAACATGTGGCTGAAAGCTGCAAGAGAAACAAACGTGACTCTACTGATCTGCAAGCAGAACTCCAACTTGATATGGGTGGTAACAAGTAAACTATAGCGCAGAGCTGCCGGATGCTGGGTGGGAGGCAGATGCTAGGATTTGCCTCAGCTCTGCACAGCACACCGCTCTCAGTTGGTCCCAGCCAAGCATCTATCTCATCTGTATATTGAGGCAATGTGTTACAGGTTCTGAGGTTTTTTTCTATCCTCATATGGATGCCAGTTGCCATGTGTTGGCTTTGACTATTAGCAAATCTTTCTTTTGATTTCCATGATTCTTTTTGTTTCTAATTCTCAGGACAGTTGTTACTCAACCTTTGGGCAGCAGATATTTTTGTGAAACAAATTAGGTCCTGCTATAGAAATCTCATTGGTCCATTATGAAGGCGAAGGCTTGGGGGGTGATTTGCACATATTTGGGAACTTCTCCCTGGTAGAGCCAACACATTGCTTTCAGTTTTTCCTCCACAACAAGTGAGGAACAGACCCCTAGCAAGATGTAACTATGCCATACTGTAGCAAAATTGACTCACAGCACTAATGACATTACAGGTCTATACACTCTTCATTGAGCCGAAGGTAAATGGCAGCCTCCACAGCATTATGGATAATGCCCATTTGATTTCTGTGTATGAAGGCAGACAGTTCTTGTTTCTCTAGATGCCACCTTTTAGGTGGTGTGCATGCATGCGTGCGTGTGTGTTTGCGTGCGTGTGCATGCATGTATGTATATTATACATGTATGTGTGTGTTGCAAACAATTCATTGCCATCATATGGGAGAGCAGTACTGACAAGCAAAAATACATTTCAGAAATTCTAAACAACGAACAATCAAAACCCCCAAAGAAGAGGTTACGGAAGATCTTAGGAAGAACTATATCATACAATTGTTTTCTGTAGTTCCTCTATGAGCAGAAAAGACTAGAAAGATTGGAATGTTTTCCCCAACAAATGGAGCTTCAATCTATAAAAGTGAAATAATTGTTTTTATTGCTAATATATGATTTGCTGATGCAATAAAGGAAAAAAAAAGGATAAATCAGCTTCCCTGGGTAACTACAGGACATGTGTAAGCAAATAAGATTAGTTGGTTCCAATCACAGCCTCTATAAAACAGTCCCTGGCTGGTTGGAATTTTCACATGGAAAGGTTCAGGATTTTTCACAGGAATCTCTTCCTGCTCAGGGCCAAATTTCCCATTGGGTGCAGTGCCTCAGCCTGGAATGGGATTCACTTAACTCCATCCTCCAAGGACATTTGGAAAAAGGAGTTAAGGAAAGAGGGAAGGAGGCAATGGTTTCATATTGGCTGCAACTGGAAACCATCCTGAATTGAAGCTTAGTATGGAGCAAGCACTTTCAGCTGGGGTGAGTAGAAAAGTTAAGGCACGCTGACCCTAAGGATTCTGGGAACACTTGTTTTTTTATGTCTGGTGTTCAGAAGACTTCCTCCTTTCTTTTAAGGTGTTTTATGGGTGGGAAGCACAGGGTTTGGGCCCCGGAGAGAGTGTGACTGGATGACTGGAGGGAAGTCACAGGCCCCCTGTGAGGGGTGGGGCAGGCCCACTCTGCTGGATCAAGAAGACAGTTTTTGCCTTAATCTTGTCCTGACCGATTTAGATGAAAAGCAGAGATCTATTTGTTTCTTCAAAGACAGTCCATTTTCAGTTTGAATGACAGTAGAAGTTTGCAAGAGCAGGTCCCCTAGCACCTGAAGCATTTGTAGGATGAATCTTTGGCAAAATTGGGGACGCTGTAATAATTCACAGGATGTTTTCTTTCAAAAAGGCTAAAAAATATAGGTCTGTATGCTTATGAAAGTTGTAGTTTTTTTTGTAATTAGGCATTCAGAGGTACATATTGGCTCTAAGAATATTGGCAAAGAGCCACTGTCAATAGGAGTGAGTATAATCCAGCTTGCCTTTTAACTATTTTGATAAGGATTTGCGAGGCTCAAGTGATTGGGCATCAGGAAACTGCAATAGAAATGAACGTTAAGACACTTGGCTGACACAACAGTCTCCAGAAAAAGGTTGGCATTGTATTCCCAAGTTTGGCAAAGAAGTAAGGCCACCAGGGCAGGACAGCGCTTGGTTTTCCCGCCATGACTTCCTGTCCATTTACATCCGTGGAAGGGGAGATGTGAAATACAGGATGATCATAACTTGCTTCCAACGCCTCCTCAGCGCACTGTCTGGACATGGCTCAGCGTCCTCCATGTGCAGTGTGGATGCTCTGGCCTAGGGATGTGGCAGTGGCTGGCAGATGCTGAGCTGGAAAGCTGGCAGGGCACAGGGACAGGCCTCAGGATGCAGGAATTCCTTTCTGGTCATGCCCTCCCTTTTAGCTGGAGTAGGGTCACAGAGACAGGCTGCTTTTCATATGCTTGGATGGCAGGAAGACGGGTCTCAGGCACCTTCAGATGACTGCACAGCAGCCGTGGCACTCCGAGCAGCCTTTCTTCTTTTTCTTGGGGTGGAAAATAGTGAGGATGGCTTCATCAAAAACGGCTTTGAGCCCCTTCTGAGTCAGGGCAGAACATTCCAAGTAGCACTGTGCGCCGATCTTAAACACAAAGAAAGAGTCATGAGTGTCAGCCCTCTGCCTTGCCAGGTCCCCAGGTTGGCCTGTTTCCAGTGTCCTTTCATTGTATATGGGGTGTAGCTGTGACGTGGAAGGAAGACATATCACTGGGCCTACAGAGCATGCCAGAGATGTGGGCAGCATCTTAGATTATTCTTGATTGCTATGTGTCTCTTAGCAATGAAATACATGTTTTCTATTATTACTCAATATCGATATACTTTGGAAAACAAGTTTTCAATTGAAACACTAAAGCATGAAGACATAAAAATCATAGAAGACATTTGATGAGGCACCTTTCTTCACTGTACAGTCTTTATGTTTAAGTGGTATGTATCTTGTACTAGGTTAGTGATTTATTTTGAATTATTATAGCAATTATTAAAAATAAGTAACAATAATAATAGTAATAATATGTGTATAGGCATTTTGCCTGCATGGTATGTCTGCATAATGCAGTGCCAATGGAGGCCAGAAGAGGGCACCAGATCCTCTGGAACTAGAGCTACAGACAGTTGTGGGTGCTGGAAATTGAACCCAGGTCCTCTGGAAAAGCAGCCAGTACTGTTAACTGCCGAGCCAACTTTCCAGCCCCCTTTAAGATTAAAAAGGAGTTATTTCATACTATGGGATATTTGAGAACCATAAAATCCTCATGAGAAACATAGAAATCCAGGCCAGAAACTGTTGGTTCTCATTAAGAAAATCATTGGCCAGGAAGGGTGTGTCTGGCTGTCAGCTTCAGTGATGGAGGAGGCCTGGGTGTTCACATCTCATAAGCTCACATGAGCCAACTATGTGCGGTTTTCCATTAGGAAACTAACTTTGAAAAAAGCAGAGCAGATGCAGAAGAGGTTTGCTGGACATTGAACTTGGGGGACTATGGCAGATGAACTGGGAAGCAGGGCGGCAAAAGCACAATTGTGTTACAGCTGGGAGTTTGTAGAGATGTGCGTGGGGCTTCCCAGGGACCAGGAGGAGGGGACTGTGATTGTGTCCCCACGAGCACAAAATGGGTGAAGTCCTCGGCTCCTGCAAGGTCACTCTGGCTGTTCACTTTCCTATTTTTCTAGAGAGCTGGAGATGGGAGAGTTTCAGTTAATGTACACACTTGTGGGTCAGTCGGGACACGGATGTTGGATGCATTTGCCTTTTGCCTGTCACCAGGGAGTGGTGTGAAGAAAAACTCCAGGTTTATCTTAGGAAGGAATGGATGCAGCCCGAGTAAGGCAAAATAACTACTCAACAAGAAAGAGAGAGAACTATATAAAATCTCTGTCTCTTGAGGGGTGTGTGTGTGTGTGTGTGTGTGTGTGTGTGTGTGTGTCTGGGTATGTGTCTGTTTGTCTGTATGTATCTGTGTGCCTGACTATGTGTGTGTATATCTGTGTGTTGTGATGGAAAAAGTAATAACTAAAAGGCATAAAATTAGGGCTATGGCAAGAAGGGAAAACTAGAGAGAACAAGAATTTCTGCCAGTAGATAACTCCTGACTACAGAGTACAGAGCCCACATGCTGTTCTCAGGAGATAAAGAAGAAAGCCAGAGCCCACCACCAGCATCCTCCCTGCCCCATTATCTTGAGAACAAGGCCACTGACCCTGCTGACCTTGTAAAGAAACTTTGTACTCAATGAAATGTCTGTAACCTTGGAAACCTTGTGAACTGAGACTAGCTTTCTCAAGCCTCCCTCTCCCTTTCCCCTTTTAAAAACACTTCACAACTGTCAGTAGGCTCCTTACTCTTCTGATAGAGTGAGGTCCCAGCCCGTTTGGTTCTTAGCAATAAAAACCTTTTGCTTTTGCAGTAGGGAGTCACTTCCTTGGAGATCGAGGAAACCCAGTAGGCATAACATATGTGTATCTCTGTATGTATATGTATCTCTGTGTGTGTATGTCTCTCTCTGTGTGTATCTCTGTATGTGTATGTATCTCTGTGTGTGTGTCTCTCTCTGTGTTTTTGTGTGTGTATATGTATCTGTGTATCTCTCTCTGTATATCTCTCTCTGTGTATGTATGTATGCATGTATGCATGCATATATGTATGTACATATGCATGTGTCTGTGTATCTATGTGTGTATGTGTACCTGTGTGTGTGTATGTATGTGTGTGTATGTGTATCTGTGAGTGTGTATGAATGTGTGTGTATGTATGCCTATGAGTGTGTATGTATGTGTGTGTATCTCTGTGTGTGTATGTATGTGTGTGTATGCATATATGTATGTACATATGCATGTGTCTGCGTATCTATGTGTGTATGTGTACCTGTGTGTGTGTATGCATGTGTGTATGTGTACCTGTGTGTGTGTATGTATGTGTGTGTATGTGTATCTGTGTGTGTGTATGTGTGTGTATGTATGTATGTATGCCTGTGTGTGTGTATGTGTGTGTATCTGTGTGTGTATGTGTGTGTATGTATGTATGTGTGTGTGTCTGTGTATCTGTGTGTGTATGTATGTATATATGTATTGTGTGTATGTGTGTGTGTGTTTATCTGTGTGTGTATATATGCCTGTGTGTGTGTATCTGTGTGTGTATGTGTGTGTGTATGTATGTATGTGTGTATGTGTATCTGTGTGTGTGTATGTGTGTGTATGTATGTATGTATGCCTGTGTGTGTGTATCTGTGTGTGTATGTGTGTGTGTATGTATGTATGTGTGTGTGTCTGTGTATCTGTGTGTGTATGTATGTATATATGTATTGTGTGTATGTGTGTGTGTGTTTATCTGTGTGTGTATGTATGTATGTATGTGTGTGTATGTGTGTATCTGTGTGTGTGTATGTGTGTGTGTATATGTGTGTGTGTATGTATGTATGTATGTATGTATGTATGTGTATCTGTGTGTGTGTGTATGTGTGTGTATGTGTGTGTGTGTGTGTGTGTGTGTGTGTGTAGGCCTGAGGAGGATACCACTTGTCTTGCTCTATCACCCTCTGTCATGTTCCCTCAAGACAGGGTCTCTCATTCAACCTGGACCTGGCTGGCCAGTGAACTCCTGGGATCTGCCTGTCTCTGCTCCAAATGCCAGGGTCATTGGTCCAAGTGGCCACACCTGGGTGCTGGGATTTAAATTCATGTGTAACTCATATGTCTGTATATAGCAAGTGCTTTTACATGTTGAGCCATCTTCTCAGCCCTCAAGGTGTGCTGGTTTTCTTATGCCATGAGCTTCTATGACCCCTATTACCCAGCCCAGGAACAAGTTGGCTGAGCTGACAATCACTGCAATGGGATTGTTGAAAATGTCACTGATACAAAGACTCAGTATGAAATAAAACTGCTTTGGTTAGGTCCAGAAATTTACTTCAAAACTCTTCCTGCAGACGGCATGTACTGTTTTGTTATGTGTTCTTTTCTGACAAGAATGGCTGTTTCATAAGTCAATGGGAAATGCCAAAAGCAGGGAATTGAAACCATAGTGCCTGTTGGAAGCCCACTTTATGGATTTTGTTTTGGCAGTGGCTTGACCTTTAGATTGGAAACAGCTTAAAAGTTATTAAAAACAGGATATGAGACAGAGAAAAAGGGGCTAGAGAAATTTCTTTTTTCAAACAATTACATGAAATGTCATCTGCTGCCTTTGGGGGTGGTACCCAAGCTTGATATACACACATGTAAAAAGCACAATGAGTACACGATTAACTGAATGGTTGCTTGCCTGTAATGTGATGATGCTTGTCAGTTATGTTAGGGAACAATAACAAAATACTCTAAAAAGTGTTGTAGGCTGTTGTAATTGGATGACCTTTTCACGAGTGATTCCAAAGCTCAAGACTGATTCTGAAAATTCTGGGAGTTTGGCCGATTCATTCATTCATTCTGGGACCCTGAGAGATGAGTGGGGTTTACTGTCTTCCTTCATACAGCACTGCCAACTGACAGCGGATTAGTGAGTGTATTAACCTGCCATGTGCCTCTAAATGACGAAGGAGGAGCCCAAACGTGTCTCTCCCAGTTCTGACTTGGGGGGAGATAACGAGACTGTCCATAGAGGCCTTGTTGTGTGTGGAGGTTAACACAATGCTACGGTGTGCTGAAAGTTCCAGGAAAAGTAGCCAGGAGATTTTGGGTGTGACTTGGGATGTACGTGTGAGGAACAGAGCCCAGTTGTGAGGTGACGATTTGTTGCCGTGTTCTACGTGCTCAGAGGGCCAGAGAGGAACATTTGTCCTGGTTCAGGGAAAGGGCATAGACATGTTGGAAGGAATGCTCAAAAATGCTTTAGGGTCACCAAAGACTGAAACGGAAGATCGTGTCAAAGAGACACAGCTCTGCTTGTTCACATCGGCACCCTTTCCTGGTTCTTGGAGCAAAGTGACTCACACAGTCGAGTACTTAGGCTCCATCTGCAGAAGTCAGGGACTCCTGGTTTTGACACACACGTGAGCAATCTGCAGCAGTCTTTACCAAACTGACACATTTCAAGAAAACGAAACAAGACAAAACAAAGGAGGGCTTGAGGTTGCAAAAAGAACACCTTTCTGATACTGAAGGTGCTTTGTTTCTAGCACCGGGAAACATGCCAGGAAGACGGAACACACAAGGTCTGATGGGAAGAAATGAAAACAAACCAACATGTAACATGACTAATCAAGTGAAACGGCAAGCTAGTACTTTTTCTTATTCCTCTGACTGGAGAGGGACATGCTGAAGAGGCACAGAAATAACTAGAAGGGTGGGGGTTGGAATCTAGCTGGCAGCATTCGTGCCCAGGATATGCAAAGCCTGGATTTTGGTTCCCGGCTCTGCATAAAGTCAGATGTGTCACTAGCCAAGAGGGAAAGGTAGAGGATCAAGGTCATCCTCAGGTATATATTGAGTTCAGGGCCTGTCTGGGCTACATGAGAGCCTTCTGGAAACAAACAAACAAACAAACAAACAAACAAACAAACCAAACTAGTAGCTGGAAGGAACAGAGACAAATGTCTTCCCAACTGCAGACAAGTCTAAGGGGCAAGGAGGCCAATGGGGACAGTTTGCTGGGTCTAAGGAGCCTCCAGAGACAGTTGTGAGCCAAAGCTCATGGTTCTTAAACTCATTGTAGTGGCCAGGATCCCAAGGAGGTAAGATTCTTGCCAGTTCACTTACAGGCCAGAAAACTGGCTGGAAGTGGCAGAGATGAGGATTTGCCTGTCTCCTAAACCAAGGGCTGCATTTACAAAGCTCCACGGCCACTTGCAGTTTATGGAAAAGGAGCCCCTAACTAAGGAAATTCTTTGCAGACTCTAGGAGGGAGCCAAAGATCACTGTGACTGGAGCACGGCTCATCTCATAACCTGTCACTTGTCTTTTTAAGCCTCAGTTTCCTCTAGGAGAGTGTTGACAGTAATACATACACTTCAGGAGGCGCTTCGAGGAAGCCTGTGACACACCCAGGATCAACACTGTAAATGCTAGCTATTATAAAAAAGTACGTGACAGAGCAATCAAAGACTGAAGAAACTGAAGACATTTCTGTAATTGTGTGAATTGTCATGAGAACGGTTGAAGCCTCACTTGGCTTTCTTTTAGGTTGGGTTTTGCAGGCTCCACGTGATTGTGAACTTGAGCAGTTGCTAGGAGAGGCTGGCAAAATGTAACCAAGTGGGGAACTCACCAGCTGTTCTTAAAGCAAATCTGACATGACCTGGGAGGCTTTGGAGGGGGGAAAACTGAAACCCAACACCAAAAGTCAACTTTCCAAATGAGGAGTGAGGAGTGAGGCTGGGGAGCCACCAGGATAGAGCTGAGGACAGTCCCAGAGACAAGGAAGAGAGAGAGCAAGCTACTGCAGAAACAGTGGGGCCTTCTGCCAGGAGCCACAGACAGTGGCATGTTATGTTAATGAGAGCATCTATTCAGACCTGCTTGTCTCCCCAGGGCTGTTTCCTCTCTTCTAAGAGGCTTGGCATCTCAACATCTCCTCAAATGGCTTGTGCTTGTTATATTGACAGAACTGTGGTGGAAGAAGAAAGAGTTCAAGTGTGTGTGTGTATGTATGTATGTATGTATGTATGTATGTATGCATATATGTATGCATGTATGTATATATGTATGTGAGACATCTTTATGCACTAGGCCCATAAAACATCAGAGTTAATTCACTTCCAGCAAAGGTGTCATATTACATTTGGTAACAGGTTTTAATAAGAGAAATGCCTTTTTCTTTTTACAAAGGAGTAATTTGTAGTTAACATTACTTTTGACTGGCTTTGAGAAGGTGACTAACTGCCCGGGGGCATGCATTTTGCAGGGTTAGTTACTCAGAAACTAAAACATTAAAAATTTAAAGTCTCCCGCTTGGGTTGATGGATTGGTGACTAAATCAAGGAGGAAGCGATTTCAGATTACATAAATGTCTAGGTCTCCTTCTGCAGAAAGAACGCTAGTGCACATGTGTCCCTTTTAGTGGCTGCCTTGCACACAACATGGTGGTGGCAGGAGGCAAAGATTTGGTGTCTGGCAAACACATTTTAACACACCTCTGCAACAGGATCACTGTTTATGGCTAACTCTCAGAAGTGAAGAATGGTCAGTGGAGAAATCCCAGCTCAGAGCTGGCTGACTTCATCCGTCAAGCAGCCGCTTAGATTCCATACCCCGTAACTCTCAGCTCTGTGTTATTTTCCCTTATACTATTTGTAACATGGTCCAGACTAAGTAGCTATTCATTATAGGAAGATAACCCTGTCAGATTTTAGTTCAAGTTTCTCCCTGGAAAATTCACAAAATGCCTCTCATGAGGTCATTTAGAAGAGTTACACCGATGATAAACAGGGAGGTTTACAGATGTATGTCAAATGATTCCCCTGTAATTCCTGCTAAATGTGGCAAGTCTGTGTTCTAGACATTGCTGAAGCAAATTGTAAATGCTTAGCAGTTGAAACTCATGAGGTTTCTTAATGAAACACAGAAGGTGCCTGCTAACACGAACGCTCACCAAAGCGGCCCCTTCTAGCTCCTTTAGAACACAGGAAGAAGCAAAACACAAAAGATTCAAAACACACCACAGCTTGAAGCAATATCCTGCATAGCTCACCCATTCCTGAACACTCAATTCAAATGTGGCCATACCGCTTTTGCCAGCTTCACGCCGTGCTCGTATGTGAGGGGCTTCTCCTTCATGTACAGGAGCCGTGCCAAGGTTTTGGGGTCATCCCGGAGATCAATCTGGGACAAAGATACAGTTACTATTTTTGGGACTTATCAATTACTTATAAGATAGTCCTCTCCCCCACCTTAACATCTTTGATGATGCTGAGTGTTCTCTAAGAAATTAATGTACACACCCATGCTCTATCTTGAGAGTATGAAGTGATGTGTGTGTGTGTGTGTGTGTGTGTGTGTGTGTGTGTGTGTGTGTGTGTGGTGCAGTAGTATGGTCTTATACTTTTTCTTGAAAGCATTTACCCTGGCTGCTGAGAACATCCTCCAATGATTCTGTACTATCTGGGGTTTTGAATTTTCTCTCTTTTCTAGACTTCACAGATAGTGGACAGAGGCTAACCAGATAGTCTGGTACCTTATAGTGATTAGTTATTTGACCGCAACTTTGTAATTTAAAACATTCATTATATAATACGTTTTGTGGCTTTGGATCCATTTTCTTTTCTGAATCAAATCTTGACCTTCAAAGGGATGGAGATTTGCTACCTGTGAGACCTTTTCAACAGATAACAAATGGATAGAGAGCCCTTGCAGGGGAGTCCTGGAGATGAGAGGCTAAAGGGCATGCACAATCAAACAGCAGAATCTCTCTCAAGGGGGAACTGCTTTGAGGGCAGCAGGTAATCGACTGAACAATTTACTAAACATCGTGGTTGCGTTCAAATGTCACTGTGTATGTGTCCACACAGGGTTTGCTTCTTAAAGGAAGTCAGCGAGGCCATGCTAGGACTCCATCGATTAGGACAATGCATATGCAAAATCTGGGTCTTATGTTTCCACTTGTTTTTCTATTTTCCTTAATGGTTTGACTCAGTGTCTGTCTGCTCTAAACAGGCTCAAGTCACCCCGAGGTGTTGAATGCCCAGCTATGTATGTTGGCAGCAGGACCAACCCTTCTCATTATCAACAAACACTAACACTTGCAATTGAGGGTAACACTTATGTTTCAGAGTATAAATGTGGGTTTTCCTCATCAGTGTGGATAAAGGAGTTCCACGATGTCTGTATTTAAGAGAAAAACATATCCCCGCCTGGCCATATTGTTTTTAGAAAGCGTTTTTCTTTTATTTATGTTTTTTTTTTTAAATTTTTTTTCTTTGTCAAATAGGATTCTAAATGAGGACTCAGAAGCAGGAGCACAGAAAGTAGATACAAAGCCTGGCAGCCATAACACAGTCCTGAACTCTGGACACTAATGTAGATTTAAACCAGCAAATAACGAAATCCATTTAAACTACAGAGAGCCCAGACAGTCCTCAACCAACAAGATGATAATTGATGGAATTTTATCAGCTTCCAAACCCTTCCAAGGCCTTGACAATTCATACACGTTGCTCTTAATATGTGTGTTTAAACTTTCCCAAGATTTGTGTGGCCAAGAAGGTAAGGAAAATGCAGAGGAGAGAGTTTATTCTCCTTCTCCAGCAGGACCATCAAGGAGACTTGTCACATGCCCTATCTGAATGTAGGGTCAGTTTGATCTGCACACCTAGTTTTCTGTATTAAAACAATTGTTGTGGCCAGCTTCAACAATTTCAGAGAGCATGTACAATTGATGCTCCTACTTTATGACTTCATTCAGGGCTGGAGAAGTGTCTGTTAAAATTATTTTATTATTAAAAACAAGGACAAAAACAAAAACCAAGCTGTGAGGTTAAGTTTAAACACCAGATCAGAACTTTCTGCCTCATATGAAACAGCTATATAACATTTTCTGCGAAATGATCATGCACCTTCAGGACTTCCATTCAGGGATGCGATATCTCTGAGATTTTGTCCTGACTTTGGGTGTGGGTTCACCTTCCATACAGCCCCCCCCCCACTACCCCTGCCCATCACCCTCATTGTAACCTGGGTCCCGATGAGGACGTAAGGCACGTGAGGCATGCAGTCCTTCAGTTCCGGGACCCACTCCTCCTGGACGTTGTGATACGAAGCAGGGTTTACGACAGAGAAGCAGATAAGAAACACGTCGGTGTTGGGGTAGGAGAGTGGCCGCAGCTGGTTGTAGTCCTCCTGTGGGGAGAACAGAGGAGAGTTGGTACGGGATGAGCGCCGTCTGTGTGGTTCTTGGGACTCATGCAGGGAAGGATCCACAGTTGCAGCTGGTGAGCCACACCCTTCGTTGTGCACAGAGATTGCGTATTTCCCATTTCAGATCAACTTACAAAATTTAAACAGCTTTATTGAGGTACAGTTTACATATCATAGTGTCCACCGCTTATTCCTCCTTTTCACTGTATATTAGTTTCATGTATAGCCATCATGTTTTGTTTCACTACAGTTAAGGGAGTAAGCACATTCGTCTTGTCACATATTACTGTTTTTACCCATGAAAGCACCTAAAATGTACCTCTCCAGCTCATCTCTAATATACCACTCACAGCTGCTGGCTGTAGTTCTTGTGTTGTGAACTGTAGCATCTAGAATTACTCATCGTCCCTAATGGTACCTTGTGCTTTGGCCTATATCTTTTTACTTCCTGTCCCTTCTTGTTCTGGGAACTAGTCTACTCTGTTTTTATGTCTTCAGAACCTCACCCATTTAAACAGTACAATTAGCAGGGATGAGTGCAATTCTAGGACACTCGAATTGCATCATCAGGAACATGTATTTAAATGACTAGGTCATTGACACACTCATCTTCTCTTAAACAATTAAAAATCGTTTTCAAATTTAACATAGAGTAAGCAAAAATACAAAGCAATGTATTGCTGCCAAATGAGAGACATCTGTTGAAGAAATGTGCTTGGGATTTTTTTTTATTTTTTGTAAATTGACTCCAGTTTTTTCAGTTGTTTAGTTGACAAGGAGTTTTAGGTCGCTCAATAAAAAGTAATTGTATATTTTAATATAATTTAGTAACACAACCAATAGTAGTGTGTGCTAAAATGTTTCCTGCTTACATATGCATCTATGTGCTATCACGTATCACACACACACACACACACACACACACACACACCAGTACATTGGTATTACGCACACACATATATTCTATGTATATATGCAGATGGAACATTGTATTTTGAGCATAGCTTGGCCATTCCCATCTCATGAGAGATGGGAAGCCCTCACTAGGTCAGCCCTGTTGATGAGCCCTCAGCGTTTCTGTGGGCATTTACTACAGTGACTTTCATTAGGGTCACATGGGAGCTTTTAAAAAGTCCTGACACATGCTAAGCCCTACAAGTGCAGAGACCCAGGGTCATCATTTGTGACTCGTTACAACACTCTGTGTCTTCTGCCTCTGATCCTTCTACTCAGATTGTCACAACAGATCAGGGACCAGGTTGATCAAGTTTCCTCATCCTCTACCTATGATCTGTCCACAAATGATTTTATGAAGAAGGGTGACTCATTGTAAAAGAGTGGGGTTTAGGACTGGGAAGATGGCTCAGTGTTTGGGCTCTTCCACAGGACCTGGGTTCAATACCCAGAACCCTCACAACAACTCCCAACAGTCTGTAATTCAAGTTCTAGGAAATACAGTGCCCTCTTCTGGCATCCATAGGCATAGGCACATAAATGGTGCACAGACACACATATAGGTAAACACTCATACACATAATAAAATAAAATTAGAATTGTTTTAAAAGTGGGGGTTTAAGTGACCCCCTCAGTGAGCAACTGCTCCAGCTCCTCCTCCTTCCTCTGGGCAAATCAGAACCTCTGGAGCATTGGGCCGGGTATGGAAGAATCCTGCACTGATTGGTCAGGTGTGCACCTGGGGTGTGGAAAGCTGATTGAATGTAGCACCATCATTGTCACCATCAGAGCTCGAGTCTTGGGATCCTCACCAAGGATCAGGCACCACTGTAAGAAGTACATGCATTGTCTCTTGGAGTTCTCCCGGAAGCACTAGGAAGATGTACTGCCAGCATTCACATTTCACAGAAGAGGAGGTCAAGTACCAGGGCTACCAAGTCAATGAATAGCAAAAGGGAAATATTTTGTGTGCTTCCAGACCTAGCTTTTGATTTGGACTGTTATTGCCATATCAGGATTTTAGAGGAAAGATTTAGTGTTTATTTTTTATTTTAGTTTTTTACTTGCCTATTTAGAAATCTTCATAGACTAATGTGTTACTGCAGGGGTGCATTGTGTTTGAGATGGGGCATAGGCTCCACATTGCCACAAGATGGCAGCAGACACTTTATATTTAAAATCTCAACTCTTGTTTCTCCTGCCTGCCTCAACTAAACCAAAACAATCGGATTATCCTCAGAACTAGGCAAGGGAGGAGCCATAACTGGTGGTTGGAAAGGATAGTGCTTATTTAATTCTTGATTTGCTAGCCATTGAATAAAAATGCTGCTTAGATCATGGGACGGTCAGGAGGTGAGTGCTGTGTTCCTTTGCTCTCCTGGCAGAGCCCTCAGGATTCCTGGTGGCACGAGCTTTCGGGATTCACAGTGCTCTGTGTTCCTTCTCCTCCCTGCCTAAAAAGGACTGATTATTCACTGGACGTGTGGCTTCTGCCAAGGATGCTGCATGAACTGTATTAGGTGATTAAGAACTGCACATCAAGTTGGGGAAAGAGAATGAAAATACACAAAATGATTCCATGTATGTGAACCAAGACAGAAGTTTCTCTGCCTCTTTTAGTTATTCTGGGAAGGCAGAGTATTTACCTTCCAGCGTCAAGTCCGGAAGATCCCCAGACCTGAGTTGGTATAGTAATTTCCAAAGGACAGTCCTTGGACCAGCAGGCTGGGCATTGGTTGAGAGCTCCTTCAGACTGAACACTCCCAGGTGACCAAAGCTTAAACACATGGCTCTGTCAGCCCGACACAGCTCTGATGCAGCTCAAGTTTTCTGGGACTTGGGTTACTTTTCTCCCTTTCACCAGCCACACAGCTCTCAGACTGGGAGATCTAATATATTTCAACAGGGCGTTAGAGAAAAATCTTTTTCAAAGAAGGTTTATACCTGGCTGGCCTACCACTCTTGGGTGTCTGTTGCTAGGAACTATAGCAGAAGTCCAGAATTAACTGAAAGAATTCTGGGCTCGGTGCAGTGAGGAGGTTGGGTGTTTGAGCTCGTACCCGCAGGCGTTTTGTGATGAAGCACACTTGGACTGTAGGTTATGGTCATACGCAAAGATGATGTCCATCACCCGTGGGGAAGATCTAAATGGTCCTTATGGCATTGAGGCACCTTCAATGCTAAAAATGACTGGACAACAGACACTTGTGTGCTTCTTGAAGAGACAGCGTGTTCATCTGGACAGTGCTTTGGATGGCTAAGCTGGACACAAGGGGACCTGGGTTAGCGCGGAGTAGGCAGGGGTTTGGGACTGTGTAGGTTTTTGAATACTTACTACCCATTGCTCCTCAAAGGCAAGCAAGGGTTCAGTACAGAGGTGAGTCTGTCAAGTGTGGGCACTGTGGATGAATATTTCAAAAGTTCCGAGGAACGCTCAGCACAGACTGGCCAATCATCCCCGCCCAAAATACGTTCATGAGCGGCTTTGTCATGAAGGGATAGTGGTGGAACCCCGAAGCCAATAGTTCTCCTTGTGTTTGGATCACTGGGAACTCATTGCCCAGGGGAACTGCGCCCAGCCACAGGTCCGGAGTGAAGTCTAGAATGCGCTTGTCTGATACGTGCTCAGGGGCTGCTCTCTTTGTAGCAAGGAGAACAGCCTTGAGCCTGCCACTTGTCTCAGACCCATAGGAGGCTGGGAATAGAATTCTGCTTTCTTTGCTCTGTAAGCTTCTTGACATTTATCCCAGGGTTGTCAGCAACAGCCTTGCTTTTCATACTCTCTCCCCTCAAGTCAGGCTTGACTAGGAAAGCAGGACGGGGTGGGAACTCAGGATGTTGCCCAAGAGCATGACGAGTGGAGACTAATTCAACGGTTTCAAATCCCTACCTCGCTTGGCACTGCTACTTTGGTATATTTTGCGGTGAGTTTGCTTTGCCCCAGTTTCTTTGAAAAGTGTGAAATGCTCATACATTGTGAGACTACAATGCTGGAATGTATATGAATCTTTGGAATGGTCCTTCGGTTATAGTGAGAACGTTAATGATGGAGGGAAAGGAGCTTATCCCTCATCTAAAGCCAACAGCAGCTGCAGTTCCTGGAACCCTTTCTTCCCCGCCCCTTCTCCCCCCCCCTCACTGAATACCCAAGATGACTCTGAAGTTCACTTTTCTGAACTAAACGGTAATGAGGTTCAAATATTTGTGTACCGTGAATCGTCAGCCTTCTTCACCTCCATTTTTTTTTTTTTTTTTTTTTTCTGAGTAGGGCAAAGGTAAGAATGGGTCCTGGAGTTAATTTTACCAATAGCCAGTCATGTGGGCAGCCTTCTCCAGACAGCACACTCCTAGAAACCACGGGGAGATTCGTGGGGTGAGAAAGTTTGAGTTGCTTATTGTGCAGAAAACATTTATTCTGAGGTTTTAGGCGAACTTTCCATGGAGTGTTGGTGCCAGACCCTGTGCTCCAGATGGCCCTGCTGGCTCAGTCAATAGCAAAGAGGAAGTCCCATGTGCTTCCAAGTGGACCTGGGGTTGCCATTAATGAGCCCCAGCTGCACTTAACTCCTGCCCATTCACATGCTTCTGAAGAAGAAGCTCTGGGGAGGTGGGGGAGAAGGGGCGGGAGCTTCAGATATCAGGTCCTGGTGAAGGTGTGTGGCTGCAGCCCTGAGCCAGTGTGGTCTTCCAGCTCCCACAGTCATTGGTGGTAGCTGAGCTGCTGTGGGCTGTGGTTTGGCAGTGAGAGATACCATCCCATACTCACACGGCGTGCAGGCCGCCTCAAGACTTGATGGGCTCATGTGCAGGGAACTCAGGCTCACTCTCTGATGCGAAACTGGTACCTGACTAGACAAACAGGAGAGGAGGTGGTCCTTAGCTCCCGACCCCAGGGCACACTCATGCTTCCTGGCAATGATGCTGACGGCCACTTCTGCTAGTGCTTGTTTGTCTTTCAGATACGTCCACCTGGAGTGTGGTTGGAGGGCTGGCTTTGCTCATGTCCGATGTCTCACCACCATGGCTGATCCACCATGACTTGGAGGACACCTGGCTCTGGACATGGACCTGGGACACCCCAAGTCATGAGTGCTAAGGCTTAGCTGATGCCCTACCACTCTGGCACCATGCTTTCCACTTTATCTCTCATGGCACTCACCAAACAAGCCAGCTGGGCATGGTGTACATCTTAGAGCTCAGTGTCTCTTCCGATTTCTGAACCAGAAATCTGATCACAGGAGCCACTTTCAGAACTGTGAACAATCCTTCACAAGGAGTATTTGTCCCACAGGTGAGTTGGTCTGACCTGAGGAGACCAGGCCAGGGGACTGGCCTTATTGCTTGCCTGGTGATCTGAGGGCTAAATCTAAATGCTTTACTAACCTAATGTTTGATTTTTTTTTTTCTGGTGGCTTCTTTTTTTTTTTCTTCAAGACAGGGTTTCTCAGTGGAGCTCTGGCTGGCCTGGAACTTGCTCTGTAGAGAAGGCTGGCTTCAACTTTAGAGATCTGTCTGTCTCTTCCTCCTGAGTGCTGGGATCAAAGGCATGTGCCACCACTGCCCGTTCCTAGTGTATGTCATTCCATCTGATTGAATTGTGAAGATTTTTTCTTCAAAGGGCTCCACCCAAAGCCCAAATGATAGTTTGTCTCAGGGGTCTGGGGAGCAGGCCAGCTTCCATGTACTGGCTGCATATATATGACTTCATTAGAAACCATCTTTATCTGTGAGTTCAAGGCCAGCCTGATCTACTGGGCTAGGCCCAGGACAGCCAAGGCTACCAAAGACAGGCTATCTCCAGAAATCAGCAAAACAAAACCAAACCACCTTCAGCAAAAGCTTAGCTGGGTTGTGAAATGTCGAGGAGGGTCTTGAGTCTGTCTTTACTGCAGCCACATTGGGGGCCGAAAGATAGAGGAAAACTGGTTAAACCATTTTGCCTTCTCACCTGACCTTTCAGAATACATTTGCTTCTCGAGTTGTTCCTCGACCCCTACCTCCAATCTGCAGTTATCTCAGGATAGGGACTTACTCCCTTTGTGCATTTGTGGTCCTGGGATTATCAATACACTCTGAGATCATTTCTCTTTCCTTACTTAGTAATAGACACCATGGGTAATTTTTAATTAGTTTTAGGTGTTCTTCAGCCTTGAAACTTCAGGAACATTTGCTAGTATCACCAAAGGGGAGACTATCCTACTTAGAATGGAAACTGGAACTTTTGCGACAGTTCTGGGATGGCTGTTCTTGGTTGTCAACTTGACTACAGCTGGAATTAACTAAAACCCAAGTGGCTGGGCACACCTGTGAGGGATTTCTCTTAATTAAATCATTTGAAGTGGGAAGACCCACTTTTAACCTGGAACCTTTGAGGTGGGAAGACCCAGCTTTAATCTGGGTCACACCTTCTGGTGACAGCCTAGATAAAGGACATGGAAGAAGGAAGTTTGCATTTGTTTCTGTTTTGTTTTTGAGACAAAGTCTCATGTAGCCCAGGGTGGCCTTGCATTTCCTATGTAGGTGAGGATGACTTTGAACTTCTGATCCTGCTGCCTCTTTTCCCAAGAAGAATCTGCATTTCTAAGACACTCCATGGACAAGCAATGCTGCTGGTCAGTGGACAGCACTTTGGTGTCAATTTCTAGAGCCGTGGCTCTCAAAATATGCTGTCCAAAGCAGCAGCAATGGAAACCTATCATAAGTGCAAATTCTTGGGATGCGTCCCAGACTTGTAGAATGGGAAACTGTAGTGTGGGGTCCTATGGGTGATTTTTAATAAGCTCTGGGTGGTTCTGGTGCATGCTCAAGTTTGATAATCATTATCCCAGAACACGAATGACAGTTTATCCTTACTATAATATGTCCCTGTATTTAAAATCTTTCACTGCTGAAAGGTCTCCCTCGGGTCTTGACTCAACCATTTTCGATTAATTACTCTAGTCCTTTCAGGGTTTCTCGAAATTATCTTTTAAACTTCTTAATCATAGAACCTGAGGCCCAGAAGGAACTTTCAGATGTGCTCTGATTTCCTTTCTCCATGCTTCACTCTCCCCTGTGAGCCTTGTCTAGCCAGAGATTTCAAAAAAGTGAAGGAAAGCCTTAAGGTAAAAGTTAAGTTGAAGAGACAGATTGAATGTACTTGTTACTATATTTTACAGCATCTGTTACCCCTGTGTCAGAGGTTTAGGTAACCCTACTAGCTTCAATTCGAAGTTTAAAGATATTTTTTACACTATATTATCATTCCCACTCTCACGCGGGTATTTTTTTTTTTTAAAGGATAGAGTAATGGGAAAGAGTAATTCAACTCTACAAGAGCTTTTAAGCAGTTTTATTGGGTGTAGAATGAAATAGAGGTCGAAGGATATGCTGTTGAGGCAATTGATACACAGGAACAAACAATTGCTGTGGATCACTACATAAGTGTGAGGAGAGCTGAATGGGCAAAGAACGTCCAGAATTTTCTGAGAAGGCAAGGAGGGTAGAGCAGTTTCAGAGTATGAAAGAATCCTTGCTGTATTGAGCTTTGCCAAGTGGATTGTATGGCCTATACGTACTGTGAGGTTATGATGAAAAGCGACAACCCACTGATTATGAGTCAGAGTGAGCAATTCCAGCACCTCATTGGCTGGGATGTTTTCTGGTAGGAGCTACATTTTCTTGTATCAGAGGACACAAACTGACTTTTCCATTTGAGTAGCTAGGGGCATATTTTTTTCTCTTGCCATGCTTCTCTTTCTTGATATTCATGGGAGAGGTCACCCTACTCCTTAGTTTTGACAGTGGTTTTCCAAGTCATCTGGCCACAAGTAGAATGTGGAGGGTCCTGGAAAGGAGGCTTGGGTCTGATGCTAGACTATCCAGGCTCTGTGCTCTGGCTGTAAAGCAATAGCTTTGATGTCCCACGTACACTTGCTGGTGGTCCTTACACATGCACATTGAAAGCCTTGAAGAGATTCCATTTATTTATTTTCTAGTATGGAGCTTTCAAGTTGAGCAAAATGACATCTCTTCAGATAATTGTGAGAAAAGGCCTTGACAAATGCATAGCTATTAACAATTACCAAGACACTCACAGTGGGAAATACCATGGTCAAATATTCACTCCAAAGGACTTAAGCTGTATAAATTTGGAATGACTGAACAACCCGCTGATTTTGACCTAAATAAATGATTCAAGACATATGGTAACACTCTCTATCCAAGAAATTAGGCCACAGCCATCCATGGCTCATTCGCATCCCCTCCGCCACAGGGCAGACTCCTAACACTGGATGTTTTCCACAGCTCAGTGTGAGGGGCAGGAAAAGGCAGTCGCCAGTATTTCCACCCAAGGGCAGCTATGTGCAGGTTCACTGTTGGGGATTTAAGTTCATGCCCTTGCATTCTCAAACCCAAAGAGACACTTGTGGCAGGATGAGAATATTTGGGGAAACTTAGAACATTTAGTCAGTTTTCAGTAGTTTGGGGGTGACCTTCACCTTTGGGACACATCTAGACTCTTGTTTTTCTTTCAGTCTTTAATCCATCATGTCTCCAATCTGTTTTTGAGCCTTTCCACAACTGGATAGGTGCACTAGGAAAATCAAATACAGGATGGACAAAGAAAACAGCATGAGGAAAAGTGTAAAACTACAATTTATAAAATGGACCCATGTATCTTGGATACGGAACTGGCTTGGGTTGGAGACAATTGAAATTCTTGGCTAGAAATGTTATTTTGAGTATTGATGGTTTTTTAATGTTGGAAATATCAATAGTATCTTGGACAGTGACTTAGGTTTTTATAGTTTTTATATATACATAAAAATATTTTAAAGTTGAGAATGTGCATTTGGTTATCATTTGGGTAGAATATACATGGGCCCCAAATGATAGAATGGGAAATAGCTGTGCTTTAGCTCCTGAGTGATGAGTCAAAGGGACTATTCTTTCCCCTACTTCCCTTCCCCAACCCTTAATGAATCAAGTCAGTGAGATCATACCTGTCCTGCGGTGTCGTACAGTCCAAGCAAGTGCTGCTTGCCTCCCACTGTCACAGTAACTAGAGGAGAAGAGAAGAGAATTCATAAATATAGGCTTCAATTGGTAGAATGTCTCATGCCAGCATCTCTCTGGGTAGGGAGGATAAGCATATGTCTCATTGGTGTATATTCTAAAGCAAGTTGACAGCATAGTTTCCAAATGAATGAGAACCTTGGACTGCAGCGACAGCAGATGGTCTGAGCCAACTCCAAATCTCTCAATGGAGATGGTTATTTTTGGTGTTACTCGAGTACTCTGTAGGCTGTTTGGTGACATTTACTGGGCTCTACAATATAAAGCTCCGGAAGAAAAAGGATGCTAAGTCCCTTTCTGGCTAGGGTGTCACCATCTTTGTTTCTAAGCTACCTTGCAGGATACAGAATCAGGTAATTAGCCATTAGAGATCTTTGTGTTCTTGGGGCTGAGGAGACACCCATTGAGCAACCATGAAGATTTGACTTAGGCTTCTCAGCACCCATGGAAAAGGCCAGGTGTCTGTACCTGGCCTCACATGTACCCATGTGAGCATCTGTACAAGGGTACAGGGAAGGGACAGATATAGGCACATCTCTGGAGTTCACTGGCCAGAGAGTTGAGTCAATTGGTGACCTCTAGCTTTAGTAAGAGACTCAGTCTCCAAAGATAAACTGGAGTTACCAAGGGCTGACCATACACTACATATACATACATGACCATAAACTATATACACACCTGACCATATACTACATATATACATCTGACCATATACTACATATACACACCTAACTATAAACTATATACAGAATTGACAACACACAACATATACACACCTGACTACATACTATGTATACACCCCTGACCATACACTACATATACACACCTGACCATATACTACATTACACACACACACACACACACACACACACACACACACACACACACACACGTTTTTATCTGACTTTGAGATATTAATAAAACCCAGGTGCTGTCTGGGCATGAGTTTTTAGGTATGTGGATCCACATACCTACAGGGTTAGATGTACCCAGCAGGCTTGATGCCTTGCCAAGAAACTGTGCAAAGTAATGTGGGAATACCAGCCATTCTGCAACATGTCTGAGAATGACACAGTCTCAAGAGAAAGTGGGTTTGATACCCTCTGCTGTCAGCTGCACAGGAAATGAAGGGCGACTGAATGGTGACCTTTTAGAGCTGGGTGGCTAATGTGTCAGCCTCATTCCTAGCCAGCTGCTCAGGGTTGATGGCTTGGTGCTGGTTTTTACTTTGATTTATTTTCAGGTTGATGGGCATCATGTATGTAAAAATATTTCCCAATGCCACTCTTGGGAAAGCACTTGTTTAAAAGGCATAGTCTCCCCAGATACTGGGGACTGTTTTTCTAATCCACTCAGATTCACATGTGTTCAGTTTCATAACATGACCACAGCCAGATGTGCTTCTAAACGTGTGTTTTTAAACATCAAACTCAGCTCTATGAAATCCTCACTTGCAAAACTGGCTGATAGGCAGGGGTGGGGCACTTAAACATTTTTACTTCTGTCCATAAGCCAGGCTAGCAATGGAAATAGAGGAGCCTAGAGCTCCTTGTCCTGTTTTATTTCCTTCTTTGGGCCCATTGGCAGAAGAGAGCTTGGGCTGATACCCCTGAAATTGGCCTAAATGGTTTCCTTAACGACCAATTGGTTACCTAGTCATGGGTCAAGAATGAATGGAAGAAATCCAGCTATTACAACATGGAATTTCCTGCTTTTACTGAGCTGGGCACATGAAGGTCAGGGCTGCTGTTCATGGGTTCCTGAGCACTGCTCTGTGACCCACAGACCTAGGGCCAGTAGGTGGCAAGCACTAAGAAGCTGAGCCATCTCAGAGGCCACACTGAATACTGAAAATATTCCTAAGCAGTGGCTGTGACCTTTGTCACTGGTGTCCTGCAGGCCCAGCTTTCGTTGCCCCCTTTTCTATTGAACATCATTTCCTTCAGCCCCCTTCCCTTCAGGCCTTTACTCCATGGCTGCTGGAATCCCAGGCCACTTTAGCAGGCCCGAGACAAACGTGAGCAAGAAAGGATGAACCAGGAGCTGAGAGTTGCGTAGTGTCCTCTTCCCTCTGCTATCTTCCTCTTCTCCAGCGATATCTGGGCTACCTGGACTGAGCTCAGTACTGGAAACAGACAGAGCAGATGCAGAGCCACCTGCCCAGAACAAGCGAAAGGCATAGCCATGTGTGATGTAGCATACACTATGCCTGGGTAACAGAGGGCCGGGGGCCACGGCTGAGTGTGCATGCATTGAAACACTCTGCTGGCATTTGCTCAGAGAAGGCATTCTTGGGGAGATGACTAAGTTGAGTCAACAAAGATGGCCCTGAGTTTTCCAGGCTGTTGTGGCTCTCTTACACAGCCTTTATTTTGAAGGCTTTCAAGCTCTTAAAGTACTTTGGCTAAGGAAATAGAAAGGAAAAGAATGAAGAGAATATCCTTGGGTCAAGGGAGACGGTGCTAAAGGATAGGGGAGGATACCATTGTTGGCGATGGAAATGGGGTGAATTTTCAGCATTGAGCAGTGCTTGCTGTGCTAGCCATTCAGGAGGGTTGATGGAAGCAGGACTTAGAGCTTGTATCTCTATCTTTGAGAGTCACTTTAGTCCTTCTCCCCTGTTTCTGCTAGAGGACATCAAGGAACATTAGAGACAGAGGCCAGGACCAATTGTACAAGACATGGCTTCATGAATCCTAGACCAGCAGTGGATGTCTTATTGCTTGCCAACCTGTGTCCCATGAGGCTCTACAAGCTGGCAAGGAATTAGTCACAACTCCATGGAAGGAGGGTGCTGCCACCAAGAGCTAATCATCCATGAAATGAGGTCACAGCATGGTTTTCTCACCCCAGGCCACTCTGCCTTTGATTCCTACCATTGATTTTCATCACTGGAGTGATCCTGGAGACATCATCTAGCAACCCAAGTCTTTTTCTGTTAAAAATGGAATCCATATGGTAGATGGAGGGAACTGACTACCACAGACTTCTGACTTCTGACTTCCATGTATGCACTATAGCATAATCCTTTGCTGCCACAAATAAATGTAACAAGAATATTCACAAAATGGGTCCATAGAATATTTGTGAGAAAGACTTGTGGTGAGGAAATATCTAACACATCCTTGTTCACAGTAGGTGCTGAATGGATGCATCCAACAAGTGTATATTTAGTCTATTCTGAGGACAGGGGGCAGTCTACCTTTCTCTCTACCAAGTACCTAGTGCATATGAACTGTCACATAATGGGAATCTTAACTGTAAGCTGCTAGTTACTTTCTACCATAAACGATAGCTGTTTAAATCTGCCTTATGTTTTCACTGAGGGCAGAGTCCCCACGCCCAGCACAGACTCTGCCACCTGAAGTAGATGTTGAATACTCAGGACAGAAACTCTGCACAGGGTCCACCCCTTATCATGGAGGCAAGGGTCCTTGGTTTGTGCAAGGCTATGGCTAGATCTTCCCTGGCTACCACTGACCACAAAGCTACCAGGAAAGCCATATCCAGGATGTCTTCCAGAGCACCTTCTATTCTGGGAGGTTTTTAGAGCTGTTTTCTGAACTGGTTCTCTCAAGAAAGTGTGAAAAGTTGACCACAACCTATGAAGTGTAGAAACGAAAGACTTTCCTGAAACCTATTAAACTCTGTCCTTCCTTGTGTTGGTTCGGGGTGAGCTGGAGTGAGTGATTCCATTCTTGAGGTGTGGAAGCCAGGATACAAGTTGGCATTCTGGAGCATCATTAATTTAACCCAGAGAGAAAACAGCCGGGGCAGAACTCAGGCCTCTCCCTCTGCAATTTACTGTCTTCAAGTTGTGTCATTTGCAAACGCCTAAGTCCTCTGGCCATCAGTCCAAGCCATGAGTGGAGTGATGGGGTGAGGGACTGGGTGCAAAACCTCTTCCTTGTTGTGTGGAAGCTGTCTCGGTGGCTCAAAGTAGTCTTCTGGGTTCAGTGTGATGAAGCAAGGTGAGCTCCACGGAGTCTAACAGTGGAAATGTCAGCTCAGCTCAAGGGAAGTCCCAGGGTGCAGCTGACTATCCATGTCACTTAGGTCTAGGGTACTCTCTCAGTGTGTGGTGTGGGTAGAACCACAGGAGTGCTACTTTTGGAGGAAGAAATACTAACTTTTAGATCCAGTAAGAAGCGGAATTTTAAGGCAGTTAAACAAGCGGCTCTCTGTTCATGTCAAAGATTTATGAACCGATGAACAGGTGAGCCAAGGAAATGGAAACTCGTCTCCAAAGACCACATTGAGGAGCAGCAGGCAGGCTGAGGCAGGGGGACCAAGAGTTCAAGGCTAGTCTGTGCTATGCAGCAAGTCCTTGGCAAAAAACAAAAAAACAAAAAACAAAACAAAAACAAAAAACAACCAAAACAAAACATAGAAACAGCCCTAACCCTTCAAAAGGCTGCTTAAGCATGTTCAACACCTATCCCAAGCTTCCATTTCACTAAGGGGCAAGTTCAGAGGCATCAGCCATAAAATCTCCCCAAATATCTGTTAGAGAGCAGTTAGTATGAAGCTGAACACAACACTGGTGGCAGATTCCCCCCCCTCTGTGTGGTATGTGTATGTGTGTATATGTTTGTGTATGGGTTTATGTATGTGTGATATGTGTGTGTGTGTGTGTGGTGTGTGGTATGTGGTGTGTGTGTATGTGTGGTATGTGTGTGTGTGGTATATGTGTGGTGTATATGTGTATATGTATGTGTGTGGTGTCTATGTGTGGGATGGGTATGTGGTGTGTGTGTGGTATATGTGTGGTGTGTGTATGTGTATGTGTGAGATGCGTATGTGGTGAGTGTGTATGTTTGTATGTGGTATATGTGTGGTGTATGTATGTAGGTGTGTGTGTGTGTGTGTGTGTGTGTAGTGTGTGTGTGTGTGTGTGTGGTGCTCATCTTTCCTGGCTCTGCTGCCTGGCCCTTCCTGAAGTTCTGCCTCAGGCCATCTGTACCTGCTTGCCTCAAGGTCTCTCTCATTACTAGAGATCAGGCTGTGTGCATGTGTGAAACAAAGGTCCCCCCCGGGAAGTCTCTGTTTTAAAAGATGTGTTAGTTCAGTCCTTCTGGGGAAAGAGGTTAACAGGGAGGGAGGGAGGGAGCAGGGAGTGAGGGAAGAGGGAGGGAGGGAGGGAGGGGAAACTGGGATCGACATGTAAAATTTTTAAATTATATTATTAATTAAAAAAAAAAAGATGTGTTAGCTCAAGGCTTTCTGAGAATTCCCTGGGATTCCAAGTAGAAGGCTTTGTTTTCTTTTCTCTCCCTCCTCTTTTCCTCTCCCCCCACATCCTTTGAGACAGTGTCCTGTAGTTCAGGCTGCTCTTCAGCTCACTTCATAGCTGGGATGGCTTTAAATTCCAGATTTTCTTGCCCTTTCTGGAATTACAAATGTGTCATCATCATTTCTTTTGCCCTAGAATATGCTGTGCAGACCAGGCTGGCTTTGAACTCACAGAGATTCGGTTGCCTTTGCCTCCTGAGTGCTGGGATTAAAGGTGTGGAACAGCATCACCCAGCTCTGCCTCCCTATTTGAAAGCTCTGCAAATCTACTCTAAGATAATTAGAGTCCCATTCAAACAGGCAGGATACACCTGCCATGCCTTGTCTGGCCCTGGCTGTGTTTCTCTGTCCTCTTAGCAACATGTTGTGACCAGTGACAATGGCTTGCGGTGAGTCTTTTTCTAAGATCCCTGGATTTTAAGGTGAAGAACTAATTGGGACCCTGAACTCACTGGAAACAAGTGCTGGGACCTCGAGGAAGCCATAGAATTCCTGATCCTCCATATTTCTTATTTGCAAGTTGAGGAACAAAGATGGTCAGGAAAGTGAAAATTCTGTAAGCTGAGGATTCCAAGAGTGTGGTGTGGTGTCATTGAGAAAACACCTTCTTAACAAACAATGTTTGGGGAATGGGGCTTCCTGGAAAGTTTTGTCACCATGGTTCTGGATGTGGGGTGGATGCATAGGAAAAATTATTCCCTTGTCAATATTTATTTGATGAAGGAGGAAAAGGGGGTGGGTGGGAGGAGGGGAGGAATGGGAAGAGCTGTAGACTCAGCTGATGGAGGTCAGGGGACTAGACCAAGCCAAACAAAGAGCCAGGTAGCCACACCCCAGGCATGCCAGCCTTGCTTAGCCCCGCCCTTCCTTCTTCAGTGTTTTCTTGGGAGCCCACTTGATCCCGTTCTACCACCTAGACAGCTGCGGACTCTGAGTCTTTTTTTTTTTTTTTTAAACCATCCTTACAGTTATCCCCATGCAGGCCCCATCCGGTCACATGGAAAAATCTCCTAATTGGTGTCCTAGTCTTCAGGTTCCACTTTCAGAGCTGCCTCAATGGCCCCAGAGTAAGTGCAAAGCAAAAGCCAAATACCTTGTAAGAGCATACAAGACCCTGGTTATCAGCCCCCATCCCCTTCCTCATTCTCATTATTTCCTCCAGGCCCAGGATTGGTCAAAAGCTTTTGCAATGTGTTGTGCTCATGGTGCCCTCTTTGGAGCTCTTGCTTTGGGATGCTGGGAAGGAAGTTCTGGAATACTTGTCCCACACTTAGCCTGGAAAAACCTTTCCTACGCCCTTCCAACCCTTCAGGAATCTAAAGCTATTTCCATGTGTGCTTTCCTTTTGAGTCAGAAAGGAATTGGCATTATTAAATCAGTTTCTGTTTGTTTGGTTTTGTTTTTGTCTCTGTGTGTTTTCATATTTGTGCGTGTGTACTTATGTACATTTGGGTGTGTGTACACTTGTTTGGAGGCCACAGGAAACCTCAACTACTGTTTCTTAAGAAGTGTCATCTGCTTTTTGTCTGAGAGGGTATCTCTCACTGACTTGAATATCACCATGTAGGCTAGGTAGATTGGCTAATGAGCTTTGGGGATCTGCCTGTCTCTGCCTCCCCATATTCTGGGTATGAGCATGTATCAACATGACTAGCTTTTTAATGTAGGGTCTGAGTACCCAACTTGGCTTTTTGTACTTGCAAAGCTAGCACTTTATTGACTGGTTCATCTCCTCGGCCACAGGCCAGATATAATTTATTCTCACGTCCAGATGCTAGGCAAAGCTCAGGTATGTGCTACATACATATCAGCCGGGTGGCTGAAACATACATTAAACTCCCACCAAACTCTCTGAGGCATCTTTGGTATTTTCCAAAAGGTCACTGTGAACTTTGCTGGACACTGAATGGCAGGATGGGGTTACTTGTCTGATGTCCTGCACTGCAGCTGTCTACCTGTTGTGAGGGATGCCATGGAAACCTGGCCTCTCTGGGTGTATCTGTGCTCATGGTGGTCCTCCAATTTGATAACCAAAAGTGGCAGATATGTCTCTGCCAGTAGGACAGGCCCACTTTTGTAGGCCTAGCATGTTGAGGCCCAGTGAAACACAACACACACACACACACACACACACACACACACACACACACACACACACACACTGTAGAGAGAGTGCTAGTACTTGTAAGAGCTTAAGTATGTGCGTGTTCGCACACTGCTGACGAAAATGTAAATTTGCTCAAGATTTTCTGGAACGCTGTTTGGCGATAGATAAAAAGCCCGAGCGTGAAATCTAATACTTTTTTCCTTCTGGCTCAACCCTCTTTTCAGGAATATGTTTCAAGGAACAGTCACACACGTGAATAATAATGTATACATAAGAATATTCATCACCAGTGTGTTTATAACAGCAAGCGGCTGGAAGAGGGCTAAGATGGTCAACACTGAAGACCTGGTTCTCATCAGTTACAGTGTACCCTCATGAAGGGACCTGTAAGAACAAGGAGTGTGGTGAGCCTGCGGACATCATGCTTAGAGAAGCAGAAGATGCCACACTGCATCCATAACATATACAGGCAGCGCTCTCCTTTTCATGCTTGCTACTATGGACGTATGAAATGATCTTAGAACATAGCTGTGTGGTGCGGATTTGTGGGGGATATTCTGCTGTTGTAATGCTGCCTACAGACAGGCTTGCATGCCATCTAAGTCACCTCTTGTCAAGCTGTGTGCCTTCTGAGTTCCCTCTGAAGCTTGTGTGTCAGGCGCATCGGGATTCATTTTAGGTTGTAGACAGAGCTGCATTTTTATGAGGAGAGAGTGTGAGAGTAGGTCTGCCATAGTGTGCTCTGGGCTTCAGAGCAAGCCATCTCTTTCAGAGGACTATGGCAATCCTCAAATGTCTACCTGCGCTTGCTGTTTGAATGGACCCAGGAAGCCGTGTGCATCTGAGAGTGCTGGGATCTCCTGACCTGCGCTGACAGGAAAACTGAGTTGTAGGGACCACCCTTAGGAAACTAAGTCCAGCTCTTCATCACCGTCTGGACACAGTAGTGAGAGAATGAACCAGGTGAGAGAATGTTCGGTGTTTGGCTTCTCTTCACCATCTTCTTTGACGATAGTTTGGAGACTATGAGGCCATTCTTTCCTTCATAGTTGCCATCCTTAGATTATATGTTTTCACTCTCTTCTTTGTTATGCAGAGTTTGGGGATTTATGTATTTGCGTTTTGTTTATCTTCATCTGATATTCCCAACTGAACAGGGCTTCCTTTCAGGTAACAAAAAAGGAGTTCTCTCCAAGTTAAAAAAAAAAAGTCTTTATGGTATACTTCTTAATATGTGTCAAGAAATATGAATACTAAGTAGCCATATTCCTCAGTGCTACCACACACTGTATTCTCTATGTGAAATAAAGCATATTACAGACTCTAAAGAAATGAATGGAAATACCCATATTTACTGATTAATATTTGATGGGGAATTTCAGTAGGAGGATGTATGTGCATATTTACCTATATAACTAGACATACATGTGGCAATTGTATATATATATATACACACATGTGACAATTGGAGCTAGATGTTTTCAGATGCTACCTGTAACAAATACATGGGAAGTAATTATCCCTTGTAACTTTATTATTAAGTATATTCTTTAAGTTTGCATATGGTAAACACCACTTTTATGTCCTTGTCCAGATATTTTTTCTCCTAATTGTTTTTCCCCAGACCATCTGATGCTAAACATGCAATTCTATTCAAGGATGTTTCTCAGAAAACACAGGATACCCATCGAGACAGTCATACAAGGAGAGGAGCAGAGCCAGTGAGGGATGCTCTGACAGCTCAGTGCACTTTCTTTCCTGGTAGCAAGGAAAGAGGAAAAATGATAAACTCCTTCAAATGCAGCCCTTCTTGCATCCCTGACATATTTATGATACAGGCATACACTTCCCGCCCCGGAGGCAAACCTATTGTTTTCTAAACTCATGGTACTGATACCATGTTTCTCTTTTGGAGCCCAAACAGTTTTAAAGCTTCTAGATAATAATTCTACTACAGGTCTTGTGCTCTGTCCTCTTCTCATGCTCCTTAATGTGGCCCCTTGGAGACCCTCAGGTGATTGACAGGTGACTCATATGAGAAGGAGTGGTGTACTCCATGGAGATAATGTGGTGATATATTATTTATGATTTATTAAAGCCATTGGAGATCAAAATAGCAAAGCAGCCATACTAGTCATCCATAGAAACCAGGCAGTCACAGCACACACCTTTAATCTCAGGACTCAGGATTAAGAGGTAGATAGATCTCTGTTAGATCAAGGCCACACTGCTACATAAAATTGATCCTGTCCTAAAAGAAACAGCTTACACAAAGGTAGTCTCAGCACCTGGGATCACATGCCTTTAATCCCAGCACTAAGAAGGTAGAGACAGGAGTAATATAGCTGGGCAGAGAAGGGAATAAAAGGCAGGAGGAGACAGGAGCTGAGAGCTTTTGCCTCGAGACAGAATTGCCATTTCAGCTTGATAGAGGTAAGATCTATTGGCTTGGCTGCTTTGCTTTTCTGATCTTCAGCTTGAAGCTTGAATCCCAATATCTGTCTGTGGGTATTTTATTTTTTGTGCTATAAGACAATGCAGAAGGGAGACTGGGTCTGGGCTACTAGTTTATACATGCCCATCCCCAGTTTTCAGACACCAGGAGTTAGGGAGGTTGGAACAAAAATCTTAGCACCATGCCTGTAGAGAGCTGTAGGGCTTTGTGATTGGAGAAGCTTCCCAAGGGATATTTCCTGTCTCCAGTGGTGATTTGAGATTTGAAGGGACTCTGGCCAAAAAAGGATGAAGATGAAACTATAAACAAGGCATCTTGGGGCTTGGAATGTCTCTGTCCCTTGGGCCATCACTGGGATGCGGCTCTCAAAATCAGTGCCCTAGTGAAGGGGAGGCAATGGTAGACACCATGGGAAAGGCAGCTTTCTGACTTGTTTACATCAGTATTTCAGTAGATTGTACCAACAGCTTGGATGACCATGAACACCCAGTGTGGTTTATTCTGTGTGGGGACTTATGCCTGTCTTTGAAGTTTTGTAACCCACCTAAAAATGAGTTTCTGGACCCATGGAAACTCTTACTGCGGCTATGTGTCCATTTGTCCTCTGTGACAGCCTATATGGACATGGCATTATGAAGGCAAATTGTGAAGCCACAGTGCTTATCTTTTATGGGTGAGCTCTGTCCAGTCGGTTCTCTCTCTCTGGTCCTGGTAATTGGTACCACTTTTTTTTTCTTTTAATCTCTTTTCAAAGTATACTCTACTCCTCTATTCTCCCTCCCCTACCCCAAAGGTGTTATAGCAATGATTAATAGTTGGCTGGACTGTGCACATCTTTCAGGCAAAGACAAATCCTGAAGGCTTTGCTGGTGATGTGATTTTAACTAGTGGCTATCTATTGGATGCATGAATAGATTAAACATTTCTGCAGCCTCCAGGAGACCATCTGTTTCAAGGGGAACTGCAGCCAATGGATGGAGCTCTGTTAGGGATCTCTGGATATCTGGTGGGTGGGAGGGGAATGTGTGGAATCATGCAGCTTTCCCAGCATGCTGAAAGTCACAGCAAAAGGTGCTTGTGACACTCTCTGGTGTGGATGCCAGGAGAACAATTGTTGAATTGGAACTGATCAATTCTAAAACAACAAGGAAGGCCATTGAGCATGGTGTTGGGTACACTCTGAGACAGACAACGATGGAGTGGTTGGTTAGCTCTCAGCATCAGCATCGGGACTGCGCTGTCCAGCCTTGCAGAGCATAAGGCAGCCATTGAAGATGTCAATTCCAGGGCCTGTGTACAGCCCAAGTTCTTAATCCCAGTGTCTACAAGGGGCTGGGAGCACCTATAATCCAACTACCATGGCTGGGAGCACCAGGGGAGAATGGTACCAGAGCTATAGGAGCTCTGCTCCCAAATCTGATTGCAGCCAAATGGCCCATTATGTCCTAGCTCCTAAACAAATAAAAACAAGTAGAGAATGTAAAGGATTACTGCCTGTATCTTTTGAGATGAAATCAAACAGTGTCAAAGTATTTTTTTTCAAAGCTTTCACGTTGGTTGACACTTCAGCTGTCAGCAACATGTTTCTCTATTACTCTGTGGTGTCTGTTCAAATGTCCCAGCTAACCATGAAGGATAATATTTCCAGCTGCTTGTTTTCCCAGTGTGATCTCACAAGCATCAGAAAGGGAGTTGCCTTACAGATCAGCTCGTGCTGGCCCACCTAAAAATAGAAGTGGCTGGAGGAACGTGGAGGGTGCTTGCAAAGAGAAAGCAGCACAAAATAAAATGCCAAAGAAAGGGCTTAAACTATTGTCCAAACCAGCATGCTCTTGGGATAGTCAGGAAGGGGAACTTCCAGTGGATGAGAGGCTTATAAACTGGTGCCTATGTGTAGACAGCGGCGTGAAGCCCAGAACTGATAAAGGACCCATGGACACAGCTTCAGGCTCTGAAGGGCACTCTCATTGCGAATGGCCAAGGCCTGGCCCTGATAAATTTTATAAGAAAATGAAAGAAAAGTCTCAAGAAATAGATAATACATTAAAAAAAAATCTAGAGCTAGTACCAAGGCTAGAAAAAAGAGCCCATACACTGAGCCAGACCTGTTCTTAGCCAGCTATGGAGAGGTGTTATATATTAGCTCATCCACATCATGTCGCTGTTCTAATCTCATCGTTACATCTGGAGAAGATGAGAGGGATGGTGGGGAATGGAAGGAGGAAGGCAGGGAGAGCTTAAGGGACAGCACAGAAGTATGAATTCCAGGCAGGAGGAACAGAAGAATGGCCACCCTAACCACTGAGCCCTTGGTAAGCAGTTAAATACAAGTCAATGATGAGTCTTTTACATTTATTTTTTACTGTTGAAATCAGGGTTTGGCAACATTCCTGGTCTGCTTTTCCAGAGCAGCCTCTGTAGCCAGTGCTGGCAGTTAGCCAGACACTCCATCACTGTCTGACTCGGAGTGTGCCCGAGCCAACACTCCGGATAAGACATTTTATATCACATCTTTAGGCTGAACTGTTTGAATTCATCAACAATTTGACTTCATGAAATGAATGGGTAGTACCAGATAGTTCTTTGTATTGATTTTAAGCACATCTCAAATTCATATCCCTAGCATATCCACAGATGATTACTAACTTGGAAGTTAAGATAATGGTGCCTGAAGACCTCCTTGCCCTAATTCCACGAAATGGACTTGGCAGGAGTGATGAAATGAAAGCCTTTGAGTTGGGGCAATTATTCTGGGTTACCAGGTGGGCTCCAGATAACCAGAAGCATCCTTATAAGGGAAAGAGGGATGTAGGAAAGTCAGTGTCCAAGGAGATAGAAGATCAGGAACAGAGGTTGGTATGCTATGAGGGAAGCTATGAGCCAAAGTGTGCAGGCATCCACTTGGAAAGGCCAGATGGAGTTTCTTCTCTGGAGGCTATAGGAATGCTGTTTGCTGGCATTTTGCTTTAGCACATTGAGACACGGTTTGGACTTCTGACCTTCAGAATAGAAAGATAATGGATTTGTGTGATCAACCATCGACAACTGATGCAGTGAGTTTGGGTTTGAACATTTCCTAGAGAACCCAACTGTCATTTAGTCAGTGATGTTTCAGGTGGAAGACATCTTTTCTCTTGACTTAGTCATCCTTATGAAGGGAATCACCGAGTGTTCCAACTGCTTCCGGGTGAGCCCAGAGAGAGCTCTGCTTGACGATTTGGGTGCAGCTATTGTACTCAGCACAGTTGGACTGTTGAGTATCTCTCCTTTCCCTCAGGCCTCTGTCTGCAGAGCTTCCTGAAGCCCACTGCTAACCACAGCCTTCTAGGCTCCCACATTCCCCTCCCCCCCATTACACATGGGGCCTTTGCACAGTGCTGCCTGTGACAGATCTGGAAGTTTACTGTTGTGTGCTGGGGCTCCCTCCGATCTTTTTCTGTTCGAATCTGCATTCTCTATCAAGTTGGAAAAAATGTTTTTCATAGAATCTCTGACATACAACCTGCCACAAAGAGGTTCTTTTTCTTGAATAAGTTATTTATCTACCTACCTAATTTTAATAAATTGTGTGTGTTGTGTATTTTAGTGTTGAATGTGTGCATGCCAGGACTGGATTGTGTGTGTGTGTGTGGGGGGTACAGAGGACAATTTAAAGGAGTCAGCTCTCTCTCTTTCCACCATGTGGGTCCCAGGGATCTAATTCAGGTGTCACCCTTAACAACAAATGCCTTTACCATCAAGTCATCTGTCTGACATGAATACCGAACAACTTTTTTTTTTTTTTTTTTTTTTTTGGTTTTGGTTTGTTTTGTTTTTCGAGACAGGGTTTCTCTGAGTAGCCCTATCTGCCCTGGAACTCACTTTATAGACCAGACTGGCCTCAAACTCAGAGCTCCATCTATCTCTGCTTCCCAAGTGCTGAGATTAAAGGTGTGTCCAGATAGTAATTGAAATATCATTAAAATATATTAGGATTAACACGGAACATAGGGGAAGTAAAGGGACAGCCCATTATGTGGCACCAGAATGAGAGTGCAGTCTGCTCTGGTGCTGGCCTGGGCAAGGTCTACAGGCTTGGCTCTGCACATCATCCAGAGGAAAGTGGGAAATGTAATTGCCGAGTGATTTGTATAGTCATGAAATCAAAGTCTCATGACTGATGAAACATGGAGCAAAATGCCAGCTGAACATCCAAGAAAAGTGCAACCACTCCTAGGACACAGAGCAGCTCTTTTCTATGGGTTTCCTAAATGGAACCCTTGCATCCTGTAGTAGACCTTGTCTAAACATCGTCTTGAGTTTCAACAACCTTTGATTTCTTACCGTGCCCCTCAGAGTAAGCAAACGGAACATATTTATTTCATGTACACTAGATAATTAATGAGCACATACTATGAGTCAGGGAAGGGTGGGTTCTGGGGAAAGTAGAAATGAGCAAAACCAGTATCATTATCTTTGGGGTTCCTCAAGCTGGAAGGGAGGGGCCAGATGCAGCACAGATAAACCCTCAGGAGGAAGACAGATGGCTCAGGGAGTGTAGTGGGAATAACTGCAGTAGGCATCAGAGACAAACTCTTTGAGGACATGACATTGCTGATCCTAGAGCAGTGAAGAAAGCTTGCAGTCAAACAGCATGCGGGCTTAGCAGGAAGAGGTCAAGTGCACATGGCACATATTCCAGGCAGAGGGAGCTGTGTAGAGTCCCGGAGACAGGAAAGATGCAGAGGACAGGAAGGGCCAGTGTGGCTGGAGTGTAGAGGATGAAGCCGAGCTAGTGTGTGTTGGTAGTTTATTGCAATAAAATATGAGGTATCACAGACAGAGTGATAACCACAGAGAGAGGCGAAAATTGTGCGTTTGGTGGGGACAAAAGCACATACAGGTAGCTTGCTTTTGTACACCGCTCCATGTTCCACTTCATTGGCTATGAGGGTAAGAAGACTTCCACTGTCTAAGTTAGTTGCCTGTGCAAAGCTGAGCACAATTACTGGGAGACAGGTCTCCGTTTCTCACAAGGATCTACCGAGAACAGCAGTCCTTGGCCACAGCTGCACCCATTACAACAAAATCGCTTGGGCCCAGACCTTGCTATTTGCTGAAGCTCCTCAATGACTCCATTGTAGGGCCAAGGTTTAAAAACCACAGAGTTAGAGCAATAGCTCTGAGTGGGTATTAGATGTGAGATTCAAGTTAAATTCAGTGTTCAAGGTAGGAAACAAGACGGCAAAGAGTATTTCTATTTACATGAAGTTGGAATGCAGCTCTTTGTAGTTTTCTCTAACTAGCTTTACATGGTGGCCGAGTGGGGGTGGGGGTACATTCCTATTTACATGAAACCGGAACGGAGCAGAGAATTTGCCATTTTCTTTAGCCGGTTCTACATGGGAAAAAAAAAATCAAATTGCAATTAATTGAGGAAATTGCCATCCTTGTGAACACTTTAATTTTCACCAGTTCTTGTCAAATTTATCTGAAACCCTGAGCATTATAAATGAAGATGAATTCTTGGCTGTGGCATGAACCAAAGTATAGGCTAATTGGACATCTGAATCTTTGCTCTAGGCTAGGGCAGCTTTGAATACTCTGGCACTTGCTTAGTGGGAGCTCTCCATGGGATTCATGGTCTCTATCCTGTTGCTATGGGTGGGCTCCCAGGGCTCTATCCGTGTCAATCTCAACCCACTGAGATGAACTGAGTATGTGTTGGTGTGGTGAATTCCATCATCTTGCCCACTTTTTGAAAGATAGTAGCTGTGTGAAACCAGGGACACTTGGGTTGGCCCCTGGCTCTGTGGTTCAAATACTTGACCAAGCATGAAGATCGGAGTTCAGATCCCTAGAAACATGCATACATGCTGGGTGAGGTGGCCTGTCTGTAATGCCAGCTTCAGAGGGCAGAGAAAGGACTCTCAGGGCATACTAGCCCTTATTGTCAGGCTCTCGGTTTGGTTGCGAGGCTCTACCTCAACAAATACGGTTGGAGTGGAGGATAATTCCTGACACAAACCTCGGGCCTCCACACATGTGTGTGTGTGTGTGCACTCCACCTCCCACCCCAGAGAAGAAATTAAAAAAATAAAAGAAGCAGGATTCTTGAGGCCATATCTTGTTCCTTCTGGCATCAGTTTAGTACTCTCCTTTTCCTTTCTTGAAGTGTGAAGGCTCCCAGCCCCACTTACCGGGCCCTTCCTGGCTGCATATTGAGCTGTGGTGGCTTAAACTTATATCTCCTACAGCCCTGCTCACATGGATTGTTAGATCCAAGTCATACCAGAAGAAAAATTCATTCCATGCCCTTTAACTGAGCCATAGGGAACGGGTCCTTTTCTGACTGGAAGTGAGGAGGAGGCAGCCTTGGGAGCTGGCAGACATTACGGAGCTATCTATACAAAGGGAGCGGAGCGTGGTGCCCACTCAAGAAGGCCGGTCTAGACCATGTCATGGGAGCAACAAGTCAGGCTTCACCTGCAGATAGGACTTTGCCTTAGCTTGCCACGACTCAGGGCTTGTATCTGCCCCGTTTCCTCTGTGACTCTAGTGTGCTTCTCAGATGGAGGGAGGAGAGAGTATTATGTTAGGAACTAGAAACCAGTATTGAGTTTATCACTGAGGAAGAAAACACATTCAATCAAGAGCCAAATGATTATCCCTTTTAAAATCTCAAAGTAACAAATGCGGAATTCCCCTTTTGATTACCTTAGAACGCCAAAGAGCTAAAATGGAAAAGAAGTAATAAATCCAGCGATGGTGTGGATGGGAGGGACAGATTCTTTTCCCATAACACTAACTTTCAGGGAAGTCTGAGTCAGAGGGAAGACATGTAAGCCAATAGAGTTCCAAACAAGTATTGTTTCCTCGGCTCTGTAAACCTTCCATCTTACTTAATCGAATCTATCTTGACTTACATTATCCAAACTTGCCCACATTTGAATTTGCATAATCACTGGCTAACAAAAGAAGCCATGTGTGCATCAAGATGCCCTACAACACCGACCTATTCAGTGGAAGATCCACCACATTTATTAAAATGATCCGCTATTGGAGACTAGGAAGAGACACAGGCAAGAAGCATGGGAGAGGGGCTTGGCCCTGCCCCAACCTGTTGTGCCAGACTTTGTTGACTCCTCACGGGAGTCCCATATTTCTTACGGGGAAAGATGGAGCTGGGTTGGAACCCAGGAACAATAGAAGTGAACAAATGGGCCTGTGTCAAGGAAGGGCTGACTCTGAAGCCTTCTCATATAAACCCGTGAAAAGGCTGCGATCTAGTTTGCCTGCCAAGGTTTGAAATTAGAATGTATTTACCCACCCTGCCTTTTCCCAGTGTTTATCTTCCAAGGGTGGATTCAACAGCACACACTAAAGCTGCACACAGAGAGAGTTTTCTTGCTGTATATTCTACCACAGTACAACAAATTGTAACTTGGAATCTAGTGGTCAATGATAAGCAATCAATGTTCAGGGGACTATGAGGAGGCAGAGGGGGTTTGTAATCAATGAGTTCACAGATACGTCTTACCTGTAGACACTGAGTGCCGTATATGAATGATTTCATCTGGTTCCTCGCCTCACAGTAAAGGAGAATGGAATCTCGTGCTTTTCTGATGTTTTCCCAAGGATATACTAGTAGTGAGAGGCAAAGCTGGGAGGAGAGCAGATCATGTCTGTTTGCAAAGGCCAGGCCTTACTACTCTGTGGCTTCTATAGAGATTATGAAGACACCTCTGGACAATTGCAGGCTCTCAGCATGGCTGCTTCTTATTAATCCTAATTTTCCCCAAATGTTCAGGACTTAATATTTTAATATTTCATTGTTGCAGTTTGTGCTTCTCAGTTACACTTGAAAGTAGAGAGGAACGAAATTCCCCAAGACTATAAGAAAAATATTTTGAAGACCAAGGGGAAAGGGTGTGTGAAGAGGGGTGAGGACAAGAGGGAAGGGAGGAGGGATGAAGCACTTCAGCAGGTGATGGGAACCAGAGCAGGACTCTGCCCTTTCCTGGAGCCTGGCCCGGCTCCCTCAGCTCTTTGCCAGGAAAGAGCTAGGGGAAGGGAGGCTGGATCTTCTGAGCTGGCTCTGGAAAGTGGTGGACCCTTGTGCGAGGGAGTGTCTTTGGTTTATGAGAAGACCATAAATCACCTAAGAATAATATTAGCTACACGGAGAACGGACAAAGCTAGGATTAGAATGCAATCCTGTTTGAACTTAAAGCTTGGGCTCTCAGCCCCCTTTCTTTTGATCTCTCTCATTAATGTCTATAATGTTCATCCCAAGGGTGGTTGTGAACTTTTCAAAGCCTTCCACTTGTGTTTACCCATAAAAAGATCAGAGTTCCAGATTCATGCACTGGTCTAGATTTAGGTTAGATCTGCACAGTTAAAAAATATTCTTGTTTTCCCAAAGGACTGATGGAGGCAGTTGCCATTTCTGAGACTCTCTTTCATGCAGGAAGCTAGTCTTGAACTTTTGTCTGCGATAGAGCCTGTAGTGAGAGGATTCAAAGGGACACTTTAAAACAAAATTATTGAGCCAGTTTAAGAGGATATGTACATAGCTCTTCAGAGCAAGATGGGAATGCTTAGGGCTTAGTGTTTCCAAGACATCCTTGATCTGCCTGGAAGGTGGAGTTTCCGCACACAGCATCTCTCACAATCACACAGAGGTCACACACAGGGCATTGTTTTAAAGTTCATGTTCATGTGACTCAAAATTTAAGCTGTTTTCTGTATATATGATGATGCTTTCAAAGTGTGTGAGCATTTGTGTACATACAAATAACCACATGTTCATATATCTAATTAGAGATGAGGAAAATGAATCTGTAACTCCATTGCTTAATGAAAAACTACTTTATGTGTTAAAATGAATTTTACATAGTCCCATAACCTTGGATGGGTTATTTGATATATTAGAGTTTCAGTTTCCTTATTTTGAAAAATGAGATTTGTGTGTGTGTGTGTGTGTGTGAGAGAGAGAGAGAGGGGGGGGAGAGAGAGAGAGAGAGAGAGAGAGAGAGAGAGAGAGAGAGAGAGAGAGAGAGAAAGAGAAAGAGAGGCAGAGATAGAGAGACAGGCAGAGACAGAGAGAGAGAGGGAGAGACAGAGAGAGAGAGAGAGAGAGAGAGAGAGAGAGAGAGAGAGAGAGAGAGAGAGAGAAGTGTATATGTGTGTGGAGACCAAAGGTATTATCTTCTATAACTCTTCACCCTCGTTTCTGAGACAGTGTCTCAGTGAATCTGGAGCTCGCTGATTTGTCTACAGTGACAGACCAATGAGCCCCAGGGTCCTCCTGTCCCCACCTTCCCAGTGCTGATTACAGGTCTGTAGTACTGTGTCACTTTTTTTTTTTTTTTTAATGACAGACACTCCTGCTTTTGAGGTGAGCATTTTACAGATCAAGCTATCTGCCTAGCTGGAAAATAGAATCCATTGGTGATACCATACAAGGACTGAAGACAGTGTTTAGGGATATCCCCAGTGTAATGCTTCATATTTCATAGATGTTCAAAAATGGAGATGGTTTTAATTTCCAAAACAATTGCTTTTCAAACAACCACCCCTTTAATTTGATACCATCGCTAACACTTCACAAGAAGTGACCCTGAGAGTAGTGACAGCCATGCTAGTCATTCAAATGGAAAGGGGCCAGTGGGGGGGGGTCCCTCGCTTGCTGATGTTTCAAAGAACCACTTTTTAAGGTTCCTTTGCTATTTAGGAGAAAAAAGTGCCGTGGGTCAGTCTTGTGCATCAGAAGTCTTGTTTGATGTCATTGTGCCCCTCCAGAGGACAGAGCATAGGGAGGGATGGGCTTTGGGGCTTGTACCTGGGCCATTGCTGCAGCATGGAGGTCAGTTACTAACAATACCAGCTGAAAGCAGAAAGCTTTCCCTTTGGCTTTTAGAAGGCCTCGTTCAGATTGAGTATGAGAGGGCTTGAAGGGATGTTCATCTCCCTTTTCCTTTAAGCAATTTTTCAGTTCAATTTAAGAAATTGCAAGAGGCTGTGATTGCTGCACTCTCTTTAGCCACTTTCCATTTCCAGGGGCCCTAGAATCCAGCTGTTTCCTTTCATTTTGTGATGGAGGTGCCAGAGTTTATTGATTTGAACTGTGCTGCTCAATAGAAAATGCACTGTTAGTGTTAAATCATTTGTCGGAGTTTTGTATTCATACAAAAATACCATGTATTGCAAAACATTGTCACCACTTCATGCCACATCCTTGAGTTATTACTCTTAGCACAACTGTACTCCTCTGTTGGCTGTGGCCTTTAGTTTGCATGAGAATTTATGAATGTGGCTTATATAAGGAGATTTATGGTAAAGAGACATGGCGATTCCTCTGGCTGTGGCTTCTCTATCTTGTAGAAAGGCACAGGTGAGGGATACTCCTTAGAGCCTAAGAAGACACTGAGACAGCATGTTTCACCTTCACCCCAGAACAAAGGATTCCTTGAGGACCGTAAGATGAGACTTTCCGTGTTGCACTGGCACTCTGGGGACACTCCCAGTGTGCCCTTCCCTTTCCCAGTGTGTGCGAAGTCTCACCTTCCCCGGAAGTACCCCTAAAGGATTTGATTTGCAGTTAATTTTTCACCGGAGGACGTTGTTTGGTGGGAACTATTGAGGAGCACTGGTGTCATTTTAATTCCCTCGAGAATGGTGTGGTCTTTAAGGATGGTGCCCTAATGTCATCTATTCTTGTCTTTAGTCCGTGGACTCTCCTGGTCTGAATATGAAGTAGCTCGACATTTAGCCACTGGTCCCACCACCTCTGGCTCCTTCAGATGTCTTGCAGGTCTCTGGCTGATGTCCCAAGTGGCTCCGGTGACAGTTGGCCCTTTTCCTCTTAGCAACATCACTGATGGCTCAGCAGAGATAACCGGATGTTGATGTCTCTGTCACCTTCAAAGCTGCAGAAAGCGCAGACCAAGTAGTTCATGTGCCAGTCATTTTGCTACACTTGCTTTCCTTTAAGCCAGTAAATCCTACCCCACTCCCGGGGTCCCAAAGCTGCAAAAAACCGACTGGCAAGCAGCTCTTCCGAATGTGTGTCCAGAGACAGGGGATGAATATTTGTTCAAAATAGAAAAATAAGACTGGCACGTTTGATGGGATTAGCAGCCTTCAGCTCTCCCTGTTGGTGCCTCTGAGAATTTATGGCTCTTTCCAAGACCCTGGAAGATGCCAATGAGTTTTGGTTCTTGGCTTTCCAGAAAGCTTGAGGGTAGATGAGCAGTAATATGAGGCTGCCATCACATTTTTAACTCGATGCTGAACATCCAGTTTTAAATGGAGACTTCTAGTGACCACAGAACGAGTGAGTGAGAGCAGATATCCAGGAGCTCTTATTACACTTGACTTTTCCATGAGGAACATTTCTTGAGTTCCCATAGATATCATGATCCCCTCATGATAATTTCAAAGTTGCCTCCATGGGCACTTTGCTACCTGGCATTTGTTTATATTAATCATTAATTCTCATGAGCTCTCTGAGGAGGGGGCCGGGCAAGTGAAATATTGCGAGAGGAAATTTTTTATGTTCTGAATCGGACACTTAAGGCTTTATATACTTATTCTACTGTTAAAAGTATTCTTAGCGAATATAAGCATGGCTTGTATATGGAAGCATATAAAAATGAGAACATAAATACAGTGGAATCCTATCATAAATGCTTTATATTAATTTAACCAAGTGATTTTTCTTGAAAACAGTTTCTTGGGGAATAATTCTCATGTAACTAGATTTCTCCTCCTCCATCTCCTCTTCCTCTTCATCTTGCCGAGTTGTCCAGGTTGGCCTTAAGCTTACAATCCCCCTGTTTCAGCCTCTAGGATGCTGAGATTACAGTCGTTCAACAATTTGCTTGATAGTTTCAGAAATTTTTTTTTAAAAAAACTTGTTCTGAAAAGCCAGTAGATATTGATGAAGGAATCTCCATGTGACCTAATGACAATGGCAAAGAAACAGCCCCACAGTCCATGGGCTTGGTTGAAAGGACTGGTTTTCCTCGGCTTCTGCAGGTCACTTATCACCTGCTGTCCTTCCTGTGTGTCCCTCATACCCAATGCTGCAATATTCTTGTTTCTCTCTATTCACGGTCTCTGCTACCAGCTGGGGCCCTCCACATCCTTTCCCACTCTTCTCTGAGGCCAATGAGCCGACATGTGTCCGGTGCTTTGTACCATATATTACAGGGTTTAATAATTAGACTATAATACATTAAAAATGAGAAGATCTCAGTCCAAACCTCTGTGCACACTGATGAAGAAATATCCCACACCCAAAGCACTTGGTAATTCTGATTACTATATGGAATATGTATCTTAGGAAAAGATGAATTATTTTCTCTCTTCTTTTTGAAAAAAACACAACCACACACTTAGTACACTCACGTAGCATTACTATGAAACTTTCTGTATTTTTATTTAGCTACAAGTTACCCCTCAGTCTGCAGTTCTTCCTCCTAGGCAGATGGGATTTCTTTAGTGTTTTCTTAAAGTCCCCATTTCCAGTGTTGTAAATTATTTATTTTATCATTATGCTGTATTTATAGAGCACCTGTCATGTGAAATAAACCTAAGATGCTTTGATACTTTGTAAAGGCAATGAGAGGCAGGGCTGTGGCTCTTGAGGACTGAAGTGGTAAGATTCACATAACAGCACGGTTACTGCTCCTGTCCTTCAGAATGTCACTCATAGTCCTTGAGTAGAACTAACTTGCTTTAAAATGCCCCTTTTAAAAGGCCCCTTTCTTCTGGCCTTCAATGTCAAAAACACCACACACAGGTTGGTAAAGAGCCTTTGCTTTTTCCTCCTCCAACCCTCTTGTGAGAAGCCTGCTTTCCAGTGTCCTGCTCTGAAAATGGACAGTGGTATCTACTGTAATTATAACTACAGCAAGGTGCCCAGGCCCGGCTTCTACAAGCCCTGAAACAGAGAGGGGCCCTCCGCAAGGTCAGCCGAGTCCACTTCTGAGGATTAGCCAGATCACTTCAGAAACAAGTTGAAACATTTGCATTTCCTTAGCGTCAGTAAATTTCCACTCCTCACCTATAGTATATATCATATCTCAATGGAAGTCAATAGTCCTGACTTACTGTGTGTGTGTGTGTGTGTGTGTGTATGTGTGTGTGTGTGTGTGTGTGTGTGTGTGTGTGTGTGTGTGTGCACATGCTTGGATGTGCAGGCAAGAGGTGTTATCTTCAGACATCTTCAATCACGCCTCACTTTATCAACATCATTATTCATTTTTTAATAAACAAGGATCTTTCCTTGAGCATAGAGTTCACCGAACCAGCTAGGCTGATTGGCTAGAGATCCTCCTAATTTCACCTCCATAACATGCAGCTGTACCTGGCTTTAGTTTTTCCTTTTTATATGGATACTGGGGATCAAACTCAGTCCTCAAGCTTGTATGGGAAGCACCTTACCCGCATGCATCTCCCTAGTTCCTGACTTTTTTTTTAAATGACGCGAGGCCTGTAAACATCTGTAGTTCCTCCAATATTTTCTTCTAGTAATATAGATTCAGTGGTTTTAGGAACCCCCGTTTCAGTCTCCATTTTAAAAGGATTTATTCTGCATTTGAATGGATCAGTCAAGTGTAATAGCCTTCAAAGACCATAGGCTAATTTTAGGCTTCTAAATTTCCTAGCACCCAGCCTAGGGTATGAGATGCTTGTGTGGTTATGGACAGAGGGTGGAAATCCAGCCATGCTTCTTGCTCATATGTAATGCTACCATGGTATGCTTTGAAATTGTATTGTCTCATTTCTGGAAATGGAACCATCGCTTTACTTCCCAGGATTCCCAAGAATATGTACCAATACACATGAAAGTCCCTCCTGAGTTCATGAAGTACAGCAGGCTCCATGAACTTCACACGGACTATGTAGGTTGAGTGTCTCTTATGGTAAATGCTTGGGACCAAGAGTATTTAAAAATTCACAAACTTTTTCTGATTTTTGTAATATTTGCATGTACACGAATATCTTGGCAGCCAGGAGACAAACATAACATGCCATTCACTTATGTTTCATATACACCTTATAGACATAACCTAAAGGTAACATTACATAACACTTTCAGCGCAGCTGTGTTTTGATTGTGATCAAAGTTTATACAGCTTCCTAAAGTAGCTTGGTCTGCAATATATGTATATGCATGTCAAAGGTAAAGAAATTCATCAACAAGCAAGCAAAGTACAGCAGTCATCTCTTGATGAGAGATGTTATTCTGTATATATGTTTCTCATACTAATTAATAAAGCCCTGTTGGCCAATAGAAAACTAGATAGGCGGGGCTAGGAGACTAGGAGGAGGAAAGAGGAAGTAGTTGGAGTCAAGATGTAGAGCATGGAGGAAGGAAGACGCCCGCCGTGGCTCCCAGATAAGATGAGCCACGTGGAAATGCTTAGATAAGTAGAAATGGGTTAATAATTAAGACAGAGCTAGCCCATAAACAATAATCGTAATGGCCAACAGGATTATATCAAATACAGAGTCTCTGAGTGTTATTTGGGGCTCACATGGTGGCTGGACCATGGCGGCAGAACCGGCGGTAGCCGGCGGGGAAACCTGCCGTAACAACCTCTAATAGTATTTTCAAAAGAAATTTGACTTATTGCTTTGTAAGTTTCTTAAACTCTCTATTTTTTCTCATCTCTCACCTATGATCAAAGTTTTTGTCTATAGCAAAGATTTACTGTGTTAAGTACGAATATGCTGTGGGTGGGAAGCAGGGCCGTCCAAGGAATGAGATAGACTCATTAATGAAAGTCTGCTGTGTGGTGGATCTGATCTGAGGCTTGCCAAGGCTCAGCAGGCCAGAGCTGGGGGAGGAGGGTCCAGCCAGAAAACTTCCCTTCACATCTAGGTAGTCCCTGCTGAAGATTCCCTTATTTCAACGAGGTCTGAGAACAGGCACAGGAGCGATGGAGAGGGCTTAGGACGCCATCAATTAATTCAGCCTGACTTTCAAACCCAGGAGTAACTGACAATAAAATTCAAAGTTACAAAAAGGTAGGTATAGCTGCACAAGAATCAGTCATCAGTCCCACTCCCATCCGTGTGTGTGTTTGTGCGCATGCGTGCGTGCGTGCGTGCGTGCGTGTGTGCGTGTGTGCGTGTGTGTGTGTGTGTGTGTGTGTGTGTACTGCTGCTTGGAACATTGAAGAATGCCTTCTGGAGCCGTAATAAAGTTGCAATTAAACTGAAGCTTAGCCAGCTGGGATTGAGTTCTAACTAGTGGATATCGAAGTGCATTCCTCCCCCGCCCCCATCAGCCTGAGAAGGAAACTATGATTTCAGAAACGATAAGGACTCTGACGAGTAGACATTTTTCAATGCTTACAATTCAAAAGTTCCCAGGGACTGCAGTTGATCAGACATTCAGATTACTTCAAGTATTTTGTAAGGGTCTTTGAAAACAAAAGAAAAATGGTTCTCTTTTTCTTTCAAAGAGCATTTTTCTTTTTTATTGTTTGAGAATTTCATACATGCATATAATGTCTTTGATCAAATTCTTTTTAAGTTTCAAAGTCTTTCCTCATGAAATAAACTTGAGCTGATGAACGTGTTGCTGGGCCGCACTTTCCAGGTTACATCATCTTGTTTCCTACTGAGGCCAAGCTCTGTCTTGGAAAATAGGCAAACTCATTGTTGTTCTTCTTGTCCACATTGTCTTTTATAGTTACAAGCAAATTACATCTGATGAAACAACTTTTGTTTACTAATGGTCCTTTATAGTAGAGTTTGCTAGAATATCAGTGTAAGTGCCTTTACATACATACATACATACATACACACACATATACATATGTATGTGTGTGTGTGTTTGTACATGTGGACATATGTTTATATATGTGTTTTTACCTGTACCTGTATTTACATGTGTGCACATGTATATGTCATTACATCTGTGTTTATGTGTGTTTACACACATGCTTGAAGACACTCACATGTGCTTATACACATCTTTACATTAGCACACATGCGTATTTATACCCAAGGACATGTGCTTACAAGTGTGTACGTGTTTACACATATGCATATGTTTACTCACATTTCTGTGTTTGTATGTATGTTTACATGTGTATGCACCTTCATGCTATTTTGAAGCTCTCCTCAAGAAGAGATAACACTGGAGCTCTCACTGACTTTTGGCTCCTATAACACAGTCTATGTTACATCCTGACTTTGGAAAGAGTATTTTAAAAAGGTTATCTGCCACCAAAGCTGGCCTCATTCAAACAAGAGGCACTAACCATGACAGGTGATTTGTGAAGCCTGCATTGTCTCTCTTTGCACAGGAAAACTGTGGGTTAGCATAGGGAGAACGGGTGAAGAAGGGAAGCTTGGACATGTATTAAGAGAAAAGCAGGATTTCAGTTGCTTGTGAATGCTATGCTTAGCTTTCAAAATGTTGAAATAATGAAGACATATCATTATGAAGGAGAACTCCCATGTATTTCCTTATGTGAGTGCGTGCGTGTGTGCATGCGTGCATGCGTGTATGTGTGTGTGTGTGTGTGTCTGTAATTTTTTATGGGGAATACTTATTCGTGCAAAAGAGTATGTATTACAACAAGCTGTAAATCTGCATTATGATCATTCCCTCTGGGAGAGATAATTCTAACCTCAAGTCCTTTTGATAAATGCTGGAGGAGGATTAGATAACTCAATTTCCAGTTTTAAACATAGTGCCAGAGTCAGCAATCAGGAAGACACCCCACATGGCTATACCATTAATTGTTCCCAGAAGATCCTCATCTCTAGCACTGATGAACTCCTCAGTTTGAAAACATGCTCCAACATAGGCAACAAGTATTAGTATTATTATTATTTGAAAAACCTCAGAAGCTTTATCCATTTTTGTTTTATAACAAATAAAAAGTGAAAAAAAATATGATAGGAAGACCCAAACCTTGTCCCCACATAGTTTGGTAGTGTTATCTTTCCACAAAGGCCTTTTCTTGTTTCACACCAAGAGCATCCCCAAACCATTTAGAAGTCGCTGTAGACAAGGCAGCATTTTACTGCCAAGTGCTAACATCAGCTCCTAAGATTAAGGCCATGCTCTTATGTAACCAAATAGTGTTGTCATGCTAAGGAAAAATACCACTGTTTATGGCATGTGGCATTGAGCATAGTGTCTTGAACATGCTAGACTCTTCTACTGAACTCCTCCACAGTCCTCTTTAGACTTTTTAGTTTGAAGTTTGGTCTCACTGAGTTTCCCAGGCAGCCCTTGGACTAGCTGACATTACAGACCTTTGTCACCAGGCCCAGTTAACAATCAAAATTATGTGTATTAAAATTCTCTTAATGGACAGCAAATGGCCTTAATGTCATTGCTCATTCATTCTTTTAATTAAAAAGTAAAATGTTTTGGGTCTGTTTGCAAAAGGGTTTGTGCATCCCAGGCTGGCATTGAACTCAATAAATAACCAAAGATGCTTTGAACTGCTGGTCCCTCTGCCTGTGAGTGCTGGCTTTGCAGCTGTGTGCCACCATGCCCAGTTTATGCTGGAGATTAAATCCAGTGCTTCCCAAGTTCTAGGCAGGAACTACCGGCTGACTCACAAACCTAGCCTAGCCTGCTTTCTTCCTTTTAAACCAGTATCCAGATTGAGACACAGGTTTTTTTTTTTTCATATAAAGCTGTTGGCCAGTTACTAGTGTTTCTTATTGGCTAGCTCTGTCTTGAATATTAACCCATTTCTATTAATCTAAATGTTTCCACGTGATCTTATCTTACCAGAAAGAGGGTCTGGACCTTCTTCTCAATTCCCTACATCTTGAATCTCCTACTACATGTCCCATAATCTTCCTTGTCTTCTAGTCCCGCCTATCTTGCTTTCCTATTAGCCAACAGGGCTTTATTCCTTAACTAATAAGAGAAACATATTTACAGAATGATACCTCCAATCATCTCCTCTTTTCTGTCTAAATAAAAAAAGGGTTTTAACTTTAGCACAGTAAAATATATAACAAAACAGTTATCAAGTAAAAACTATAGTTAAAAATATTTAGTCCATTAACATTATCAAGAATTAAAGAAAATACTCTATCCTATCTTTGTGAGTCTAAAGTTGTATATAACTTATCTTTAATCCTAACTAAGGAAACTGTAACCCTAACTATCTGTCTTCAACTCCATCAAAGACCACAGAAGGATAATATATGAACTCTAGAAATGACAGAGACAACTCGCTGCCTGGGCAGTCACCTGAAGTTCTTCTGTGATGTCCCATCTTCAGCCTATAGGCCATAGTGTGTCTGGCAGACTCCTCAGCAAAGCAGGACATTTCAAACTGTCCCACCTGTGTTGGCTGTTTGTCAGTCTGTGTCCTGCAGAATGTCTGGCAAACTCTTCCATGAAGCAGGAACCCTACGGCAATGTCCATCTTGTTTCAACAGTCACTTTTCTGTGGGTCCTGCATGTCCAGCTTATACAGCATAAAGTCAAACAGTCCAGGCAATAGCAGTTTCTTGCCCAAATGGCTAGTCTTGCCATATTGAAAGCAAACTCCATCGTGAGTTTCTTCAATGTCCATCTTCCTTTCTGATGCAGGTGGTGTTGCCAGGAGCAGTTGTGCCTCACTGTCAAGAAAAACCCTAAACCATTTTAAGTGCCATATTCGGTAGGTCTTTGAAAGGTTTGAAGAGTGCCTATCCATTTGAAATATATCTCTGTATATCTAGAAAACCTAACTAACTATAAGTTTTGACTATTGTAGGTGATTACCTATAATCTGTACAGCTTTTAATGCAGTATGAGTTCCACAACTTCTTTATCCCTTCCTGATATGCTTTTAGAGTCTAGCCAAGTTTTCTATATGGCATGTGTGTTATTGTTAGTAGTTTGGATTATGTTTCTGATGATTTAGAATCAAAAAAGAAGAGCCCTCATAATTTAGTTTGGTATGTTAATAAGCAGCAAAGTATGAGAGGCTATGGACACAAAGCCAGAGGGAGTTAGATAGAAGGCATTTAGCAGAAAGCATAATATTATTTTGGGATCCCAATGTTTCCATACTTACTGGATTTTAGATATTCCAAAACCAAGCAAAAGAGAACAATTTTTTAAAAAAATGGTCATCATCCATCAATAAATGTGTTAGTAAATGAGCATGCTGTTTCACGGCTCACATGGAAATTGTGGAGGAAAAACCCCCCAGTTATCTCTGTCATAATGAGCACAAAGACCTGTGGGGTGGGACACTCAGCTTTTCTTTCTGTATGTACAAATTTAGTTTTTACAACTAATAACTGAAAAGTTTCTGGAGTGGGACAGACCCTTGACAGTTAAGGCATTATGTTGTCTGTTTAAAATGCCTCATGCATAACTCAAAAACAAGAGGTGGAAAAAGTAGTGAAAACATATCAAGATGATGGCCATGGGGTTGATGAGATGGCTCAGTTGGTAAATTGTCTGCCATGTAGGTGTGAGTACCTGAGTTTGAATCACCAATACCCATGAAAAAACAAAAAACAAAAAAACAAAACAAAACAAAACAAAACAAAAAAAAAAAAAAAAAAAAAAAACCAAGACGTGATGACTCATGCCCACAGCCCTACTTGTGAAAGTGGAGGCAAATGGATCTCTCTAGCTTGCTGGCCAGCGAACCTAGCTCAACCATAGCTTTCATGTTCAATGAGAGATCCTATCTCAAAAAATAAGGTGGAGAGCAGTTGAGGAAGACACCTGATGTCAACCTCTGGCTTCCAGTGTGCAGGCACATATGTGCTCATGTACCTACACACACACACACACACACACACACACACACACACACACACACACACACACACACCAGGGGATTACTAAACAGTAAACATTAAAGTGTACAAAAGGCTCAAAAAAATTAAACATCCAAAATACAAACAACCCAATCAAGAGACAGATTAATGAAATGAGCAGATAATTGTCAATGATGAAAGATACATGGCTAATAAACATGAACAAATGCTCAGCATCACTAGTCACCAGAGAAATACAAATCAAAACTACATTGAGATCCTGTCTCACCCCTGGCAGAATGGTTAGCATCAACAAAATAAAACTGCTAGGTGTGGACAAATGGGGTTCCCTTAAACATTTATAATGGGAATATAAACTAGTCCAGCCACTATGGAGATCAACATGAAAATTTCTCACAAAGCTAAATAGTTCTACTGTGGGACACTGGTAGGCATTTATCTGTTGGATGACAAGCCACCACAGCACAGAGATACTTGCACGTCAATATTCATTATTGCACTCTTGACAGCCAACCAGGAGTCCAACGGCAGAGGAATGGGTAAAGACATGTGGATTATGTACACAATGGCTTTTTCATCTATATGGAAGAGAATATACCATTTGCAGAAAATGGTTGTAACTGGAGATAACCATACTAAGCAAACTCAGAGAAATAGCTCATTTCCTGTCATTTGTGGGTCCTAGATTCTACACATATGAAACATCATATGCGTTCTTGTAGCATGAAGTAGAAGGGAAATTGGAAAATAGAAAGATGGAGAATTAGTGTTGAGAGGGCATAGGGTATGGGCAGAACACACTCAAATTCATTTTGCATTTACATGCAAATGGTCTTATGTATAACCATAATAAAATAAATGATTTCATGTCCAGATATGAAAAGTATACATAAATATACACATATGTATATTTATATGTGTGAATATACTTTATCCAATGGCTTTACATTTACATTGTTAGCTTAATACCATAAAATATCCTCTTTTGTATTAGTTTTGTTTTGAGATAGAGTTTTGTTTTTTGGTTGAGGCTACCCTGGAAGTCACTATGCTACCCAGCCTGAGGCAATTCTATGTTAGCCTACTTCTCCTATCTTAGTCTTCTTCCTGTCACATGTGTCTGGGGAATGGAAATCAGGCTTAGTGGCAAGTGATTTTACCTGCTAAGCTACCTCACTGGCCCTCTATTTATTTTTTTTAAAGCAGGATCTCTTACAGTACTTGAAGCTCACTGATTGGCTAGACTGACTGGACAGAGAGGTCATGAACCCTATTACCTCAGCTTTCCCAGTGCTGGGATTATAAGGATGCACCAAACTCTTTTTTTTTTTTTTTTTTTTTTTTTTGCAGGTGCTAGGATCTGAAATCATGCTCTCATGCTGGAATAGCAAGCATTTAACTCAAGGAGCCATCTCCACACTGAGTTTGGAAATAGACTGTGCTTCTTCAAGGGGCTCAGCTGTGTTTGGGTTTATGTTCTGGGACACCTTTTAAATGGGTAGGAAAGCTACATTAGGAAACAAGTCTGGTTATGTCTCCTTTGTTGCCTTTCTCTCCTTTACCATCTAAATTCTGAGATTATTTTGGATCAACACAACAAAATAAAACAAAAGCCAGCACTTGTGGAAAACAACCGTTTCAAATATCTGGGTGGAAAGAAGTACACCCGAATGCCTAAGACTGGACGGCTTTGGTTGAGAATAGACATGATCCTTTAACCGAAAATGATTTGATGACTCCCATAAGATTTCCTAAGAGAAATAAAAGGCCTGTTTAGAATGCATGGAGGAAGTCATCTTGCATCATTGTGCGTGTTAGCATCCTAACCACTCACCTGACATCACTGTCCTCCTTTGGGAACTTTACTATTCTCAGCCCCCTCAAATGTCTAAGAGTCACTCGGCCTATGGGTGTTTTGTGTCATGTATTTCCTCCTGGATGTAGAACACTGACCAGAGTCATGGGAAGCATAGTTTACAAGAGGGGCTATTTTAGAAGGACAAAGAGGTTGGATTGATTGCATCTAGCACATGGACAAAACAATGGGAACAGGAGCCACCTGTTTTCTGGGTGCTCCTACATGGCTGGCTGGCTGGCTCCATCCTCAGAAGTTCATGAAAAAGAGTGTCACCTGCATTTCACAGAGGGAGAGGCCAGAGCTTAGAAAGTAAACAACGGGACCAGAATCTAATCACCCTGAACTATAGGGCTGAGTGTGGCATTGGACTGGACTTGATGCCCAACCCCATCTTCCTGCCTGTGGATGCATCTGTTCCTAATATGACTAGTTAACATAATTATAAGAAGTAGTTTTCACCAAAACATTGCATCCTCCCGCCTCCCATGTCTCCAGGGAAAACCGTGGCTTAAGCATAATGTGCTGTAAAGAGAGTGATTTTGATTTATTTGCTTAGCTGTTAAGGCCACGTAGCAAGGTGCTGCGGTTCATTAGTGATTCATGGAGCTGGTAAATTTGTTGGTATTTATTCATGTTTTTGCTCTAATATTCCTTATAAAGGACTCAAATGACCAGAGTGGAAAGGTAGGAATGGAGACAAATAGTTTTTGGGAACAAAAGTATATACAAGTAACTAGGAAATAAAAGCATTTTATCCTTATAAATTTTCATTCGCACATCTCAAAAACACATTTGTCAAGTTTCAGACACTTTTGTAATGTTGTAATGTTATGGGACCCTGTTTACACAGATGCTGTTTAGAGGCTGATGGAGGATGCCTTCCTTGATTGCATTTCTCCTAATTTTTGAGACTTCTTCTTATTGGTTGGTCTGGAGCTTGCTGTTTTGGCTGGACTGGCTGGCAGGTGAGCCCCAGGGATCTGCCTGTCTCTGCTTTCCAATGCCATATGAGAACTCCAGCTTTTGTGTGTGATGTGTGTGTGTGTGTGTGTGTGTGTGTGTGTGTGTGTGTGTGTGTGTGTGTGGTGTGTGCGCTGAAGATCTGATTTTGGTTTTTCATTCTTGTGTAGCAAATTCTTTAACTACTGAGCCATCTCCACATCCACATCCCCAGCAAAAAAGTCCTCTCTATTCAAGAGGACTGTTTATTTTTTTTAAACAAAACACAATATCCAATCAACGGGAAATGGAAAATAATGGTATAGATGACGATAATAAGAAAGGAAAAGACCCATGTAGAACTGGTTATGAGGAAAATGTCCTAGAAATCCCAGAAGTCAATTGAGTGATGATAAAACCTCAATGGCTTTATACAAAAGACATCTGCTTTTATGAAGGGCTCCACTGAAGTCAGAAGGATGCCCCTGTGTGTTTCAGTCAGGTGTGTGTGTAACTTGTATTCCTCAATTGTTCCATGATGTTCATTTCCCTCTTACTAGGCTTAGCTTTTCCCAGACACTACCTTCACCTCATCACCACCCCCATTCCCACACACTTTTATTTTTTGTAAAAGAGAAGCAGAGGCAATCATTAGAAACACCAGCTTATGTCCTCGGGTCATTAGATTCCAGCAATTGAAAGGGGGGGGAGAAATACATTGAAAATGGGGGGGGGCAACCCTTTTTACAATGTGGACTACACTGGTTTAACTACCTCCTAGGGAAGGTGGGAACTGGCATGTGAAGGGCCACCATGAGACTGAAGAAATTAGACAGCCTCACGTCTGCATCCCCAGCCATGGCGCCTGTGCTCATGTTGCTGTTACTGGCAAGGGAAAACTCAAAGATAGAAGTTAGGCCACTGATCAGTTGCTCTTGAAATAGAGAGAACATGCAAGATGTTCCCGATCCAACCATACCACCCCTTTAAAAGTAGAGCATTCCCTGCGGCAGCTGGTAGGGCAGGAAGAGAGAGATTTGAAACACAGACAGAATTTAACAAGCAGGAAATATCCATTGCTGGTTTGGAAGATGGTCTGTGGGTGGTCTTGAAAAGCTAAGGCCAGGCCTTGGCCACGAGTCAGCAAGGAAACAGTGCTGTGGCTGCAAGGAGCTAGACTCTATGGAAAAGAAAAGTGAGGTTAGTGGCTTCTCCAGATTCTCCACCCAGGACACAAGATGACCGGCAGCTTGACTTTGGCTCCGGGACTTCTGATGACACTACACTTAAATAAACATTCCTCCATTCCTTTTTTAAAAAAGCAATATTTTAACTGAAATAACTTGGATTATGTTTGCTGTAGAATTAATTGCCTATGCAAAAGAGCATTTTCTCCCCCCCCCCCGTTCCTCCTCCTCCTCCTCCTCCTCCTCCTCCTCCTTCTCCTCCTCCTTCTTCTTCTTCTCCTTCTCCTTCTTCTTCTTCTTTTTTTTTTTTTTTTTTTTTGGTTTTGTGAGTCAGGGTTTCTCTATGTAACAGTCCTGGCTGTCCTGGAACTCACTTTGTAGACCAGGCTGGCTTTCCAAGTGCTTGGATTTAAAGGCATGTGCCACCAACGCCTAGGGTAGCATTTTGCTTTTCAATGGAAACAAGTCATTTCCTACTGGCTTTTCTTTTTAATATAAACATTTTGTGCATCAGTAAGCACTGGGTCAGATGTTTGTAAATGATTCCTCTCCTTGTGGAGTTTCTATTAATATTTTAGTGTAGGGGATGGTTTAGCAAGTAGGCCATTATCATTGTATGATAGGCTTTCTGATAGGTAAGAAGGGCATGTGCACATTTAGGAAGTGAAGACAGCCCTCAGTGAAGGCTTTGGAGAAATTCTGGGGAAAATACAGAAGATAAAGATGCCATGAAGGTTTTAAAAAATGGTGCAATTTGAATACATACATAGTAAATCATAATTTAGGATGTAAGTATGTTGCATTAGTATTCATGCAATGAATATACCTCTTCTGTGCAGTGGTCCTCATTCATTATGTATATAACTTCCAACAGGTAATTGGCATTAGTGTTTTCTTTGTTCTTTTCAGATTTTAAAGTATGAATGTACTTTTTTATGTTCATATTTTGTTTTAATCTCCTTTACATACATGACAGCCACTACTTAGATTTTTTTTTTTTTCTGTAGCTTGATTTGTTTTTTCACAAAGACTTTTGTTGTAAGATCCACAAATTCTGGAAGCAATTGCTGTGTCCTTTCTCTCTCCCCTCACCCCCACCATGTGCTTATGGTCACAGTGTTCTTGTTATTTTGGCAACTGTCTAAACTATAATGCTAACTCTTTAAAAATGCCAAAATCTGGTCCTGTTGGCATGCACATACAGGTGCCACTAAGTGGTTTAAAAAAAAGAATGCATGAAGTTGGGAAGGAAAAGTATTATATTGGGGAACAGGAGAGGAATCAGAGGAGAGGGAATGGGTAAGAGATATGACCAAAAGGCATTATGAGTGAATTAAATTCTCAAACAATGATAAATAAGCCAAGTTTAAAAATGCCATCATCTTGTACCTCTCATAGAATATTAAATAATGAATAATGATAACAACTATTAGTCCTACTTCAGTGGAATATTTTTAGCATTTCTCCATTAAGCTTGATCCTGACTTTTGGACTGATAGGTAACAAGAAAATATCCATACTTTTAAGTTGTTTATTGCTGTATGACAAGCCACACCCAAAATTAGGGATTTAACAAAGTTTCTTGTGTGCATTGACTAAGTTCCTCTGGACTTATTTTTTTTTTTTTTTGCCGCTCAATGAGTGAGCATGAAGCTTGGGCAGGGGCCAAACTGACTGGCTTGGAGAATCCATCGGAGTTCATTCTAAAGCAGTGGTTCTCAGCCTTCCTGATGCTGTGACTCATTAATACAGTTCCTCAGGTTGTAGTGAGTCCAAACATAAATTATTTTGTTGCCACATCATAACTGTAATGTTGATATTGTTATGAATCTTGATGTAAATATCTGATATGCAGGATATCTGATAGGTGATCCCAGTGGGTTGAGAACTTCTGCTCTAAGGTATGATAGTGGGAATGGATTTTTACTTGGTAGTTTAGTGAAGATTACTGACTATGGTTCCCATTTTCATCTATATGGCACAGGATTGACATTTGAGTTATAAGCAAGTGGAAAATCTGGGGTCAGAAGTATGAGAAAATTCATTTCTCCGAGTGATTGTCACCTTCATTTGAAGGTTTACTGGGTTGGCTCAAAATGTGTTGGCTGTTCCTTCTTGGTTATCTTGGAGTTACTCCATTATCTCCAGCACAGAAACCTCAGGATACAGCCCATCTTCCTTACTAAGTGCTTGATCCTTTTGGTCTGCCTACTCAGTACATGGAATAAACCTTCATGCACATAGCCACTGAGTGATGTTTGCCAGGGATACACACACACACACACACACACACACACACACACACACGTACATACACACTCACACACACATATCTCACAGGTCTGTTTCAAAGTCTTCATTGTATTTTGACATTAGTATTATGCTTATTACACAAAACTTATATAGCATTGCTTTTATGATGCTCTAAAACACTTTAAATGACTTGATTGGATTTTCCTACAATACCCTTGGGGATTTTTTTTAAAACTTTTTTTGAGAGTTAGCTCTAACAAATTCCTTTCATTCTTGTCTGGAAATACTTAGGTTTAGATTTTTTAAAATGGCTTCCTGCTTTAGCTACTATGATTTCTGAAGTAAGTGTTCAGTATTATCCCACACCCTCAATGTGAGATCCTCATACCGGCCCGCAGCCTCTGAACCCATCACAGTTTTGGGTGTGGTTGTGGTAAATCTTCAAGGGACACGTGCCCATGTTGTATACGCTACTCTCTCATAGATTTCTCAGTAGTTATTTCAGTATGGGGTTGACTCTCATGATATTTCAGTGCTTTGTAACCCTTAATTCATGTCAGGAAGCCTATGGCACTCATTTTTATCTCACCTTATCACAAAGATACTTCTCATGTTGTGTTGTCACCAGGATGAGTACCCTGTGATATTTACAGAAAGAGAAGGAGAGACCATAGTACATAACTTTAATTGCAATTGTTGTTACTAATGTTCCATTATTACTCTCTCACTGTGCCTAGTTTATAAGTTAAAGTTATCATCAGTGTGTATTTATAGGAAGAGGCATAGATTTTAAGGGTTTGACACTATCTGTGGTTGTAGGCATCCACTGAGTCTTAGAACGTGTCCTTAACAGATAAGGGATGGGGGACACTATTCTACAAACACTCTGTGGGTTTGAAAGTGATCAGCCTAGAGTTTTGCTTTTCCTTTTTACTCTTTGTCTGAGGTGCTGAGGCTCACACTCAGGGCCTTGCCCGTGCTAGGCAGGCACTGTGCTGCTGAGCTACATACCCAGTCTCCAAATCTGCCACCAGACGGTAAAATGCTCATGGGATAGTATCAGCAGTAAACAGTACAATTACAATCATGTCTTTAGAATAGAGTGTTTTAATATCCAAATGTTCTTATTGGGAGTTTTTGTAAGGTCATAAAAATGGATTTACATGCCTGATTAGAAACGATTGTTGGTGCTGAGGCTTCCTGACATTTGCTTTGGAGATTCCTTCCTCCCCTGCTGAGATAATGCCAACAGCTCCGAGGTATTTTTACCCATAAAAGGAGCAAGAAGACTGTAGGGAAAGAGGTGGGCATTGTAGCAGTGACCTTCTGGTCTACATCCATATTGCTTAGGCCTTTGTGAAAGGACACAGAAGATGAGGCACAGCCTTACACATGACACATAGTTTTGTGGAAGAGGGTGCCTTCAGTCTCATGCTTTGGCTGTAGCTTGTAGTTAATTATATGTTATGGCATTCCGTGCTTCTGGCATATTTAGTAACTAAGGTGATTTATTGCTGATAAGAAACAATAACACTCTGGGGTGCTTTGCAGTGCATCTCAAACACTTTCATGCACATTATATAATTTGTGATTTCTTGGGGACGGTTGACTGACACAGGTAAGTTGTCTGGTGGCTCCTGTGGCCCCCAGTGTTGTCAAGGGAGGTGGATAACTTCCTAGATGCCTGATTCCAATGCAGAAGTGTGCTAGAGAGAACTATGGTAATAAATATGCTCAATAGAATATCTTTGGAGGCCCTTAGAGTTGAGGGAAATTGACTATGAGAAAGGACTATATAAGCTTTTAAAGAGATTTTATGATCAATATCCTTTCTTAAAAAATTAAAACACAAGGCAGTCTTTTGAAGGAGAGTCCTAGCCTGGAAAAGTCATCTTTTACTGTCTGTGATTGAACAACGTGGTAACATAGTTCATTGTTTCACCAAGAGAGTTGCAGCCCCTTAGTCTCTCTCTTTCTTCTGGTCTCAGTCTCTCTGTTTTTGATCCCTTCTTCCTTCTCCATCTCCTTACCTTACCCCCCTCCCCCAAACACACTCACACTCAATGAGGAACAGCAATAAGTTGAATTTCATTTACTTTGTTGTACTAAAAGTTCATGGTTGGGGTATTCACGTTGAATACAAATGAGCTGTGAGATAGTTTTATTTCCTTGATACTTTTTTTCTATGCAACTTTGCGTATAGTCATCTCCTTGTAAAGAAAAGATAGGGGGTATTGGATATTTTTTTGGGGGGGAGACTGGCAATTATCAAGTTACTAAATGTGGCCCCTCCACAGGTACCTTTGTGAACTATTTGAGACTATGGAAGAGTAGAGTAATCTCTAAGCACCTCAAACACAAATGCAGAGGTTGGGCATAGAAGAAAGGAAATGTTACTTATAACTCCGAAGACTGTTTATCAATGATGGAGATTCATTGGACAGGTAGGGCCCTAAAGACAACAGGAAGGTCAGTAGATCTTTCAGGAACCAATGGTCCAGGTGGCTGGCCTTCATCTCTGAAGAAGGAGCTCCCTGGATGGAAAAGCACAGATGATTTGTGCCTCAAGTACCAGGAAGACAGCCCTAAGATAAGTTCAGAGTCCGTGTGCTTTCTTCTGCCTTTGTTCTCTTGAGAGTTACAGTCTGCATAAGAACAGGCTGCTTGCATCCTGAACTAGTTCACTCACATCAGTATCAGTTGCTCCGAAGGGAGATACCACCACCACATAACCACGTAACAACACCATTTTGGAACCTGAAGATTCTTTCAATCTCTAGTTCTATAACAAGACTTACTTTTGAACTAAATTGGTCAGGCTGATTTAAAACTTAAGAGATCAAGCATTCCCCTGCCTCAAAAGAACTAAATTGGTCAGGCTGATTTAAAACTTAAGAGATCAAGCATTCCCCTGCCTCAACCTCCTGAGTAGCTGGGCCAATAGTTAAGTGCATGCTGCTTTACCTGGGTTCCATCATTTCCAAGAACAAGATGCCCTTCCTGGACACATCTATGGGAGCTGCATCACAATTCTCATCACCAGGACATCTGCCATGTTCCTGACACTAGAAAAGGTACTATGTTCTTTATTGTCACTCTTCTGGTGTCAGGAATATAATCAACCTCATTTACCCTAGAAAAGATGCTAACACAACAGCAACAAAGATGTTACCAAGCACCCAAGGCAAGCTCATGTGTGGTTAGGGAAAGAGCTTTGCCTCATAGAAGGGGCGGCCTGCAGAGGTCATAAAAGCTGCTACCTGAAGGGAGTGCCATGTAGCTGAGAGGCAGCCAAGAAGGGGCTGGGGACATAGGAAACTGGGGAGCATCTTGCTGTGTCAGGAGTCCCAGTGCACCCATGCAGGTATTTAGACATAGTTTGGGAGTGTTTGTTTTATTTTCAAAACTACATTTAGCCATGGAAGGCTGCTGTGTATGAAGGAGGAAAGAATTTGGAAGTCAGGTTGAAATGGTAATTAATTTCGTATGTTTCAGAGAACCCTCGGGTGTTTTAGGAGAACACCTGCCTCTCTCGCCCTCAGTTCCCACTGGGTAGTAGACCAGGTCTCCAGTGAGATCTTGCTTTCTGAAGTGCTTCTCTTGGGCAGGGCGGTTAGAGTTCCAACAACCCCAATGTCTTTCTCCGGAGGACACACAGAGTCTTGTTGATTCTTAGATAGGATTTTAAAATAAGACAAGAGCATAAGTGTGGGGAGCAATAGACAGGGGAGGCTGTACGCAGCAAGGTGAGGGTTCTAAATGAGTTGGTGTTTTTCTTTGTGTGTGTGTGTGTGTGTGTGTGTGTGTGTGTGTGTGTGTGTGTGTGTTTTAGACTGGTTCTTCCTATGTAGCCCAGGCAGGCCTTGAAGCTCCTCCTACCTCTGCCCCCTGAGTGCTGCAGTTTCAGGTGTGAATGCCACCTAAAAGATTTAGTGTTCAAAGTTCCACGGGCTTGAGACTGGAAGAGCTCCGCCCTTGAACCGTCACAGTGAACATTTTTCTGCATTTCAATCTCTTCCCATACGTTTGATAGACATTGCTCCAGGATAGGGTCATGCTATTTATCCTGAAACACTGATTAATTCACACAAGAACGGATCTGCTTCTCATTCCTCTCACATCGTGATGTAATTTCCATAACAGAATTTCCACCATCCTCACATATTCCATTAAAATGTATCTTGTGTCCCTATTCCCTTGATAAAGGCTAAAATTTAAATACTATTAGCATGTGACTTGGCTTGTGTGGAGCTGCTCTTCAAGCGGACACACCCGTATATCCTCTGCATTTTATTCTTGGCAGAGGAATTGTCCTTTGTGTGACATGTAGAGGCACGGCAGAGGGGGAGGAAAAGTCTTCATGCACAAGTCAGAAAGTTTAGAAACTTTCAAGGAAGGAGTGTAAAACTCCCATTTGAAGGTGGAGTGAGGGTGGGAGGTGGTGGTGCACACCTTAATTCCAGCATTTGGGAGACAGAGGCAGGTAGATGTGTGTGAGTTCGACGTCAGCCTGGTCCACAGAACAAGTTCTGGGACAGCCAAAGCTATGCAGAGAAACCCTGTCTTGAAAAGCAAAGCAAAACGAAAACAAGCAAGCAAACAAACAAGAAGATGGAGTAAGAACAAATGAAAAGAGTCAGTGAAAACAAACAAATCCCTTGTTTTAATGATTAGTAGATCAGTTGGTTTCAGGAATCATGGGAAAACAAAGTTGGGATAGTGCATACCAACAATCCTAATCCTAGTGTTCCAGAGGCACAGTGCTGGAGCAGAGGGTCATTAATTAGTTCAAGACCAAGCCAGGCATGTCAGTGCACTCTGTAAGCCCAGGACTGAGGACTGCTGGTCACAGGCGTAACACAAGATCCAGTCTCAAAACCACAGCAAACCTCCAGGAGAAAAACATATACATCAAATCCTTCCAGTCAGACACTTATTTGGAAGTTAAGGTGACGATCTGTAAAGAAAACAAAAGATGGCAACATCTTTGCTGTTGTTCTGTTAGCTCTTTTCGAGGATAAGTGGGGTCAGTCTGTGGGCAGATCCTTCCCATCTGCAGAATGCTTTATGTCTTGCTCCTCTGGCCCTGAGTTATTGCAGAGCTCGTGAGAGAACCCAGATGTGGGCTTTTAAACTGGAGTCAAGTTCAGCAGAATTCTCTTCCTCGTTTCCCAGGAAATAGGCTTCTAAAGCATTCTGAGATAGGGAGAGTTGGGGAAACTGAGGCAGTGATGACACCATAAGGAAAACTCTGGTCAGCCTGTGCGCTCCTCATGATGAGGAAAGCAGATAAAATAGGTTTCCTCCAGTTGTACAGCCCCAGTGAGAGCTGTGTGCCTGCAGATCTGTGCCCCAGTCTCCTCCTATGCTGCCACCATTATTTTAGGAGCTAACCCTTGAATATGCACTTGCATATTGATGGTGGAGTAGGGTCCAAAATGACTCATGGTCTTTTGTGGGCACCCCAGGTTTTGTTTATATTGTTGAGACTAAGGAGGGTACCTTTTCCTTCAGGAAGGGCTGTCCTAGACGTAAAGATGGTTTGCTTAGGACTTTCCCTACAGCCAGATATGGTGGATGGTGAGGCAACAGCTACAGGTATGATTCCAATCCAGAGTCGCTCTTACCCAAGGAACCAACAGATACATCAGGGGAGAGCAGGGCCATGTTCCTCCTTGGTTCTGAGTAGGTCTGAATGGATTAAGTCAGGCCCATGAATTTACCAGATGTGGAGAAATGTAGGATGGCTCCATGGAAGAGCTCCAGGATATGGAAAGTTAATGTCTCAGAGAGAATGACTGGAGGATATGGGAACTAATTAAGTTAACATCTCCTATCCATGCTGTGTACCTAACCTTGATCGATGGAGGAAGCAGTTGATACAAACCTTTGAAACCTTTTCATGCTCTACGCTTATGTTTTACTTTACTGTCTTCTTAGCTGTGAACTTCTGGGGTCACCTGACATTTGCTGAGAACAGGTGACAGCAGACTTTCAGAGCGCTTCACCAAGGTTATCTTTGTATCCCTACTATTTGTTGTGGGATGGTGGTTGGCATGTTCCCTTGTCCTGCCCATCCTCTGGAGAAGGTTTTGTTATATAGCTGACATCATGCTGACCTGTGAGTGTTTCTCAAATGTGGAAAACCACTGGGAAACAAACAAACAAACAAACAACCCCCCCCCCAAAAAAAAACCAGGAACAATAGTACTTCAACCTACCTTACAACCCTACCATGGCTGGGTTAACTGAAAGGAAAAAAAAAATTCTAAGGTACTCTACATGGGTGGAAATGGACACTCCCAGAGGCCATACATTTTTGAATGGAAACTTCAGTGCCAAGGATGAGCTACCTTCCTGTGAGTTGTTGGTCAGGGAAGTCCCTGAGGCCACAGACAGTAAAGGCTATTGCTACTGCTATTGGCTGTATGCTGAGACCAGACAGTAAGAACCTATTGCTGAAGACAGCTGCCATGTAAAAGCTTTGACTGCAGGGCATGGAGAAATTAAGCTGGGACCAAACAGGAAACTCCCATTCTCCTGGCTGGCTTTCATAGTGACAAAGGGGACCATGAAGGCTGCTGGTGGAGAACTGTCACCGACATTCCACCTTGGCTATGGACCCTGAGTGCTAAAATAATGATACGTGTCAGTCAGAATGTGCCTGCTTGTGCAATAGTGGCTTAGCTATCGTAGATGAAGGGACACTAGCCCAGTCAAGCATGGCTTTGGCAGGTCTTGCTTTTTTTCTCCCATCCCCTCTAACTTGCTAACCGTAGATTACATTCCTGAAGGTCTGTTCCCTTATTTGGCTACTTCCTTCTTCTGAGGCTGACTACCAAGGTCCAGTTATCAAAGTATTGAAGCCCAGCAATCAAACCCCCCTTTGGCTCACCTAATTAACATGAACAATTAAAATTAAACACCTCATCCTAACACCGGGTTTCCCCTTTTATCTTTATTAACTGCCGTTTTCCTATACATCTGTCTCCTCTCTATCCAGAGGCAGTCTTTTGGCCTTCCCAGACAAATGCCTCTGCCTACTCTCTCTTGTTTCCTTCTTCTGCCTTGTAGTCTATTTCCTGTCTTTGTCTCTTATTTCCTGCTCTCTGTCACTCTGGTGCAAATAAATCTCCTTTGTGCTAAGAACTTAGTCTTGAGGTACCTGGAGCCAACTTTGAGGTTCCTTACAGTAGATAAGACCAACAACTCTTTGATTGGGTTCAAGGTCCACCCCACAAGGGGGAATTCATAGATGGCACTGTAAGCAAAAAAAGGAACAACAATAACAAACCCTGTGGCTGGGAGGCCATAGATCCCAATGCGGAAGCCAGTTCTATGGTTTTACTAGATGGCTATAATGTGCCTGTTCAAGTTGCCTTCTAAAGTATATTTACACATACAGATCACCATGTTGTCATTCTCAACCCATAACCACTGGTGATGTTGGAGAATAAGTGACTGACTAGGCACAGTGATGCTGTGGCATAGTGGCCTAGTTCTTAGCCATTGGTGGACATCTATAGTCTCTTCCAAAGCTCAGAGAACATTGCAGAAGAAGGGGCGGAAAGAACGTAGGAGCCGGAAGAAAGGATGGAGAGTTGAGTAAGTTTCCTCTAAGACTGGGACAGTTCATCCTGCAGAGAAGCTCTTTAAGCAGTTAGGTAAGCAACACAAAATAGCTTCAGGAAGTCCCTGAAATTGGTCAGATTCACTAGGCTCCTCCCTGACAGAATAAGCAATAAAGACCACTGAGTCATTTTCAGAGCGGCCAAGTTGGAAGAAGACTCTGAGACCATACCAGCTTCTTGGAAGAGACAGAAATCATCCAAGATGCCTGTGAGAGGTTTAGAGTCATTTGGAAAGGACTCTTTCCAATTTGTTGAGCTGCCTGCAGGCTATGCAGTGTGTTTCAGGTTTCCAGCTTTTGTGAACTCTCTCTGGTGCCAGGATGGGCTTTGGTGATGCAGCTGTCTTAGAGTCATTTCTGCTCCTATAAATAATCCCAATAAAACTCATTGCTTCACCAGGCTGGACTTTGGTGGTTTCTGGATTTTGATCTGTCATGAGATCTCTATCTGGAGTGAGTAGATGTGTGCTGCATCTCTGCATAAAAAGTCTTCATACAACACACCCAGGGCACAGAAGGAATTTTGTGAAACTAGAATTCCATTTGGAGTAAATGTTGAAATTCCTGAGTAGGATGTTTTTTTTTTTTAATGTGTACAACCCTTAAAAAGATTTTAGAGTATTGATGTAGATACGCAGCATATGAAATGTGAGGCTGAATTGTGATCTGCCAGTACTATGTATTTAGATGTCTTGTTACCTTTCTGTCTCTGTGCTAAAATGTCTGACAAAAATAACTTAAGGGGGCAAAGGGTTAACTTTGGCTCGCAGTTGGAGAGAGCAGTGCATCTTGGTGGGGAGTCACAGAGGCAGGATCATGAAGCAGCTGGTCACATGTGTCCAAGAGTGACAAGTGCTAGTCCTCAGCTTAATTCTCAATTTTTATTCATTCCAGGAGCCTGGTCCATGGAATAGTGCAGTGACAGTTAACATAGGTCTTCCTACTTCAGTGAACACAATCTAGCTAATCCCTCACAGGCATGTTCAGAGACTCTCCAAGTGATTTTAGACCCTGTCAAATTGACAATGGATATTAGCCACCACAGTCTATATACATTATATACCTAGCAAAATCTATTAAAACGAGGCTTGTGAGATGCATGGTAATCAGAACAATCAAGATGTGGTCTTTAACGCCAGCCTAGGGCACTATGATCAAGCTTTCTCTTCGGCATGCCCTGTATAGCTACTTGAATGGTAGAGGGAACTCAAAGTTCAATGAATTTTAAGAGTTGAATAAATCTTATCTTTTGAAAGCTTTAACATGACCTTTTAATGTAGACATATAGGGATACTTTCATGGATGTTTGCTAGAGTGTTGGGAAAGAAACAGTGCTCTCATGTTGATGACTTCATCTCTCTGCATTTTTCAACTTGACTGATAAATCTGAGTGGCAAGGGATAAAAGCAAATGACAAGTGTCATCTGAAAGATTATTTAGGAGGTGTGGAGAGATGGCTCCTTAGTTAAGAGCATTGTTCTTCCAGAGGACTTGGGTTTGATTACCAACACTCACAACTACATGTAACTCTAATTCCAGGGGGTGTCCTCTTTGGCCTCTGTGTGCATAGGTTTGCACGTGGTACATAGACATACATTCAGGCAAAACACCTGTATACATATGATGATTATGATTACGATGACAATGATGATGATGATTTGTCTAAGGCTTGTCTATCCTGTTAAGGCTGTACCTAATCATGTTGCAAGATTCTTTTTGAAGGGACTCTAGCTGGCCTGAGCATGACAAACATGGCTCTGGCAGGCCTTGTCCTTCCCCCACTCTCTCTTCTTTGCTAAAAGCCACTGGGTTACATTCCCAAAGCTAGCCATCAAGGTCTACTCCCTTCTTTGGCCTCCTGAGGCTGACTACCAAGGTCCAGCAGTCCAAGTATTGAATTCACCAATCAAAAGTCCCCTTTTGGCTCACCTGATTAACATGCCTGATTAAAATTAAACACCTCATCCTAACACAGGGTCCCTTTTACATTAATAAACTGCCATTTGCCTATGCGCCACGTCCCCTGTCTCTCCAGAGGCAGTGCTTTATATCTCCCAGACAAATACCCCCGCCCACTCTCCCTTGTCCCCTTTCCCTTCTCTCTGGTCCTCTGTGTCCTGACTTTATCTCTTATTTTTTGCCCTTTGTCCCTCTGGGGCAAGTAAATCTCCTTTGTGCTGAGAACTTGGTCTTGGGGTCCCTTTGCTTATTCCTGCCAAAAATATTGTAAAGCTGTGTGCTGCCTGTGTGTCTGAGTGCATGTTGTTGTGATTAACCTGGGTAAATTCATGAGGTGCTTCTCAACAAAACTGGAGAAAGAATAGGTTACACATGAAGGGAACGGGCAAAGACTGGCTGAAGTGTTTCATGGTAACAAGGATGAAATTTCTCCTGCCTTCGAGTACATGAAGAGCCATTCTTCTGAGGGTGATGATGAGATTTTTCTCAGTTGTCACTGACCTCAAGGGAGAGGAAGTAACTCTGATCTACAGCCCGAGAGATGTGGTTTATCAGGAAGGAGGAGTCCAATGTGAGTGGAATGATGGAGCAGAGTCTGAAGCAAAGCCCAACATGGACACTCAACGGGCCAGTGCCCACTCCTGGTCTCTTTTGAAAAGCAAAACATGTTTACTCTTGAAAATTCCCAGGGCTCTTGTTTACCAGCTTGAACTATTGCAGATACCACATGGAATTCATTTTACTCGAGCAAAGAAGCAGTTGGCGCTTAGTGTGACCTAAGCCAGCGTGAGCAGAGAAAGGCAGTCCCGAGGCCATAGCACAGCCCTTTCCCCTTCATAGCTCTTGCTTTGACAAGTGCAAAGTGCCCCGTGATTAGCGCGGATGAGAAGATCCATTGCGTGTCTAGTGAGCACATGGGCTGAAAATTGCTATACTTTTACCAAATGAGTAGCTGCGTTCTGTAAGTGTCACTCATAATTCTGAGGAGGGTTATCCATGTTGCACATTCTGGAGCTGACTTGCTTATTATTCTTCCTCTTAATTAGCCTCTTGATTTGAAAGAAAAGTTATATACCACATTCTTCAACACACCGAATGGCCTTTTTTTCCTTTCTAGGACATAGCATCAGAAAAAAACAAACCCTTAATACAGCTAGGAAAACCACCATATGCCTAGTGAAAGCATACTGAAGTCACAACTTTGAAATCCGACCTGAACAAAACATTTTCCACCCCCCCACCTATAAGAAGTTTTAAACAATGACATTTTGTCATGATACGTAGGGCATATCCTCTCAGGATGTAGGGTGATAGGATATGCTCGGTATAGAAAGCTGTCCTATTGTTCACACAGAGTGGCACATTCAGTGAAGTGCAATGGTTAAGACCACGGTAGAACTCTTGGAGGTCACTCAGTTACCCAGATATGTGTCTGGGTAGCTGCTGCTACAGGTTCATTACAAGCACAGGGAATAGAACAGAACCTAGCCTTCTTCAGGAGGAGGATTTTTTGTTTTTGTTTTTGTTTTTGTTTTTGTTTTTTTGTTGTTGTTTTTCTCATGACAGGGTTTCTCTTTGGCTTTGGAGGCTATCCTAGAACTAGCTTATAGACCCAGGCTGGTCTCAAACTCACAGAGATCCACCTGCTTCTGCCTCCAAGTAGGGGATCTTAATAGGATTAAAGGAACAAATAATATAAAAGCCCAGGAGTAAACAAATAGGCTAATATAATCTAATCCAGGTGGTGTGACCTTGCTGAGGAGGTCACCCTGGGAGAGATCCAAATCTCAATTCTGCCACATCCTAGCCACATTATGTGGGAATTTGGGACAAATGACTTTTCTCTGAGCTTCTGTGTCCTTGCCCACCAGACTCAGGACACCTACTACCTAAGATGACATTCAAACAAGACAGCGAGAGCAATGCAGGGTTTGGCATGCAGGAAATACTCTGCTACTCAGTATTTCTAAATTATTATTTGATTAATGAACTGTGACCATAGCTGCCTGTGTTGTCTGCGGAGTCTTCTGCTTGGGCCACACACTGTTCTCCAGCCATAAGATCACTCTTTGAGAGCTGCTTGGTGGTGGCTCATGCCTTTAGTCCCAGCACTCAGGAGGCAAAGGAAGGTGGATCTCTGTGAGTTCAAGGGCAGCCTGGTCTACAAAGTGAGTTCCAGGATAGCTAGGACTGTTACACAGAGAAACTCTGTCTCAAAAAACAAAAACAAAGATGACACTTTGAGCATGATCCACCAACTTGCATTAAGAAAGCCCTAGAGACTGCTGAGGAAGGCTTGGTTGTCTCAGTGGGATTGCCTGTCAACTGAGCTGTCCTGATAAGAACATAGAGTTCCAGTAAGAGAACCCCTGCCTCTCCCACAGCTCCCACAGCTTACACACTCTTCCTCTTTCACGCCGATGCTAGCTTATTGGGAGGACTTTTGGACTGGAGGAGGTTTTCCACCCCCCCATCCCCCTTCTCTCCAATGTTAGGTCAAAGCATGAAGTTTGCAGTGAGGAAACAGATGTTTACTGTTCATTTCATAATCACAGGGCTGCAGCAATAATCCCTTCCAAGACAGAGCTGCACCCCAACCACCCAGGGGCCAGGGCACTTTCCCTTACTTCTTCCTGCTTCCGTGGGAGGAGGAGTTCCCCGGGTCCCCTCAGTGCTCCCCTCAAGGCCCCATAGTCCTCTCACTGATTTGGTCTACAGGCAGTGAGGGGCCTCAAGGAAAAGAAACCCTGGTTGGGCTGCTTTGTAGACCGTGCCCAAGTGTCAGGGTTCCCAGCAGTGGCGCATAGTATGCCATGCTGGCCAGGTTCTGGCTCCCCCAAGTCTGTCCTCCCTGCCCAGAGCCTTCTGTGCCTCCTTTCTCAAGGCCTTACCCAGCACTTCTGTGAGCTTTCTCTTTCAGAGTCTCTCCCTGTCCCAGCCCTGGGGAAAGTTCTCTTTTTCAAGATCACAGTTTTGGAGTTTTCTAGCTGTTTCTGAGAGACTCTAAAAGCCCTTTCTATTTCCCATGATCTGATAGAAACTCCCAAGTCAGGAAATTATATGTGTATCTGTTTGTAAATGGCTTTATTGATTGATGGTTGATTATAAAATTGCTCCTTCTGGCTTGATTTATAGGCAGCTCCATTAGTATAAAGAAAGGTTTGCTGAACTTGATGAATTGCGTAAGCTTGAGGAGCTAGTGGGGGTGACTGCTGATTGAAAGCCTGCTGTGCAAGCATGCAGACCTGAGTTCAGATCACCAGAACTCACATAAAAAGCAGGTATGGTGGTGCAGGCCTGCAACCTCAGCCCCGGGGGGGGGGGGGCAGAAACAGGCGGATCCCCGGAACCAGTCTAGCCCCATCGATGAGCCTCAGTTTCAGTGAAAAACGGTGTCTCAAAAACTAAGGTGCAAAGTCACTGAGGAAGATAGGTGACATCAACCTCTGTTCCCCCTGCCCCCTACATGGATGTACACACACATAAACACATGAATGCATACACACACACACAATTATATTAGTTGAACATAGAGTTCAATGAGGTTGTGATATTTCCATGGTTTTGAAGTACAACATAGGAGTTTCACAGGCATTGTCTAATTCCTGGAATGCTTATAGAAACTCATGTTCACAGTTCCATCTCCTAGTTTAGCATCCTTGGCTTGGACCCATATTTTAATTCTTACAAGGTTCTTTTGCGTGTTTTACAATAATTGTGTGTGTGTATGTGTGTGTGTGTGTGAGAGAGAGAGAGAGAGAGACAGAGAGACAGAGAGACAGAGAGACAGAGAGACAGAGAGAGAAAGAGAGAGAGAGGACCTTAATATACATTTTTGAAAATGAGAGATTTATAGACAACATGTTAATGACTTTAATCAAGTTAAAAAGTTCCATTATTTCTGGGCACCACACAGAGAAGATAGAAGATACAATTTAAAAGTAATGTTGAGCTGGAAGATGGCTCAGCTCCAGGCCATCAGAATTGATGGCCTGGGTTTGACCCCTGGAGTACTCATGGCCGGGAGAGAACTGACTACAAAGGTTGTCTTCTGACCTCCACACAAACACCCTGCCATCCATGTGTACCTCAATCAATGAGGAGATACTAAAAAAAAAAAAAAAAAAAAAAAAAAGAATCTGAGCAGCAGATGTTCATGGAGCTTTTACTAAATCAGATTTTTTTCTGAACTATAGATAAGATCTGAGGGCCATACTCCTGTCTAAGCTGTGTCACATGCCACCAGGAGAGACGAATGATGTTGCAGAAGGTACCCTAGGCTGTTACCTGAAACCCAGATTCAGCGGACAGTTATGTGATCATTCCTGGGAAGCATTTCCTGACCTGCACAGGAACCGGCAGTGTAGACCTAGGAGCCTACTAGGGGGAAGCTGACAACCTAAGCCTGGCTTGGCTGCTGTCCTTGGTGTGTTGCTGGCAAATGCTGGTATGTGGGACTATCACAGATGACAGATGAGGGTTCCAGGCCCAGAGCAGATGTTTCTAATGTTATACTGGTCACAAATTCAAGAATTTTTTCTCCTTCATTTACTGTTCTTTCTTGCTTGCTATCCCCAGTTTGCTATCTCTGTAATATATTTTGGTGTTCTGAGTGCAATTTCCACTCTGGGTACCTCTGAGAGAGCTGGTCCCCTGTCTCAGTGTGGACTGTGGGAAGACACACATATGTGATTTCTGTTGTTGCACCTTGGGCAAGGCAGGCCGGAGTCCAGAAGAAGGTATTACAGTGCTTGCCAATGGGCTATAGGGGATGGAATACTGACAATTTTGGATATCCAAGTGATGTTCATGGTATTAGGGGGGACCAAGTGATCAATTCATTCAACCAGCCCATTCTTGTCTTCTCCGTCACAACTGACCATGTATACTTCTATCTGAGGGTAAGAACCTGGTGATTCACTTGTGTAATGGCACAAGTTCTTGAAATGTGTCTGCAATTGCCTTCCCCACTCCCCCAGCACACAAAACTAACTAACTAACTAACTAACTAACTAACTAACTAACTAACTAACTAACTAAATCCCAGCAACCTTTTGATCTTTAGCCTCTCCCCTGGACCCCTTTGCAAAAGTTGCCATGGCATTTCATTACCCTCAGATGGCTTACTAGCCCACTATGGTCTGCTGATAACCCAACAAACAGAATGTAGCAATATGTTTGTACCAGCCTTTCTAGCTACATTACAAGCCCACTGAAAACACCAGGGGCCATGTCCAGGTGGGCTTGTACTGCATGTGTGCTAATACTCAATGTATTAGCTCACTGCTTGAGAAGTCAGTACACATGTGTTGAATGACTTAATGGCTGCTCCTGTACAGCTTAAGGTTGCTGTTAGTGGTTTCATTTGGCAGCAGATAACTGATGAGAGGGCCCATGTATAATGGACTTATATAATAAGGAAGGGTGTTCAAGGGAATCAGTAAGTAATTTGGGGTGAAGTCCAAGATGTATTTGATTTTTGCCCACATTGTTGGCCTAGAGATATTTAAAACCTTTGGAGACTATTTTGTTATGTAGTTCATGCTAATGAGGGGATACTCGGTAGGGTCCCTAGAGAGTTTTAGGTGGGGGCTGCTCACCAGAAGAACTAACTACAGGTAGAAGGGCTGTGCTAAAGTGAGAAGTTAGTTTTCTTTTGTAAAATAAATTTCAGCCTCTTATCTAAAAAAAGGTATCTGTTGGTTTATTTCATACTCTCATGAAAGTTGCTATAGGATTGTTTTCTTGTAGTCCCCAAGAAATGAACCACTCTTTAGGGTACCTGCAACTGTGCTCATAAAAAGCAAAAGAGATACTGTGGAATGAATTTTCCTATATAGACAGCACTATGTTACAATTCTTTATCTTTTATTTTTATAGTGTCTGGATCAAACTCAGAGCCTTACTTCTGATAGACAAGTGTTCCACCACGGAGTTAGCCTCTGTAGAAACTCTTTGTAGGCCTGACCCTTTGTTTTTACTCAGTTTATTTTTTTTGTGTGTGTATTTGACATAATTTCCATCCACTATTCTAGCTGTTACGGCTACCTCTGAGTCTACCTTGGGCCAACTGCCATTCAATTTGGTGGAAAAAATTAGAATCAGCCTTTAGTTCTCTGTGAAAACAACTTCCTTTTATATCTCACATGTTGATAGAGTAACTGGATTTTCCTCTTTTCCATGAATTGTGTTAACTTCCTGCACAGGCAGCCTGGGTTTGCGAACACTGGCGTAAAGTGACTTCCCAAATGGAATGGCTTCTGATGGGCGAGTCCTGGGTGGGATGAGTGTTGGTAGAGGGACACTTTAGACAGGACGTGTTTCAGGACTCAGCATGATGTACATGATGAAGTGGAGGTGTGTGGAGACATGCTTCAACTAGAGTCTGCTTATTTTATACAACCACACACCTTATCATACAAACCACATACATTACCTAACTTAGCACACAATCCAACCAAACTCAGGCGAATGGTCTTACTCTGATGCCATATGCCATGTGAAATGTCAATGGATGGGAGTATTTTATCACTAAGGGGTTGGTCACAAAACTAAAGAGTGGAAAGATGTGTTGTTGTTATATGCTAAGCTCAATAGTGCAGAGGCTGTAAGATGGCTTACGAAGCAGGGCCCAGAGGTTCTTTATCAGGCAGCCTCATAGCAGACACCACTTGCCCTTTATATTTCTACTGCCCCTCAGTGTTCTAACCCTCAGTGGAACTTGAATTATTCTTGAACTTGTTCTTATAAAAAGTACAACTGTTTGAGTGGGCTACACCAAATTTAGCCTAGCTTTTGAGTATAATGGAGGAAATCAAGTGACTTTTGCACACTGTAGGATGACACTCTTTGGTAGTTGTCATACTGTCCACTAAGGTCAAGGTAATTATTATTGTATTATAGCTATAGGAGTTGAGATGATTATCTAAAATGTAAAACAAAACAAAACAAAAAAACCCAAAACACCAAAAGATAGAACACACCTAACAAATAGTTTTATATGTTCATTCTTAAGGAAATAAATATTGGACCAGCAATGTCTTTATATATTTGTTAGAGAATTTTACTTTTTCCAATACTTGGGATCAAAACTAGGGCCTATGTATGTGAGGCAAGGCTTTTTACCACAGAACTATGCCTTTAGCCCTATTCACCAAAGTTTTAATGGACTAGAGATGATTTGAATGCTGGAGAGACCAAAATGATGCATGCTTAGAATTAGTCCACTCAATGTTTATCTACCAGGAGTCAAGTATGTGCCAGGCTCTGCTTTGAGAAATTGAAGACAGCTGTGGTGGCTTGAAAGAAAATGGTCCTGAAAGGGAGTGGCACTATTAGGAGGTGTGGCCTTGGTGGAGTAGGTGTAGCCTTATTGGAAGAAGTGCATCACTGTGACCTTGAGGTCTCATATGCTCAAGACACTGCTCAGAACCTGAGACTACTTCCTGTTGCCTGCACAAGGTGCAGAACTCTCAGCTACCTCTCCAGCACCAGGTCTGCCTGAATGTCACTATGTCATGCCATGCTGATAATGAACCAAACCTCTGAAAATGTAAACCATCCCAATGAAATGTTTCTCCCTCATAAGAGTTGCTGTGGTCATGGTGTCTCTTCACAGCAGCAGAAGCCATAACTAAGACAATAGCCAGTAAACACACAATGTTGTATGGTTTTAAATATGGCAAAGGAAGGTATAACAGAATAAGAGGTCAGAGTCACGTGTGTGTGTGTGTGTGTGTGTGTGTGTGTGTGTGTGTGTGTGTGTGTGTGAATACACTGACACAGACACATGGATTAAATTATGTGATCAATCAATGCTAGGTTAGGTCTGGGGGAGGGTGTCAGACCAGGATAAGAGCAAATGCCAAACATTCAAGGGGTCTTGCATAAGAAACAGTACGAAGGCCACTATAGCTACAGCAGAAATACTGAGAACAGTGTTAGAAGATGTGAGGAGGGAAAACAGACAAAGTTACAGAGCACCTTATATACTACAGTATGGCAAAGGAGGAGGGTGAGTGTAGAGGGAAGAGACTGTGGGGCTGGGATTGTGGATGGTTTCCCACCAGCTGGGTGGAGACACACAGGGGACAGGTTGTGAAGCAGAGGGTGGTTGGGAGGGCATTATAGTACTGTGGATGAGAGATGGTGGTGTGTGGATAGGGGAAAAGGCAATAAACAGTGTGATGGCAAGTGGCCAGGTTTGGTTCTTGGTGCATTGTGAAGGCGGAGCTCACTTGTAAGGACAAGGGATAAGAGCTGATGGTTGAATGGAGAGGGAGGAGGATGCTGTCAAAGGGAGAAAGGAGTCACAGGTGACATTGACGTTTGCTCTCAGTCACTGTGCAGATGAAACCAAGGTGCTCTTATGTGGAGAAGGGAGCTGGAAGAGCCGATGGGAACATTGGCTGGAGATGCCTATTGAATACCCAGTGGGGTGGCTTCATAGTGAGTGTTCTGTGGCTTTGTGGAGCGTATATAAATATGAAATTGGTAGTATATCAGTGATGTCTTAAGCTGTGAAACTAGATACTAACACCTGGGTCCTGAGGCTAGCTAGAAAAGGGAGCCAAGGGACTGACCACTGAACTATGTTACCACTCAGCCCCTGGGGGATGAGGGAGACTCAGGAGGTGGAGAGTTTCAGGGGTGAGGGAGGAGGTGTTCCAGACACCAAGCTAAGAATATGTTTTAAGGAGAGTCGCTAACCATCAAAGCTTCAGAACAAGACCCCAGGGGGATGTGGTGAGGGATGACCTTCCTTTAAAGAGAGAGCTCAGAGCGGGGTGGGGTGGCAGTAAGGAAACCCATAAATCTCGACAGGATGGTGCAGGCTGTGCCCTAGAAATGTAAACACATTTCAAGAAGTGAATTGGACACAGATCAAGGAGTTCCCAGGAAAGCCACATGGAGTTGGCGTGCTTTGGGATGCTGGTAGTTTGGAAGGAAGGGTAAATACATTTAGGAGTAATAAAACTTCAACTTTTCCCCCAGCTTTTTCATTCTTTGGCTATTACCTATGGAAGTCTGGTATTTAACCACTTATATTAACATCCCATTCCTAAAGTGGCCAGGGCTGTCAGCTCTCAGCTCCATGGCAGCTATTTTAAAAGGATAGTAATATGTACACTCTGTCTCACCTTGTCCTTTTAGTATAGCATACTCTTGGAATCACACCCCCCCCCCCCGTTGTAGTTTGTACCTTTTAATAACATCTTCATTCGATTTCATCATTGTGTGCTGACTTTGATGTGATACCTGAGCCCACGTTGTGTGTCGGGCACTAAGAACTTTACACACATGAATTCATTTTGCTTTTTAAAAAATGATCCAAATATCTTTATTGTCCCTGTTATTACCATTATGAACAGAGGCATAGAGAAGTTACGTAACTTTCTCAAGGCCACAGAGCAAATGGAAAAGACGGTATTAGAAGTGGATCATGTGGTATTGCTGCACACTGTCCCTGCTACGACATACATACTCTCCTGGATCATCAGTGAGTCATCTTCAAGAGATAAGCCGTCTCTGACTTCAAGGCCACTTTTCTAAAGACACAGCAGCTGTGTTTCCTGTTGTCATATCAGAGTGGGTCTCTGGGACCCAGGGAACTGATAACTGGATCCAGATGAGGAAGGGGCCTTTGCTTATTTTAGAGTTCGTTTGCTCCCTAATGGCCACCACCTATGGGCTGATGTGCAGCCTGAGCAGGAAGAGCTGGGTGGAGTCTTTGGGATGGAAATCAACACTTCCCCAGTCCCTGGGGTGAGTGTGGCTCATGTCTTTCCTTCCCCTGTAGCCACAGGGACAGCACGTGGGGCGCTCGCATAGGAAAGAAGTGTGTAGCACACACCGAAGTGTTCAGGAATGCCCGCTGTGTGAAGCAAATGGTTTGTGTCTAGGAGCCGCGATTCCTCAGGAACTAAAGCAACACAGTTTAGTTCATGGAAACCCAAACAGTAAAACTTCTTTAAGAGGTTTTGGTGTTTAAACCCTGGCCATTGTGCTTATAATTGGAATATAAAATAACTGGACACCAGCAAACTCTAGCTGTTGACATCTAATTTTTTTTTTCTTAATAGGCTAACTTCATTTCCAAAAATGGCCTTGTCTTTCTTGCCAACAGGACTGCAATAGGCTCACCCCACCTAGAGAAAAGTCTGTTTTTATCTTTGTGCCATTCTCATTAAAAAGTTCTTCACTGGCCATACTCAGTATATTTTCAGAAAGGCTCAGGAGATTTGCTATTAAAATGTGCAGGTAATGTCTACACACACACACACACACACACACACACACACACACACACACACACACACACTCCCGGGTCCACTGTACCACTATTGCAAATATTCGCGCTTAAAAGGAAGGGGAGATGGGGGTGACTGTGGAACTCCAGACAGAGAATCTCGAGAAGGAGCTACTTCCTATGGAGGGAGGATTTCAAATGGCCATAGATCAGAGACTTGGGCTGGCTTCCTGTGGGCCGCTTCCTCCAAACTGATCTGATCCCAAGCCATGGCCTAGAAAGAGGAATTTTCCTCCCATCAGACCCCAGATCCCTGGTAACTCTGGTGATCGCCGTGTTCCAAAAATGTTATAAACCCGAGGCGGCGGCGAGCAGAGAGAAACTCATTAATTCCCATAGGGGAAGCTTACAGGTCACAGACAAACAGGCAGGGTGATGACTGAACTTGCACAAGTTTTCAAACACTCAAAAACTGAAAGTCCCCTGAAAGAATCAAGTGGACGACAGCATCGGAACATGGTTTAAAATAATTCATACTCAAGTTTGTCTTTTCAGGACATGCTGGACAATGATTGTATTTGCATTTGAATTTTTACTTTTAAAGCATAGCAGTCTTTTACTTAACTTTCCACTCAATATTCAAAAAGCTTGGGGCGCTTTCCTCCTCACCTACCACCTCAGAAGGGAGAAAGACAAAATTTAAGTCCCTAGCAATCCAGAAAAAGAGAGAATGTTTTATTGGCTGGTTTTCTTAGCATTTTCGTTTATGACCAGCTTGAAGGAGTAATGCATTCTTCCCAAGTGTCTAGTGGTGTTTTTTTTTTTTTTTTTTTTTTTTTTTTTATGGAAATGTATGCAGTTACACTACACTTAAAAAAAAAAAAAAAAAAGGAACATCATCTTGAGAAGTTCAGGAAAGTTTAGGCAAAAATGTTGAGAAAAATGTCTGGCCCCGAGGTCTGGAGGATATTTTCCAGGGTTACACATTTGTTCAAGGTGGGAAGGCAGTACCATGTAAATTGATACACATGTTCTCCCCACGATCCTTGCACCGTTCTTGGCGGAATTAACGTGGTACCCGCCAGGCCCACATCTGGCTCTTACTTTCTGTGTGAGCCAGGCCCCTCTGAATCTGGGCTGTGCCCCCATCCCCACTGCTCAACTAGCTGAAGTTGGTCCCCAGTTTTTCCTACCTGCATAGTGGTCAAACACAGTGGGTACGTATTCCTCCGGGAAGGCGTCGTTGGCATAGCTCATCAGCAGGCAGGTCTTCCCCACGGCGCCGTCCCCGACCACCACGCACTTGAGGATCCTGTTCTCGTCGCGCCCACCGCAGCCGCAGCTGTCAGTCCCTTCTCTGCAGCTCATGTTGGTGGCTCTAGCTGTGGCTGCTGCTGCTGGGGCTTCTGCAGCGCGCGTAGCGGTGGGACTGGCCCCAGCCTGGAGCTCAGGCGGCCTGACTGTGGCTGGCCTGGCTCTCCCAGGCATAGCCTAGACACAGAGCAGCCCTGCAGTTCACCATGCTGGGGCAGAAGCAAGGTAACTCTTGGGAGGAGGAATGTAAAAGGTCTGTCCCTTTCCTCCAATGGCTGGAGTTAAGGCGCTCTCGTTTCCACCGACTTCCCGGGACTTCCTGGCAGTCTAGAAATCTCAGCAGCCTGTGCGAGTCTCACTCTGCCCTTCCCATCCCCAGCCTGGCTGATTTGGACAACTCCTGCCTGGCTTTCCAGCACACAGCTAACATGGAGGAGAGCAGGGCTTTTAAACGGAGTTTCCCCCCTCGCTTCCTCCAGCTTGCCCAGCGTCAGGAAATCGTGGGTTTCCTGCTGCATTCCATATTAGGATCAGTGGGCCGGGAAGGCGGCAACAATGGGGCTCTGTGCGTGTGTTTGTACTTCTGGGGAACCAGGCCAGGACGCCCAGTGGGAAAACACTAGGGGTCCTGCAGCCGGCCAAAGCCGTCAGACTTCCTGTTTTATCCCCTGCTAGCCAGGCTGCTAGCCAGTGGCTGGGAAGAGGCCAAAGAAGAAAGGATGGAACCCGGGAGTACTGTCTGCCACGGAAACCGGACCGGACTGAGTTGAGAGCAGAGAACCACATCAGGGATTGCAGGCTAACATATGACATCATCCATCACTCCCTGACTCACCAGTTCAAAGCAAATTGAAAACCGACACTTTTCTCTTTACTTAAACAAGAAGCTCAAACAATTCTTTTCTGCATCGCGGAAGAAAATCTTCCAGAGTCACACTGTTTCAAATGAAACGGGAGAGGGGGGGAGGACGAGGGGGGGTGACAGGGACTGTGCAGGCTGTAGGTATACTATGTGTGATCAAATTTATGAGTCCCTGTTTGAACACAATGCTCAGATATGCATTATAGACCTCCCCCAAAAAAAAATCCCTTCAGGTCTTTATATAAAGGAAACCAAGCAGACACGGGGCATTTGACATTTTTCTTATTGTTCATATGCTGGGCTTGGGCTACGCCTCTCAGAAGGGAGGGGACACAGTGTTGCCTTTTGACTCATTAAGCCTTCTTTAATGTTGTTTATGCTTGGATGTTTCCCTTTTTGTTTGAATCATCTCCTTCCCGGGTCAGTCTGGCCCTTCCACAATGACATAGGAGCAGAACAGCTAGCTAGTTTGTTTGGTACCTCAGAATGAAGCCCATTTGATTAATGGACTTGGTCTTGGAAATGTGACCCCGCAAAAACGATTTTGACAAATGGGTTCAAGTCAAAGAACTTTGTTTTTCTATGAGATTTTGAGGATTGCAGATTATCTAATGGTGTTGAGCAGTTTTACTAGGGCAGGGTTGGAGAAAAATGAGCTCTAATAAGTGCCTGTCAATAACCCTTGTATCTGCAAATCATATGCATGCTATCATGTAGTAGACTTCCGTTTCTTCTCTTTTGGATTAGAGTAACACTTGTCCCAACACTTCCTTTCTGGGAAAGAATAACAATTCACCTAGGACTAGAATGCCAGGGATGTTATGTTGCCATAACAAACAATCCCCAAAAGCTCAGTTATTTGAAACATTTCTTGTTTGTTTGTTTGCTTACCTTGTATCTCTTATGGGCAACATTGTCCTCTTCATTCAGGATTGAGGCTGACTGAACAGTCACATACACATTGATGCCATGGCAGGCGAGGAAATGGACATGGAAAAGAGGCTAGGAAGTGACACCTCTGCTGACATTCATTCGCCAGAACAAGTGGCATGCTCGCTAGAAGGGTCAGGCATACCATCCCACCCTGGCATGGGAGGGAGGCACTCACTGCACGCTGATGAACAGCCTGAATGACAGTCCAAGATAACTTGCATTGGGCCTGTACTTGGAACAGGAATGCTCATAGCAAGCCACATTGTGAAGCATTTGAAGACCTCCATGGCTGCCTATAATCAATGAAAATTTTGTTTTCATTTAGTCTTTCTGGGGAACCTGGGGTATGTGGAATAAAAATGTAATTTAGACATTCACATTATACTTCTGCATAAAAGGCTTTGAGGATGAAGTCAAACAAACCTGTGCAGGTACAGCAGTGACTGGCAGTGCAAACAGAACAAAACAAACAAACAACAAAAAAAAAAACAACCAAACAAATGACAACAACAACAACAAGCCTTCCTGGAGGTGAACAGCATCACTAGAGCCCAGTGTGGTGATGGGTGGTTGGCAGAACTGTGATGGGTCATCCTTGACCTTTAGGCTGAGATTGCATGGTGAAGATGGTCTGACCCTCTATGCACAGAGATCTGAAACATGGCTCCCAGCCTGGTCAGCTAAGAGCTGCATCTGCATACTAAATATTAGGTAAAGTTTTCAGGTGAGATCTTGCTGTTTCTGTGTGTAACCTAAATATTACACCACCAGACACAGATGGTTCAGTCCATTTTCCTTGTCAAGTGGATTCTGTAGTGAGACCCCCCCAAGATACTTCAAGAAGCTAGTTATGTGTTTTTTAATCCGTGGGTTGGTACTTCGGCCAGATTGGAAGGCATGTTGGTTGGATTTCTCACAATATAGTCGATTTCTTCACTGCTTATTTCCCCTAAATTTAATAATTATAGAAAAGAGTTTTTGGCATTCTATTAAAAATAACAAAAAAGTTAAAATTTTAACATTTCAGCCTTATGATCAAGTGGATTGTCTGTGAAAATAAATATTTTAGATACTAAAACCTTTAAACATCAAGACTGGAATGAAAGTTGGGTCAGGTGGGGCTCTCCTTTAAGTCCAGGACTCAGTAGGTGGATCTCTGTGAGTTCAGGGCAAGCTGGTCTATATAGCTGGCTCCAAGCCAGACAGGGCTATATAGTCATACCCTGTCTCAAACAAAACACCCCTCCCCACCAAACAGCAGCAATAACAGTAAACCCAAGATTAACCTGCATTTTAAGAATGATCCAGCATTGTTCTTACATGTCCAGGAAACTATAGATCCATGTATGGTGGGCCCAGGCAGAAAGACCAAGAATATCCTTCCGTTTTAAATGCTTGTCTGTATGAGTTTGGAGGCGCTATGGAGACTGCTGTCTAACATGCTGTTAAGCAGATGCTTGCTTTTGGGTCTTGTGCCACGTAGATGATTGACTGGTGGTTACATAGCCATTAATTATTTGGTTTACCCCACCACCAAGTTTATACAAACTTGACAGTGCATAGTGGAATCTTGCTGGGTGATTTTATTTTTTTACTTTTTCCAAGAGACCTTAATTTCCTGGCTCACTTCTGTCCTCTGTGCTTTGGTTTTACAGGAATTTATGTAAATGTCAACTTAATGCACACACACACACACACACACACTCATTTACAAATGTATCTCACACAAATTCTGACTCGTCTGATTAAGTCCAGTTTGATTGTGGCTTTAATTGAGGAAAGAACTTTGACTTCACTTTCTTGTTTTCCCTCCAGATGTTTCATTGGGAAGTGGTGTAACTGGGTCAGATATTCTTACTCTGGGATAGTCTTTCTGTGGGAGTGTTTTGATTCCAGGCGTAGGAATGTACACTGTGCTATAACTGTGATGATTTAAGGATGCCCAGAAGCCCAGAGTCACCTGCATTCTAGAGGAAGTCCTCCTAGGGGCTAACCGGTTTCCAGCAGTGATGGGGATGATGTGAACTGGAAAGGACAACACGACGTAGTTCTAAGGGTTCTGACCCAAATATCCACAAGATCGGCTAGGTTGTTAACACTGAACAGAGTGTTCTAGGACTAGCTTGGACAGAAACTGCCCCTTCCCAAGGGGGATGAGTCATCTCCATCTGGGATGCTCATGTGTCTGTGTTCTTCGTCCTTTGAGTGCCTGCATTCGACTTCCAATTATTGCCAATGTCATGTACCGTGTCATGGCTTATCTTTTCTTGTGTATGATTTTTTTTTTTTTATGATTCCAGAAGTGGATTTCTCCTTACATATGGAGGACTTTTCTTTGGTCCTCTAATACCCTAATTTTAAGAGAAATTGGGTAAAGGAGAGGTGGATAGGACTACTGTCTGTTTAACTAAGCGGTTAGGGGGGTCATTTAAATTTCCTCTCTCCAGAAAGTCAGGTGACATACCTGCAATCCTTGGCTGAGGCAGGAAGATCACCACTCTGAGGCCAGCTTGGGCTACGTAATGAGAACCAGTCTCAAAACAAAACTGAAAGCACAAAACCACACGGACAAATGAACACAACAACAAAAACCCCAAACCAGCCGAAACAAACAAATGCCTTTTTACAAAACAAAACTCAGTGACACAGGCTGGAGAGATGGCTTTGGGAGGCAAAGCGCTTGCTGTGTGCAGACTAGAGTTCAGATCGCCAGTATCCATGTAAATGGCAGTGGACACGGGGGCCACCTGCAATTCAGAGCTCAGTTGGTGAGATGGGGAGCCTCTGAATAAGCTGGCTAATTAAAAGTCAAAACCACAAACTCTGAATTCAGATGAGAGACTCTGCCTCAAAGTATAAGATGGAGAGTGATCAAAGAAGCCACCCAGTGCCAACTTCCAGCCTTCATAGTCATGCACAAGCATGTGTGCCCACACACAAGAGTATTCATAAATGTAAACATGCACACACTAGCAAAATAAACAAAATAATCCAAAACAGAGAAGAGTTAATGTATAATCTGAGGATTTGATAGATCTCAATAGTTGGATAAATAGGCTGTGCTATATATTGGGAATTATTTTATTATTTCAACTAGACTAAACACAAAATGGTGTACTCTTGGAAGCCCACAGGTTACCAGCCCTCCTACTGGCGAGACACTAATTGCAGGGGAAATGGATTCTATTGAGTGGACTCAGGTGTGAGCTCACACTGTCCAGATTCGTCTGTATCTGGAGTTTACCTGTGACATGAAGCCTGTGAAGGACAACTCTCACTGAAAGCAACTTCTTTTCACTTTGTGTTTTATAAAATGATACGATATTTAAAAAAGTCATTTTGTGATGGGAAAATAAGCAACACACTAAGTGGGTTGGTTGTCATGCATTTCCCATATATTTTTCTATTCACTCCCAATTTGTATTTCCATGTCACACAGATGTTTCTTCAAAACCTGCCTCCATCTATAAAATGTCCCTCACTAATTTCTGTCACAGCAATCTCAGATAGGGAACTCATTTGTTATTTTGAAGGTGGAATCGTCGTGGTAATATGTGGCCCCTCTATGGGTAAGTGAACATTTATTTATATCACATTTGAATTTCTTATTATGTCCTCCAAATCTTTTTAAACCTCAATCTCATTGAAGCTGAAAGGAACTTTTGTAATTGTCAAATCCAACTTCTCAAGCAATAAATAGATTTTTTAAAAAATAGCTGATAACAGTGTCTTTATGAATACTATTTTTTTATTGTGCAAAATAGCAACAACCATGGTTTGCTATATTTCTGTGTGTATGTCTGTGTACGATGATTGCACACATGTGTGTATGTGTGCATATGTTCACAAGCATAAATGGAGACTAGATGATATCAACTGCTCTGCTCTGGCACTTTCTGCCTTACTTCCTTGAAGCAAGTTCTCTCATTGAGTGTGGAGCTAGGATGGAAACCAGAAAGCCCCAGTGATCCCCCTCCCCCTGCCCCAAAGCCTTGGAGTTCCAGGTGGATGGCAATGCCTTGCTTTTCCCACAGGTGTCGGCGATCCCGATTTTCCATGGAGATGCCTTCTTCCCTCTGTTTAAGTGTTCATTTGGGACGCATCCTAGCCTCCGATCCAGGCTTGGGCACGTGTTCCTGCTTCAATTAGTGAGAATCAAGTCTGTGCTTGTTTCTGAAGGTCCCAGGAGAGGTGCTGTTTTCCCATGGGATGCATCTCACTAAAGATCACACGAACGTGTTGGGGCATCTTTGTCACCAGGAGGAAAGAACTTGCCTGATGCTGGTGATGATGATATTTCAACAGTTTCTATTTAAACTCACTTAGTCCTTCTCCAAACCTCAGAGTAAGAATGGTCATTATCCTCATTTCTGTGACAGGGGAATGTGGTGAGGTCAGGTTAATGGACGAGCAGGCAGTAGCTCGAGGATTCCCAGTCTTGTAGCTGTCTGCGAAGCTTGGGACTGAAGAAACATGGCTGAGAGTCCGAGAAAAATTCATGTCTGGTCACACCAGCAGAGCCCTGGATTCATTTATTTCTAATGCACTCTCACGTCCTCTGCATGGACAGGCAACATACTCCCTCCCTTTTGATTTCAATTGACTTGGGATGGCTTTCCATTATTGCGGTTTAATAAGGGTCAGGATAAACAAATAGGTCGAATAGATGTTTATTAAGGGAGAAACAACTCACAACACAGACAGATGAACATAGCAGTTAAAACTGGATGCTCCTCTCTCCGTGTCCCACCAGAAAGGGGCGTTCTCTGCCTCCTTCCGAGACCAAGCCCCACATGTCATTTCTGCCCTTGGCTCCACCCCTCAATGGGTGTGGTCAGTGCCACAGAAGCAGACACAGTGAATATCCCACTACATTCCATTACTCATATGTGAGAGTGACCCTGATCCTCCAAAGACAATACATGTGCAGAAGTGGACAGTTTTGCATGTTGAGACCCTTCGATCAGTGATGCCTTGGTAAGAGAGTCTGTGCTCGTTAAATCACTCAGCGAAGGTGAGAGCCATCCTTGGCACCCATGGTTAGGCAGTGGAGTTAATTTTCTTCTCAAACTCACTTTCTGTTTTTACGTGGTTAGGGCCTAGATCTCAGTCTTTCATACCATCACTGGTGTAAAGTTCTGATTCTTGATAAATATGACTTTTCCATGCTCCTCAATATAAAAACATTAATAACAGAATATTGTCATGAATACATTAAAAAAAAAATCTAAGGAATAAAATTGGACCCAGACTAAGTTGTTAAAAGATATTGTCTTCATCGATTCAGGCAGCTGTAACATAATACCCTAGACTTGGTAAATTCTTTTTATAGAACAATAAACACCTTTATTACGTGAGCTATGAACGATGGTTTACTTGCCTTTCTGGGCTTTGGTCTTCCTCGGGTACAACTCCAGCTCCTTGCCTTCTAGCACGTAGCCATCTGCTCTGCCACACTGGTCTGCTCCTCCAGAAGACGGCTGATTTTGGCATTTTTTCTCCCCTTTCATCATATTTCTTTTGAATTTTCCTTGATTTTTTTGTTTAATATTTCTTCCTCCTCAGGAGTCAGCTTGGCCCCCTCTTTTGGCCCAGGGGCAGTGCATAGCAGGACTCACACCTCTATCTGTACCATGTACCGTCAATGAGCTTGGAGCAATTCTTCAACAGTCTTGGTGTGGACCGGTTCACTATTAGATGCATTGTAGACAACATCAATGATCCTTGTTTTGTGAGTACAACACTCAGAGCCCCAGGAAAAGTTTCCAACATCCAATCCTAGGGTGCTGTACTTCTTATTGCCTCCTTGAACTCCGACTGTGTGTGGTACGATGAGGGCCAATGTTAGTGTTGGAAACAGGCCGTCCTAACTCATACTTCCGCTTCCTGTGGTAGGACTTTCTCTTACCTCTGTTCTTGCAGCACTTATGCCAGTTGTCCAGAGAGATGCCCTCTATCACTTGGTGCTGGACAGAAAGAGGAAGCCAAGTTGGTAATTTTTAAGCAACAGAAGTTCATTGCTAATAGATCTAGAGGCTGGGATTTTAAAGTTCAGAGGGTTAGCAGATTAAGTGCCAGAGTCATGGGTGAAACCTATGCATGTCATTTCATGACAGTACAGACAAACAAACCATCTCTCTCAGACCTTTGTGAATAGACATTCATGAAGGATCTACTTTTAACCTAATCATATCCCAAAGGATCCCCACTTCTTAAAACTTCAGCCATGGTGATTGAATTTCAAAACGACTCTCTCTCTTCTCTCTCTCTCTCTCTCTCTCTCTCTCTCTCTCTCTCTCTCTCTCTCACTCACTCACTCTCTCATCCATCTTTGAGTTTGGATGATCCAGGCTACAAAGACCTAGTCTCCTGATACTGGGTTGGCTCAGTCCACAGGCTTTACATGTGGTCCCCTGCCATGTTGAGCCACCATTGTCCCTGCATCCTGCCACAGTGGAGTTATGTTACAGCAGGTTCTTCCTACCCGCCGGCGCCATCCTGCTTGCCGCCAGTCTGGGCCCACAGCCACACCAGCCCCAAATAACACACAGAGACTCTATATTTGATACAATCCTGTTGGCCAGTTACCATTACTGTTTATGGGTTAGCTCTGTCTTAATTATTAACCCATTTCTACTTATCTAAGTATTTCCATGTGGTCGTCTTATCAGGGAGCCTCGGCAGGCGTCCTGCTTCTTCCCTGGGCTACATCTCAACTCCTCTCTCCTACTTCCTTTTTCCTCCTTGTTTCCTAGCCCCGCCTATCTTGCTATCTCATTGGCCCAATGGTGCTTTATTAACAAGTATGAGAAACATATTTACAGGATAACATCTCCCATCAGAGTTAAGTCTTACTTCCTCAACTTTCTGCAGGAGGGTGTTTAATTCTACCCTGTGTAAGATAGTATGCTGCTCACTAACTCCTGGGATGAAAATGGGTGACAGAAGAGAGGAAGAAAATTCTAGATTTTTTATATAGGAGGAGAGTGAATACTAAAAATACAAATTGTGTCTATGATAGCACTGGGATGGTGTCATCACTGTCCCAGCAATGGCTAATGATCTATTACATACTGCCATGGACTGCATACATTAGCATATCTAGTCCTTGCCAAAGCTCTGTGAGAGACACACTCACAGCCATCATTTTACAGGCAGGTGAATACCACATAGAGACTGGGTTCATGTAGCTGAAAGCTTTAGAGTCCAGGACTATCTGTCCTGATGATCATGGCATTTACACCGTTCACTTGGCTGTGTGCATTTCTGTAGCTGATGCAACTACTCTTTAACCATGGATGGCAGCTAAGTATGCCCATACTTCTCCATCAATTCCCTGACCTATCACACACTCCAGAAAGGACTGAGACATAGAGTGAAACGTCAGGGCTTGAATGGGACAGCCGTGTCTTCAGCTACAGATATGTGAATCATGTGACCTTGTGCTTTCCCTTCCCTAACAGGTAAATTTAGCACACAACAGACCTGTTTGTTTCCTTTTATTTTGGACATAAAGGTTTTGCTCTCAGGTAAATTGAGTGTCTTTGGTACCTTTGGTGAGGAGTAGGAGAACTAAACATTTGTCTACTTTCTCCACTCCTCCAAAATATATTTTGGACATGATATGTACTTTAAATGATTAAGATTTTATGTTATTTACACCATGAGAACATAAGAGATATGGCTACTGGGCTATCTTCAAGATGTGGAATCCTAGGAGAATAGTTACATCCACTTACAAGGTCAACATCTATCTCAGGTACTTATTTCTTACACCAATAGGATTGCTCTAATGCTTCAGCTTAAAATTTGGACTCGAGAGCTTTTTTTAAAAAAAGTGTTTGAATTCTCAGTATGTCATTGGAAAAAGCTTTCTTGTAGTAAATGTGGCCTTTCAAAATCCCATTGAGGACATAGGATTTGTGGAACCCGATTAGCTAACCTTCAGTGGTCTGGACAAACTGAAATAGGCAGACTCTATAAAATGAAGTGACAGCTCAATTGGTCTGATAAACTCTTGTAGAAATACAGATTTTTTTCTAGTGCCTTTCCTTAAGCTTTTCTTAACCCCAAGTTTTCCTTGATTGACATCGAAGCATGACACACAACTCTGCTCAGCCATGCTAGGAAAGGCTAGGAAATAGAAGGATTGGAAGGAAGCTCTATGAGGAAGTGGGTGAACATTTACATATAACATGGTAGGTTATACTCACATAACATGGTAGGGATGCTGCCACATCCCTCCTCTTTAAGATTTATAGGTAGTATTGTTCTGGTTTTTGAAGTCTGGACCTGGCTGATGAATCCCACTTGACCTAGCAAATCCTTTACCATTCTTGTGCAGTCTTTATCAGACAGAGGGAGGAGTTTGTTCCCTGTGATCAAGGAGAAAAAGTAGAAGGAAGAAAAGCTCACTTACACAGCCTGTAAGGGACAACAGTCAAAGATTCTCTAAAGAAACAGAACTAAAAGAATGATCGCACACGTGACACACACACACACACACACACACACACACACACACACACACACACAGAATTTATTACAGACTGTGGTGTCTGGCTAGTTAATCATGTCTGCTTCCAACAGAAAATTGAAGGATCCATTAAATGTTTGGTCCACGAGATTGGATGTCTGAGCTGGGTTCAGTATAGGTCAGAATCCTGAAGAAGTAAGCTATAATATCGGTGGAAGAGAGTGTGGGCAAAGAGCAGGTAAAAAGCAAAGGCTTCCTTCTCCCATGTCCTTTACATAGGCTGCCACCAGAAGGTGCAGCCTGGATTTAACATGAGTCTTCCCACCTCAAAAGATCCAGTGGAGAATGATCTGTCACAGGTAAAGCTCAGCTGCATGAGTTTTAGTTAATTCCAGATGTAGTCAAGTTGATAGCCAGAGATAGTCATCACAAATGGTAGAATAAATCTTTTCAACAACAGAGAGATACATATCGTGATTTTCCTTTGTTCTTAAAATGAAACGGAAGCTCGGACACAAGGTCACATAGCTGCAAAGTTTAGCTATGGGGCAAAGATTCAAGTCTGAATTTTTAGACTTTATGTATTAGTTCTTTAAGCCTTACAAATCCCATTATTGATAATCAGTTATTTGGAAGATTTGAAACATATAGAATTGGGTTGATATTGTTGTTACTTTTCTATTGTTGAAAAGACAACCAAGGCAATATAGACAAGAGTTTATTTGGGTCTTAAAATTCCATCATGGTAGGGAGCATGGAAGCAGGCAGGCAGGTGTGGTGCTGGAGAAGTAGCCGAGACCTTACATTTTGATCCACAAGCACAAGGGAGAGAAAGTGGGGGGGGGTGGAGGGAGGGGAGAGAGGGAGGGGAGAGAGTGTGGGAGGGAGAAAGGGAGAGAGAGACACAGAGACAGAGAGGGAGGGGAGGGAGGGAGAAAGAGAGAGGAAGGGAGAGGAAGAGAGAGGAAGAGAGAGAGAGAGAGAGAGAGAGAGAGAGAGAGAGAGAGAGAGAGAGAGAGAGAGAGAGAGAGAAGAGTGGGCTTTTGAAACCTCAAAGCTCCTCCCCAATACCACATCTCCTAATCCCTCCTAAACAGCTGTACCAGCTAGGAACCAAGTATTCAAACACACACCTTTGGGGACCATTTTCATTCAAACCACCACAGTTCAGGAAATGCCTAGGAATGGTTTACTATGGATTTATTGATTTCCACAACAGACATTCATTGAGCACTTACTGTAGAATATTGGAGTGAACAAATTAGATGAGAATTATCAATGAACTTGTGGAGCTTAAACTGTAGAGGGAACAAGGAGGTAGACAGGTAACAAACATAGCAAATGCATAAAAAAGAGGTGATGGGAGCTATAGACAAATAAGGAAACCAAAAGCAAGATAGTGATAACTGGATCTTTAAGTTTAAAGTTTAGTAGGGATATAGGTCATACTTTGGGAAGATGTTCTAAGCAGAGGGGTCATTGATGCTAAGGCCCTCATTTGACGGCATCCCTGGAAGATTTGAACTCCATTGCAGCAGGACACTCTGGGCAAGGGACAGTGTGGTAGAGGGAGTTGAGTTACCTTGGGCTGAGATGACCAGGAGCTCACAAAGGTGGGGGAGCACAAGAGTGAAGGGAATGGGGGAGTGAGAGTAAGGAAAGAAGTTACAATAATCCAGGTGAGAATCAGCCATAGTTGGGATTAGACAGCTAATACAGAAGTGGTTGGAGAGAACTCTCATGGATGCTAGTTGTAGGGCAGATGGGAAAATTGATACAGGTTGTGAGAAAATAAGAGGAACTGAGGAGGGTCTCTCAAGATTTTGCCCTGAGCAACTGGGAAGATTGTAGCTCCATGAGCTGAGGTTGTGAATGGAGATTGATGGGCATGATCAAGTTCTGTGTGTGTGGGCGTTATCTTTAGACTAGTAAGAGTAGGCACCAGCTACAACCCCAGAGGATGGAGAAACCTTATCAAATGAGAGGAACCAAGTAGACTGAAGAGGAGCTGTGAGGAACCCAAGAGTGAGGTGTCCTGCAGGCCAACTGTTGCTGTATTTCAGTACTTCCTTACAAATCTCATGTTAATGGTGTTTGCAGACAGGGCTTTGGGAGGTAGTCAACGTTACATAATGTCATGAGGGTGTGGGCCATGGTGCTTTCATTTTTTATCAGAACAAAAAGAAGGACTGGGGACAATGCTTGCTTGGTCTCCATATGATGCCTTCCATCGTGTTACGAAACAGCAAGAAGGCCTCCGCCAGATGTTGAACAGATGTTCACACTGGTCTTAAGAACCATTAGCCAAATAAACATTCCCCCATTTTTTTTTCCTTTTGAGATTGGGTCTTTCTATGCAGCCTTGGCATGTCTAGAATTTTCTATGTAGACCAGACTGGCCCTGGACTTTTGGTGATCCTCCTGCTTCTGATTCCCAAGTGTTGAGATTTTAAAGCATGCACTATTATGCTGGGCTTAAACTTCTATTCTTTAACAATAGTATTAAAAAAAAACCTAGAAGAATTTTGAATGCTTTCACCACAAACGACAGCCCCATTCACCCTGATTTGAACATAATGTGTCTATGTATCAAAATATCAGATATACCCTGTATAAATAAAACAGCACTGCTGATGTTTCAGAATGTGGTGGTCTGAGGCTGGCCATTGGGTTTTGTAACATGGTGCTTTGACAACAGTGGTTTTGGTAGAACTGACTGACTTGTGGCATGAACTTGATTAGAAAGGATTAGAGAGGTATCAGAGAGAGTGGAGAGTTTTGTTTGAAGGAAAGAATAATAGCATGGGTTTAAGTTAGTGGGATAGTCTAATAAAAAGGGAAAGTAAAGATGTCGGAGATGCAGAGACAGGCAGATTTTTTCAGTGAGGAGAGAGATGGAGTAGGTCTCCACAATGACCTGGACATGACTGCACTGTGTCACCAAAATGTGCTTTCAAGTGGTTTGCTCAGGTGTCAGAACCTCAAGTTTGGTCTGGTGTCAGCTGCCTTGAGAAGACTAAGAAGAGTGTCACAAAGACCAACAGACAGTGAAAGGGCTCTGCTGCTAAGAATGTGATGTTGATTTACTTCCCTGAGCAAATGATGATGTTGTTCTCATGACTCAAAGTGGTTACTAATGACTTATAAATAAATAACATTGATAGCATATAAATGGTATTTATAACACATATCGCATTGATGGCATATGAATGATTTGATAACATATAAACGGCATTGATAACATATATTTGTTCACATGTAAATACTACTACAGATCCAGAAGAAGGTCTTCCAGATAGGACAGGGAATTGATTTTTTCGCTCACCTTGCAGCTTCGATGTGTGGGGTGCTCTTTAACTGAGAGCCTGAGAGTTCAAGAACAATCTTTACTGAAAGCTACACTAGACGTTTTGAGTCCTCCAGTCTATTAAATTGTGAGCCCTCTGAAATATTTACCCCAGATTGTTATTCCTAATGATCCATCTGTCATTGTGATTTGAGATTTTATAGATTATTTAGGAAAGAAAATAAACCACGTGCATTTGGATGTTATCAGTTTACTTGGAGCTGAATGCCTTGGTGAATATCCCAGTTCTCGCTCACCTATATCTAATACCATTTTTATTTTCAAACAGGATTTTTGTTTCTTGGGATAATCTTAGGTTCTCCTTTTTAAAGCCTAACATGGTAGCACTGTGGTAACTGACTGCCTGTCGTGTGGTCCCCAGTTATCAGAAGTTGGAGAAATACTAGAATCAGTCAAGCTGAGGAATGCCGGATTTGGCATAAAATTAGATTTTATTTGTAAATGGGAAAAGCGCTGATAAACGCTGAACAGGGGAGTTGCATGCTTCTATTAGTCATTTGTAAGACTGACTAGTATTTAGATGAGTTAGCAGAAGGTTAGGAAGGCACAAATGTGGGCGTAAGGCGCTCAGGAAGAGGTTTATCTTGTGGCCAGATGGAGGCTGGAATGAAAGAGTGGCAAAGACAGCAGGAGCATGTCCTGACTGAGGACGCACGTAAGAACCCTGGAACTGGGGGGTCACGATTGGTGCCAGCTTTACAGGTGAAGTCAGTGAGGTCCAAGGAAGCAAAATAAATTGTTAACAGTCACAGAGCATGAGGCGAAGGCAACGTGAGAGAGCATGATGCAGTTAAGCACTGACTTCTGGCCTGCCCCTTAGGTGGAAATGAGATAGGAACAGACTGTAGAATTGTTTCAGCAGTGGTTCTCAATCTTCTCAATGCTGTGACTCCTTAACGCAGTTCCTCAAGTTGTGGTGACCCCCAACATAAAACTATTTCACTGCTGCTTCGTAGCTAATTTTGTTAGTTATGAACTGTAATATGAGTGTCTGATATGTGAGCCCCAGGTTGAGAGCTGCTGCTTTAGAATGAGAGTCTGGACAACTCATGGGATGTGGGTGGGAGGAAGACAGAGGGGGCAGAGGTGATCACCGAGTTCCTGCTGGGATCTCCTGGGAGGGGTTAGTAATCGTCAAAACGGAGAAGGACTGATTTGGAGGAGGAACATCAGGAGTTGACCATGACAGGTGCAGGAACAGATGTCTGCTAGACACAGAGTCTCACAGTTGACTGTGGCCTTGTGGATCTGCAGCTCAGGAGAGAGGCGTGGCCTGAGATGCCCACCTGGGAACTGGTGGCTTCTCTGAGGCTGTGTTCAGGATGGTGATGACAGCAGCCTAGGAACAGTGATGGCTGTTTAGAGTTGTGGTATTCAGAGTTTAGCTCTCTTCACCCAAGGATGCTGATGGTGTTCACTCTAAACACTGTCACTTTTCAGCTACTTCCAGCCCACTGATATAGAAGAAGAGTACTTTGAAAATAATCCATTTCAAACCGGCACATGAACACTTTATCTACTTAATGAATTGTTATTATTGTCGGCATAATTATGAAGAGATAAACATATTTCCCCCTTATTGTATAATTTAGCAACTCTATTAGCCAGGGTAGTGTGTTTGAGAATAAACGATAACTTTTCTTATATTTCAGGATTTAAAAATCTCATATTTAAGATAGTTAAGTTTAAACACTTTGACATTTAAAACAACTTTAAACTTAGTAGAGAACTGCTAAAGTAACATAGCTTCTGTGACATTGGCATTTTGTCATGCATGCATCATCAAACTACCCCTTTTCATATCTACCTGAAAATATTTTTGTTCTTTTAAGACAGGGTCTTGGCCCAAGATGGCCTAGAAACGATTAGCTCAGGCTAGCAGCAAACACAAGATGTTTCTGCCTTTCTGTCTAGGGTGTTGGGATTGTAGGTGTGTGTTAACCTTGGCTTCCAGAACCTCTTAAAAATAGAGTCATCATTGTTGCCTGACTTTTGTGTACATAAACAGGAGCTTCCTAGAAATTAATACATTTTCTTATTACTACATTATGTTTGTTAAGTTTAGGAACTACTTTATTTTTGATGGCTGGGTGCATATGCATATGGGGCCAGAGGCTGATGTTGGGTGATTTTCCTAGCCACTGTCTACCTATTTTTGGAAACAGGGTCTCTCACTTATTTATGGAGCTCACCAATTTGACTAGGATGGGTCAGAAGCTTCAGTAATCACCCATCTCTGCCTCCCCATCCCTGAGATTTCAGGTGTGTGTCTGACCTTTTACATGGGTATAGGCAGACTTTTCTTTTCTGCCTGCCAATCCCAAGTAAGCACACAGGGGCTTATATTAATTACAAATATTTCTTATACATGTTCAACTGATAGCTCAGGCTTATTACTAACTAGCTCTTGCAACTTAAATCAACCCATTTCTATTAATATACTTTTTGCCACGTGGCCTTTTACCTCTATCCTATTTTGTTTGTTCAACTTGCTCTGAGTCTTTCTGGTGACTCTTCTGACTCTGCCCCTCTCCTTCCCTGCCTCCTATAGTTCCTGTCTAGCTACTGGCCAGTCAGCTTTTTATTAAAACAATCCGAGTGACAAATATTCAGTGTTCAGAAAGACTATTCCACAACACAAGGGTGCTGGGGATCTGAACGTGGTTCTTCATGTCTGTGAAGCACTCTACTTATTGAGCCATCTCCCAGGCTGATTATTTTATTTTTGTAGCACCATTTTATCACATGCCCACATCTAAGTTTCTTAGAAACCATTACCTTCTTCAAAGAGGGTCTGTACTGGGAATACACAGTGCATTTTGTCCCCCATTTTCCCTTAAAGCTCCCTTAAATTGCAATGCTATTTACTTTTGATATGTCTTTTAAGACATTGTCACTTTTGGAGATTGAATGGGATGAACTCTGGAACGAACAGTGAGTTATTGAAAACATCAGCGAGAAAGTTTAAAAATTCCTAGTATCAAATGAAAGTGAAAGCACAGCTTAAAGGGGATTGCTTATATTTTTTTAAAATGCTATGAGTGCTTATATTAAAAAAAAAATCAGAATGACCTGAAATAAATAACCTAATTATGCACCTCAGGGTCTTAGAAACATGAGATCAAGACAAAGCCCAAAACAGCAGGTGGCAAGAAATACTATCAGGACAGAAATTAATGGAAAGGGAGAGACTAAAAGGCCAGCAGATAGAATCAATAAAACAAGCTGGTGCTCTCAAGAGGTGAGGAAGACTGATGATCCCCTAGCCAAACTCACTAAAGAAGAGAGATGACCCATATAGAATCAGAGGCAAGAAGAGGTTACAACGGAGGATCATTAGAGGACATTAAAAACTTTGACTTAAGACTGTAGACAAGAAAGGTCAGAACTTCGTCTAAGTCCCTTTACTGTAGGGTCTTTGATGTTTTGTCACAATGTATGATGTTGTTAGATTTAGGTCATGTATTTTTGGTAGGACAGTGTTCAATGAGCTGTGTGATCCCAGTGTGCAATGTCAAGAGGTCAGGGACACCACCTTGACTAACTATTGGTGATGTTGGTATTTAGTCATTGGTTACAGTGGTGGTTGCCTTATTTCCCTAATATAAAGCCAAAAACATGTTCCTTTATAAGTATTAAGTTACCTACAAGAGTTGTAATTTGATATCAAACCTTTCCCCTAAAAGCAACAGCTGTCATTCAAAACCTGGCTCTCTAGTTATCAGATTCCCAGGAGGCAGATGCCATTGAAACCCAGCAGCAAGTGAACAGTATCTGGTGTTCATTCATTCAGCTTCTGATGGGTGTTTGTTTAGGTTTGAAGGCAGTGGTGTGAGGTCGTAAGTTCCTGATGTGTCTCCACCCAGTCCCAGCAGAGAGAAGCCCCCTCTGCTCTCCCAGCAGCCCAATTCAGAAGGATTTGTCTTTTTGTGGTTAAATAGATGTTCAAATTACTTTTTTTGTTTTTATTAATTATTCAATTAACTAATTTTTCCCAGCCTCTCCCTCCCTCCCTCCTCCCAGTCCCTTCCCCCAACTTCCTCACTTACTCCCAACCTACTCCCTCTCCTTTCCTAGAATAGGGCAGGCCTCTCATGTATATCACCCAGCCATGGTATATCAAGTTGTAGTAAGACTGGACACCTCCTCTCCTATTAAGGCTGGATAAGACATCCCAGCATGAATAAAGGGTCCCAAGAGCAGGCATCAGTCAGAAACAACCCCTACTCCCCCTTCCAGGAGTCCCACAAGGAGACCAAGCCACACAACTGCAACACATGCAGAGGACCCAGGTTGGTCCCATACAAGTTCTCTGATTGGTGGTTCAGTCTCTGTGAGCCCCCATGAGCCCAGGTCAGTTGACTCTGTTTTCATGGTGGCTCCTCTGGTTCCCATAATTCCTCTTCCACAGGATTTTCTGAGGTCCAATTAATGTTTAGGTGTGAGTCTCTGCATCTGTTTCCATGAAATTTGATGGCAAATGGATGGAACTAGAAAAGATAATTCTGATGAGGTGACACAAATCCAGAAAGTCAAACATGGTATGTTCTCACTTATAGGAGGATATTAATAATAACCATTCTATGCAACCCACAGACTCCCAAGAAACTAAGTAACAAGGAAGGCTTGGGAGTTGGGTGGGGCACATGATTCTCACTGGGGCATAGAATAGACATCTCAGTTGGTTGGGGGAGAGGTCTGTATTGGGAGGGTTGCCATAGGAACAGGAGGGATCAGTTTGGGGGAGGATGGAGGAAGACAGCATTGAGAGAGACAACTGAAATCAGGGGCATCTCTGGAATGAGCTAGAAAGCTAGTACAATGGCAACTCCCAGGAATCTATGAAGGTGACCCTATCGTAGACTCCTAGCAATCGGGGATACAGAGCCTGAACTGGCCATCTCATAACCAGACAAGACTTCCAGTGGAGGAATTGGGACCTGAAACCAGCCACATAACCCCTGACCTACAATTTGCCTTGCCTACAAGATAAGCTGGATGGTGCACAGATTAAGGAAGTGGCCAATCAAGGACTGGTCCAGCTCGATACACTGTGAGAGCAAGCTCACCCCTGACAATGGTTGGAATGCCAAGACCCAGAGGCTGGATGTAGAGAGCTGCGAAGTGCCACACCTTAAAGATGGTGCTGGCTTCCGCCTTCCACCTCCCTGAGGGTGAGCGCTCTCTGGTGTAAACAAGCCCTTATTTGGTTAAGTCTGTTCAGCCTGTCTGTTTCCGTGTTAGAGTAGCCTATCTGCAGGGTCCACGTAGCTCACTGGGGTTGGTTAGCACAAGGGGATTTAAGCCTGTGCAGGGGTTCCCCGGGGTCCCACGGGTCAAAAGAAGCATGTTCAAGGATCCTGATTAAAACTGCATGAAGATCTTCCCGGAGTCGCATCTTCCTTGCTGGTTGAGTGGAGAACCCAGTGACTCAGGATAGAACTAAACATGACTGGCCAACAACAACCACAACCACCACCACCACCACCACCACAACAACAACAAAAACAGTCAACGAAATGATTCCTGCTGATACTCTGCTATACACATAGATCATTGCTTAGCCCAGTTGTCATCAGAGAGGCTTCACCTAATAACTGATGGAAACAGACGCACAGCTCCAAATTACTTTTGACCAGTTACAGTGGCCCTCTCTTCCTTTCAGAATGGGCTCACTTCCCTGTTACTCTGGAGTTGGGTACTGCCCCCCTCCCCCTTATTTTCTATGTCATCACTCTCAGCTACCCTCCTCCAACTCACTTACTGAAGGAGTGCACAGCTAAGCTTACATTCATCTGGAATTAAATGGTTACTCTCTCAGTCACATTATCTGTTTTAAGACAAATGTTGCAACAGTCATAAGAACAAGAAAAAAACACACTATACTTGTGTAAGAATTTATGCATAGTTTACCCATTTTTATTTTATAAACTTCCAATGAGTCATTCAATATGAATGTTGGCAGATGCCCATAAAACAGAAGTTACGTGGTTTTTTTTTTTTTTTTTTTTTTTTTTTTAGATTCTGGTAACTTTGGGTTACATTTTGTCTTTTCCACATCTGTTCAAAGCCCATAGCAACTTTAGCAAATCCACCCCCCCCCATGAGATTTCAAAAAGACTTTCTTTTATACATGAATGTTTAAATAAGGTGTCTGTACACAGCTTGTGTCTTAGTTGCGTCTGGTAAACAAGGAATCTGGGCTTCATTCTCTCTCATAGAAAGTGTCTACTTATTCCTGTATTTCTAGTCATTTAATACTTAAATGAGTGTTCCTTTTTATTATTTATTTATTTTTAAGAAACAGTCAATGATTGACCCTTGAGGGAGTGGAATGGGGACCAAATAGACAAATAGAGAGAGAGTATGTTTTGATATTCTTCATAGCCCACCTGATCTGGTAAAAACCAATGTTGTACTTAATATTAACCAATTAAAACATTGAATAGTGACATCAAAACTGGAACATCACCTCCTTTGGTCAAGATTTGAGATTGGACCTTTCAGAAATATGCACTGCTAAGAATAATCTCTTAGCCATGTGGTAGGCTGAATATTTGGATGACTGAATATGTTTCAATTAATGTTGGTATTAGACATGTTTTTTTTAAAGCCTTGAATGCCTTGTGCTTAAAATCAATTATAAATCATTTTCAATTTTTTAATCTAAAAATTGAATTTATTTATTTATTTACTTACTTATTTAGTGTGTGTATTCTCTCATGTGTGTGACATGGTTTATTTGTGAAGGGCGTCAGTTCTCTCCTTCTACCCAGGCTGATGAAGATTTTAAGAAAGATGTACCAGGTATCTCCTGTGTGTGATGTAGGTATAAGAGCTCATAACCAGGATGAAAGCAGCCGGTTCTCATGGGCTTTATTTACATTTTAGGGTTTGAGGACTGTGGGAGGGCGGGAAAATGAGAGCAAAAGATGCAGCTAGATGGATGAGTAAGATAGCTTTCAGAAGTGTGTCGAGAGGAAAACAGGCTGAGAGAAGAGTGGGAGGAAAGAATTCTGGTGCTGAGAGATTGCTCCTGGAAAGTAAAATTTGAAGGCTTGGGGAAATGGTTCAGTGGTTAAGAGTACTGGTTGCTCTTCCAGAAAAAAAGGGATTCCATTCCCAGCACCCACATGGAGGCTCACTGCCTGCATTAAATCCTGTTTCAGGGGAGCTGCGCCCTCTTCTGGATTCATTGGGCCCTGCATGCATGTAGTATACCAGCACACAGGGAAAATGCCCATATATATATATATATATATATATATATATATATATGGCATATATAAAATAAATAAATAGATGGGGGAAAAATGAAATTTGGTCTGGGTTCCAGCCATAAGAAGGAACTCTGTGAAGACCTGGGAAGAGCTTTCTAGGAGAACGGATAGTCACCAGGTGAGCCCTTATGGTGGCAATAACTAGCATGTGTGGGCATCTGTGGTAAAAACAATGAAGGCAAAAGGGAGACGGCAAGTAATCTTGAATTTGCTACTGATGCTGTGTGGACCCTCACGGGTGGTTTTGAGCATAACAATTCCAAACAAGACCCAAAACACTTTATGGGTCTAAAGTTTGTATGAGAACATGCTTTTCAAGACACAGAGCAAAACACATTTTGCTTACTATTGTCATTAACTTTTAACAGATTTATTTGTATTTTTTGTCTGTGCATATGTCAGTGTCTGATATATGTATGTATGTTATGTTCATGTTGGTAGTCTGGGGAGTCCAGAAGAGGGTGTTAGATCTCCTGTAACTGGAGTTACAGACAGTTGTGAATCACTATGTGGATGCTGGGAACCAAACTTAGATCTTCTGCAAGAAGAATTCGTAACCACTGATTCATATGTCTTTTTAAAAGTTCATATGATTTGATCAGTAAACCCTATTTTTAATAGCTTTTTAGGCTATTTAGTAGTGTAATTTATAGGAGACAATTAGAAAACCACAGAAAAAGCAGACACCACCACAAAGCTCTGTGATTGTTTTAGTCAAGTAACTCTAAATAGAAGCAGATATCAAGCAACTCTATTGTGAACTTATTAAACCTGCTTGTATCACTGTTCTACTTCCGAGTCACTTGGTATATGCATGACATCATTTAAAAGCTGCGTGGAGATCTTGCACCACAGATGCAAGAAAATTGGTAAATTCTTCTTTGAACATTTAGATGAGTTTCTTCTCTTCATTCTGTTCACAGTTGATCCCATCTGCACTTTGTTAGGGTAGACTTCTATGGGGGAACTATGTTAACTTTTAACTTAAGACTTTGAATTGACCTTTTCGAAGCCTACCAAGCAAATTAGTGGTTCAGTTCGGTGCAACTTTTCCCTTTATGAATCCTACCTGGAAAAAGTGACAGCCTCTCATTGTTCTGCAGGCACAGTCTGAAGCAGGAAATGTGTTGTTTTGATTTTTGGAAAGTCAAATCCAAGACAAAGGCTTTGAGGGGAGGGACTGAGGAGAGAGGGAGGCAGAGATGAAGAGAGAGACAGAGAGACAGAGAGACATACACACAGACAGACAGACAGACAGACAGACAGACACAGAGACAGACACACACACACACACACACACACACAGAATGGTCCAATGGAAAAGTCATGATTCAAGAGCTGACCTAAGATGCTTCCTTCTTCCTGTTTGGCCAGTGTGTTCCTGGAATCATGACATGGCTTTGTTACGAGGGAAAGAATGAGAAGGGATACAATAGGTAATAGGGGGATAGGCTTTTGTTCTCTACATCTGGGCAAAGGAGATAAAATGAGTATACTGTGACAGGCTGGTAATAGTCTCAAAGATAACCACATCCCAATCACCTGAATCTGTGACTATGCTACTATATAGGTAAAAAAAATTTTAAAATGTTTTATTAGCTTTATCAATTATACATACTAACGGATTTCATTATGATATTTTCATGGATGTATTAGATCACATTTGTATCCCTGTCTGTTATGTTTTCCAAGAGAGATTTAAGGTATTTTATTATTATTATTATTATTATTATTATTATTATTATTATTATGTGTGTGTGTACAGGTGTTCATGTGTTATAGAGTTTGTGTGGACATCAGAAGAGAGCTGTCTCAAGCCACTTCTCTGCTCCTACCTGGAGTCAGGGTCTTTTTTGCATGTTTCCTACTCGGGGCTGACTAGCCCACAGGCTTCAGTGGGATTTCTCCTGTGTTCACCTACATCTCACCTTAGAAGAGCTGTAATTACAGATGTGAGCCAACACATCTGGCTTTTTGTGTGAGGACCAGACTCAGGTGGCACAGCCTGTCTGACAAGCTGCTGAGCCATCTCGTTGGACCTCAAGGGAGATTCTTCTACAGACACAATTAGGTAATGGGTTTAGAGGGTTGAAGATTATCCTAGAGTACCTGGGAGGAAGGAATATTTATAGGAATCCTTGTAAGTCAGGGAGGTGAGCTTGAGAAGTGATCATGAGAGTACAGATGAGAACGGTACATTTGCCGGTAGACTGTCACACACCATGGCATGGGGTATCTTCCAGAAGCTGGAAAAGGCAAGCAAACCCACTCTTTTCTAAAGTCCCCTGAAGGGAAACAGCCATGCTGGCATCCTGATGTTAGCCCAATAGTATACCCATTTTTCAGAACTGTACCAATGACACATTGGTTTTAAGGCACCAATGTGTGGTCGTTTGTCTCAGCAGCATTAGGAAGCTAAGACAGTCATCACATTAAACAGGGGTCAGGGGTTATATGCTTTAGAAGATGGGATATTGGTAATGTTAGCTTGATGCTTGAGTAGAGAAACAATGAAGGAAGAATCCGCAGAGACCGAGCCAGGGCAATATGGGAACCTCTAGATGAGGTTCCGATCCATGCTGCTTCCTTTCCTGGGGCTGTGGACACTCCTTCCAAACAGTGTGGAGTTAAACATATGCTCATGCAACCATTTAACCACAGGCTTTTCCTCTAGACCGCAAATTCTATGAGGGCAGAGACTATTCTAATTATCGCAATAACTGAAGCCGCCTGGATAGAGGGCTGGATGGAGGGATACCTGATATTTGACCAACTTCTTGGAGACGTAGAACTTGTTATTTTATCTCATAATCACGTCTGGCCATTCCACACAGCACCACAGTGTGCTACTTCCTTTCCCAGTTATAGTGAGGCGGCTCTCGAGGAGCAGGAAGGAGGCTGTGGAATATGACGTCGTTGGTACAAATCCATACAGCTAGGCACACTGTTCCTAATGCACTTCAGTGTGTTCTTAAAATATTAAATGGGACATTTGTCAGTGCAGTTGGAAGCTACAATTTAGCAAATGGGTCTGCTATCTGTTCATATGTCAGTCCAGACATCAATCCATCTGCCCATCTATTCATTTAGTAATGGTCCAGACAGTAGGCTTTCCTCCCATTTTCCTTCTCTTCTTCCCTAACCTCACCTTTTTTTAGTCTGTGTTTTGAGACAGGATTGTATTGTGTAGGCCTGGTTGGGACTTACTATGTAGGTCAGGCTGGCCTCAAACTTGCAGCGATCCTGTTGTCTCTGCCTCCTGAGTATGAGGATTTCAGGGACACACCACCACACTCAGCATGATGAGTCCTTGGTTAAGTTGTTTAATGTGCATTTTGTGACCTGTGTGACAGAGATGTTAATGTAGTTGCTGAGCAGATTAAAAGTGACTGAATGTCTTGTTATAAGGGCTTTGCTAAATGTTGTCTGTTATTGCTGATAAATTGGATAAAATACATTTTGGTTTAGTAGAAAGAGCCAGAGATCACCACATCTCTGCTAGTCAGGTATGTAACTTCTCTTTAACCAGCGAGTCTCCTCACTCTTTATTGTGCATGTGAGCCACAGATTCTGATCAGTTTGGGAGGGGAGGGGAGGTTCTATGGTGTGTGTGTGCACATGCATGTGTGTGGTATGTGCATGCTCAAGTGTACATGTATAGCTGTGGGTGTGCACGCATATACACGCACACACACATAGAATTCAGAGGTGAGTGTCAGGTGTCTTCCTCAGTTGCTGTTTCCTTAATTTTTGAGGCAGAGTCTCTCACTGAACCTGGACCTTGACTAGGTGGTTAGCAATTCCCCAGCATCCTCCTCTCTCCACTCCACCAGCATTGTGGGTACAGACTCTGCTGCCTGGAGAGAGGAGAACAGGGCCCTCATCACACTGTGGGTTGCTGATGCTGGGGTTTGAATTCTCCCCAGAGTCCCTGCCATGCTGTTGTCTCTATCTGTCTGTCCATGCCATTAAATACATTTGTGGCTCAAGGAACACTCTCTGTCTTAGGGGCCTTTATAGTACTTTTCAAGATTCTCTAATGAGTACATATAAAATGTAGAAAACATAAACATCATTCAAAGAGTTACCAAACCTGAGCCCTCCCAGATCAAAGCCAAAGGTTTTCTGAAATCCACTGGGTTTACTGCTCTCATTTTTTGTTTTGCTTTTTGCTTTTTGTTTTTTGTTTTTTGTTTGTTTGTTTTGTTTTTTTTTTTTTTGAGACAGGGTTTCTCTGTGTAGCCCCAGCTGTTCTCCTACTCCCTATATAGACCAGACTGGCCTTGAACTCAGAGATCTGCCTGCCTCTGCCTCTGGAGTGCTGAGATTAAAGGCATACACTATCATGCTTGGCATTGCTGTCCCTTTTATAAGGCCCTTTATGTTTCTTCCTTCCTTTCCACTCCCCTGTTATGAGTTGGTTTTCCCTGCCGGTCTGGTCCCACTGCCAAACCAGCCCCAAATAACACACAGAGATGCTGTATTTGATATAAAGCTATAGGCCAGTTATTAGTTTCTTATTGGCTAGCTCTGTTTTCAATATCAACCCATTTCTATTAATCTAAGTATTTCCACGTGGTCTTATCTTACCAGAGAGAGGGCCCAGTGTTCTACTCTCTCCATCCTCCATCTTGTACAGAATGACATCTCCCATTCCCCCCACCCCCCGCTCCACTGACAGAAAAGACTGTGCTTTCAAAAAAGTTTTCTTCCCTGCCCCTGTTTATCACGTATTTATCTCCCCACACTGTCTGATGGGAGGTGTTAACTCCTCCAAACCATAGCATGGTGACAGCCTGGCTGCTGCAGGCTAGAGCTCAGTCTCTGTGGCTATCATGAGCTGCGGAACAAATGTCAGCACCGTCCTGTCCCCACCAGAATCTTTCTCTGACCTCTCTGGGATCCACCTTGAGTAACAGGACAGGACATAAGGGGAAGGATGGAGCCAGATGCTACATAGCTGTGCTTTTGCCAAGTGTGACTCGGGACGCAGCCCTCCAGCTGTGGAGCCAGCCAAGCAGCCAGCCACATACACAGCCGCAAATTCTCCAAGCGGCTGAAAGTCGTGGAGCCACATGCTGTTTCCAGAATGAAAGGGCTGTGCAGAACTTGGCCTCCAAATGCTGCATCTGTCCAACTTATTGTCCACTTTGTCACAGATAATGAGGACTCTGTGAGGAGGGGCTGGAGACAACAGAGCAGGAATCTCTCTTGACTGAAAAGAAAGCCATGATATAAAAATGTTCTTGCCAAAGCATTTATTCTGGCGTTTCTCAGATTTCTTATTTGAATTCACACGGTGGTGAACTTAGAGGAGGGAAAGAAGTCTGGTGTTGAGCTACTAGGGCAGGGTTTGCCTGATCCTGCTATTGCTGTCCTACAGGGTTTGAAGAGGAGGCTTTGTTTTGCTTGAGAAAAGTGAAAATCCTCTCCTCAACTTTCCACAGCGAAGCTTCTTTTGTTACCCTAATGAACTTTCCACGTGGGCTGGGTATGGTTAGCGTGGATGGTGGATGTCCACATGAGGAAAGTGTGTTGTCTGGTCAGTTCCTGTGAATGGAAACATTCCTTTCCCGAGGGAGGACAGAGGGTCCCTTCACAAGACTCAGGAAGCTACTGGAAGTTATGAGTCATAGGGATCTTCATCAAGGTTACATAAAGCTAGTAAGCAGTTACTAGGGAGGGGGACTTTCCCACGAGATCCGGATATGTGTAGGGAGTTGTGTGGGGAGGTTCAGGAATGCAGCTTTCATGAACTGTCAATCATGCCGAAGTAGCTTTTCAGTTACCTTTGAGTCATCCGTGCTTAGCCCCTCACCTGAGCTCTGGTAAGCTCTCTGATATACTAAGTTAGACCAGGGTGAAATTGTGTTTGTGGTCTGTTGTCCATTCCGTTTGGAGTGAACAGATGTTTGTTCATGGCTCTTCTGGAATGGTCTCAGAACACACTGCAAGTCCTAACTGAGTCTGGTTTCTATATATTGGGCTGTACCCAGTCTAGGCCTGCCCCATGTGGAATGGTGTCTTTTTTTTAAATAACAGGACACTGTCCTAACTTCTTGAAAGACAGCACAAGATCACAGGAAGAAAGCTGAGACAAAACTTTCTTCTCAGATGTGTTTTATTAGGAGGGCTACAGCATTATGGCCATGGGCATCCATGATGGGCCCTGAAAACCGAGAGCCATCAATTTTCTCCAATTTAAATGTACAAAGGGACTTTTTTTCTTGTTTTTATGTGTTTCCAGGAGGAGGGGAAAGTTCCTTGATACCTGAGCTAGCCCGTGTACTAAAAGTAAGGAGGGCATCGACAAAGCCTGACTACCCATGAAGGCCATTGTGGATCCGGACAGTGTGGGTAGGGGATGTAGGCTGTAGCTGCAAGCAGGGAGAAAGACTACAAGGCCACAGAAGCTTCCATTTCAACTGTTTGTCCAGGGAGAGAGACTGCAGGGTGGGGGCAAAGGATGCTGGGAAAGAGGGGCAGTGGCTGAACGGTTTGTAACCTAACACTGGCTACTTGCCTCATCCTGAGCCCACAGGATAACCTGTGCCTGCGTGGGGCACCTTTTCCTGGGGAGGAAGAGTGTTGCATGACTCCGCCAGATGCCATTTTAGTTCTTGTGACCTGGAGTCACTCACTGTCTTCTCAGCTGCTGGGACAGTGGCCCCCATGCTTCACAGTCACAGCCATTCTGACTGTAAACAGCTGGCAGGACTCTGTTCTGGATCAGGCCTGGTGCTGGATTTGTCTCCGTTCTGATCAAGGAGGTTTTGTCCTGAGCTCCAGGCCTTCCATGGGGACTTTAGAGATGGGATGTGTTGTGTTTCCATAGCCTGATCACAACCTCAGATACCTGGCCTTGATCCTTTCAGCTTGGGGCCTATCTCAGTCTGCCGCTGGGAATGCTGGGGACTCCAGTGTTGATGTCCTTTCCCCAATGGTCCCTGTCTCCTCAGATCTCCTTAGTGCCCACCCCCCCACCTCTGTGTGTGTGTGCTGTGTTCCTGAGTCTGACAGCTTGCCTGGACCACTTCCTCTGTTGTCTTGGATTCTCTGGACACTGTGTTCTGATTTTTGGGCTGAACTTCTTCTTGGGGCCTGTCTGAGGGTGGGTCTGAGTCTCTATTTGGTTTTCCTTGTGCCATTTCATTCCACTGTAAGGAAACAGCACACGCGTCCACATTCTAGGATGTAGCAGTTAGCTGCTTGACGGGCCAGCCTATGTGAGCAACCACATACGTGCCACAGTGGACAGTCTCAGAAGTATCTCATAGGACATGAATAGGGTCCGAAACTCTACCAAAGCTCGGCCTCTTTTGGCGTCCTCTGTGGGAATGGAGATAGGCCAGTCAGGCAAGAGCTAGATGGCCATGATTTATTACCCTCCTGCCTTAAGGAATCCTGCCTAGAGGGTGCAGCTGTAGGAGACTGGGGAAAGGCAGAAGACTCCCATAGATGACCACTTCAACTCTCTCCTTTACCTGGCCTGGTCCTGGTTGTCAGCTCATGTGCCTTTAGGCTTTGTTGTGGTTGGGTATATCATGGGCTCCGAGAGAATGCTGGACAAAACCTTCTTCTTCAGGATCTGTGCAGACAGAGTGGGACCTGTTTATTCAACACAAGCAGAAAAGCTGTGATCATACTATTGAGTAGGTTATAATATATATATATATATATATATATATATACATACATACATATATACATATATATATATTAAAACACAGGAGAAATATGGCTAGTGGCCGAAGTGAGCCTCGAACCAAGCTGTGTGAAAGGATGTAGGACACTGGCCAGGCTAGTGATTGTTGATCCTCACACCACTGATATGAAGCTTTGAGAGTAAGGCCCACACCCTGCCTGTGTGTAAGTACTTGCTTGTCTGGGACAAACTGGGTGTCTCACTTCCTCTGTGCTGGTAGTATGTAGAGGGGATGTGCCCATGGGAAGAACTTCCTGGGTGATTAACAGCCCACTAGGTGGTAAGGAATGACCACTGTTGATTTTCTTAAGTATTAGGGGTGCTCTATGGAGGTTAGTCCACACCTGGAGATGGGGACCTAGAGTCATTAGAATGTGACTCTGATGATAGCCAGGAGCATGTTCTCTGTAGCCTGGCTCAGTCACTTACTAGCTGCACATGCTTGCACACTTATCCTAAGTGTCACTTTCCTCTGTGCATTGGGTGTGACTACAGCATGTACTCGGTGGGCTATTGAGAGGATCGCCGTGCATGGGATCACATGGCACAAAATACTATTGCAAACTCCAAATAGACTAGCATCCCTGTGTTTTCTTAGAGGATTTCCCTATTTTCTCCCATTACCTGGCACTTTTTTCCTCCAGCACTCTCTTGAATCTTCAGTACATACATGAATGAAATACTAAAGTGTTTATGCGTGCCATTTACTCAGTGTCACGTAACAAATGGATGGTGTAAAGCATGCACTCACACAGAAGGTATCATGCTTCAGGATTGAATTGTTCATAAGCTCTTGGTACCACACAGAGTGGTCTGGAAGGAGATCAAGTTCAGACTTGTGTGGTATTTGTCCTGTTCCTGTCTTTATGTAATTAATGGTTTGACCTCATTTTGGAGATCAAATGTCTAAATTTGAAGCTTTCGTTATTAAAAGCTCTCCGAGCCTCTTAATGTAATAAGCCCCGGCTTACTCTACAATAACAAAATCATCATCCTACAAGTGTTGTGATAGAGAACAGGTGCAGGCTTGGGCATGTGTTTGAACCCATCACCATTGGTTGGAGATTAAATAAACGTGCATTGTTTCTCAAGGCCTCCATTGACTATAGGGTGGGGATCAGGCCTTTTCTGACATCTCTGCTCCATAGTTCTTATATGTCATGAAACTTGCAGAGTTTCTTGAAGGTTGAAATAGTAGCTAAGTAGATTTGATTTTTCAGATACCACCGAAGTACAGTGTGGTTTCTTTGCTTTTTTTTTTTTTTTTTTTTTTGAGACAGGGTTTCTCTGTGGCTTTGCACAATTAAATTAGAGTATTTTTTTTTTAATAAACAATCCAAATTAGTAGTTTCTCTTTAGTTAAATTAGAGTATTTTTTTTTTTTAAAAAAAAACAATCCAAATTAGTAGTTTCTCTATTTAGACCTGCTGGCATCTGTACAGGATTGAAAACACCAGGAAAACTGCCCACTAGAGATGGATAAGGAATCAACCTAAAGAAGCACCTGGCCTGCAAGGCTAGGAAGGAAAATCTGGGTAAGGAGGGTAACAGGGCTTTCAAGTGAGAGACCCTACTCAATACTCCCATTTCCCATCTAGTATTCACTTCATTTATTCTCTCACTGGACTCTGTGTTTTCCCATTCCAATCTCATAATCCATTATCATCCCTTCATCTTTTCATTTCTATCAAAATTCAGAAGATACACTGGCATATTCCGGAGCAATAAGGTAATTACGTGTATAAAACAATTACAGCTGTTCCCAGTTTTCCACTCTGCCAACATGCATGAGCTGGCAAGTGGGAAGACATTTTCCAATAAATAATTCACATATTTGTGTGTGCCTGAATATGGCACGAGGAAGTAAAAGTATAACACTGTATCTGATATAAATACTAAAAAGAGGAGACGTGCGAACCCAGAGGAAAAGATGGGAAAGAAACAGAATGGTAGAGTGTGCGCTGGCTGCGAGCTGGGAGATGATGAAGCTGAGGGTTTTAGTTTCCTTGAATGTAAACATCTTCTGGCTGGAGGAACAGATCTCTATTATCTGTGTGAGTGATCAAGTGTCAGGATGTGTTAGCTCTTGCTCTCAGATGCCATCCGTAGAGCCTCATTCCTTCAGACGCCAAAGACTTTTATTTCTGCGGTTCCATGTAAACACACAGCTATTTCTGGGCGATCCTGTATGAATTCTAGCTCAGGACAGTATCTGAGGATGGCACGGTGAATGGAAGGAGAGATGAAATGGCACAATTTCTATAGCACAGATGTAGTTCAGGCTGCGTTATGGAGCCCAGGCTGTGTTCCCTGGGGCTGTTCAAAAGGCAAGGCCAAGAGACCCATTAGTTCAAATGTTGAAGTGATCCCACTCAGAAGAACATACAACTCAATCTTGGCACAGATTCCAGGGAAAAGGGGGCTGACCCGAGTGCATGGAGCAGCTGCCATCACCAATCACGGGCTTGGCTTTGTTCATCACTGAGTCCCTCCTACAGTTAGAGAATTGTCACTAATGAAGCCTGCTAGTGAAAGCTCCTGCTCACATCTTCGTTGCAGGGGTCACCAGGTGTCTTTCTCCACCTAGAGGTCATTGGGTCCCAACCACAGAGCTGAAAACTAACTGCTTTTCACTTCAGGGAAACAAGTGTGGCTTCTGGTGTGACAAGCCCTAGATTGAAGACAACATCTGAGAAGGTGTTTGGAAAAGTCAGTGGGCATCCTGTTTAGTAGACTGACTTGCAATGCTTCGGTTGTTTGGTGACATGCTTTGCATTCTGGTCGAGAAAGAGTTGTGGAATGCTTGTGACTATGTAACACGCGCAGATGGAGCTGAAGTGTGGACACTTTCATAACATGCTATGCCATGTCATAAACGTTGCTTCTCAAAAAAATTAATAGAAGATTCAAAGTTTCCATAATTATCAGCTTTACATGATGCCCAGCCAGTAAGTCTCTGTGATGCCCTGGGGAAAATAGACATTCAGTAGAATCTCATATTAAATTGAATTAGTGCCTTGATTTTTATATATGGCTGTGATTGTTTTTATAGTTTCCAGATAACTTCATATTACATTAAAAAATTCCTGGAATCCACATCCCATTAATTGCATCTTTAAAATGTGTATAATGAGTATTTTTTCAAGTTGTTTTTCTGTTGTTCTCGGCAGCATTTGACAGTGTTGAATGAGTATTCATTTTTAGAGACTCTCCTCTCCTCTGGTTTCCATGACACTACCCCTCCTGCTGCCTCCTGCTTCCCTGGTGGGACTGTTCTTTTGTATTTGCTTTCCAGCATCATTCTCCCTCATAGGGACTTAAACACTACTGATAGTCAAGGTTCACTCTTGTGTGTGAGTATGTGCTGTATATATGTATAGTACATGTGCACATGTATGTGCGTGCACCATATTCACCTGACAGGCTGGAGGAAAATGTTGTGTTTCACACTCTTATCTCTTTCTGACTTACTCCCTTTGAGATAGGATTTCTCGTTGAACCTGGAACTAGGCTGGCAGCCAGCAAGCCTAAATGATCCTCCTGTTTTTTCCTAACCCCCAGGTGATGAGATTATTCACATGCTTAACCAAGTCTGGCTTTTTACATGGCGGTTAAGATTTGAACTCAGGTCCTCATTCTTGAACAGCAAATGCTCTTACCGACAGAGCCGTCATCTCAGCTCTAAGGTCCATTATTAACCCTCTTCTCTATTCGATTTGTCTGTCTCTAGAATCACATGTCAGCATGTGAATGTGAGTGAAGAAAGACTGTCTCCAACTGTACTCATCTCTCCTGAGCTGTGCATCAAAGCTCTAACCTGAGCCGGGGGTGGGACTTCCTGCCCACTTCCCCTCCTCCATGCTGGGATTTTGTCTGGTTAGAATCTGTGTTGGCACTGTCTCTGTAAGTTCATGTGTATCAGCCCTGTTGTGTCTGGCAGATGCTGTTTCCTTGTAATCTTCTACCAGTTCTGGCTCTTACAGTCTCCCACCCCCCCAAATCTTCCAAAACCTGATGTCTACCTTATACCCTAACCCTCAAGGCCTCGAGGGGAAAGGTGTGATATAGACATTCCAGTTATGACTGAACACTTCAGACTCTCTTATTCTCTGCATATTGACCAGTTGTGAGTCCCTGTGTTAATGAAATTTAAATTTTAAATGCATTTTAATATTATTAATATTAAAAATATAATTATATAATTTACCCCTCTATTTCCTCCTTCCCTCTCATCCCCTATATCCCATATCTGTCTCCCTCTCAAAATCATGGCCTCTTTTTCCACTGGTGTGTGTGTGTGTGTGTGTGTGTGTGTGTGTGTGTGTGTGTAAGTAGAGCCTGCTTGGTCTGGTTAGTGTTACTTGTATGTAGATGATTTCAGAGATGACCACTGGTGCTGGATAACCAATTCGGGGACTCATCCCCAGGGAAGACTGTTTCTACCACTCTCAGCATCCCTTAGTTCCTTGTCATTCTTTGCCTATGGTTGGGGCTTATTGTTAGCACGTCTTTCTTTCTATGTTAGCAGGTCTATTGGTGATGTACTTCTTCAAGTCTTATGGGCCCAGAATTGCTGCTGGAAGAAGGAAAGTCAGTTTTGTTTAGTGATGTGATACCTGGTATATTGACCATACTCTGGGGCAGATGTCATGCCCAAGAGTAGTTGGCCAACACAAACTGGATTCAATGGTTTTGAAAAGAGGAGAGAGAGAGAGAGAGAGAGAGAGAGAGAGAGAGAGAGAGAGAGAGAGAGAGAGAGAGAGACACAGAGAGAGAGAGAGATATGAAGTTGGGTAGGTAGGAAGGTGGGGGAAGGTCTGGGAGGGGTTGGGAAAGGGGAATGAATATGATCAAAATAAAAATGTATAAAACTCTCAAAAAATAGATAAAAAACATTATTTAAAAAATATCCCCATCTGCCTATTCAGTATTTGTGCCATGGCATCCTTCAGACACTTGGAATCTTGTACAATAATAATTGAGACATTATTTTGTGCCTTTCTACAGGACATTCTTTCTTGTAGCGTGTGTCTGAGTATGTGCTTCAAGATCTAGTGTAGGAAAGGAATTTGCCCATCTCACACCCCAGTGTTGATTTTATTAGTTAAAATGTGCCAGTCAGCTGCCTTTCCCCACATCCTATGCTCAGTGCTCTGCACAGCACCCCAGATAACTGGAGTCCATGCCGCAATGTCCAGCTCTACATTGCTTTTCATATAATGTGGTAAAAAGCTCCAAGCGTATTGTCACTGCCCACCTTCAGGGACATGTCTCAGTTTTCCTGTCTTAGAGGTTCCTAAAGAGCTGGGGAAGGTGCTCAAACACCAGTCTGCTGTTGAACAGGGAAGCTAAAATCACCAGGAGTGGACAAATACTCTGGCTTCCCATGCCAGAGGTGATAATCTCAAGGGTCACTCTACAAGCTTTCTCAGAAACTGCTTTGAGCTTATTGAGCCACTGTGACCCAGAGTGGTTACTGTATAATGTCATATATCTATGACTTATTAAAGCTTACCTGAAGATTCAGAAAGCAAAGTTAGACACAAGCCATAGGAGCCAGGCACATACCTTGAATGCCAGAAGTCAGAAGCTAGGAGGTGGTGGTACACACCCTTACTCTTAGGACTCAGGATTAAAAGGTGGATGATCTTTCTACATTCAAGACCACCAAGGGATACATACACAAGATTGAATCAGTCTGAAAGAGTAACAGATCACCTGCCTTTAATCCCAGCACTAGAGGGGTATAAAAGATAGAGGGCAGGATCAGCAGTAGGAAGCATTCATTCTCCAGCCACCTTGAGGATCAGAAGACATTGAAGTTTCAGGATTCTCCAGCCACACTGAGGAGAGGCAGGCTCAGTCTATTCACCTGAGGTAGGGGTCAGAAGCTAGTGGCCAGCTGCTTTGATTTTCTGAACTTCAGCTTGAAGTTTGAACCCCAATATCTGTCTCAGGAGCTCTTAATTTATCGTGTTACAGCTTAAAGTCCAGACAAGATATCATTCTAAGGTGGTAGATGTGTTTCTCCCTGCCTTCCTCGCTGTCCCACCTGCCTAGATCCTCCCAGGCTGCTTAAAGTCCAGACTTGGGAGATCTTGGGAGAAGCTGGATTGAGACACACATCATCTTCTCCACAGATCTTCTTATGCAACACTACTGTCATGTACTCTCTTTTATAATGAGGAAACAGTCACACGGAAGCTTATAAAATGCACAATGGGCTAGTCACACTGCTAATTGAAGGGCTGGAATTCAAGCATAGGTGTTCAGCTTTGTAATCTGCTGTCAGCCAATGCAGCAATCGATGGTCATAGACACAAGATGGGCATATGTTACTGATTGACTGTGATAGTCATAGTGTCTCTATTTTTAGTGATTATTATCGTGTGAATATGGTCTATGTGTATATGCATGTGCACATGTGTGTCGTGGTGAATGTGTGGACACCAGACGGCAACAATTAGGGGGTTAGTTCTCTCTTTCTATCATGTGGATTCCGGGTATTGAACTCAGGTCATTTTGCTGCAAGTGTTTTGTACCTGCTGAGTCATCTCCCTGGCCCATATCATCTCTTCTTGGTCAAAGGATTAGTTTAGTATTTTTTGTTTTCAGTGTGATGACAAGACTTTTCATCACATTTTTGGTTTGATGTCCAGTGGAGTGGAAAGATTTATAATAGCTCTATACACATATATAAAAAAAAAAAACAAAGGGGGCATGCTTTTGACAGAGTTTAAGAAGTATTAACTGTTCACAAGTGAAAATATGCAAGATCTTTTTGATCCATAGTATACTGCTTTTAATACCTGGCCTTCCTTGTGACTCCCTTTGCATTAAACACAGAACATGTCTAAACAATGAGTACTCACATTTGTTCTTAAGAGCTGTCTTTAAAGGGAAACAAACTGTGGGCTGAAGTGATATCATAGTAGGTACAATGTCATGCAAATGTAAGGACCTGAGCTTGAGTGGCCAGAGGTAGGAAGAGTCAAGAGCAGTAGCCTGCATCTGGAATCCCAGTGTTCCTATGGGGAGATGGGAGGTGGAGATAGGCAAGCCTCAGATGCTGGAATCTAGCCTGCCTGGTGTATGCAGCAGGGAACAAGGAGACCTTGTCTTAAACAAAGCACAGATTCAACTGACACTAGATGTTGTTTTCTGACTTTCACAGACACAGTATGTCATATGTGCATCCATACTCACACATGTGAATGTGCAATAGACACACATGTGGGTACACACATCATACACATACACAAAATAAAGATAAAGACAGGAGAGGACATTAAAACCTTATGCTACTCTGGCTTCACCTCTGGGCAGCTTCCTTTGGTTTTCTAGTGACCATGCAGGTGACTGATCACTGCACAGATGGGAAATCAAAGTTGACTGCGAGTGATGCCCGAAGCACTATCTTAGCTTGTAATATCTAAAACACCATACTCTGGGATCTGAGTAGCCTAGTAGCCTTTCTTTTTAAACTTTTTTCTCCTCTCTCTTGCTCACCCACAAACAGTGAAAGGATCTTGTTCTATATCCCAAGACTAGCCCTAGACTTGGGGTTCTTCTGCCTCCTTGTGCTATAGGCCAATACTCTTGTCATCTCTTCTTCTTCTTCTTCTTCTTCTTCTTCTTCTTCTTCTTCTTCTTCTTCTTCTTCTTCTTCTTCTTCTTCTTCTTCCTCCTCCTCCTCCTCCTCCTCCTCCTCCTCCTCTTCCTCCTGCTCCTATTCCCCCTTCTCCTCCTTCTTCCTCCTCCTCCTTCTCCTCCTCTCCTCCTCCTACTCCTCCTCTCCTCCTCTTCCTCTTCCTCTTCCTCTTCCTCCTCCTCCTCCTCCTCTTCTTCTTCTTCTCCTTCTTCTTCTCTTCTTCCTCCTCCTCCTCCTCCTGCTCCTACTCCCCCTCCTCCTCCTTCTTCCTCCTCCTCCTTCTCCTCCTCTTCCTCTTCCTACTCCTCCTTCTCCTCCTCTTCCTCTTCCTACTCCTCCTCTCCTCCTCTTCCTCTTCCTCCTCCTCCTCCTCCTCCTCCTCCTCCTCCTCCTCCTCCTCCTCCTCCTCCTCTTCTTCTTCTTCTTCTTCTTCTTCTTCTTCTTCTTCTTCTTCTTCTTCTTCTTCTTCTCTTCTTCCTCCTCCTTCTCCTCCTCCTTCTTTTTGGCAGAGTCTTACTATGTAGTACCCAGGCTGGATTTGAACTCAGGATCCCTTTGCCTCTGCCTGCCACATGCCACCATATTTGGCTCTGGGTAGCTTTAATCAACACAAGTGAATCTCTTCATTTTTCTCTTCTAGAAGCTGGGAAGTCCTAGAATATGGTGCAGGCAGCTTTGGCAGAGGACCACTGAATCTTGCTGTATCCCCACATGCAAAGCAGAGCAGGCAGCTATCTGGGACCTCTATTATGATGGCACTTTTTCTATCCATTGGCTTCTGCCCTCAGGCCTAAGTCTCTGCCAAAGCCAGCACCTACTCATAGCATCATATTAGTGACAATGCTGCAAAGCACTGATGTTGGAGGAGGAGATATATGCAAAAGTGTAGCTGCTTTGACTTTGAACCATACTATGTTGCCTGAGAAGGGGAGTGATTACATGACTGGAGTGCAAGGGTTTCACAGATCTAAACTGATAGTTAGCATTCTGAATGCATGGCCTAGGGTGTGTGATTGGCCTTCCAAAGGCAGATGACAAGGCACAGAACATACCCAGCACCATCTAGGTAGGTCTTGACTGAAAATGGCTGATGACCTCTCTTAGAGGAGCAACCATGAATGTTACTACTAATATAATCTGAAAATGATTCTAATTATGCTGCCCACCATGACTAAATCACCACAGCAAAAGGAATAAATTTGCATTGTTTTTTTATCAGAAAAAAATTTCTGCAGCTTGTTGTAATTTTTTTTATACTAGGGCTTGGCTCACAGGCTAAATGGAGTCTGCTGCCTATTTTAAAATAACTGGTGAAATAAAGTTTTTTTTTTGCCATTGTCAAATAATGGTAGGAGTGGTAGGAGATTGTTTAAGTCCCTGACTGTGATCTTAATGGCTATGTTCTGTCTTAGTCCTCACTGTGATGGTATTAATAGACAGTACCTTTGGGGAATGGCTGTAGCATGAGTGTGGAGCCCTCACAAACAGGATTACTGTTCTTAGGAAAGAGGTCCACACAGCCCTTCTGCTATGCAAAGCCATATGGAAAGTATTGTGTATGAGGAACTGACCCCTGAACCCCCTCACATACCCCGAGTCTGCCTCTGCCTTCATCTGGACTCTCTACCTTCCAGACAGTGCAATTTTGGTACTTGTAAATTACTCAGTTGAAAGTATTTGGTTATAGTAGCTGACTAGACTAAGGTATGTGTGAAGAGTATATGGTATTAACATTTTAGCGAACAAACAAAGTTTTGTTGGGACACAGCCCTGCTTATCCATTTGCATGTTGTTTGCACTGTTTTCATGCAACAATGAAGGCTGCACTGAAAAAAGTTTCAAAGAGACCAAGATACCATATAGCTCTCAAGAGTTAAAATATTTACTCTCTGCTACTAGGGCAGGCAAGCCCAAGGAGTAGTTTCCTCACCTGGGACTGAACTTGGTTTTGGTTGTATACCCCCGTTTCTAATAATGCACTTGGTGGCCCAAGTCTCCATTTGCAAGTACTACACACATACATCCATCTTGGAGCAATGTACTTAGAACCTCAGATGCCCTGCCCCCTCCTCTGAAAGATAGTGTAAGTTTCTCTGCTCCTAATGATAGCCAAAGTTGGACAGTTTCTACTCAAGCATATCATTAGTGTGTCCAGTATAAAAAAATGAATGAAAGGTTTTTGATTGCATGAGTAATAAGGCAAAATCATGTCTTCAACTGAACTTTGAGAGAGAATCCCCCATTTAATATATTATGCATACGCACAGCTGGATGTTAATAAGTTAAAATAAGATGTATTAGGAGGTGGCACATGCATAGTTTGCAAAGAGCTAGATAATTGCAGACTGCCAATCAAAGTAAAGACCCACCCAAACTATGGCACTTAGCAATAAACACCACCTCCCTCCAACTCCATAAAAGGAAGTCCCGCACTCAGGCTCTAGCAAATCTTCCTTCACTCTGTCCTCTGCTCTCTTGCAGAGCTTTTCCTTGGGACTCTTTTCTGTTTTGAGTCAAGTGTCTTCACTGCTTTTCTAATCCGTGTGAGCCCTGATTTTCAGTTACATCAGTAAGAGGCCAAGAGGCCTAGAACGTAGAAAGGCTGACTCATTGACTACGCATAACAGCACTTCATGGAGAAACTTGGCTGATTCCCCTCCCCCAATTCTGTGCTATTTGATAGCTGAGGGTCAGATGTGAACCATTGCTTTATATCTTTGCTTTATAAAATCACAAAGATGTGGATGCAGATACAGTGTATATCTAAATACCATCGTGCATGCTATAGTTTCTCCTTCATGTTGTCTATGAGAGTCAGCTCCAACGGTAAAGAGACTGAAATGAGACAGATACTTTTCACTGAAGATAGAGTCATTCCTTGTAGAAGCTTTGTTTGCTGGGAATCAGGTTAACAGCAATGAGATGCTTCATGGTGTAGAAATCATGTTCATATACCAACCACATTTAGTCTTGAATTTAGAAATCACATTCATATACCAATCACATCTAATTTTGACACCTAACATTCTGGGGTCACACCATTATCACTTTTACTGTACATACATATAAGGAAAGTGAAGTTTTTAGGATTAATTGACTTAATTAAATCCTTAAGTTAGTATCAGAGACCACACTCAAACAGCATGTCTTTTTCCTTTTGAGGGTGTGGGATATTTGGCTAACAGAAGAGACTGGGATTTATTTTCAAGATCAGTTGTTAGAATTTTGATTTTATTTTGTGTTTTTACTTTTATTCCTTGCCTGCAGCCCTCCTGACTGCTGAGAGCACAGAGATGAGCCCCATGCCTGGTGGAGTCGCTTGTCTATTTATAGGGCTCTTCAAGGGAACTTCCTCTTCTTGCCAATATTTGTTTCATGCCAGTTAACTGTTCAACACTGAAATATAGTTCACAAATAGTAACGTATGTGCATGGATACTAAAATTATTTTTCACTTACACAATGAAAGATGTTCACTTGTTTATAGAAAAATTCCCATTTCAATAGCTGTCTGACTATAAACCAATGTTTAAAATGACTGAAATGCTTTTTAAAATAAAAATTTAAAACTGAGGTCCCGAGGCATAAACATTAATGCAGTCTTGACAATGCTATATTTACACTTTAAATTTACAGAATTATTTATTTTCAAATATTCAGATGTGAATACATCACAGCTTCATCCATTGGTGATGGGGGTAAAAAGGAAGGGATTGCACAGCTTTCCTAGCTCTGTCATCTGTGAAGATCAGTGTAGGAACAGATAATGGCAGTGTGATGAAGGTAGAAGGGGGCGTTACTGGAATCTACAGAAGAATGTCTTAGTTGCCGTTCTATTGCTGTGAAGAGACACCATGACCAAGGCAACTCTTATAAGGGAAAACATTTAACTGGAGTCTTCCTTACAGTTTCAGAGAGTCAGCCTGTTATTGTTATGGCAGAGAGCAAGTGGCAGACAGGAAGGCATGGTGCTGGGGTGTTAGCCGAGAGCTTTACATCCTGATCCACAGAGAGAGAGAGAGAGAGAGAGAGAGAGAGAGAGAGAGAGAGAGAGAGAGAGGGAGAGAGAGAGGGAGGGAGGGAGGGAGGGAGGGAGGGAGGGAGAGAGATAGAGATAGATAGATAGAGAGAGAGAGAGAGAGAGAGAGAGAGAGAGAGAGAGAGAGAGAGAGAGAGAGAGAGACTGAGGCATGGGCCTTTGAAACCTCAAAGTCTACTCCAGTGACACAAAGTCTACTCCAACAAGGCCACACCTCTTAACTGGTCCTGAATAGTTCACCAACTGGGAACCAAGCATTCAAATATGAACCTATGGGGGTCATCCTCATTCAAACTACCACAATTATGGGTACTACCCAATGGTGACTACCCAGTTATGGATAGAAGAGAAGATTATTGGAGGGTTGGTTGGAGATGGATAGGTAGAGAATATAGAATATAGAAGATGCCACATTTGGGTGATGGAGTGAGTCTGTAGATAAGTGGGGTTAAGATGAGAAGCAGTACTAAGTTTGATTGGAACATGCTGGATAACTAACAAGCCAGAAAAGTAGATACCAGAAAACAGATGACTGAAACTGTGGGAGTGGAGGAAGCCCCGACTGTGTAAGGTCCTGAGAGAGTTGACATTGCTGTGCCCATGTCAAGGACCCAGCTTCTGACCCCTGGGAAACTGGTGGGGCTCAGGGAGGACAGAAAAGCCTTTTCTTCCTGTTTGTGTGTGGGTGTCAGTTGTTTACCATGTCTCTCTTCCCAGGATGTCACCACCTGACCATTGCACCCCCCACAAAGACTGCTCATTAGATCAGCTAAGCCTGTCTCCTTGATCCAGCTGTATACCAAAAACTGTCTCCTGCTTAATCTGTGTCTAATAACCCTGCTTCCTCCTTCAGCTGCATGTAATAACCCTGCATCTCTGTTGGCCTCTATATAATAAACACACTGAGCTTCTGGGGTGCTGAGACTTTTCCATCCGGGAGCCTGAGCCACCAGAACCTAGCATTTCTGTGAGTCTGTGAGTTCATTTTTCCCCTTTATTTTCTTACTGCCCCAATCAGGCCAGTTCCTGGAGCCATGCTGGGTGCAGTATAGAATAGTTTGTGGAGGACACAGCTGTGATGGGGCTGGAGCTGGAGCTCAGTTGGTAGAGTGCTTGCCTAGAATACACAAAGCCTTGCGTTCATTCTCACACATATGTAAACCTGGCAAGTGGCTCATGCCTCTAATTCTAATACTTGGGAGGTAGAGGAACAAGAATCAGAAGTGATCAGAAATTCAAGGCCATTGTCTTCTACTTGGAACCTGTGGGCTGAGGTCAGCCTAGGATATGTGAGGACCGCCTTGTTTTATTATTTTTTTTTAATAGACCCCTGGTCAGTAGGATGAGATACCAAAATAGAGCTTAAGAGAAGTGACAAATTTAATCAAGAGAGGAGCTCAGAAGGTCTTTCTAAATAGAGGTGCCCCTAAGCCGAGACTTAAAGAAACAAAAAGCATTACAGATGAGGCAGAGAAGGCTAGACTCTGGCATAGAACCATGTAGACACTACTTGCTCTGGACAATACTGGTCATGAAGACCAAGATATGAATGAAATCCCATAGATGTACAATCTGACTTACCATGTTTAATGGCCGTGTGTGAAAGTGGGACTTAGACCTGAGGGGCATGTAAAATAATAGAGAAGTTCCAGGAAAAGTGAGTGATAATCCTATGAAGTGGACAATGCTACTCTTCACCCTCCGTTTTGTACATGATGTGTTGAAGGAAGTACATCAGAGAGTGTTATCTAGAGGAGGACGTTCAGTCGGGAAAAGTTATCTATCCTGCACCATACCTATCCTCCACCCACCATCCCTCTACCCATCCACCCATGAGTCCACTCCCCCACACAGACACCTACCCACTTACCCCACCCCATCCCCCTACTCATTTAGCCATCTCTACCTTCTAGGACACTTTGCTAGCAGGGTACTTTTAACATTTAGTATCTTCTAAGTTTCTGAAAGAATCAACAAGCTCTTCCTTGCTGCACAGACAGAATTGGAGAGACTGGCAGCCCTGACTGCTTTCAGCTGTCTTCTTCCAGAATGGTACACTCTTGAGGTAGAGTGCCTAGTAGTGTTGGGAGAGCCCAAGATTCCCACATTGAGCTCTGCTTGCCTTTGTACCTGCAGGTCTACTTCATTTCATTTACTATTTTGTCCTTGCACTATTCGACTCTCCTTTATCACTATATTTTACACAGATGGTACTGTGTAAGTCACTCTAAAGGTCTCTCGGGTCCATGGTGTGTGGCAGTGGCATGTTGGCACTGACTGTCCTTCACAGGAATCTCCTGGGACTGCTCATAGTCTCAGGGCTCTCATAAAGAATGCCAGCAGTCACTGCTACATTTCTAGAAATATTTAAAGCCATGGGAAAAGTCCACCAAGAGGGAGATGGCTTATTTTCTTGATTATTCAGTTTATTTCCAGGCCCTCTTGGATCCTTATACTTTTTCCTCTTGCTTAAAAAGTTTGTATACCCAACTCATATTCTTTCACAAAACAATGGGAAGGACAAAGCATTAACAGTGCAGTGAAGTCTTTTCTCTTCCTGTCTATAGCTGTCTGTCTATTGTGCGCCTCACATGAAGACACTGGCTAGTAAGAAATTTTCTCCCATGGGCAGGAGCCAATTTTGTGTTTAAAAATGTTTTTGTCCCACATATTTTGAATGTTGACATGAGAATGAGAGAGATTTATATAATTAGAGCCTGGGATGAGAGTCTATCTATGAAGATTTAGGGGAGAGGCTCCCAAGGCCCCATTCCTAGTGAGGCACTGTTGGCAGTTGATGGATTCTGGGGGGGGGGGTGGGAGAGTGAGTTTTATTTGGAGGTATGGCCTCTTGTAGGTAGCCACATGACAATGAATGGCTTCACACCCACACAGTACTAATTGTATGAAGAGTTGTTAATACAAGGGAGGACATGAAGTTTGGAGGGAGTTATGGTAGGAGGATCCAGGAGTTGGAGGGAGAGTGGACATGATTAACATACACGGGATGCCTGTTCCATTCTCAAAGAATAAGTGAAATGTGTTTTCAAATGTTAAAAAGCAGATTCTTTTCGTGGCTGTCAAAGTGCTTAACTGAAATTCTAATATTAGATATTTTCTAATGTGTTGGTGAAGAATGTATTTAGGGAAACTGGAAATCCAGGACTTGTTTTCCCTGCCCATCCATCATCCATGCATCCATGCATCCATCTATTCTGTTTTGCATTTCTGTATTTTCAGGGTTTAGCCCAATGTTTATATAGTAGCTCTCTTTCTCCCCCCTCCCCCATTCTGTATATGTGCCTGTATGCATATACACGCATATGGACATGTGTATGAAGGCTAGAGGTTGACAATGTTTTCCTCAATCTCTCTCTATGTTTATTTTGTTTTTTTGTTTTTTTTGTTTTTTTTTTTTTTTGAGGCAGGGTCTTTCACTGGACCTGAGTCAGCTAGGTTGACTGTCCAGTGAGGTCCAAGGATGTTCCTGTTTCTGCCTTCCTTGTGTTAGGATTATAGATATGGGATATACATATAGATATATAATAGATATGTTTGGTTGTTTACTTGGCTACTGGGATCAAACTCAGGTTGTCCTTTTACTGATGGCTTACCTTAGCTTCAATAGTAACTTTAGTAAATTTTATTGTCTTATGTGCTAGTTTTTATGGCATTATTTTGTTGTGACACATTTATTTATGTCTGTGCCTTTTGAACAAATTCCTTCATATAGTTTCCTTTTGGTTTATTTAGTGACTTCTTAAATTTTTTTTGAGCCACATCCATTTTTGTTTGTTTTTCTAGACAGGGTTTCTCTGTGTAACAGCTCTGACTGTCCTAAAATTCAGCTTTGTAGACTAACTAGCCTTGAACTCATAGAGATCTACCTGTACCTGCTTCCTGAGTGATGGGATTAAAGATGTGCACCACTGCCTGGGTCTTCCCCCCCCCATGTTTTGATGATGTGTTTTAAAGATATGCATTTTCCTGAAGTTTTACTTTAGTTTTGTCCTAAAGGATCTGATATTTGCTGCTTTTTAGAAAAACAATAAAAAGCTGTAAACAATTTAGATTTTTCTATTTTAATGAAAAGAATCAAGACTTTTTAATTTTTTAGATAGAATAGTCTTTTTAATATTTATATTTGTAGTCTGACCTTAATAGTACTTGAAAGTAAAAGATCAGGAACTCTAGACTGGTCTCAACTATGCAGCATGAAGCCAGAGCATGGTTTCTCCTCTCTCCAACATTTATATTTATAATAAAAAAAAACTCCTGGTTTTATGTGTTCTTCACTAGAATAATTTAACTACATTATCCCTTCTTCTTAGGTGTTTATCAGGATTATCTTTGTGGACTAATTTGTTCAATTTTCATGAATGCTCCCTAGATACACAAAGGTAAGTTATATTTTCTATTTTTCAATATAATAAATAGTACATATTAATCAGTTCCATAGCATAGGCTATGTTATTTTACTTATTTTTTTGTTCAAATTGAATTTGACTTAGACAAAGAGAAGTAATTTTGAATATCCCATCACAAATGTCTAATAAATTATTCTATAACTTTTCTTTCATGAAACTTTCTACTCTATTTTTTAGTATATAAATGCCAAGAGACCTGACACAGGTGGTTGATAACTGTCCTGGCTACCCCTATCTTTAAATTACACAATTTTACAGTCATCCTGGAACAATGATAGAGTGAGACAAAATGAGTCACCCTGTCATCATGGGTGGCCAAGGTGAAAAAAAAAAAAACACAGAACCAATGAGAAGAATGCCACATGTCACTACTCCCTGCTCAGTGTGCTTTGTTATTCATCTTAGCATGAACTCATCATTATTCTTCTGTCTCCTACACAAGGGCCCATAGGACACCCAGTTATCCCACTTCTGACATTACTTGGTCTGGAACAAAGCTGTACTTCCAAGGGCCCATAGGACACCCAGTTATCCCACTTCTGACATTATTTGGTCTGGAACAAAGCCATACTTCTTCCTAGACTTCTCTTTCACCTTAGGAGCCCAGGCCTACAACAAGCTTGGTATAGCTGATCTCCTGTGCTACATGTGGCAAAGTGTCCCTTTTCATGACAGTATCTGTTAGTGAATTCAGCTTGGTGGGTGGGTGCCAGCATAGTCACAGCCTCGGTCTTCATTCTAACGTATACCCTCAGCAATGTGGTGCTATCCTTCACCTCTTTTGAAACTTGACTGAAATTTCACCTTGTTTAATAGTTCAATCTCAAGCATATATTTATTCTTAGAGCATTAAAGTTGCCTAGTGTTAGACATATCACTGCATAGTAAAGAATTAGATTTTTATTTTTCTTATTTTACATATCAATCTGAGTTCCCTCTCTCCTTCCCCCTCTCCGTCCCCCTCATGTCCCTCAACCACCCTCCCATCCTATTTCCCCCCACTCCATAGGGAGGATGGTGCCTTCCAGGAGGGGTCAACAAAAATCTGTCAAGTCATTCGGAGTAGGGACTAGGCCTTCCCTCCTGCCTCTAGCAAAACCCCTCTTCTTAATGGATAAGCTTACACATGTGTGTAGACGGAAGGCGTGTGTTTGGTCATAGCTCCACTATTTTATGGTATGCTCTCCATCTTCATATTTAAAGTTCTCTTACTACATAGATCTTTTCTTCTTTTCTAGTGCAGTTCTTTTTCCTCTGAGCTATAGGAAGTTTTAAATTTCGATTCAGGAATCTTTTAATACTCTCATTCCCCTCTGACCTAAAACAATAGCTGTTTCAACACAGGAGATGACAGAATTAATTTCATTTCTCTTCCCCACCCCTCTACTCATCATCAAGTTCTAATCAACCCAATGTATGTTTTTAGTTGACTGAGCTTGGTCCTCCACAGGCTTCCCAAAGGAACATTCACCTGCATAGTACTTCTCAAACTCTTCAATTTTTGTAACTATAATCAATTTCTACTGTTTATAAAATCTGTAGTTAAGAATTCACCTGCTTGCTAAGCTTTGAAAACCCACACTTTAGGATCATTCATGCATGGTAGTCAAAATTTGAGCCACCTAGTGTTCTCAGTGTGGATGTTCTCAACTGAGATCTTCACTGGTTTTCCTTTTCCTTTATTTTATTTCACCATTTATACTGCTCACACATGTCTTCTGCATGGCCAATTTAGTCCGAAGTGTTTTGTTTGTTCAAGTTTTCAGTTTGATAATTTTATGACCTCAAGGGTACTATTAAAGTAGGCGCTGAGTTTCTAAGTGCAGGAAGCCTATGGTATGCCTGAGAAATGCATGCTAGATAAACTGTTTTTAGGCATGTGTCCTAGCATTGTTGGTCACAGTGACCTGTTCATGAATCAGTAATATCTATCAAAGAAAAGGTCTTGAACAAAAATACTAGAAACAAAGCTAGGTGTTGCTGAATTGATGAGAATATGACCAGAAGTGTATAGAAACTTCGTAGTGTTCAAAGCAACTTTATACAGAGCATAACGGCCCCAACTCACAGGAACTGGGTCAGTTTGTCTTTCAAAAATCCACATGCTGGAAGGCTGGTATGATAGTTAATTTTGATTGTCGACTTGATAAGATCTTGTAGCTGGGCCTCTGGGAATTCCTGTGGGGTTATCTTGGTTAGGTTAACTGGTGTGAAAAGACCCATGAAGAATATAGCAGAGAAACCCTGTCTTGAAAAGCAACAACAAAAACCCCAACCAACCAACCAAACAAAAAGAATGTGGGAGATACTGTGCCCTGGGTTGGGATAGTGAGCGTGAGCTGTATATGATGGAGAAAGTGAGTCCATACAACATGACCAGCTGCTTCAAGTTCCAGCTAGCCCTGATTCCCTGCCCTGATGGACTGCACTCTTGAACTGGGAGCCAGGATGAACACTTTCCTGTCTTAAGTTTCTTTTCTCAATGTGTGTGTGTGTGTGTGTGTGTTTAAACCATAACAGGAATAGTAACCGAGAAAGTTGTTTACTGGGGCGGTGAAGGCAAGAGAAAACAGGACCCTTGAGATGGCCCCTAGTGAGAGTCCATTGCTGCCTCTATGCTCCCCAACTTTCAGTATCAACATTAATATTGTCCCACCCCACCCCATCCCAGCACACTCTGTGATGCAAGGAAGTGTGGCTCTGTGATGTCGCTGGAAGGAGTTTCCTTGATCTTTTAGGGACCTGGACTCAAATACAATATAATCCTTGGTTTTGAGGCAGAAAAGCATTTCAGGATGAGGCAGTATGAAGCAAAGTTGGAGTTTAGTAGAAACAGAAAGGCACACTGGAGAGCAGGGGCATGGGCTTCCCAAACAGTCACGCATGTCTTGGAATTAGCTATGTGTACCGTTTGATAGCTCTCAAATTACATTCCAAAGGTGTTTCCACCTGCTCCTTTTTAGTAAAGAAGGCCACACAGTGGCCCTGGAGGTACCTTGGATGGAACTTTAATCTGGTCAGATGAAACTAGGAGCTAACAGGGTTGCACAAGGGTTTAGGACATGTATTTACTTATTTATCTGTCATCTATCTATCTATCTATCTATCTATCTATCTATCTATCTATCATCTATCTGTCTATCTATCCATCTATCTATCTATCTATCTATCTATCTATCTATCATCTATCTGTCTATCTATCCATCTATCCATCTATCTATCATCTATCTATCATCTGTCTATCTATCTATCATCTATCTATCTATCATCTGTCTATTTATCTATCATCTATTTATCTATCATCTATCTATCTATCTATCTATCTATCTATCTATCATCATCTATCTATCTATCTATCTATCTATCTATCTATCTATCTACCTATCATCTATCTATTTTTCTGTAAGTGGAGTTTCTGGTAAGAACTCTAGAAGTTGCAGGTTTTCAGCTGAGAAAGAAGAAAGGCTGACAGAAGAAAGTTCTGAGTGTCTTCAGATTTGGGGGTGAGGGGCTCTTTCTTCATGTCCATTGTCACTGTGGGAGCCCTCACCAGAATGGAGCTGGTATCATTGTCTTGCTTTTGAACACCCATACCTGCGACTTAAAAGCTTCCTTTATAAAGAGTGTAGCCTCTGGTATTTTGTTATAGTAACAGAAGGAGCACTTGCAAGTTGCAATTTCTGTGTTCTTTAGACTTTAAGATGAGTTGAGCCAGATGCAAATTCCTTGGCAAGTATTTTCTTAACCATCAGTATCTTGTAGGCACTCATGAAATAATTAGGTCTCCTTTTAGGGTGTCTTTTGTTAATTGCTGATTGGAATCAATCTTTTTTTTCTCTCTCTCTCTGTAAGTGGTTTGCTCTTTTTACCTTTTTGCCTAAGGAAATTTTTTTTTCTTATTTTGCAGTTTAATTAATTTTAATAGGCCATGTTCACGTCAATATCTCAGTGCTAATCATTATGAACATGTTGCCCCTGTGTTCAGCATGTTCAATAGGACTTTCCTATCTGTATCTCACCCTGCCTCCCTCTCCGTGCTGTCCCCTCTTCTTTGTTTCAAGGAACTTTCATTTTGAAATTGTTTTACATGCTTTTTTATTTTCCATCGGAAAGTGAAGAAGACATAGACACACATAAATATGTCTTGGTCTTGACTTTTTCTACACAATTGGTCTAGCCCATTTCCCGTCCTTATTTGTGTATTTCTTTCATTCCTTTGTCCTTTGTAATGTAACATTCTTCTCTGAAGCCCTCTTTGTATTCACCCTTCTTTTTGAGCCTTTCCTACTCCTTTTCACAGCCTCCTGTCTTACTCACCTGTTCAGGTCATCATGTTCAGCTGTCCCTTCTCTGACTCTGTGTTTCTCCTTTGTAGTTTCAATAATGTCTGAATGCTTAAAGTTCTCAGCTGTAGTATTAGGCAGCACTTTCAGTGGGTTTCTGCCAGTGCTTTTTCTTGGATTTTTAGTGACTTTACACGAATGTTAGACATATTCTTTGTTATGTGTGTTATAATGAGACAGATTTTTTTTTTTTTTGTGGATGGAGAGAGCAGACATGTGGAGGAGGAGGTCTCAGTGGACAACTGAGGCAGGACCAGGCCTGGGTCTCAGCTCAAGTGCTATTATAGCCCAAAATGTCACCAGAGCTTTGGTGTGGTCCCATGGCTGTGCAGGTCCCTGACTGGTCTTGGGCTCACAGAGAGGGGACAGTTAACAAGACAGGGAGCCCCATCTTCTTTGCACACTGCCCTCCTAAGATTCCCTATATGTTTACTTCCTTTTACAAACAAAAAACCTGACCCCCCCCATCAAAACTTTTTATGTTTTGAGATTATGATGTAATTACAGCATTTCTCCTCTCCATTTCCTTCCTCCAAACTCTCCCATATGCCTCTCCTCCCGCCTCTAGGGACAACCACAGGTAATTAAGCTCGATTCCTTCAGGCCTTTCCCATGCAGCAGTCGCCCACTCCTGGTCCGCTCCAGCTTTGCAGCCATTATTTGCAACTGAAGTCTTCTGGTTTTTCTGTCTCTTACATTCCTGAAGAGTGAACTCCGGCTCCCTGCCCCTCTATAGCATCAAGAGTCATAATTAAACTGATGCCATGTTCCTGCTAGAATGAGAATTCTTCCAAGCAGCTTCAGCAGAATACAGTGTGTGTGAGCCTCACGGAGCGTTTCTGATCCCCGAATTATAGATGTTCACGGTCCGGTGGACGGATAGCACTCTCTTGAAGAAATACAGATTATTTATTGCATTTCAGAAATGCAGCGAACCTATGTGTCATCTTCTTCTTCTCCCCTCCCCCCCAAAGCCAAGTTGTAAATGGCTAAGTTTGGAATTGATTTGTAAAATCGAGAGTACTCAGTTTGTTCCTTTTCACGCATTTACAGAGTCATCAGAGTGTGCTTCCATCACTCCCAGGGAGAAGCTGTCCCATCTGCACTTCCTCTCCTCTCACCTCTGCTGCGCTCACATCCGTGCACCTGCTCTCTGTCAGGATACTTTGCCTGTTTGGGATATGCATGGAGTTAGACTGTGTGCCCTTTCACATACGGCTTTTCTCAGTTAGCATAGTATTTCTCCCATCTCGTCTCCTCTTTATGGCTGAGTACATTCTGTTGTGTGGACCAGCTACATTCTATTTATCCACCCATCCGGTGATGAACACTTGGATTGTTTCTGCTTTGTAACTATTATGAAAAATGCTGCTGTGAACGCTCAAGCAATAAGTTGTGTGGATGTATGTTTCAGTGCTCCTATTTCTTATGCATCCTGGGCCCTATGGCCATTCTATGGTTTACTTTTTGAGTAATTATCAAAGTGTTTTCAGGAGTGGCCACATGATTTTACATGTCTTCTAGCAATGGGTGATGCCACCCACTGCTGACATTCTCATTCCTACTTTATTGTCTATCAATCACCAAACCCCCTCCTTTCTTTCCTTTTCCCACCTTCCTGTTTCTGTTGTGGCAATCCTAATGAGAAGAGAGAAACCTCCCAACAGCAGTGAGAGTAGGGCATGATGGATCAGAAGTTAGTGGGCTAGCACATGTGGCCCCTCCCCTAAAAGAAGTAACCATCTGCCCCAGGAGGCTTACTATGCCCCCAATTGGCTGGCAATGTGCTCAACAATGGCTCAATAAAGACCACCTCGGTCTCCATCCTGTTCCCAACATAAGATCCACAAAAGCCCATCTGGCAGGGCCCTTTCTACTCCCAAGAGTTCTTTCTCGCTTTTCTTTAAGAGTGCTTTGCTCGCTCCTGCCTTTATTTCCTTTTTTCTGGGTGTGAGACAAGGCTTGGTGAGCCTTCAATGGCTGTAGATTGTTTGGGACCCTAGCACCTCAAATTAGGCTCATCTAGAGTCATGAAATGCTCACATCGTTAGCAGTGCATTTACACCTCAGGATAGTGATACAGAGCCTCTTTCCATGTGTCTACCGGCCAGTTGTATACCTTATTTGAGGAAAAGTTTATGTAGAATATTTATCCATGGTTTACTGAGGCTGTAGAGTTTTCAGTACCAATCCTTCAGGGTATATAAGTTGACAATATTATCATTTTCCTGTTGAAAATCAGCTCATTTCCCAGGTGTGGTGGCTCACACCTTTAATTCTAGCCCTTGGGAGGCAGAGGTGGGTGGATCTCTGTGAGTTCGTGGTCAGCCTGGTCTATATAATGAGTTCCAGGATAGCTAGAGGTACATAGTGAGACCCTGTCTCAAAATTAGATTCCCCCTGTCATGGTTTAATAAGGATCAGGAAAAACAGATAGGCTGAATAGATGTTTATTCAGGGAGAAAAAACTTGCAACAGAGATTGATGGACACCAACAGGTTCCTGGTCCCAAGGATGCCTCCGGATGCTCCTCTGTCACTGCGCTGCAAGCAAGAGAGCATGCTGGGCCCCTTCCCCAGACCTAGTTTCCCCAGGTCACCTCTGCCTCTGACCCCACCTCAATGTCACAGGTGCAGACAAAGTGAATATCTAACTACAATTGAATATCTCACTACACCTGCCAAAAAGGGAGTTAAAAACAGGAAAACCAATTGACTATAGTTGCATGGCCTCACTCCCTTACCTGGTTCTCTCCCTCTGGTTTATGTCTGTCCTGCTGTTGGTTACAATGCTCTCTTGGTTACCGTGTTCTATATATGTAGTGTAGTCACTTAACCCCTAGCATCATACATTTGGCTTCTTCCAGTTGACCAGTGATAGTGTATAACAGAGTGTCTATTGCAATCATATTGTTCACTAATATTATAGCCACCCAGCTATAAGTACAGTCGATGACATTCTGTACAACAAGGAAACTCCTAAACAGAACAAAGTAGAAACCTAATCATGAGTACACATAAGAGGTACCACACAGCCGGGCATTGGTAGCACATGCCTTTAGTCCCAGCACTCGGGAGGCAGAAGCAGGAGGATCTCTGTGAGTTTGAGACCCGCCTGGTCTACAAGAGCTAATTCCAAGACAGGCTCCAAAACAATACAGAGAAACCCTGTCTTGAAAAACCAAAGGAAAAAAAAAAAAAAAAAAAAGAGGTACCCCAAACACTCTAGGCAACACAAATGCTTATTGTTGCTATGCATGCTTTTTGGGCCAGACATTTTAGTATCTCTGACAAGGTCAGGCAATAATTAAAGAAGTGCAAGAAGAAATAATCAGAACAATTCCACCAATAATTGGCCTCTCTCAGACATTGTTATCATTTAGAATGTTCTCCAAGCCTGAGGTCTTGTTTTTATGTATCTAGATGCTATGAATGTAGCCAGACGTGTTCAGCCCTCTCTGGGCTAACAGGCTCTCAGAATTTACACTCTCAGTTGAGACCAGAATAGCTTATACCTTTCCTTATCAGATCGAAGTGTAACTGTGCCAGTTCAGGTCCCACATCGATGGTAAATTTGTTAGCAAAGGACTTTGCCATCCATATGTTTTATCCCCAGCTGCTCTCTGAATGTACTCACCAGTTAATTTCAGCTTAGATTACATCCCTTAACAGTTTATTATGAATTGGTTTTCAAGGTTATCTTTCCCACATATTATTGGTGTTTTGCTCAAAATTAATTCCTTCTGTAAGCAACCTGAAGAATATAAACTTCACCGGATGTCATAAATATCACTAATGCATCCTCTGTCACATGTGCAGTGCTAGAGGGTGGATTTTTCTATCATTATCTCATGACTCTTTCTTTCCTTCCCTCAGAGGCATATTACTGCAGGAGTACACGGTGTGTGTGTGTGTGTGTGTGTGTGTGTGTGTGTGTGTGTGTACATGCAACATGCAAGAACTCATAATCTTTGAGAATAGTGTCACTGTGTTCACAGAGTCACTACTCTTGCTGTTTCCTGTCTGGGGTGGCAGTGGTGGTCATTCTGCCATGCAGGCCCTCATTTGTGAATCATTAATCTTTGCCTTCAGCCTCCTTGTGAGCAGATTAATTGCAGCAGAAAAAATGTGGACATTTATAATGAGACTCAATTTATTCTGGAAATTGAAGACTATGTATGAGTGTTTTTCTTTTCATATTTCTTGACAGCAATGATTTCAAAATTGAGATAAAAATAAATGTTAGGAAGATCTAGAAGTTGGTCCTTAGAGTTACAGTTCTGTTTAACACTGAGAACTAGTCCCTTTTATTTCTACACCAGAGGTTCATCCTTTGTCAGAGATTAATGTTCCCCCCTTTCATGCAAAAGATTAAAGAGGGTGGATAAATATGGGACATTTGCTTTTCATTAATCAAACTTTTAATTCATCTGCTGGGTGGACATCAAAAGACAAATGGCTGTGTCAGAATCAGAATTATATAATGCAACTAAAATGAAGTGGACAGTTTTATTTTAAATATATAAAAGTATTTGCCTCTCTCTCTCTCTCTCTCTCTCTCTCTCTCTCTCTCTCTCTCTCTCCTCCTCCTCCTCCTCCTCCTCCTCCTCCTCTGCCCCATCCCCATGTGTGTGTGTGTGCACATGAGTTTGTGCAGGCCAGGGTTCAATCATGGGTGTTATTTATAAGGTACCTTTTACCTTTCTTTTCTTGAGACATGGTGGCTTGGAGCTTTCCAGGTGGTAGAACTGAAGTCCCATAAGTCCCAGATAAACTCCTGCCTCTGCCTCCTCAGTGCTAGGATTGCAAATGTGCACTGTTATGTCTTTAACAAATAAGATTTATTTATTTTTATTCTATGTGAGTACCTGTATGTATGTATTTATGTATATCACGGGCATGCCTGGTGCCTACAGAGTCCAGAAGGTGTTGGGTCCCTACAGCTAGGGTTATAGGCAACTGTATGTGCTGCCCAGTGTGGTTGCTAGGAACCAAAGTTAGGTCCTCTGCAAGAGCAACATGTGTTCATTAACACTGAACTATCTGTCCAGCTGCTGTTGTGGCGTTTTATTGTGAGTTCTGGAGCTTGAACTCAGGTCCTTGTGTTTTCAAGGCAAGTGCTCTCCTGAGTAACCTCACCCTTCTTGTGTCTCTATGTCTTTATATTTGTCTTAGATAGGGAGCTGTATGATGGATTATGATCACATCCTGAAAGGAATTATTGCTTCTCTTTGGGTCAACTGCCCTTTTCATTCTTTTAGATGACAATGACAAAGACACTGGGTTGGAATTTATAGCTTTGGGAACAGGACGGAATGTGTCTAGGTGAAGGAAATTGGAGCTGACACATTGTGATAATGCATTACAGCGGCGTTGTAGAAGACATTGATGATGACCTATGCATGGGTCTCATACCAAACAGAGTTTGCACAATGGGCTTGCACAAGGTTACAGCTGCAGGTATCTGAGCAGCATCACAACCAGCAAGGGTTCTCTTTGCCACTCCAGGGTTCTCCAATCCCTCACTCAGTACCCAGGCTACTTTTTATCCACAATGGGAACCTCCACAGCCCTGCTGTAGAGAGAGAGAGAGAGAGAGAGAGAGAGAGAGAGAGAGAGAGAGAGAGAGAGAGAGAGAGAGAGAGAGAGAGAGGGAGAGAGAGAGGCTTCTTTAGAAAAATTCTTCTTGGGCATTCTGTGACCAAGGAAAGACAGGATGACTTTATTTAGTGTTTGACAAGCGAGGGTAAAGTCAAATAATCACTTTTCAGGGAGCCTCCTTCTCATGCAGGGTGTCTGCCAGCTCCTCTCCCCCTCCAGCTACTTGTCTCACACCTGGTGAGACTGACTCCATCTGCTGAAGCTGGAGCAGCTCAGTTGGCGTTTCCCAGGGGAAGAACTGGAACTAAACGGAACACCAGCTCTTACTGTGGGAGTTTGCTGACTGCTGGGCGACTTGGATGTTATACACAAAGGCAAAGCAGTTAAAAGTTGCAACTCTTAGTATTTTAAAGGCAGGGAAACATTGAAAATATATTGGTTGAAAAAAATTTAGTATCATTGAAGAAATCCTTCCCTGCTGTGTAGTATTCACTGGCATTGTAAACTCAGATTACTAACTCACTTCCTTCCTTCCTTCCTTCCTTCCTTCCTTCCTTCCTTCCTTCCTTCCTTCCTTCCTTCCTTCCTTTTTTTTTTCTTTTATTTATTTTTATTTTCCATATATGGGTGTTTTGCCTGCATGTATATCTGTGCATCACTAGCATGCCTGGTGCCCACAAAGGCCCAAAGAGAACATCATATAGCCTAGAATTGGAATTATGGGTAGTAGTGAGCCGCCGTGCTGGTAGGGATTGAACATAGGTCTTCGGAGAGCATCCAGCGTTTTTAACGCTGAGTGATCACTCCACCTCCCATGCTCTTTTTTCCAATGTATCCACAAATGAAAGCACCAGAACTTTATTTTATTTAAGTGAGAAGTTTTTATTAGAAAGGGAAAGGCGGGAAGGAAAGAGAAAAGAGGTAAAGAGACAAGAGACGGAGAGAGGACAGAAGAGAAGAGGGAGACAGGAAAAGTCCTGTCTGCTCCAGGGGAACAGTGGGAAAGAGAAGAGAGCGAAAGAACCAGAACTTTATATTTTATAAAGCAGAGAAGTGTTTGCAGATTTGGTCTCCAACAGTCCCTTTTGGACGGCTCTCTCATTGTACAGTGTTTTCAGTTCTGATAGACTACTGTGTATTATAACCACTCTGTGACAAAGGGCATGTTGAGTTCTCTGACTTTTTTTACCATCATAACCAATACTGGAATGAATGTCCTTTTACATGTAGCCATGTGAAGGTTGAAATATTTTGTCAATACAATCAGCCATTAAAATTTGTCTAGATGCGGTCAAGACATTTTGTTTGAGAATCTCATGTCAAAGTGAAATCTGAGGCAGTAGGCTAGAGCTGATGATTCCGAGCACGAGTGTCTGAGATCCGTAGACACTAATTGGTGTTTCTTTCACTCAGTATTGTTTTAACTCAGTGTGATTCTGAGTTGAGCATCCCCAAGACCGCACTCTTTTAGGGTTTATCAGACTCAAAATTTGCTGCTTCCTGCAATGAATTGGCGGTTAAGTCGGCAACAGCGACAGTGATTCTAGAGACCTGTCCCCAGGGAGTCACATGGGTGCAGTTAATTAGTTCAGTGACATTGTACAGTGCTACATGGGAAGCAGAGGCAGTCAGGCATGCTTCCCTGAGCCTTGGTGGCTGGCAGTTTTAGCTTTTAATGATTGAGGTCAGTTCAAGGTTGTGTGTCACCTGCAGGCCCCACCTTGGTTCTACTGTCTCCAGAGACCGGACTTGCTCAGCATAACCCAGACCCCAGGCCTGCAAAACACACATGCATTATTTACAGAGCACACTGTCAGAGCCACTTACCCTGTGGAGCTGATACAGCCTGGCCCAAGGCCTCAGGGATATAAAAGCATCCTGCAGGCAGGGTGCCCCAGAGGCTCTGAGATTGTTTCCTGGGAGCTGACCTAGGGAGCAGTTCCCCTGAGGACAGGCCTTGCTTTCTTTGGAATGTGCTTAGTTTGATTAGCTGGTCCTGAGTTAACCCTTTAACACACACACTCTTGGTAATTTCTTGGAGTGATTCTTTGATCATAAATAAGCTCTGATCCATTTGAAGAGAAGGCAATATTAAATCAGTTTGGAAGATTATGTTTGGATATATTTCTATTATAGGACTGAGACATTGTGCTAGAATTTTTACTGATGGGACCTCAAACATCTCAAGCAAACAACTCAAGGGAGGAATAGATTCATTTTGGCTCCTGGTTTCAGAAGGTTCAGTCCATAGTCCTTGATGCCACTGATTATGAGCCCACAGTGAAGCAGAATGGTATGGTGACAGGGAGTACGTGGCAGAGGCACATCATGGCAATTAGGAAATAGGAGAGACCAGTAGCTGGGGATTATTTTCAAGGGCACCCATCCCTCTCCCCAGTCACATATTTCCTCCTTATAATATTCCTAACCCCTCCCAAAATATCAATATATGAACCTTTGGGATATTTGGTAGTTCAACCATAACTGCTATCATCATTTCATTTTGAGAAGGGGCCAGTGTCTCTCCGTGGCTAAGATGCTTGATATGAATTCTTGTCTAAACTGATTCTGAATCAGTTTGAAGAGATTTTCTAGTCTAGTAGATGTCAGTCATTTGTTCATGGGGTCAAAGCAAGGCTCTCTGGGAATGGACAGATGATGAGGAAGTTGTATGGGACATTGGTCTTTTGTCTATTGAGGAAGAAGGGACATTAACAGATATTCAAGGCATAACACTCATCAGTGTCAATTAAAATAACAAAAGCATTTGATTTTCTTTTTACATATAGGTGTCAGAGTGTCCGTGTAGGGACAAGACCAAAATCATGTGAAGTTTCAATGATAATGGGTTTAGCTCTGTAAAGTTCTGGCAACTATTCCAAGGAGCAAGGAGAATGGAATTCCAGAAGCAGAAATATAATTTCTTGAATGAAATAGCAGCTAGAGAATTCAGAAATGGCAAATTCTACTTTTCATGGAGCAATCAAGCATTTGGCCATGTACTTCTGGGGAAGAACTTAGAAACGGAGTTAAAGAATGACAAATTCCAGCATGGGATTCAGTCACAGGGGTTCTGGGTCTCTGTGCAGGAAACTAATCACAGACAGATTGAAAGCTGACACTTTCAGTTTGGAGCCAGAAGAAGGTGTGATGTTTAGTCTTAGGGTCACTTCTGAGGACAGACTGGCCTCAGAGTCCAAGAGGGACTCTGAGACTTTATTTGTAAGGCTGATGCCAGATGTAGTGGCACACCCATAATCCCAGTTCCCAGAAGACCAATGCAAGAGGATCATATGTGAGTCTGAGGACAGCCTGGACTGTATTATAAATTCTAAGCCAGGCTGGGCTAGAGTGAGACCCTGTTCAGAAAAACAAAAGCAATGCAATAACAATTGGTTAAAAAAAAAAAAGTGTCCTCAGCTCTGCAAAAATTAAAAGGTTCTATTTGCTGGGCATGGTGGTGCACGCCTTTCATCCCAGCACTCAAGAGGCAGAGGGAGGAGGATCTCAGTGAGTTGAGGCCAGCCTGTTCCACAGAGTGAGTTCCAGGACAGCCAGAGCTACTAGACAGAGAAACCTGTCTTGGAGAAAAAAAGGCCACAAATTCAAAGTGAAGGCTATATGGAAGGCTGTGGAGAGATGAAAGGAAAGGAGAAATGTTACAAGTAAATTTCAGTCTCAAAACTAAGAATATATTTTGGTAAAAACAAATCAAATAATTAAAAAAACAAAAATAAAAGCCATAACAAGATCAAGGTTTTCTAGGTATTGGACATGATGTATTTTATATTCTGGGTATGCCCATGAATGATATTTTAAAATTTGTTTTATGAAAAGAAGTGAATTTTTTGTTTGTGTAATATTACAACATTCAGTAAAATATTGGAAAAATATAGATCAGGTTGACTCATGAAGAGAGAGAGAGGTGATGTGAGCTCAATCAAGAGTGACAATGTTAATGTTATAAACAGAAGAAAGAACTTTCTAGGATAATGACTCTAAGTAGCCCACTAAAGAGACATAGTCCTTACCCAGTAGATAGCAGGCAGAGCCAATTCTGTTCTTGTCTATTATCAGAAAGACTTGTTCATTCTTTTATAAATTACATTGCATCCCCCAGGAGACACTCCCCTCCCCTTGAGAGACAGAGAGGAGGAAACACTAGCATTTCTGAGCATATTTGGAGCTAAGGTCCTTGCACAGGTAACCAAGCAAACTTGGTCACAGGGTAAGTGTTAATGCACTATGACTGGTGTCCTCCTATAAATGGGACACTTTGGCCCACAGACAAAAGATGCTGTGAAGACAAATAGAAAAGACACCTGTCTATAAGTCAAGGAATAAGATCAGGAAAACATCCTTCCCTTATGGGTCTCAGAGAGCCAACCCGCTAATACCTCGATGATGCATATCTGTCATTGAAGCCACCATTTCAAAAGCGTGCCCTTCTGCCTTTTACTTTTGTCTGATATTTTCTTATCTATCAGTTTCCCTTCAAAGCAAGCGTATGCGTCAAAATCAGCATGTCATTAAGATAGTATATTGAGTACGTAATTGTTCAAGTGCCAGATAGCATATTACCCAGGGAGTAAGCATAGTAGACAAAACAAAGAACCAAAGAATTTAGTATGTAAAGACTTGTCTTGTAACAAGGCCATCAGGGGGTTTAAAATCTGTCGTTCATGGAATAAGTAGACAAAACAATCCTCTATCATGTTAATAATATTCCATTACTGGTGTAGATAGGTAATGGTATTATTTTTGTTACTGTCAAGCTAAAGCAAATAGCTAAAGGGGCTATTTGGTTGTTAGGGGATATTTAATCACACTGTAAACCACAAATTTTCATTAATCAAATAACTTAATGTTGGGTTAGGAGGCTGCGTTAGCAACTATTTGACAGAAAGTAATCGTAGAGCATCAGAGGGCCCCAGGGAGAGATAGACACAGGAAGTAGCAGGGTGGGGTTTGGAGTGATGCAGCCTTTTCTGGTTTGGCAAAGCAGAAGCACAGGGCTTTTTGGAGATGCCAGCAGTGAGGGAAGGTTAGATAATTGCGACCCAACCTCTCTGAGCTAGCTGGTTTTCACCCCAGCCTTTGAATCTCGAATCTTATTTATACATAGAACAATAGAGATTTAGTTAAAGCTACCTTTAGCAGCAGCAACAGAGACTGTGCTATTCCTATCAGGATGTGGCTTGAGTAGCCAGGCTTCTGCTAGAGAAGCAGACCAGTAACTGCAGAGTTGCAATTGGTGGCTGAAATAGTAGTAGATTAGCACAAAGTCACTCTGCCAAAGTTAAAACAACAAATCACTTTAATCAGTTTTCTTCTTGTTTATAGACTTTGTTTTATGTAGTTGGCACATGAAATTTCGTGATGGGCTGTTCTATGGAGGCTCACCATTTATTTCTTTTTACCTGTAAACATCACCATGCAGTGTAAACATGCCACCTTGCTCTTGTTTCTGACACGCAGTGTTCTTAGTTCCATTCTTGTCCGGTTGGTGTTCATACTGGAACTTCCTGGCTGAAGTTACTTTCCTATTGGTTTTGACCCTGTGCATTATGATGTTCCAGCTAACCACCCCCAAAGCATCTCCTTCATTGACTTTCCTTCTTAAATGGAATATTACCTATTTTCCTCCATGCCTTCCAGCTGAGTTGTCTCCTGGAGGCAGCATCTGCTATGGATATAAGCTGGGGTTTGGTATGGCTCAAACCATACCATAAGAAATGTGGGGAGTGATATCTCCAAGTGAATTGCCACCTCCAGAGGGGGACTCACTCACTTCACTAATATAAACTCTCATCTTCTGCCCAGAGGGAAGACATAGATGTTATTGTTGTTGTTATTATTTTGGCAGTACCACATGCATTCTCTCTCATTTTCTTGTACAAGGTTCATTTTTCTTTGAGAGAACTATCCTTTCTGTATTCTTGAGGGCCAGTATCACAGTGGGGAAAATAAAACAGTAGTTGCAAAATAACAAAAAGCAAACAAAACCCAGCCAAACAAAAAACTCATTTTCCTGAAGTGCTGTATTTTTACAAGGTTAGATGCATGGAAGAAGTGGCCAAAGGGGATGCTTTGCATATTCTTGCAGTTTCTGCTGATGGACCCCAACAATAAGTTTGATGTGACATTCTGTCCCCCTGCTTTGGGAGGAGCCTCTCAGCATCGGGGAGGAAGCAAGGGGCTCTGGTAAGATCAAAGCATTCAATGTGTCCCTGGTTGTATTCAAAGATGGGATGCAAGCCAGCGACAGTTTGGAGGCCATCGTATAAACCCTAAGACCCAGTTAGTGCAGGCAGAATAATAAGAGACAGCCAAAGGCTTGGGAGGAGTGAATCCTAATAATGTTGTTCATACCCTTGGATTAACTTCTGACTGAACTATGATTCTCATTTTAATTGCATTTCTGTCATGCATCTAAGTTGTTTGGTTAGAAACAAAGAATCCTTAGCTGGTAGAGTAGCTGGAGAATGTATTGTTTATCCATTATCTTTTTGATTAATTTTTATAAACCATGTTTCTGCCATCAAATGATGTATGGGCCACCAGTTATTTCTCATTCCTACTTTATCTTACAATTAGTCAAAATTCCTTATAAATTTTTATAGTGTAAAAATACTCATCTGCAAGTTATTGTTTTTGGTTCTTTGGAGTGCTTAGTAGGGGGCTGAGTTAGTTCATGAATGATTGGCAGCCAGCCATGCTATTGGTTGAGTCAATGATGTTTATCATATTCTTATCTTCAAAATCTTTCCCAGTTATCCCGCCTGTCTCCCTTATTAATTTAGAGTAGCTTAAACTGATGCTGTGGTTTCCCTCTCATGTATTAAAGGATCAGAAGTGAGCATGGTAGGGTTGGCAGAGGGGTACTGTGATGGCATCAAGGACCTGGTTTCATCTGATTTCTTGCTCAGTTATGTCAATGTGGGTTATCAACATGAAGATCCTAGGATCTTGACAAAGAAGTTTGGGTAGTAAAGAAAAAGACCTAGAAACAAACATCATATGCAACTTAGTGAGTCTTTTAAATAATCTTGTCAGAAATCCTACCTGGTGACTTTGACCTACTTCTACTTAGCTTCAATTGTTGCATACTTACCTTAGCTGCAAAGGAGTCTGGGAAATATAATTTCCCAATTGGGAGCATGGATGTTCCAAATAATATTCTTTTGGTGTGGAAGGAGAGAACGGGCATTGTCTGTGCCGGCTGGCAGCCTCATCTGTAAGGAGAATAATCATGAAAAGTCTCATCCACAAAGCCCTTGATATTCTACCTGTGAAGAGCTTGTATCTGTCCTGTATGTTTTGTAGCTACCAATATTCTCTAAGATGTTTTTGTCAGGTCTTCTGTTTCTTTTCTGTAGTTCCCCACTTTCTAAAGTAGCTAAATCTCATCTATACTCTTTTATTGAACGATACTAGTAGACTATATTTTTCTCTTGGCAATGACAGTATTTTGTATATTTAGAACATGGCTCAACTAGTGGTGTGCTGGAGGTAACTCTACTGGCTCTGAGTAAAACTGTCAGGAACTTTTACAGTTACTTATCACATAAGTGTGTATGAGCACACGTGTGCCATAGTGTGTAGATGTCAGCAGACAACTTGTGGGAGTCGGTTTTCTCTTTCCACCGTGTGAGTCTCCAAATGTGAACTCGGGTGGTGAGGTTTAGTGGCAAGTACCATTACTCACTGAGCAATCTTGGCACCCTTAATTTTTATTAACTTTTAAGTCAGCTGCTAAACATAGAAATCATTATAAACTATGTAAATTTACAATGAAATAAATTATAGTCATAAGCATCATAATGACATTTTTTTTAAACAATAGACCATACATGGTGGTAGTCCCACAGATTAGTGCATTTAGTGACACTGTAGCCATCTACTTGGCATAAGGGTACTGCTATGATGTTTGTGGGGTAATAGAGTTGCTCAGTAATGCATTTCTTAGAATGCATTTCTAGCCTCTTCAACAAATGGTGCTGGAAATGAAGCAGAAGAATGGAGCTAGATCCCCGTCATCTTGTACTAAAGCAATCCAAAGTGTATCAAAGACTTTAATGTAGGACCCAACATCCTGAAACTGTTAGGAAGCAAAAAACAGTGGGAAAACACTTTAAGATACAGGTATATACACAAGGATCTTTTGAGAATTACTTCAAAGGCTTAGGGAATAATACCAAGAATCAATGAATAGGAACTATGTGACATTAAACATCCTTTGCACAGCACAGAAATGGTGAAGAGACAGCCCTCAGGATGGAAGAACAATCCTCACCAGCAATACTTCTGGCAAAATATTAATGTCCAGAATATAAAAAGAAACCAGACTAAACAAGAATCCAAAACTCACAGTCAGTAAAGGGTTAATAAAATAAACAAGCAGACAGCTCTTGAAAGATGAAGTGCACAAACCATGCAGCCAGTGGGCAGGAAAAGATTTCCGTATCCTCAGCCATAAGGGAGATGCAAATTAAAGCTACATTAGGATTCTGTCTCACTCCAGTAAGAATGGCTACATTAACAAAGCAAACAACAACAAGTCTTAGTAAGGATGGGTAGAGAGGGGAACATTTGTATGCTGCTGATGGGAATGTAAATCGGTGCTGCAACTACTGAAGTCAGCATGGCAGCTTATCAACAAGCAAGCAAGCAAGCAAGCAAGCAAACAAACAAACAAACAAACAAAAGACAAAGCAAAACCAAACCCCACGAATAATTACAATATGTCCCAGTCTTACCATAAACTCAAAGGATCCTAAGTCAACATACTACAGAGATTTCTGCACATCCATGTTTATTTCAACTCCTTTCACAGTGATGGGGGGCACCCTTCTCTATGCTGTGAGTATATGTTTATCTTATTGGTTGTTGAAAAAAACTGTTTTGGCCAATGGACAAATAGGATGTAGCCAGGCAGGGAGTAAAGGCGGGGCTACCAGACTAGGAGAATTCTGGGAAGAGAAACACAGAAAGTGAGTTCTGAGAGAGATGGCATGTAGCTGCCAAGGAAGAAAAAGGACTGGGCATCACTGGTTAGCCAAGACTATGTGAAGTTACACAGATTAATAGAAATGGGTTAATAATTAAGAGAGAACAAACCAAAAAGTCTGAGCCATCAGCCAAACAGTTTATAATTAATATAAGCCTCTGTGTGTTTGGGACTAAGTGGCTGAGGGACCAGGCAGGACAGAAACTTCTTTCTGTATCACAGTAGCTAGGTGATGGAGTTAACCTAGGTGGCCATCAATAGATGACTGGATATGAAAAATGTGTACATATACATAATAAAATTTTATTCAGTTATTAAGAAGAGTGAAATGATGCCATTATCTGGAAGATGGGCCAAAGATCATCACAGTAAGTTAAGTCAGATACAGAAGACAAATACATGTTCCTTTTTGTGAACATGTGCTATAATTCTTCACAAATGTATAAGCCATCTATCGATAATTAGATTTTCTGTCTGCTTATCTATTGTCAATCTATCTATCTCTATCTATATGTCATCTATCTATCTATCTATCATCTATCTTTTTATCTATCTATTCATGCACCCATCTATTGTTATATCATCTGTCTATCCATCTATCTACTGTCTGTCATCTGACATAAAAGCTGAAAGGGATTAAGAGAAGGAAGAGCCTATTAGGGGGAAAATGGAAGTGGGGCCTCATATTGATTTCCATAGTGCACAGACCAATTTATATGCAATTAGAAGTATATAATAGAGAGAATAGTAGGGGTGACAGTGGCCAAAGCACATGACATACATGAATGAAATTATCTATGGAAACCCAGCAATACAATGGGCATAGGCTAGCAAAATTAAATAAAAATTAAAATGTAAAAAGAATGTGTCTTTATCTTTATAGACTTGAATGAGAAATCTTCATAGGGTCAAATATTTGCACACTACTTGGTTTCTAGTTAGTGGTGCTGTTGGGGAGGTTTAGGTGGTGCAGCTTTGCTGAACAGATGCACTCGAGAGTTCACAGCTCTCTCATCCTGCTTCCAGTTTGCTTCATCTGATTGGTACTTATGGGTGAGGATGTAACCTCTCAGCTTCCCCCTCCCATGTCCATGCCAGCCTACCTACTGACTCATGAGTCCAAATAAACTCCTTTTGTTAGTTAAGTTGGTCATGCTTTTTTTTTTTTACACAACAATGAAAATTAGCTAATAAACCATTGACACTTAACAGTATATTGAAAACAAAGGTAATAGATACTCAAAACACCTCTTCTTTATTATTCTACTCTAGTTTTTAATCTCTTCCACTGAAATCACTGTGTTTACTTTAATCTTCCTATTCTGTATTCAGTGGCATGTTGGTAGCTAGAAAGGTCTCTTCCAGATGTGGTAACACCTTGAAAATAAGCGAGTACTACCAAACCATGAGTTACTGTTTTGCTGATTGTCTTTTTAGATCAGGAGTGTCCAACCCACACCCCATGGTCACATGTGGCCTAGAGTAGCTATAAATGCAGCCCAATACAAAATGAAAAAAAATTACTTAAAACCATATGAGGGTGTGTGTGTGTGTGTGTGTGTGTGTGTGTGTGTGTGTGTATGTGTGTTTAACTTGACTGAGTTGTTCTTTGTCAAAATACTATGCAAAACAAACATATGTAGGGTCTAAAAATTCACAGCCCATGGGCTGAACACTTCTGAATATTTAATGAATAGCTTAAGACAATTCTTCATTGACCATCTGGGCCTAGAGAAGCCAAAAGGTTGTACACCTGACCTATGCATAGGATATTAGTAGAGAGATTGATGATATTGATGTAGGCTCCATACCTGCACATTATCTTCAGCAGTTTTCTTGAAATGTCACAAAAATTGAGAAATCTTCTTGGCAGATGTGTGTGTATGTAACCAAGATTAGTCAACAATGAACGTAGCCCTCAGGGATCTTTCTCCTTCGCATCTCTCCACCATGATGAGCTAAAAATAGTTCTTTAGATTTCTTGTTGTATGTTCATGCACTCACTGTCTCCCCCTTGCATTGCTCTCATTTGCATATGATTTTACTCTTCTTAAATACACTCACACTCTCTGAGAACAAATCAGATTCCCAGAGGTAATATGTTTTAGTACACACCTGCAAAATAAAAGAATATTGATAATTAGATTATCATCTGAAAGGCATTTGCTCTTAAAGTATTTTGCAGTATCGCACAGAATATATATAGTTTAGTCTTTGTTCCTTTCCATGCCCTACACATTGTGCCCCTATAGTTCGACTGAAGAAAGGAAACAAAACAAAGATAAACAAACATCACTTACTCATGAAGGAAGGATTCAGTGTTAGATTTGAATGTTATCAGGGCTTCGTTAACTTATTGCATGTGTAACTGGCCACTTCTTTGCACATCGGCTAGGTTGTAGGAAGCTTAGTTTTCTGTCACACCATCCTTCTTCCTAAAGCAATAAGCCATTTACTTTTTATTGTGGATAGGTCTTATTGTCCCACCTGGGCCTGCTGCCAATAGTTCCAAATAAACACACAGAGGCTTATATTAATTATAAACTGTTAGCTTATTGCTCAGGCTTCTTATTGACTCACTCTCTCTTGATAATTAACCCATTTTTATTAATCTGTGTATTTTCACGTGATCTTGGCTTACTTGTGATGCCCAGATCTCTTGCTTCCTCAGCAGCTACATGGTGTCTCCCTTACTCTGCCTACTAGCTTTCTCTATCCCTGTTTGGATTTCCTGTTTGACTAAATCCTATACATTGGCTGAAAGAGCTTTATTCAACCAATAAGAGAAATATATTTTCACAGCATATAGAAGGACATCCTCATCATTTTATGATCAGGTTTTTTCTTGCTTGTGTTTTTAAAACAGGGTCTCACTCTGTAGCCAGGCTGATTTGGAACTTCTAATCCTCTTGTCTCAGCCTCCTGAGTGTTGGAATTATAAGTAGGAACCAACACTGGATTCTGACAAGCGATTTTGTTCAGATTTATTTTTATTTATGAGGTTGTGTGTGTGTGTCTGTGTGAGTGGATGCTATATATGTGTCCATATCCACACGAGTCAGAAGAGGGTGTTGAATCCCTTGGAGTTATAGGTAGTTGTGAATTGCCCAGTGTGAATTCTGGGGAAGCAAAACTTGGTCCTATAGAAGATCAGAAAGTGCTCTTAACCACTGAGCCATCTCTCATACTCCAATTGTGACCTTATTTTTAAAGCTTTTCTCCAAACCCTAAAAATAACTGGTAGTACATTCCTCTATGGACCCAGATTACTGTGTACCAATCTCTTCTGTGGTTCTGGTGACTTGGTGACTATTTCTTTACGTAATGACTACAAATGTGTCTAATCAGTCTTCAGGCTTTGTGCATCCCAGAATAGATATGATTGCAGTGTAACCCATTTGTAGATGACAATATCATATTACAACATCAAAAAGTTGACAACCCTGGTGATCTTATCTAAAAGTCTCTAGTTGCTTATGGTTCTTTATATTTCAATTAATTAGAATTAAACCAAATAAATATAACTTAATATGTTCCATGAATCACATTTCAAGTATTCCATATCTAGGGATAGTAAGTGGCTACTATATTGGTCATAGAACATGCAAAATATTTGTATAGTAATAGGACTGATTTAGGCTATGGGTTTTTGTATTAATAACCTTTTTATTCCCTACCTTTAGTACCCACAATAGAGGCTCAGTAAATGCTATTGGAAAAAAGGAGTAAAAGAATAACAAAGAATTCCTTTAGGAGGTTCTAGTACAAAACTGAGCAGTTTCATTGCTTTGGGTCCCAGATAGCAATTTTGCCAAATTGCCCATATTATGGCCCATAAATCAGAGAGTGACTGAGAGACTCAGGTTCCAAAATCTTCTTGAGGGTATTTTCTTGACTCCAGTGACCTAAGAATGCCCCACAGGGCTTTGCTTTCCAAAGATTCAGTCCCAGTAGTCTTATTGGGATAAAGAATAAGGACCAAGTTTTAAGTCATGGGCTTTGGGAGACCCTATGCTATTCAAACCAGATTGATGATGATAATGATGATGATGGAAATGATGGTGATAGCAATGATGGCACTGCTGATAGTGGTGATTTGATGCTGCTGCTGATCATGATCATCTTGACAAGCATTGTTGTTTGCCTAAATTCTTTCCTTGTCCATCCTCTTTCTTACTTCTCATAATCTTCAACTACTCTTTTTGGTAATGCTCTCTTTTTTCTTCCTTTCTTGGTCACTTAAACAAAGTGAACTTCTTCCCAGCTCAGGGCACAGATTATCCCTAGTCTATGTGAGTTATTGTGATCTCCTGACCTTTGCTGGTGATTTACTTGATCTGGGTAGTACACATTACTCAATTTGGACCTATAAGAATCAGGATAAATTTACTTAGACATTTCTAAGAAAAGCTTCTCACTGATGAAAAAAAAAGTCAGGAGGCAGCATGACTATTATTGACTGTTGTCATCTATCTGTCATGTCTGAAATGCTCTAGCCATCTTGTGACTGCAGAAGAGGTATGGAAGACCAAGAATGACAGAGTAGAGAGAAAGAAAGAGCCCAGAGGCCATAAGATGTTATTATGTAGCTTAGATAAGTGACCCAGAGATGCCCTATCCTTGAGTATCTAGTTATGTGATACAATGAAGTTTTTATTGCTTAGTCTTCTGCCTGTTGGATCCTCCATTACTTCCAGCTAAAAGGATTTTAACTGATTTAACTCTTCTTCTATCATAAGGTTATGACTCTGAAAAGCCATTCATTCTTTGGCACATTCAATAAATATTAATGGAAATGGTACATGATGAGCATTTCTAGGTGCTGAGGATATAGTAGAGAAGAGAAAAGAAGGGCCTGACAGCATGGGCTGTGCTAGAGATGAAAACTCTGTGGCTAGACCATAGTGAGTGCAGGGAAGCATTCAGGTAAGAGATAGCTAAGAATGAAATTATGAATGGTACTGTAGGTGATAGAGGATTTTAAATTTTATTCTATAAAGGGTAAGATACATTGGTAGACATGGTCAGAATTACATTTTTAAAAGACAGCCTGGCTTCTTCACAGAAAAATCATTGCCAAAAGTCTAGATTGGTGGAAGAAAAGACAATTTCATAAAGGTCCAGTGGAAGCTGAAGCTGATTCAAACAAGGTAGTAGTCATAGAAATAGAGTTAGTTATGTGACTTTGTTTATAATTTAGCAGTAGAATTATTAGGTATAGTGGTCAATTATTCCTGGGAAGTGAGGGGAGAGATTGCAATGGAATATGGTTAGTTTTGTTTTTGTTTTTTGTTTTTTTTGTAAGGACAATTGAAAAGTACCAAATGTTTAGTCTTAAGCAAAGTAAAGCATGAGATAATGAAGTCATTCAAGAGGGAATACTATGAACGAATCTATATAAACAAAATAGCATTTCTAACAGGATACCCTAAAACAATGTATTTGTAACTTGCAGTCAACTTTTTGTTCCTGATTTGGGTAAAACATAAAATTTCAAGATAACAATCAACCAACCATTAATCAAACAAACAAACAAACAAGCAAACAAACAAACAAACAAACACAAAACATGCAAAGGAGCAAAATGAACAGGGAATTGTGTCTGGGTACCCAGTCTCATGTCAGGCTTCTAGTGTTGTGAGCCATCTTCAAAGCTACTTCCATTGGCAGAGCCCTCAAAAAGACCTCAACTCTTGCTTCTTTTACCTATTTTCATTGGTATAGTTCTAAACTAGGCCGTTGTATTTGATCTGAATCAGTGCCAAGACTTCTATCATCTTCCAATAAGACAGTTTGATATGTGGGACAGGGTCCAGGGTCCAGGAGCCGTCTGGGATTACAGACATAAATTTAGAGTGATCAAAGAGGGTGACTAGATGAGTAGCCAGGCATGGGTTCTAAGAAGACAGAGAATGTGAAATGCTCAGATTGAGATAGCACTGCTTGAAAGACTACACATTAACTAAGAAAACCAGCTAAGTAACAAGAACTGTATGATATTGTTATAAAAGCAGACAAGTTAATCAATGGAATAGAATTGAAGACCTAGACATAAAATGGACAACTGTGGACATGCTTTTTGATAAAGAAGTCAGAAAAATGCACTGGAAAAAGATAACATCTTCAAGAAATGGTGCTAGTTAAACTGGATGACTTCATGTAGAAGAATCCAAGTAGACCCATACTTATCACCCTGCACAAAACTCAGCTTCAAGTGGATCAAAGACTTCAACATAAGGCCAGATACACCGAACATGATAGAAGAGAAAGTGGGGAATAGGCTTGAACTCATTGACTCAGGAAAAGATGTTCAGAACAGAACATCAATAGTACAGGCACTGAGATGAACAATTAATAAATGGGAACTCATGAAACTGAAAAGCTTCTATAAGGCAAAAATTACTAACTTTGGACAAATTGGTAGGTTACAGAACAGGAAAAGATTTTTTAACCAACGATTAATCTGATAGAAGGCTAATATCCAAAGTATATAAGTAACTAAAAAAAACCTAGATTTTAAGAAAACACATAACCAAATTTTTAAAATTTAAAAAATTTTTAAAATCTATATAAAGAACTCTCAAAAGAGAAAACTCAAATGGCTGAGAAACACTTAGAGAAATATTCAACATTATTGTTTATCAGGGAAATCAAATCTACTTTGGGACTTCATCTCAAACCAGTCAGGATGGTCAAGATCTATAAAACAAGTGATAGCTCATGCTGGCAAGAGTGTGGAGTAAGGGGAACACTCAACCATTGCTGGTGGGAATGAAAAATTGTACACCTACTTTGGAAACTAGTGTAGTGGTTCCTCAGGAATCTGGGAATAGGTCTACCTCACGATTCAGTTATGCTACTCTTGGGCATATACCCAGAGGATTTTATATTCTCCTACAGAGACACTTGCTCAACTGTTTTCATTGCAGCTCTATTCACAATAGGCAGAAATTGGAAACAAACTAAATGTTCCTCAACAGAGCAATAGAAAAAGAAAATGTGGTACATTTACACAATTGAATATTTCAACTGCTAATAAATGAAATCATGGAATTTTCAGGTAAATGGATGAAATTAGAAAAAAAATCATCATAAATTTGGTAACCTAGACCATAAAAGACAAATATGGTATGTATCCACTTATATGTGTATGTTAGCTGTTAAATCTTCAATAAGCAGACTATAATCCACATAACCACAATTAGGTACAGAGTAAGGGGCAAGGTGAGGGTCAGGTCTCCCTAGAAAGGAGAAATAGAATAAATAGTTGTGGCTGGATGGAACAGAAGGATTAAAAGGAGAGAGTAATAAAAGAGGAGGCAAGAGGAAATATGATGAAGAACATCTAAAACCAGGGGCCATTTGGGAAGTCAAATGGAAACCTAATATAGTAGAAGATTTCCAATATATATATATATATATGATGTAAATGAAATCACCAAATATTTGAGGAGGTGGAGCCCCAACTGGACATCTTTTATGAACAAATGAAGCCTCCAGTTCTGGGAATGGGTTATTTCTAATCGAGTTGTTGGTTGAAAAGGGCCCCACAGGAATTCTCAAACAACCTAGTCTTACTGTCAAGAGTATTGGTTGCTCTCCACAAACTGATGGTAAAGCCCCATTGTCAAAGACAACACCCATACAACTCACTGAGCATGGAGAAGTCAACCTGGTGCCTACCCTACTGAGTGAACCTTCAACCCTACTGACTAGTGTTCATGTTACTGGAAGGTACTGGGGATGCCACTAAACCTTAGATCTACAATGGTGGCCTGCTTGCAAGATTTTCTGTTTCAGTGGTGGTACAAAGCTTGTTGGAGGAACCAAACAATATCTGATTGAATTTAAGGGCCACTCCATGAGATGGAACCCATTCCCAATACTGTTCAGGAGCCCAAGAACTTGAGACTAGATAGGCTCGGGACCTAGGGGAAAATGAAATACTGTTCTAACTAAAATCAATCAAACAAACACACAGCCGCAAAAAACGAACTAAAGGTAGCATTAAAATGACTCCTAATGACATTGTACTATGCTCATAGATCAGTGTCTTTCTCCACCAGCATCAGAAAAGCTTCCTCCTGAATAGATGGGAACTAATACAGAGACTTACACTGGACAATGTGCAGAGAGTGAGAGACCTAGAACGCTCAGTCCTAAATGGGAGGTCTCCATTAATTCCCTTCCTTCAGAGCTCAGGGAGCCCTGTAGAAGAGGAGGCATAAAAAATGAAAGAATCAGAGGGGATGGAGAACACCAAGGAAATAAGGACTTTGAAACACAGCAGGATGGAGGCAAAAATGAACTCACGGAGACTGAGGTATCATGCAAAAGGCCTGCACGGGTCTGAGCCAGATGGAGTCCTAGTGTTGAGAGGGGAAGTGGACACATGACCTCATCCCTAACCCAGAAGTTCTCTCCAACTGATAGCCACTTGCAAATGAAAAATTAGTTTTCTGTAATGGAGTCTCAGTGTGCATACAGACCACTCTTAAGGTCAGGACCCATGTCCAGCAGTAGATGGCCAACTTAATAGCATTTTGGGGGTTTTGTTTGTCTTACAATGCTCTGTCAGGACCTTTTTTTAAATTTTAAATATGTTATAGGCCCTTTTGTGTATATTATGATTTTGTGTCTTTATCAGATTTCTGTGTTTGTGTGTGTCTGTGTCTATATTTGTTTCTGTACTTTTTCTCTCTTTCTTTTCTTTTCTATACTGGATTTTATTTTATTGTCATCACTATTATTTTAGATGCCTATTTGTATTCTGATGAGAATGCAAAGTTGGGAGGATCTGGGAAGAGTTTGGGGAGAAGAAATCATAACCAGAATATATTGTATGGAATAAGGTATTTTCAACAAAAACAAGAAAGCAAAGCAGGGGCTGGAGAGATGGTTTAGCAATAAGGAACACCCATAGCAGCTCACAACCATCTGCAATCACAGTTTCAGGGGATCCAATACCCTTTTCTGCCTTTCTTGGTGTAAGGCACACATGCAAAACTATGATCCATGTAAAATAAAAATAAATATTAAAAAGAGAACTAACATTGAGTATAATTATTTACTGAAATAAACATGCAGATTAGATAAGGAATGCGTTCAAGTCTTTAAAAACAATGTGGTATATTGTCATTTAATCAGTGCGGTTTATAGTGGGCTGTGCATGTGGTTGGTTGGTGGTAGATGAGGGAGGTTCAAGCCGAAATGTTGGCTGATTGAGCTTGTTGTTACTCTTACATGCTACACAAAGTGTTGAAGTGCATACTGTAACTCGATGTTCTTGAACTCATGTTGTTATAGAAATAATCTGTCTTCGCAGTGAGAATTGACTATTCACAATTAGAGATTGGTGAAGGAAGAGCTCTTTAGTTGTAGTGCCATGTCCAGCTCTGGCTAATTCTTAGAGGGGAGCTGGCCTCGAATCCACATTTTGCTAACTTATATATCCCTTAGGCTTATGCGTTCCACATAAACTGCCATCCATAATTCTCTTTCAGGACTGGGCTCCAGATTATATTTTGAATAGGAGACTGCAAGTCTGGCAGTAGGGGTTGTTGCCACAATGATTTCTTAAGTCCACTAGGGTTCTTTTTGAATAGTTGTTACCCAGGGTCATCTTGCCCACCTGTGATATATTGTTTATGATCTAATAAACCTTGCTTGGAGATGAGAATGCAAATCTAGCCATGGGCAATGGTAGGATGTACCTTAAACCCAGGACTCAGGAGACATGCAGATGGATCTGTGTGCGTTCAAGGCCACCCAGGGCTACATGAGGGTGAATCAGTCTGAAAGAGAAACAGAGCTCACATCTTTAATCCCAGCACTAGAGATGATATAAGACAGGAGCTCAGTGTCTCGTGCTGTATGCTGACAATTAGTCTCCACCCACACTTGGTAGAGGTAAGAACTCTCTGGTGGCTTGGGTGCTTTGCTTTTCTGATCTTTAACTTGAACCCCAGTCTCTCTCTCTCTCTCTCTCTCTCTCTCTCTCTCTCTCTCTCTCTCTCTCCTCTCTCTCTCTCTCCCTCCCTCTCTCTCTCTCTCTCTCTCTCTCTCTCTCTCTCTCTCTCTCTCTCTCTCTCCCTCCCTCCCTCTCCCTCTCTCTCTCTCTCTCTCTCTCTCTCTCTCTCTCTCTGTCTGTCTGTCTGTCTCTCTGTCTCTCTCTCTCTGGGTTTTATTATTCATGCTATACACCTGGAAAAATTATGCTTTTCCTGATAAGAATGCAGGGGACTGACTTAATGGCAGACCAGGACTTAATGGTGGTTGTGACCCTGCTCTGCCCCTTTAAGCCTAGCCTTTGATGCATGTTCTTTAATATGGGGATGGACCTAATGACTGCAAGTCAGGGCTATCTCCTGTTGTTATGGGAATGGAGACTACTTGGTGATCAATCTTGGTGAATAAACATTAGCAGAAACTTTCTCAGCAACTCTGAACTTCAACTATGGCACAGAATTTTCTTAGAGTTTCTAACAAGTGTGGTCAGTAACTACTTAGCTTCCAGTCATGTTGGAAGCAGTACTCTTTTAACTAAATTCTACTTTGCATGAATTAAACCTTCCTAAGCAAGTTTATAGTAAATCCTTTACAGTACCAGTGTTTATGACTTAAATTTTCTCCTGTGTCTTTGTCTGGGGAAGCATTGTTAACCATGAGAGAAACACAAATCCAGCTTCAACAAATGATGATTCAGAACACATTTAGCAGACTGGGGTTTTAAGGACCCTTGCCTTCAGGATACCATTCATCTGGCAGGGCGGTAAGACCTGTAGGCTAAAGGCAGAATGGAATGGGTGTGAAGGCAGGTGGCTTAAGTCCAGATGATGTGGGAATGGTGATGTTCCAGCAGAGGGTGGGTAAAAAATGAGGGATCAGAGAAAGCTCCCAGGAGCATGGGAGTTTGCCAAGAAGAATCAAGGGCTGGGATATTTGGCAGTGTATGGTGAGATCCAAAGGGATGGGAGACTGGATCTAGAAGTAAATCCATAGCTTTCTTGAAGTCTGTGGGATGGAACTTCATATTCAGATCAGACAGTAAGGCTAACACTGAACCAAATCACATTTGTTTCCTGAAAAGAAAAAAAATTACTACAGGAGAAATAAGCAGGGCATTTACTCCAAAGACTGAGCATTTTATTGAAAGTGGTTTGTACACAGTCTCCAGTTCTCAGAGCAAGCTGTCCAAGTTTCTGACTTCCCCCTTCCCCTGCACATGATCACTGCTTTCTCCTTTGGTGTAGATAATAAAGCTCTGCTCCTGTTTCCTGAGCCACACAGGCAAATGCAGACATGCAGCAAGCTGATTAAAAATGTGGGTAATGAAAAGAGATTAGTGGCCTGAGCAGTAGTTGGGGTTGCTTTGTGGGACATGATCCCTTTGCTTCGGAGCTGAGTACTGGTCATGTGACAGAGAGGCACTCTCTTTCATCTGGGCCGATGGAGTCAGCAAGCCATCACAGTGGTTTTATGATTGTTTATTAATTCTCCATCAAATCGGGATAATGCATAAAGCATAAAGCAGCAAGCTTAAAGTCAGAAAAAACAAATGGAATTTACCCCCAAATCAAGACAACATACCTTGAGGGGTATTTGGTCAAAGCTTTTACTGTTTTCTGGGGGTGGGGGGAGGGGTATGTCTATAAGGTAAATGCAAAAATGTCCTATTTTTTATGTTCTATTTTTTACTTTGAGGGGAAAAAGAAAAACACATTGGGGAAAATGTCTAAAGATCTTAACACCCTTTACACAACTTACTCAACACCTATCAAGCTTTTCCCAATGTAGAGTACATTCTGAAAGGAGACGGCTTTTGGGAACATTGGTTTATACCACTCCCTCTTGACCTGTGTTTACAGTGAGCTTCATGGATTGGAGGTCTATTGATGTGTATGCATGTACATGTGTGCGTGTGTTTGAAGCTTTTGTTAAATTGGATTTTTGTATCAATCTTACTGGAGTATTTGTGCAATCCTTTTCAGACATGATATTACATTATTGTTAAAGCTTACCCCTTTTATCTGTGCAGGCAGAAGGGTCACAATGGCTCACATATGAGGATTAAAACCAGCCTGCCCTGGAGCAGAGTAAACTGAATGGATTACACAAAACGTTTTAACAAATGCCGAGGTCCTGGATTTCCTTTATCTTTTACAGCTGAGATTTTACAGAAGTGTTCTGAGAGCATCATTTGGTGGGAAGCAGAAATCAGATATGAAAATTCCCACAGCAGGAAGGCTTAACTGGTGTAAAACATCATACATAGTCACATAGTGGCAGTAGCCACCTAAATCTTCTTCCCCCTTCTGATATAATACTAGAAACATTCCCAGCTCTTTTTGCACTGGGGAAATTGAGCCCCTTAGGTTTGTGCACTATGTTTTCCTCTCAAAGGGAGTGCTCACCTTACAAGTAGGAGCTGTCTATTGCCTGTGGTTTAATACTGGAAGCTTCTGGAACTTCCTTTCCCTAATGCTTTGAGTGTATCAACAGCTTTGACTAGAATGAATGTACTTCCCCTCTAAGATGTTAAGACCTGAGAATTATAGCGGCTTGCTGGCAACCTTGGGCAGTTAGTAAGTACAAACTTTGTTGCCTCTTTTCAGAGACGTAGATGGTTTGGTGCAATGATGGTGTTTGTAAGTTATCAATGATGAGGACAAATAACCATGTTTTAAGGTGTATGTAATTAATGTACTAAGAGGACCTGTAAAGAACTCCAAATTACAATGAGCAACATCTGATGTTGTAAGTGATTTAGATAGACTAGAGCGATAACTGATAAGAACTGATGAGACCAAGGAAAAAGAAAAGCATGCTTTATAAGCTCTGGTTGTCTAGAAAGGTGTGTGAAGTTTTAGCAGGGGACTGATGAAATGACTTAGCAGGTAAAGGTTCCAAGCCTGATGACTTCAGTTCGTTCAAGGCCCAGGACCTAACATCTTGGGAGGAGAGAATCAGCTCCCACGAGTTTACATTGATCTTTCTGTGGTACAGGTATGTCAGCACACATGTCAATAAATAATAAATACAAAAATGTTTTAGCAGGGGCTGGGGAGAGGGCTCAGTGGGTATGATGTTAACAGTGAAAGTGTAAAGCCATCACTCAGGATCTGCAGAACCCACGTAAGGGTGAGAGGGGGGAGTAGAGAAAGGGGCAGGCTGGCCACTATACTAGCTACCCTAGCTAGGATTGAACAAGCCATACTGCCTCGATAAATAAAGTAGAGAGTAATTGAGGAAGGCACTCACATCATCTTGGGCCTCCTCATGCACATATGTGTACACTCCCACACATAAGCCCACGTACATGGAAACACACATGCACGCATCCATACACAGAGATTGCCTCAAGTCAAGTCACAGGGAAGAGAGAGCTAAAAGTTCTGTACTTTAACATAGGGAGGGTAATGTTCAGAGGGAGAAGAATTTGAGAACCACTGAAGCATGGAGTCTTTAGGGAATGACGAGTGTTTTAATTTGTTTCTCATGCATTACACAATGCTCAAACTTGGCACTAGCTTTGGCTACTGTAGCAAATGGCAGCAATGGTCAAGTTATGAAGACATATGGTTTAATTGGTCCATGGTTTCAGAGGTCTCAGCCCATCACTATGGACCTCTCCTGGCTTATCATGGCAGGAGTTGGTGCAGGAGCAAACAGAGGTCTTCACAGCAGGGGGTGAAATAAAGAGAAACTGGGATGAGCAGGCTCTCCCACACCATTAAAAGGCACTTCACCTAAAGCCTCCCACAAGACCCCTCTGAACATTTCTGCCAGCTCTTAATAGGGTCAAGTTAGGAATTAAGCCCTTGGGAGACACTTCAGTTCCAAAATTATATGAATCTTCATGCTTTATATTTCAGGTGGAAATCACAGAAAAGGAGAGAGGGTTTTTCTCTGCCTTAAAAGTGAGAGAACAGAATAAATGTGACAGAAAGAGCAGAGAAACCCTTCTCATCTTGCCTCATCACCTTGCTTGAGGTCCGGCAATCCCCAGTGAGAGTGGCCAAGTCACTGAGAGTGGGAGCTCTCCAGTGGGAGCTGTCCACCTCCTGACCTCAGAGTGTGTCTCAACGGCACTTTACTACGGATCTTTGAGAGGTGTTCTCTTGGTTCCCAGGTTCATGGATGAGCAGAACCAGTACCATGCAAATCAAGATATGCCAAAGGTTGTCTACAGACTCAACATAATGCACATCAAAGTAATAACATTCTTCAGGGAAGTAGATGAACAATCCTAAAGTTCAAAGGAGAGAAAGAAAGGAAGGAAGGAAGGGAGGGAAAGAAGAAAGAAAGAAGGAAGAAAGGAAGAAAGAATGAAAGAAAGAAAAAAGACTTAGGCTCCTTCAAGAAATTGTGAACTAAAATGGAAAATGTAGGGCTGGAGAGATGGTTCAGTAGAGATGGCTCAGCTTGTGCTGTTGTGAAGGAGCCGAGTTTGACTCCTAGCACTGTGGTTCTCACTTCCTGTAACTTCACCTCCAGGGAATATGACACCCTTTGTTGGCCACTGTACAAGTGCACATAATAAAAAATTAAAAAAGAATGCTTATGTTGGACATGGTGACACATTTCTGTAATCAGCTCTTGGGAGATAGTGGCAAGAGGATTATAAGTTCAAGCCCAGCCTCTGCTACATAATAAGTATGAGGTTGGTCTGAACTATATATTAAGACTGGTCTTTTAAAAATTAACATTAATGCATTTAAATTATGATACAGAATCACAGCAACAAAACCAGTATGACGCTGGCATAAAAGCAGGCATGTGGGCCAGTGGAATTAAATGGAGGAACCATAGCCACCTGACAGCCAAAGGACCAAATGCATTTGTTGGAAAAAAAAATACAGTTCTATCAACAAGTGGTACTGAGAAAAACTGGATACCCATGTGTGAGAGACAGAAATGACAGCCTAGGCTAACTTTGAACTCAGAACTATCTTACCTCAGCCTCTTTAGTTCTGGAGTTTCAGATGCACACTGCCATGCCATGCTATAATGAAAATCTTTGAGTTATTCTTTGGTGACTCTTATGTGGCCTCCAGTAGCCCTGCTACAAAAATTAATCTTACGACTAACCTTATAACAAATTTCTTTGAATACATTCTATACATAGGTAAAAGGATTTTTTTTTTCTGGGACCCCTGGAGGTCAATGTTGTCTACTATTGGGAAAACACTTATTCGATTCTACTAAATGTATGCAATTTCTCTTTGGGATGCTTATGTCAGTATATAGCAGCCTTTGCCATGCAGGGACCTCCCAGCTCCTATATCCTTTCCCATGTTTATGCAGCCTGATATCCTAGCTCTTCCCACCATGGCACTTGTTCTGATGAAAATAATATTGAGTGTGTTTTTACGGGCTGGTTGGTGATTTGAAATCGGCCTACTGACTGTTTTTACTCCCCTTAACCCAGTGGGTTTCCAGGGATTTCCTGTAGTGTGGGAACTCCAGTAACACTATCCATTTTTATTCTGATATTGGTTAATAATTTTCTTTCCCATATTCTTGATCAATATGTCTACCAAGTTACTAACTTTATTGGCTGACTTCCTCTTATTGATTTATCTTTTGGTTTTGATTGTGTTAATCTCTGTTGTTAACCTTCCCTACCTCCTCTTCTCTGCTCCCCAAAGGCATGCCTCCAAGCAGAACAATTCTTGTACACAACTTGATATTAATGAGTCTCTTTGTTTCTTTCTCTCTACCCCAATTCACTCCAAAACTTCCTTCCTCTTGGGAAATGTGTCCCTTCATCTCAGGTACTAGTCTTTTCCAGAAGATGTTCTCAAGTTGTGAGTAGCAGGCTCTAATTGTGTCTGGAGACAGAGGGGTGGGTGGCAGGGGGATCTGTCCATTCTGTTCTCACTGGCTGCCTGTTCAGGGGGCTTCCTACCCCCCCACCCCCCACCCCCTGCTGGCCCTAGAGAACACTGGGAGTCTTCAGGAGGGAAAATACCCTTTTCCTGTTCTGTCTCTGTCCATGGTGCTTTCTCCTGCTTCTGGCTGCCACTCTTAGAAATCTCCAATTTCAGGCCTACCTTCACAGGGGTTTCTCAAGGGTTTGTGTTTCTAAGTTTTTGTTAACTTCTTTCTGGATTTGGGACACACCCAAAACTCCACTCAAGGACAAAGGAGCCAACACTTTCCCCTATCTTTTGGTAAGTTCTTCCGATTTTGCCTCAGTGTGACTGGCTATTAGATAATCTAGTTTTCTGATGGGTCTTTTGAATCTTCACATATCTGCTTAATATGATAGAACCTTGTTAAATGTGATTGGGCAAAAAACGGGGGTGATCGTAGAACAGGGGAAACTGCAGCAAGTGTCCATGCTGCTTACTGGAGAGAGATTGTACAACCTGTTCAATGACAGAATTAAAAAGTGCTTAACAGGTTGCTCGACAGAATAATTTCAGAAGTGATCAAACACTGGGCTTGCATTTAACTGCCTAGGGCTGACATCACTAAAGTCATGGCATTATAGGTATTATATCTTTTTAAGCTCATCACAAAGTATTCTAGACTCCAGATAAGGTTCTGTCTGGAGAGAACACCAATAAAAGCCTTCATTGGAACATGCAAATTAGCTGTCTGCAGGGGTGGCAGAGGTGAAGAATGTTGGCAATTTGGCTGCTTTTGTTACTTAAGAGGAGGATTTGATCATCTGAATGCTTCGTGCAAAGGAAAACACTGTAACCACAAATCATGTTTTTATGGGAAACAATGAGAAGCCCATTCAATCTCGCTTAGTTGCGATATCAGCTTCTTGGAGCTACAGAACTTCAAAGTGTAATTACTGGGCCAAGCAAAGACAATGAATTTTAACAAGAAAAACCTTACAACCAAGACAAGCACACTTCCCAGTAGTTCCTTGCTAAATGCAGTCCGCACTGTTTCTCCACCATCAACAGCCTTTGGTGAAACTAAAACGCAAAGCTTCAGCAATATTGCGGTAAATTTAACAAGCTCAGGGAACAGCTGTTTTTTCTGTATTGAGTATCTGCGCTGGCCTTCTGGCCACTTTTCTCTTAATACTTCTGTTGGACTGCCCTGTGTGTACGTGTGTGCACACATGCACACTTATGTGTGTGGGAGGGTCCACACATGTGCTCACACATATGGAGGACAGAGGTCTAGGCCAGGTTTCTTCCATTACTCTCCACATGATTATTTAAAAGAAAAAGAATTAATTTTGTGTATGAGCACAAGTATATGTGTGTACATGCATGTATATGAGTGTGAGTGCATTATAAGTGCGCATGCGTGTAGATGCATATGTTATGGAATGATGTTGAGGTCAGAGGGCAACATGTAGGAGTCTGCTTTCTACTTCCAGCAAGCGAGTTTGGGGATTAAATTGATGTCAGGATTGCTGATAGAAATCTTGATCCCCTGGACCATTTTGCTGGCTCTGGCTCTTCACCTTGTTTTTGTGACAGGATCTCTCTTTGAACATGGAACTCTCAACTACTTTGGCTGGATAGCAAGCCCCAGCAATGCCCCATCTCTGTCTCCCCAGCACTGTGATTTTAGGTACCTGTCACTGCACTTAGCGTTTTCACATGGGTGCTGGAGATTGTTCTCAGGTCCCCTTGCTTACATGGAAGACACTTTAATGATGATGTCATCTCCCCCAGCCCCATTTACTATACCTTTGTGTTCATATTTCTTATTTAACGTTTTACTACTATGGTTATTTTTAAGTGAAAAGAGTGAATGCGCCATATGTTATGTCTAGGCTTTCAGGTACATTTGCTAGGCTACAGAAATGTTGTCTGGACCTTTTAATGTCTGTGTTAGATTACATGGTACATGGAATGTTGTCTGGGCCGTTTACTTCCTGTATCATCTTGATCAGACTCATTAACGTCTTCTACTGACACATCATCTGCAAAATGCTAATTGTGGTCTCTAGCCCACAGAGAGAGTGTTCAGAAAGATCGAAAAGTTATGAATCTGAAAATAGGGTTTTAAGGTATGATGCCCAATGTAAACATGGATGGTTTTAATGTATACCAAAGCAATAGTATCAAGCATGTTTCCAACATTGCTGAGTACTCTAGTATTTACAAAATCTATTTAAATAGAACTGCTTTTCGTTGCTAGGGATTGCACCCTCATGCATTCTAGGCAAGAAGTCTACCATTGACTCACACCCTCAAATATTCTCTTCAATCATTTTTGAAACTGTACCTTAGTAAGTTGCCCAGGCAGGCCTTGAGCTTGTGATTGCTTATGATCCTTTTCTTTACCTCATCCCAGAGGCTTGTCTGAACCATGAAGTCCATCCAGACTTATTTTTGTATCAAGATTTACTGTGATGAAACCCCCACTTCTTTTTAAATTTAACTTTACAAATTATCCTTTTTTCTTCTCAGGGATGTATTGAAGGAGGGCCTGAGGGAAAAGAAATATAGACACGCCATCACTTTATCCAGGGCAGGCTCTGTAGTTCGTGTCCCTCAGGATGCTCAGGGCTTTAAAAATATACTTTTAAACAAATGGTGTTTGTTTATTTATTTGCTTTTGTGTGTGAAATTTGTCTGGCTTACTCTGTTTACCCTAGCATCAGGGTTCCAGCTTGGACCCCAGTCATTGGGACTACTGACAATTCTCCAAACACTTTACTTATCCTTGGCTTCCATCTCTGTGGTTTGAGCCTTCTACACAGCTGAAATCACAGGCATGGCCCACCCAGCCTGGCCTTATTTTTGGCTCATGTGTTTCTTCCATATTGCAATTCTTCCTTCTCTGAAACCAGACACATTGAAAACTGACGCCAGTCATTTATGTGGAAGGTTTGATTTCATTCACTCTTTGAGTTTATTAGTAGGAATAAAGGCCTTTAAAAAGATATCACTTTCCACTTTTGTTTTTAAATTCAGTTCAATTGATGTCACCATTTCTCAGGAGCTTGTTCTATGACTCACTTGTGCTGTTGTAGTCTAGGGTTGAAAATGCCTGGAGGTTGGATGATTGGCTTTTGTAATGATAGAGGTTCTATCTGTCTGAGTTGGTTTAAGGTTGCTCTATCTGGAGTGCCACGGAATTCGCATGAGCCTGGAGACACTGCCTGAACTAATGATTTATTGGGTCTTCTGAACAATGCCATTCTTAATGGGAAAAAAAGGAAGTACCTCCCTGGACCACCATACTTCTTCTTCATTCTAGCTCTCATATTGTGGCTCTGTAGGAAGGCTGCTCTTTAATTTCTCTGTAGGCAATATTGAAAGTGTTCCTGCTTGAATTTAAGAGATGTATATGCTGCAAGTATCAAGTTGATGAAAAATGACCTCTTTAAATACATGTCTTAAAGCAAAATGCCTCAGAGACAAATTCATAAGAAAGATGCATTTCAAACCTAAACTTATAATTCATTTTCACAGGAAGAGAGCCAGGGGTTATTTCAATTTCACATCACTTTATTCTGTGTTTCTAAATAGTCTTTGTCTTTCCAGAATCTGCTATATGTTTTCTGCCTTCCTATGCTCTTCAATGTCTTTCTTTTTCAAATGCCAGCTGGTGGTCTATCTACTTTAAAAAACAATTCCTGCCTTTGTGAGCTTATAGACCCCTTTCTCTTTAGATGAAGGGTCTAACATTTATAGCATGTCTGCTGTGTACAAGTGCTGTGCTAGGTGTTTTATTGATGTTGTTTTGTCTGACCTGTAGTGTGATATTATGAGGTAATGCCATGATTGTCTTCATAAATGAAAAAAATCAACAAAACAAGTGAAACAAATCTAACAGGAAGCGTAGCAACTAAGTTTCACATTAAATAGAATAGTTGGTGACAAAACTTAGCTTTGAATTTACATATTGGGCTAAAAAAATATAGCCTAAACCTAGGAACATGTTTTTCTCTGCTGTCTAAGAGCTGGTATAAAAAAAAAAAACTTATGAGACGATGTATGTATGGCCTTTCCCTATATGCTAAGCAGGTAGGTCTTGACTAGATTTTCAACAGACATCATCTGGAGGTCTTTCCATCTGGAGATCATGTTGGACTCTGTAGTTTGGGGGCTCAGCCCCATAGGTTGGTCTTACCTCCGAAGCCATCTGTAAGCACAGGTTGTAGTTGTCTAGGCTTGTGTCAATGTCTCAACTATCTCACAGAACTACTGTGGGAATAAAATACATAAAGCATTTGGAAGTGATTAGTTGACTTTTCATTCATGCATTTACTGAAAAGTCTCAGTGTGCTGAACAGTGCTGTACACCAGTGTTCAGATCTATGGGAGGTTTCTCCTGAAGGAAGCTTAGGGTCCAGTGTAGAGAGTCAACTGAAAGCTTCTTCCTGTTGATTGCCAAGAAATGTGGTTGGCTGCCTGAGCTAGTAAGTGAAATTATTTTGGTAAAGGAACTGAACTTTAAGTTCTGACTCATCTTGGGTTTATCACCAAGAGATCTAGAAACAGACTAAGGCAACCACCTGTGAACTGAGCTCACTTGAGACTTCAAGAGGCTCTTTGTGTCATTATGGCTGCATGTTCTCCCAATCCATGGCATCTTGTTTCTCTCTGAGAGTATATTTTTTGCATGTATGTAGTGTGTGTGTATGTGTGTGTGTGTGTGTGTACATGTGTATGTGTTGGTGCACATAAATGTATGAGCATGTCTCTGGCAGGCTGAAGTTAATGCAAGTGTCATCTTCCATCACTCTCCCCTTTGCTTACTGAGTTAGGTCTCATGGTGAACCCAGAGTTCCATATCTAAAGTATTTCATCATATTGCCCTTCCAAAGCCCACATGGTCATCACAAAGTTTCATGACTATACCCCAGCTCCTGCTTTCACTAGCAACTTTATTATCTTAATTTTTCCTAGTTTGAATTTACAACAGAATCAGTTTGGATTGACTCACCTTTTTGTTTATCCAGTGACTACTGATGGGAAACACCTTAACATTTGCTTACTGACAAAAGTTTATTCAGATATTTGATTTATTTTTGTTGAATTTTAGAAATTCTATGTATATCCTAGATATTAATGTAATATCAGACTTAATGTTTGCCAATGTTTTCTCTCATTATGCGGGTTGTCATTTTACTCTGTAAACAGTGTTTTTTAAAAAGCGCATGTGTATATTCATGTACATGTTCCTATATATGAGGGTACACATGGGTGGAGGGAGACTGTGTGTACAACTATGTGGGTATGTGTAGAGCAAAGGACAGCTCAGGAATGCCACCCATATCCTTTGAAACAGGGTCTCTCATTGATATGGAAGTTACCACTAGATTTGCTGCCTATGACCACCTTCCCAGTACCAGGATTATAAGTATGCATTACCATGGTCATCATTTTTATGTGAGCTCTGCGGATCAAATTAATGTCCTCCTGCCTGCAAAACGAGAATTTATAATAGTATGTCTTAATACACAAAATTGAAATTTTTCATGCAGTCCAATTATTTACTTTGTCATTGTTCCTTAAGTGTCAGATTCAATAACTCACCACTAAATTCAATGTAATTAAGAGTTATTTTTGGTATTTTCTTCTAAGAATTTTATACTTTTACCTTTAGGACTGGAGACATAGCTTAGGTGTGTGGCACTTACCTAAAAAAGATGTTACATTTAGAGATTTTAGTCCCCTTTTAAGTCAATTCTTAATTCTCTTATGTCACTATTCAACCTAATTTATTTGCATATGGATGTTTAGTTTCCCAAGTATAATTCTTTTAACTGACTGGTATTTCTGCATTTGATAGTCTTGAGACCTTTGTCAAAATAGCTTGTCCATGTGTGCGAGGATTAATTAGGTTCTCTGTTATATTCTATTGATCTTGAGATGTGTTCTGAAATATATATCTCCCAATTACCTTACTATAGCTATAGTGAGTTTTAAGAGCAAAGTGTGAGTTCTTCATTGTCTTTTCTTTTTCAAGACTGTTTTGGCTATTTCTGGGTTCCCAAGATTCCAAATGAATCTTAAAAGAGGGTTTTCTATGTCTACAAAGTATCATTGCACTTCAGGGAACTTATATTGAATCAATATATTTTTTGGGTAGTATTGATAGACAATAATGTCTTTCAATCCGTGAATATGAAATGTATTTTTGTTTACTTAAGACATATTTAACCTTTTTCAGAAACACTCTCTCTCTAGTTTCTATTGTGAAAGTGCTTCCATTCCTTGGTTAAATTATTGCTAGGTATATTGTTCTTTTCACACTACTGTGGCTATGGGCAATTTCTTCATTTCTTTTTCAGTTTGCTCATTGTTCACATGTAGTGATACAACAGGTCATATGTGCTGTCTTTGGATCCTTCCCTGTTGATGAGTTCATTGACTAGTTTTATTTTATTTTATTTTTTGTGGGTTTCTTACACATGAGCTATTTTATGTGAGCAGAGATAATTTTAGTTCCTCCTTTCCAATTTGAAAGCCTTGTATTTCTTTTCCTGAATCTGCTGAATTGCTCTGGCTAGAATTTCAATACCACAATAAATGTAAATATTAAGAGCAGGCCTCCTTGCCTTGTTCTTCAAAAAAGAAGTTTTCTGTCTCTCACCATTCAGTTCAAGGTGAACAGTAAATTTCTCATTTATATTATTTATAAGCCCATATGGTTTCTTTCAATTACTAGTTTATTGATTGTTTATGACAGAAGATTATTCAATTGAGTCATTTTTCTGCATCAGTTGAGATGATTATGTTTTTTTTGCCCTCCTTTTGCTAATATAGTGTATTATATTGATTAGTTCTCATAAGTTTACTCTTGCTTGCATTCTGTGAATAAGTAATAGTTGACTATGGTGTGAAATTGTTTTAATATGCTGCCGAATTCAATTAGCTGGAGGGTTTTGCAATCATGTTTCTGAGAAATATCATCAAATGTTTTCTTTTTGTGTAATATCTTCACCTATCTTTGGTATTAAAGTATCACAGGTCTTAAAGAATGAATTAGAAAGGAGCTTTCCCGCTCAGTGTTCTGGAAAAATCTGAGGAGGATTTGTGTTCACTCAATTCTTGGCAAAATTCACCACTGAAGCTGTCAAGTCTAAGAATATCCTTTGTTGGAGGATTTTTATTGGTTCAATCTCCTTACAAAGTCTGTTCCCATTCTCTATTTCTTCATGTATTAGTTGTGGAAAATCTATTTCTAGAAATTTCTCTACTTTATAGAGTATTCAGTTTGTTATTATACAGTTGTTCATAGTACCTTCTTAAAATTTTGTTACTTCAGTAGAGTTAGTTTTAACATCCTAGTCTTCATGAGTTGAGTAATTTATCTTTTTGTCCCTTATTCTAGCTAGCTAAAGGTTTGAGAATTTTATTGATCTTTCCAAACAACAACTTTTTGTCTTAATTGATTTTTCTCTAGTCACTGGTCTTTGTTCCAATCTTTATTATTTCCTTTCCTTAGCAGCTTTTTCTGCAGCCCCTTAAGTTGCTAAGTTATGCAGTTGAGAAATTTTCTACCTTATTTTTAAAGAGTTTTTAATAGTTACAATTCCTTTCTTTGGCATTTTTTGGTATATCTCACAAGTTTTGGTATGGTGTGTTTTTGTTTATCTGTTAAGACTTAAATTTGAAATGTTCCCCATGGCAGTCATTTGTATAGTTTTATGAATTTCATTGATGTTAGAAGTTTTTTAAAAAAATATAAACTGAATACAAATTTTTATTAAGATATGCATCACAAGTATCTTCTCTGTTATATGGTGTGCCTAATAATTTCACCAATAATATCTAATAAGAAGTTTTAATTTTGATAGTCATTTTAAAAAAGATTTATGTCTTATCACATAGTACCCCATCCTGTCATGAGCAATTTTCCTGGCAACCTGGTCCCTGAGCCATGTCAGTCCCAAAATAACACACAGAGACTCTATTAGTGATGAAGCTGTTGTCCAATGGCTATTGTTTCTTATTGGCTAGCTCTGTCTTAATTATTAACCCATTTCTATTAATCTAAGCATTTCCATATTGTCTTGGCTTACCTGGAATGCTGGATCTGCATCTCCTTTACCTGTTACATCTCTGCAGAGAAGAGAGTGATTTCCTGTTTGTCCCTGCTTATATACTGATTCTGCTCAGCTACCTCACTTCCTGCTGGTCTGTATAGACCTCCTGACCTCTATGATTAGCTATTGGCAGTATCTGCCATGCTACGTCACTTCCTGCCTGGCTAATCAGTGTTTTATTCATCAACCAATAAGACAAACATATATACAGAAGAACATCCCCCATCACCATGCATATCCAACTTCAAGGCCCAGGATAAAACTGTGCTCTGGTCAGCTTGGTACCACCACCACCACCACACCACCACCACCACCATCATCATCATCATCATCATCATCATCATCATCATCATCATCATTTTGTGTACATGTGTGTGGACACAGGTATCTTTGCAGGTCAGAAGAGTGTGTCAGATCTTATGGAGTTGGAGTTACAGAGAGTTGCAAGCTACCCAATGTGGCTGCTGGGAATGGAAGTTTAGTCTTCTACAAGAAAAGCAAGTACTAAGACATTGTTTAGCCCATGATAAAGTAAAATTTAACCTTATTTTTGTAAATGTCTGTGAAAATTTTGCTTATTTTTACATCTCAAATAAATTCCCCATTTGTTTTTCTTTAGCAGTTTTATGCTTAAGCTATGCTTCATTTCAAATTCAATTTGAGATGTGGGTTGAGGGCTACATTTAATAAGGGTATGGATAGTATGGATATACACACATACACTTTGATATTTTCTTTTTTTCTCATTGGGTTACTTCAGAGCTTTGCTGAAGATCAAATAACCACACAATTTTGGGTCTATTTATGTGATGTTTATTGTAGTCATCTAGTAGGTTATGTTTCAGTATCATGGTCTTGAAAATATAGCTACAGTGGATCTTCATTTTATGTAGTTTAAACTCTTTAGCTTAATTTTTTCTTTTTGAGCTAAGTTTAGAGATATGACATTCTTTGCATGTTCACATAAACTTTAGAATGACTCTCTTAGTTATTTGAAATGCTTTTGAGATTCTGCTGGAAATTATCTTGAATTACTAGATAATTAGCATATTTGCAAATGTTACTGCCAGTGCATACACATTTTATATTACTCCATTTATTTAGGATTAGTTAGTATTGTTATCATTTTATAGTGTTATTGTGAGTATCTCATCTGTTCATGCCTTTTAAAAACCATTTTTGATATTGCAAATGACATTAAAAACATCTCCCAGTGGTTTATTGCTAATACATAAACTTTTATGTATATTGAATTCCTGTTGTGAGAATAAAAGGATAGAAAAAAATCATTAGTACTTTTCTATCTAAATTGTCCTGTAGTGTTGAAGAGACACTGTTTTGTTGTGTTTAGATTTGAGGCTCACATGTTGAATGCTCAATCACCAACATGAAGTTCTCTTATGGATGCTACGGTACCTTTAGGAGATGAGATATGGCTTGCAAAACATAGGTCTTGGAAGGTTAAATCTACTCCTAGTTCTTCTCTGGTGTTCTTAGTTTCTAAACTGCCTCCCTATGAACTAGCCTACAACACCTTTTCACTGCCACGAGTTCCAACATGCTTTCCCTGCTATGATGGAGCCCAAACAAATTCTTTTTAAAATATTTATATATATTGGTGTTTTGCCTGCGTTTATGTCTGGGTGGGGGTGTTGGGTCCCCTGGAACAGGTTTAACAGACAGGTGTGAGCTGCTGTGTGAGGGCTGGGAATTGAACCTTCATCCTCTGGTAGAGCAGCCAGTGCTTTATCTCTCTACCCCCACCCCCAATGAACTCTTTTTTCCTCATGCTGTTTCTGTCAGTTACTAGGTTACGGAAATGCAATAGCAATGTGATGGCATCTTCCTTTCTAATCTTGTATTTGCCATTCATAAAAGTGTTGACATGATGATATACCTAAGTCTTTCTTAGGTATTCAGCATGTTAAAAATTTCTTTTTTTTTAATTTAAAAAATGTTTATTTTTTGTGGCTGTCGAATTTTGTTACATGCTTTTTCTGTGTTGATTTCAATGATTATGTGATTTTCCTTCTTCATTTTTAAATTGATGTGTTCCATCAGGTGGTTGTTGCATGTCAAGTGAAACTTAAATTGCTGACACTAACTCTGTCTGACTACACAGTGTTTTCTTCTTTATGTACAACTAGATGCTACTTGTTGGCATTTCCTAGAGGAATCTTGGAAATGTATCTCTGAGAGATGGTATTCTGGTAGCTTTTTAAAAGGAAAATTTGAGGCCTTCAATAATACAAATTTTTTAATGTTTACAACGAATAAGTTAAAAAGTGAGGTAATGTGTTGAAAGTTTTGACAAACTTATATAAACTTCTGTGTAGAGGAGCAGTTCACAAATCATCTTCAGCGTGTGTCATGTAGGCTGCACATAGTCACAGGCTGCATATCATTACATAGATCACACATCACCATGTAGGCCACACATTATCATGGAGGCTGCACATGGTCATGTAGACTGCACATGGCCACGTAGGCTGCACTCACAGGGCTGAGACTAGAATTTGATGGATGGCTTTGGTACTCTTTTATGTAGCTTTATGTAAGATAACATATTTCTTTTATTAATAAATGCTAATCCTGCTTTTTGAGTATTGAAATTGTCTTTAAAAAGAAGTACTTTAAAAAACTAAGAAGGTTGATCATCATGGATATTTATTTAAATATATTGTATGTGACGATTTCTTGTTTATGGATATGTTTATGGATATGTGTTCTTGCCTCATCTGTGGAATCTTTTTGGCTTTGCTTGTTCTAAATCAGGCCTCACATTTATAATAATAAAACTGTTGGGGTGACTTTTATGCCCAAAATACCTCTGTGTTTCTTGGAACAGCCAATAAGATTTTTCTTCTTTACTCTTATGAAAGAAAGGATACAAGAATAATTATTATTGCTTGTCATTCTTGAAATTACAATTAATTCAGAGCAGTTGTGAGAGTGTGTCTGTGAAGATAAAGGAACAGTACATGAAAATAATAAATCAAAATAATTCATCTCCATAGTGCATTTATGTAAAATAAATGTTAATATGAATATTTTCAATGGTTGTCTGTCTTAAACATTAAAACAAACATTATGTTCCTGAACAAATGGGTTTGGTTTCTAGGTTTAAATACTCTTGTCAATCAAATCTAATCATAATACAGTTTGTAGAAGAAAGTAAGGGCCTAGAAATTGAACAGTCTTCCCATTTTCTGTAGTATGTTATTTCTCTAGCATCATCAGTAGCTGAATATTCAAAAACTTAATTATGTCTTATAGCTCAACAGAAGATTCTAGTCTCCTATATTCCAATATTGTAAAACACTAAACTAAAGTAAGCAGCACTTTGAGTCTTATTCACAGGATTTTCTTTTTTGGGGAGGTGGAGGCTGTGTATTTATTTGATAAATAGTAATAATTGTATATATGGAACATGATATGATGATTTGATATTATTATATATTATAGGATGATAAAACTGGACTAGTTAACATTAAACAACTTATTTTCATTATTTTGAGGTGAGAATATTGAAAATCCTTCTTTTTGTGATTTTTGAAATGTGTACTTTAGTGCTAACTGTGGTTACCATGCTGTGAAGATCACTTTACATTTATCTTAAGGTTTCTGCTTTAAGACTAAAATCTGGAAGGTGTGTTCTGGGAGGAAAAGCCAAAGAAACTAAGTGAATGAGTATAGCAGGTTCCATCTCCTATTGTGCTGTGACAAAAGCAAGGCCACACACAAGTGTTCTTGCTTTTCCCGGGTTCCATAGCCAGCCACCGTAGGCTACCAAAGTTAGTGAATATACTTTCGAAGGATTCCAAGCTCATCTTTCGGTTGTCTTGACTGAGGTCCAATCAAAGAGAGGGACACAAGTTTTACAAGACTCTCATGAAATTTTAGACCTACTTACATGCAAAATTAAATGTCTTAAGTCATTAAATCAGGAGTCATTTGTTATGTAGACATAGTAATTATAATCGACTTTAGTTTTGAAATACAGTAGTTGAAGTAGATAATACAAGAAGCAAAGTTACCTGGTGTAACAGGCATGTAACTAGAACTTTCTGGTTCATAATCAGAAACCAACATCAGTTTCAGTGTTCCCTTCCAAGATCATTGGTGAAGGTATCTATAATCATGTCTGGATCTTCATGTGGGTGATAGGGATAGGAACTTATGTATTGAAGCTTTACTGCATGAGCTACTTCCCCAGCCTAGTACTATGTGGTTACTAGCTAGCAAGCAATAGATGTGGGCATGAGCTGCATGGTCTGGCTCCTTGGCTGACCCTCTTCTCTACTTTCTGTCTTCCCACTATAAACATAACTCTGAGGTGTTTTTGGGCATCTTAAAAATCTGTTTCACATTGTAAAAATGCTGAATGCCACTTTTGATTTATTTCTTAAGCTACATTTTTTTTCAGTCAGCTACCTTCTGGGATTGCATTATCTTATTAGTTTTATTATTTATCTTATTTATTTATTATTTATCTTACAAGTTTTAAAACAGGGCATGTATTAGTTGTGTAACTTGCTCTCAATATTTCCAGGTATTTGTAATCCTGTTGTGGAATATTTTTGTTAAATGCTGGTGGCTGAGATTACCATGATACATTTCAGTAGTGGAGGCAGCAAGCATAGGAGAATAATTTTGGTTTCTGTAAATCTACCATTGTTATCTTATCAACTACACTAGGAACCTGAGGAAGTGGGTTAGAGCATAGTAAAGAAGAGGGTCTGATACAAATGAGATTGAATACAGGAAGCATTGTGCTAGTTCTACTCCACTGTATTGCTCCTAAATCTTTGCATACATGGGCTGATTAACACTGTACTATTTCTGTTGCAATTAAATTAAAGGAATCACTATTTTGTCACCAAATATGCCAGAAGTAGATACTTCTATGGTTGGCAGAAACCTTTGCATTTGAAAACTTCCAGTAACTTCTGAATATTCCTGATAACTTCCATCTTCAACAATGTTTTCCAAAACCTTGCAGTTTGCTTTCCAAGTTCCATAGTAGAAAAGGTACATGGTATTATCATTTGCTCTCCTCTTTTGCAAAGAGAAGTGACACTCTCTTGTTGGTGTTAGGTAATCTGGCTTAAAGCATAGAACAGAGCACTGCTGGCTCCCATGGTACCATGCTTTCTCCTCAGAATGTGTTACCTAGCTCTGCTTTTGTTTTCTCAGGAAATGAAAGGCTGTGGATTAATTTGAGGTTGATAGAAATTAAATTTGATTGGCAAAGACCCCTTGAAAATACTGGCTACAGATTTAAAGGAATAAACCTAGAAAAACTGCAAGACAGGTGACATATATTTTACCTGCTCAAACATCAAACAAAAAACCATCTTTGTGTACACTGCTTGTGTACACTGCTCATTCCATACTTGTGTTAGTGCAGATATGTATGCTACTTTTGAGAATTTGTGTTTTCAGAGCAAGGGGACCAGACACCATGGATGTTCCAGGTAATCCAGCCTCTCAGAATGCCTCTGTTGTATTCAGAATGCCTCAGCATTTTGCATTCAGAACAGCTTCAAGACTGCTGGCTGAGAAAGTCCAGCCTCATAGACTATTCTAGCCAGAACAACAGAAAAGTATTGTGTTTTCCCATTGCACAGAGATTGGACAACAAATGGTACAGTTAGCTCTCCCAGGACTTGACCATTGTCTTATTTTTCTAAGGGTCCTCCAAAGATGCCATCATCCCCAGACAACAGGAAACAGTCTAGAGATCACTAAATCTACATTCCCAAGAGGAAGGGTAGGTGCTTTTTTGATTGTTTGGCTGGTTATGAATGTTTGCCATCAGTTAGGGTGGTTGGTTACAACTTGTTGTTGGTCATGGTCAGGTAAAAAGCTGATCAAAGGAGATTAGACTCAGAGATCTCTTTTTGCAGGGAAAATGTGGATATGTTATAGAAATGATGGGATTAACCCATCATTTTATTGAACAACCACTAGTATATTGAACAACCACTAGTCTCAAGTATTTTACATTGCTATTGATTTTTTATTATTGATACAGATTTAAGGCTGTACTTTAGATATACTGTATATACATTTCTACTCTTGTTTAAGGCATTGTATGTATGCAGCTCATTTAAAAATGTAATGTAAAGTTTTAGTCCTTGAAATCTATTTAGGATAATAAAAAAATACAGGTTAATAGTTTGCTATAATAAAGTGATAGTCATGTTAGGTATGTTTTCAATGTCACACAGAAGTATATTTTAGATCGGTAATCTTCAAACACTTCAAAGACCTACAAAAAATGGCATTTAAAATGTTTAAATAACACAAGACTTTTCATGATAGTGAGGCACATCTGCTCCTGGCAGTACCAGTTTACTTCAAAAGAAGGACGATGGGATTTGAAGAACTCCATATAGGAGTTTGCTTTCTTTGTGGCAAAAGTAAGCCACTGGGCAAGAAACTGCCCTGGCCTTGACTGCTGACAGTATGATGGCCAAGCAGGACACAAAAGAAAATGACTGCCAAGCTTTGCCAAGACAAGGTAGGACAGTGCTTCAAATTTCCCGTTTCACAGAAAAGTTTGTCAGATATTCCAGGCCTGTAGGCTGAAGATGGATGTCCCAGCATTACAGAGCAACCTGAGGGGACTGTCCAGGCAGCCAGCTATTTATGTCATTTCTCTAGCTTTAGAAGTTGCTTTCTCTGTACTTTCTGTTTACTCAGGCAATATTTTATCCTCCTTGGGTCTCTGATGGAGACTGAACACTAGACAGCAATAGTTTTAGTTTGTTTTCCTTGTTAACAAATTCAGAAAAGAAACTCAAAAGAGGTGTAAAAGGTATAAGGTTGAGAGACATAAAAGCTTAAATTGTTTATTTAAAAAGGTTTCTGAGGTCTACAAAGATAGTTTTAAGATTGTAATACAAGTTATGATAAAAATGGTTTAGGTATAAAACTTTAAATTCATCAAGATAAGATAGATAACATGAACAAGGCGGAGCCCATGAACTCCAGTCTGACAGCTGGGAAACCAGCATAGGACCAACCCAGACTCCCTGAACATTAGTGTTAGTTAGGAGGACTGGGCCGTCTATGGGGCCTCTGGTAATGGATCAGTATTGATTCCTATTATACGAATGGACTTTTGGAGCCCATTCTATATGGAGGGATACTCCCTCAGCCTAGACACTGAGGGAGGGCGTTGGCTCTGATCCAAATGATATGACAGGCTTTAAATACTCTCCATGGAAGTCTACTCCCTGGGGAGCAGAAAGGGGATGGGATGGAAGTTGGTGGGGGGAACAGGAGAGGACAGGAGGGTGCGGAACTTGGGATTGACATATAAAACAAGCTTGTTTGAAATTTAAATAAAGAAAAATATCACACACACAAATGATAGATAACCTAGTATTTTCTCGAAATATGCCAAATACAAATGGGCTGGAATTTTTGAATGTAATTCTTACCTGATAATTGATCTTATTGTGTGAAGAGTTAAAACCTTATCTGTTTGTCTGTCTATCTATCCATCATCTATCCATCTGTCATCTATCTATCTATCTATCTATCTATCATCTATCTGTCTGTCTATCTATTTTTTATTTTTGTTGTTTGAGACAGGTTCTCTCTGTGTAGCTTTGTAGACCAGGCTGGCCTCAAACTCACAGAGACCCCCCCTGCCTCTGTTTCATGAGTGCTGGGTTTAAAGGCATGTGCCACCACTGACAGGCTTCTTTTTTATTTGTACAAAAAGGAGAAATGTTGTGGAATATTCCTTTAGACTATGTGAGGATGTGTCATTGTGATTGGTTTACTAAAGAGATGAACAGCTAATAGCTAGGCTCGAGGTATAGGTAGGACTTTTGGGGACAGAGAGCCCTGGGAAGAAAAAAGGAGGAGTCACCATCCAGATACAGAGAGACAAGACATGCAGGAGGAGAGGTAAAAATCCATGAGTTATGCAGCAACATGTAGATGAATAGAAATGGGTTAATTTAAATTGTAAGAGCTAGTGGAAAAAAATCTAAGCTATAGGCCGAGCTTTCATAATTAATAATAATTCTCTGCGTCTGTGTGTGTGTGTGTGTGTGTGTGTGTGTGTGTGTGTGTGTGTGTGTGTAAGCTGTAAGCTCAAAAAAAATCCATTTACCCATTTCCTTACGTGCTTATACAAATTAGGGACTAAAATAGATTCATTTATATTTTCTCATCACCTAAGATGAACCTGGCCTAGAATAGGTATATGGGCAACATTTGTGGAATAAGAATAAACACAAGCTATGTTTTGTTCACTGTGGTAGCAAAGCAGCCGGCTGCCAGACTGACTTTGGTTACCACCTGAAGTTTCTAGTCTGTTGTTTGTTTGGTTCTGACTACGAAAATAGCTCCTTTTGTTCCTTTACAGTCTAAGAGGAGATGTAAAAACATATACATAAATATATACATATAAAGTATATATTAATTGCAAAACAGTCTGTTAATACATTAAAATATGAAACAGAGAACAGAACCTAGCTGGAACATTCTACCCAAGGATGTTCAAATTTTGTGTATATATTATTTTAATAACACTGTTATCATTTTCTTTCTTCCTAATCAAAAATATCGTGTATTATGTTGTATATATAGCTGTAATGTATATGTACTTGATATTGGTGAATTTTCATGCATTGTTTGAACACACAGAGAAGCTAGCCCTAGAATTGGGGTTTTGCCTGCCCAGTTGCAGACCCAAGAATACTTACTTCAAGTGTCCTCTGAGGCCACTTGTCTGAGGATGGGCCACTCCCTCCTTCCAAACTCCGTGACAGAGTAGAGATTATTAAACAGTTCAAGAGTGAAAATATTGTACCCTTGAGAAACAGCTAGAAGGCAAAGTAGTTCCATCAGATGGAACTATTGTCTGCCCTACAATATCAAAGTGCCTGTAGGGAAAAGGCAAAGCAGGAGGAAGCCAGGGAAAGTTCAGACAGGGAGAGACAACTTAATTGGGAACTCCAGTGGACTGCCTCAACTTCCCTAGTCAGTTTTTGCTGGATGCTGTGAATGCCTGATTTTGATCATACTACCTCTATCTGTCTTTCACTTGGAAGCCTCACCTAAGGAACCCTCTTCTGGCTGGGACTCTCTCTGTCTGGAACTCCAGTTGGATGCCTTAAAGGGGCTTCCCCAGTGAATTTCTGCTGGATGCTTTGAGTACCTGCTATGATGATGTTTTGCTACCATCTCTCTATTTATCTGTCTGTCCATCAGTCTATCTTTATCATCCACCTGTCTGTCCTTCATCTTGTTATTTATTTCTTTATATTGGCTTTCTATATGCTGAATGATTTTACTCATCTGAAACCAAAAATACAGCTGTCATAGATCATCTGTGACCCATAAAAATGGCAATATGCTTTCCCAATATGAGTTATTGTAGCTATATTTTCATATTGAAAATTGAAATAAGTGTAGATTTGTAGAAGCAATCTCAAGTAGTTGAAATGCATTTCATTTACTTAGCTCAGCTTCCACTAATGAATAGCCTGATTGTTTGTTTTAGCTTCCTAATGTAAATCATTTTGTGAAGATTTGGGCTCTTTGGTTTTTCTTGTCTCATTTTCCTTAGTTTTTTTTTCTAATAATTTTCACTTACTAAAGATGGTCCATGTATGGAGCCACACACTCTGCCATGCATGTAGGTAGCTGTGGAACTGTGACTGTAGATACAGGTAATGAGTTTTCTCCTTTGGGACACATTTATCTGCCTTTCTGTTGAGCTCTGGACTCAACCATCAAACTGCCTTGGTTGTGTCAAATTCAAGGTATCTAAAGCACAGCTCTTGTTGTTTTCCACTGGAACTAATTGGTCTTCCCCATCTCAGCCACTAGTGTCATTGTTCATCAAGTTTCTGAAGTTGGGAGTCATCAGCACTTTCTCCTTTGTCCCCACTTTCCACACTGATTTTGATTCCATCAGAGATTGCTGGTTTTAATTCCAAGATGCCTGTCCAGCCTGTCTTTCTTCCAATCTTCCCTGTCCACTTTGAATTCTGCCCAGATAATGACCTCAGCTTGTTACAATTGTCTCACCACCACCCCCTGTCTTTAATTCCCACATCAGCAAGATGTTAATGCTATACAAAAATGGGCTGACACTGCAATTACAAGTTTCTGTTGCTGCTACCTAGCTATGCATATTAACAGATGTGGTGGTTAGTTTTTTTTCTTTTAATTTTTTATATTAAGTGTATGCTTCTTTTGCCTTCATATATGTCTGTATATCACTCGAATGTCTGGTGTCCTCAGAGGCCAGAAGACATCAGATCTCATGGAATTGGAACTACAGATGGTTGTGAGCCACCTTTGGGATGCTAGGGAAGACTATCTTGAGCTCTAACTCTGAGCCAAGTCTCTAGCCTCATAATGGCTGATTTTAATTGTCAACCTGATGCCATATAAAGTTACATGGGAAGAGAGTCTCCATGAAGAGTTACCTGGATTGGATTGAACTCCGTGTAGTTCTATGAAGGATTTTCTTGGATTCACTGAGGTGAGAAGACCCAACCTGGATATGGGTAGCACAATTTCTTGATTTTGGCCCTGGATTGAATGAGAAGAGAGTTTACTGCTCTTCCTAATTAAGGATATAACATGTCCAGCCCCGTCAAGACCCTGCTGCTGTAGATTTCTGCTGTGATGGACTGTACTGAACACATTCTAAATTTTAACAAGCTGGATCTTTAACAAAAGTAGTTTTTTTTTTAAATCAATGACTCCCACAAAGGGAATGTGCCACATCTTACTTAAAAAAATCCTATGGGGGTCTGGAGCAACAGCTCAATGGTTAAGAATACTGTTGTTTTTTTCAGACCAGAGTTTAGTACCTAGAACTCATGTTGGACAGCTCACAGCTGTCTCCTGTGGATCCAACAATCTAACACCTTTGTGAACACTTGCATTCATGTTCACACAAATGCTAGAGTGTGTGCACATATAAGATATAAATAAAGGGTTTTTCTGTGTAGCTTTGGAACCTGTTGTCCTGGAACTAGCTCTTGTAGAACAGGCTGGTCTAGAACTCACAGAGATCTGCCTGCCTCTGCCTCCCAAGTGCTGTGATTAAAGTCACATGCCCCACTAGAATATATATATATATATATATATATATATATATATATATATATATAATACATATATCTTAAAACAAAAAAACAACAACAAAAAGTCAGTGGTTTTCTCTTATACTGACTGGTGGTTTGGTCAATAAGCCCAGAATATGATGGCACTTAAAACTCAGCATCATGGATCTCTGTCTCCTCCTTCTCTGATCTAGCTTCACTCCAAAATCATCCCAAACTTTCTCCCAACAAACTAGTCGATTCTGGTGTAGGCCAAGGAGTCTTATAGACTAGTTCAGACTGTTCTTTCTCTCCTAATGTGACATTATTGACTTCTCTAATTTTCTAAGTGTCTATTTTTTTTTTTAGGATCACACACATTCTAAACAAACCTTTATTCCCTAACTTTTTCTTTTATATACCCATGACTCCTTGATCTACTTCTTTTCCTTAGAAAATGTGTGTGTGTGTGTGTGTGTGTGTGTGTGTGTGTGTGTGTGATAAATATATATGTGGAGATCAGAGGACAACATTTGGGAGTTGGTTCTCTCCTCCCACCACAGAATCTGGGGTTCAAAGTCAGATTGTCAGGCCTGCAGGCAGCTGCGTTTATCCTCTGCATCATTTACCAGCCCTGAACTACTTCTTCCTTGCATCTTTACTTTTGGGAGTGAGATTCCTTTTTGTCTTGAAGAGCCCTACAGCCACAGAAGGAGCTCCCCTTATTTCTCTCAAATATGGTGTGTGGTATGGACAGTCTTTATTAAATTCACACGCAAAGGATATTCTTGCAGTAAGAGACACTTTGTACCAATTTTAAAGCTATAACAGGGCTTCCTCCCCCCTTGCAAATGGAATGCATCATTATGGTCCTGTGTGTTAAAATCTTCCTTGGAATAACTTTTTTAAGCATACAGTTTGCTTTGCTTCAAGGTTATGACTAGAATTACACAACTATGGGACTTCTCTGAAAGTTTGAAGTTGCTATCTGGAGTTCACCTCCTCAGTCCCCTGGATACCTTGTGTGTATACCATGAAGCATGACCACCAAGATTCTATGTTTTTTCATACCTCCTGGACAGTGTTGATGTTTTCAGAGTTGTTCTTAGAATTTGAGTTTGAAACATGCTTGCTCCAATCAGTCTACTGAAATTGAGGCCATAGAAAATTTTTTTTTTAATAGTGGGACCATATATGGGACAGGATGTTTATGACACAGAAGATGGGGGTAAACTGATGAGGGGCCACAGTGCCTGGCTCAGCTCCTTGAGCAGAACAGAATCTTAGTAACTTCATGCAGGTGCAGAATGAATGAGCAGACAGCTGATGGTTGGAATTCTATTGCAGCCTTAGAAAAGCGAGGATTAAATGTGCTCAGAGTGAGCAAACCGTTACTCTTCTTTATTAGCTACCTTTCTTTAAAAGAGTAGAGATCATGGCTCTTGCCATTCACTGAGTCCCTATTGATGGATGGCTCTTTTGTGTGCAACTCTTTTTTCCTTTAAGGGAACTTCGCCTGTGTATAAAGTCAGGGAAACTGTCAAATATGGTCTTGCCTAGCAGTCAAGATAGAGAGTGTGATGCATTTACAGCACTGAGTCTCCAGGGCAGCCATTCTTTCTTTGCATTAATATATACATATATATATATATATATTTTTTTTTTTTTAAAAATTGAAAGTAAAATATTATCAAATCATTTCCCCCTTTCCTCTTCTCTTAACCCCTTTCATGTACCCCACCTCTTTGTTCTCTGTCAACTTCATGGCTTCTTTTTCTTTGTTGTTACACACAGAGACACACATACATATTCCTAAATATATAAATGTAATTTTCTCAGTTCCTACAATGTTTTATACACACACACACACACACACACACACCGGTGTGTGTGTGTGTGTGTGTGTGTGTGTGTGTATGTATGATTTTCAGGGATTTGATATTGGATAATTATTTGGGGGCCTCTTTCGGGAACAGGATTTCTTCCCCTCTCAACAATCCTCAGTTGCCTCTACATTTTCTCTAGGGTTGGAGACCCATGCAATTCTCTGCTTCTGTATTAGCATGTTTATTGGCATCATCCTTGTTCAGGTATTGTTTTGGCAGCCGTGTGGTTAAGACTTAATGGATGTAGCTTTCATAGCAATTTGAACACACACTCACAGAAGACTTCCTGTTGTTCTAACTCTTAACACTATTTCTGTTCCCTTTTCCAAGATTTTCTCTTAAGTGCAGGAGTTATGTTCCAGATGTTATCGGTTGGGGATGGGCACCACACAATCACTTGACTTTTGTTATTTGTGTTTTTCTGTGATGGTTTCTGTCTTAGGGCAACCATTCTCAAGATAGGCATTGACCAGATCTCTGATCAAAGCCAGGGTCTTTTTGTGGGCTGACATTAAGTTGTTGAGATTTGTTCTGGTTTGGATGTGAAATGACTTCCAAAGACCCCTGTGTAAGAGTACATTTTCTGGCATGGCACTCTTTGGGAAGCAGGGGTAGCTTTAAGAGGGGTGATCTGTGTGGGAGTCTTCCAGTCATTAGTGGTGAGGAGGACAGAGGGATCTTAGACCTCCAGCCTCTTCTTTTTTCTTTCCCCCAGATGATGCACATCGCTACTCCATCACTAGCTCTCAGCCACAGGGCCAAAGCCAATGGGGCTAATTCATCCTGGATTCAAACATCCATAACCATGAACCAAAAGAAACCTTTTCTTTCTTTCCTTTTTTAAGAATAAATTATCTCTGGTACTTCTTACAGTAAAGATAGCTAAGACAATAGTAGAGAAGATTAGTTTTCATTGTGATAGCTAAATTCAGAAGTGGTGAATCTGGACAGTGCTATGTAGATACGTATCTGATGATTGCTTCTCAAGAGAACACATATATCTATGTTCACCCATGTATATATTTAAATTTATTCTAAATTCTGATTAAAATATGCATAGCACATAATTTTCAAGTAATATATGAAGTATTCAGTACTTCTTTACATTTTTATATACCACTGTGATTCTCATAAGGTGGTTTCATTGACATTTTTAAACTTCAAGCCAACCACTGGAAATAGCTGGTGACTGTTGCAGAATATTAGTTGAAGATGTATTACATCCATTTATGCTGTGGTATATTTGTTTAATGATGCTAATATGCTTTGTATTCTTTTATGCTGTATTTGTTTAGCTCTGTGAAGCTGTGTTACTTTGCTTGTCAAAAACACCTGATTGGTCTAGTAAAGTGCTGAACAGTCAATACTTAGGCAAGAGAAAGGATAGGTGGGGCTAGCAGGCAGAGAAAATAAATAGGAGAAGAAGAGGACATAAGGGATCTGCCACTCAGCTACACACCAAGTCATGGAATGAGAAGTAAAGGTATAGAGAAAGATAAAAAGATAATAGAGAAAGATAAAAGCCCAGAGGCAAAAGGTAGACAGGATAATTTAAATTAAGAAAAACTTGCTAGAAGCCAAATTAAGGCAAGGTATTTATAAGTAAGAATAAATCTCTATGTATTTATTTGGAAACTGGGTAGCAGGCTCCCCAAAGAGTAAATAATAAAAATAAACAATTACAGGTGATAACAGTTCCAAGACAAGTTCTGGTTGACATTTTCATTTATCTCAGTTTAACAATAACGCAATAGTGATGTATGCTAGAAATTAGCACTGGCAGGGGCAACTTCACTGTTGCTGCATAAAAGGTTTTGAATACCAGGAAGACATTTTCTTTCTTTCTTTCTTTCTTTCTTTCTTTCTTTCTTTCTTCCTTCCTTCCTTCCTTCCTTCCTTCCTTCTTTCCTTTCTCCCTCCCTCTCTCCCCTCCCTCCTTTTCTTTCTTCCTTCTTTCCCATCTTTCTTCCTTTCTGTTTGCTTTTTATTATTTAAAAATTGTTATGTTATTTTCATACCAACCCCAGTTCCCCTCCTCCCCTTCCCCCACCCCTCTACCTCCTCCCTTCTCATGCCTTCCCCATCCACTCCTCAGAGGAGATAAGGCTTTCCCTGGGGAGTCAACAAAATCTTGCATGCCAAGTTGAGGCAGGACTAAGCACTTTCCCCTGTATCAAGGCTGAGCAAGGTAATCCACCATAGGGAATGGGCTTCAAATGTGGCTTGATTTGTTGGAAGGGCCATGGTGGTGGTACCAGAACCTACCCCAAGAATATTTTCTTAGAACAGTTATTTAGAATGCTTCATGACTTCAAAAGTTTTCTCCTCAAAAGTTGTGTGTGAGCTTCTCCTATTTTTTCTTGGAGGTCTGGTTCTTCCAGACTTATACGGAGACTGGGAATTGTTCTTTTTGTTTATTTTTGATGTAGTCCAGGTTGGCCTCAAACTCTCCATCTTCCTGCCCTAGCCTTTTGGACACTGTGGCTGCAGGTGTACTTGGCCACCCACTGTTCCTTCTCCTTCCCTTCCCTTCTGCTTTAATTTGTTCCCTTTCCTTCAGCAAGATGAGTCATTTTTCCTACATAGAACAGATATGTGAGGTAGTCAGACATTATCACATCTTTCCCCAGTTCTTTTCATGGACAATATAGGGCAGTAATTAAATAAAATGCCTAAGAATTTGGGTTCTGAAAACAAAATATGCAGGCATATAATCCTGGCTGTGTCACATGCCAGCTTTGTGACCTTCTGTCAGTTACTTAATTACTCTGCGCTTCAGTTTCATTTTTGGATCAATGGCGGTAATTTAAATACATATAGTCCGGAGAACTATAAATGTTTGTTGCATTAAACTTAATTTCACTTTATTGTGATGAAATGAGAAAATGAATGTAAAGAGCCCAGAACAATCTTTAATGCATGCTAATAATGTACATAACCTTAAATCTTTTAATTTACTGTGCACATTTGTCTGTGTGAGGGTGCTAGAGCCCCTAGAACTGGAGTTACAGTTGTGAGCTGTTGTGTGGATGCTGGGAATTGAACCCCAGTCCTCTGGAAGGGCAGCCAGTGCTCTTAACTACTGAGTCATCTCTCCAGCCCCAGCACACAGCCTTTTAAGCAATACTTTTTTTTTTTGTGATTGTGAGTCTAGTCTTTAATGGCTGAACCATCTCTCTAACTCTACCCCCTCCCCCTTTTTTTAATTTTGAGTTTTTTTTTTTTGAGACAGTGTTTCTTTGTGGCATTGGAGGCTGACCTAGAACTAGCTCTTGTAGACTAGGCTGGTCTCGAACTCACAGAGGTCTGCCTGCCTCTGCCTCCTGAGTACTGGGATTAAATGTGTGTGCCACCACCTGGCAATACTTTTCTTATTGTGTTTCTGTTCTGTCAATGTTCTAGGTTTCAAACTCCAAAGCTGAGAAGAGATGAGCTGTGGTGAGGAGTGGTACACAGGAGATCATTCTTACAGGGAACAGTAAACAAGGAAGGGGGACAGTTAACGTTTCAAAAGCATTAGCTCTTCACTTGCAAGGGTATGTTATCTAGTTCTTCTGGACTTTGCTCTCCCCAGGGCCTCTTGTATCTCACTTGTGCACAAATTTCTTTTAGGATGCCATGCCACTTCTTTATCCAAAGCATGTCTTTCATTGCCTACAGATAGAGCCCAGACCTCCAAAGAGAGCCTGATGAGGCCCCTGTCTTTCTCTTCCCATTTCTTTTTGTTAAGTTCAAATTGTCAGCCACCACAAACTTTCCCATCATCACAGTTTGCCCCGCCCCCTTTTTTCTAGTTCTTTCAGCTTGTAAATCTCCTTTCTTCTTCCTTGAGGACTGACACCCAAGAAGGTACGAATAGACTCTGAAATTCAGCCCACAAGTTCTTGTTCTCTAGTGCATCTTGACTTGGTCATCCCCTGTCTACAAAAGCCAGTGGCATTTCAGGGGAGGCCTTCAAGGTTTCAGCCGTCTCTCCTCATCAACAGGGAAGTAAATGTGGTAATAGAGAAAGCACAGGGTAGCTGCAAGAAAAGATGCAGAGGTTTTTTTCCCCCTAAGTTTTGAACAGTGCAAAGATGCTGAGCATAAGGAAGAAAATGGAGTGTAAAAGGAAGGATAGGACATGGATCCCAAAAGGGAGCTGAAGAGCTGAGAATGGGTAGATAAATAATCAAGAGTCAGGATGAGAAATGACTTGTAGAGGGTTTTGGATTGTCACTAGAAGTCAATGGGAATCTTAGGTGTGTCTAAGCAATGGGGTGACATATGCAGACCTGTGCTCCATGGATATGTGGAGACAGGATTATGGTAATGGCTATGGTGCAGGGTGAAGAATGAGTGTAGTGGATCTTGGAGCTGTAGTGGAGGATGGTGTGAAGCAGGAAGACTTCGTAGAAGGCTGTTGCAGGAGCTCAAACGAGAGATGATGGGTCCAGTCTGAGCAGTGCCAGTGGAGGAGGTGAGGAGTGGACATCATCCAAGAGAGCTTTAGGAGGATGGGGAAAGCACTGAAGCCACTGAGTGGATTGCAAGGTGGGTTGTGGTGGCATCCCCTGTTCCTGGGATGGGAATACTAGCAAGAACATTTGGATGAACTGTGGGATGAGGCATTTGTTTTGGGTGTTTTGAATTTGGGATCTCCATGGAATTGTCATATAGAGAATGCCGGCTAGTGCATAGGTGTCATAGGAGATCTACAATGTAGGCAGGGGGTCTGTGCTCGAGGATTTAGACAGTTGTGAATTTCTGAATGTTTGAGTCTCTCATCGTAAGGAAGAGCAATTGCTGTTATACAGAATACTGACATTTATGCACCAGACTGTGCCAAGAGTCACTGATCATCAACCAACAGTTCAGATCTGGTTTTTCTGGCAAATGAATTTGTGGAAAATTTATGAGAAACATTTAGTGGTATCAAGCAGACTTTTTTTTCTGTTTTGGAAGCCTGGGTGTGAGACTGTCCTCCTTTGCTATTCTAATAGACACAATATTGATTAGTGTTATGTGCTTTTTGCACTCGTTGAAAGAGGACCCTGGGACCATGTTGAGTCTCCTTGTCTTAGACTCAAGCATGTTTATCTTAAGTGTCCTCCTAGACTCTTTGTCCTAGGCACAGTGGCCCCTTGACCCTGTAAAAGGCAGGAAGAGAAAAGCAAACAACTAAGAATATTAGAAACATTATGCCCTTGAGAACAACTAGAAGTTGAATATTTCCAACACAGGCTACAGTTGTTTATCCTATGGTGTAAAAATGCTTATAGTGGGAATGAGAAGGTAAAAGTTCATCCATGGAGAAGACCTTTTGCCTCCAAACCTTGCTACTCATTGATTTACTTTTGTTTGCTCTGTCAATCGTGGTACTCTAGTAATTTCTGCTAGATGTTGTAGGTGCCCAGTTTGGTTATCAATCTGCTTGTTATTTATTCTGTATAATTCTCCAGACAAACAATTATCTTATGTAAATATTATGTTAAGCTTATGAGGTAGACATTATTAATATTCCCAGTTTACAGGCAAGGAGATGCTGATACAGGTAGGTTCAATAAAATGCTCAAGCCATACAATATTCAAAGCCAGTCAGACAAATTAGGAGGATACTTCCAGAGGGAAGGGAGTTGTAATAGGGTCAATGCCACAGGCAAGGAGAGTAAAATAAAAATGGAAATACTCTCACAGGGCTTGAAAAATCAAAAAACAAAACTGACCTTGGAGTGGAGACATTTCAGGGATTGGTGCAGTAGAGGCCAGTGTATGGATGGGTTAAGGAAGGACCAGGGGGCAGAAATTAGAGTACCTTTCACTGCCTACTATTCTGAGATTGACCAACAAGTTATGGGAGAAAGAGAAAGCTAGGGACACTTGTGCTAAAACAAAACTAAACAACAACAAAAACAATACAAAACCAGGAAATGTTGGAGAGGGCTGAGGTGATACTCAGTAAAGTGGTATTCTTCTAGAGTACAAGAGAACACCATCCAGATGTGTGTTAAAGGCCTGGGGACCAAAGTTGTTTCCTAGTTACATAGACTAGGCAAGAACAATGGCGCGTGTCTAAGAATTGGCAGTGTGGCATGTTCTCTGTAAGTCATATTCTGAGTCAGGGAGGTGAGAAAGTGACGACTTCAGTGTGAAGAGCTGGGGAGACCTTGTGAAGAGCGAGGAGGAGGAGGGTTGCAGAGAACTGAAGACAGTGCTAACTATGGACATGCAGGATGATTGGGCCGGATTGAAAGGATTGAGTTTGGAGGCCTTGAACTTGCAGCACGTGAGTCTGGGAGGACATGTGCTTCTCTCTGGAGGTGTTCAGCAGCTTTAAGGATGGGAAGACTCACAAGGAGTCTTTGCTCAGCAGGTGCAATCAAAGACAGAATCCTTAGGAGCTGAAGATCTTGGCACATTGTGTAAATCCCAAGGGTCTTCATAGATTGAAGCGTTGCTGTAGATTTGGGTCCTCAAACCTGATGAACAATGCAATTACCTAGGGAAAATTTTAAAGGAATGTATGTCATGTCTCATCATCACTTATGACTTATCTGGTCTGTGTCATGGGCTGAACTTTGGGATATTTTTATGAACTCCTTGGGTGATCCTTAAATGCAGCCAAGGTTGAAAATTGTTGTTCCCATAATTTTTCTTTTTTAACCCTGAAGCGCATTTGGAATGTATGTTATCAGAAGATAGTCACAAACTGTAGGATCCTAGTGGCTTATTTATCCCTGCTTATATAATGCTGCAGATATAGGCCCTGCTCCCGAGCAGATGTTGTTGTATTTGTTGGATTCCTCAGTCATAGAGACACCAGAAGAGGGACATGGGAAATGAAGTCCTGGCTCTTATTTGCTCTTACCTGGAAGTAATACTCCATACCTCCATTAGATTTCAGTGATCAACTCTATTTGCATGAACACACCAGTGCCAGAGAGGAAGAGAAGGCAATACATTGTCTAAGAACCCCAGGAATGACAACCACCTAGAGCTCCTGATGCAAATGAGGATAGAAGGCTTCTGCATTCATGCTCACACACGTGCACTGTGCTTCTTACCTGTTTACCTTTGCTAGGTTAACTGAGGTGGGACAACTCCCCAAGAAGGAGACAGCAAGCTGAGCACATGGCCTCTGCCTCTTGATTGTCACAGGAACACAATGTAAGCTGGCACCTTAAGCTTCTGATGCCCTGGCTTTCCAAGATGATGGACTGTTATGGGTTGGTTTCTCTGCCAGCCGGTCTGGTCTCACCACCACGCCAGACCCAATTAACACAAAGAAACTCTGTATTAGATATAAATGCTGTTGGCCAGATACTTGTTTCTTACCGGCTAGCTCTGTCTTAAATATTAACCCATTTCTATTAATCTAAGTATTTCCATGTGGTCTCATCTTACCAGAGAGCAGGCCTGGACCTCTGTTCTCTCCAGTCTCTACATGCTGATTCCTCCTTATTACTTCCTCTTTCCTCCTTGTCTCCTAGTCCCTCCTATCTTTCTTTCTTATTGGCCAACAGTGCTTTATTCATTAATTAATACAAGAAACATATTTACAGAATGACATCTCCCATCATCTCCTCTTTTCTGTCTAAAATAAAAAGAAGGGTTTTAACCTTAACATAGCAAAATATATAACAAAACAGTTATCAAATAATGACCACAGTTAATGTTTAGTCCATTAACACTTATCAAGATTTGAAGAAAATATGCCATCATCAATCCTATCTTTATGAGTCTGAAGTCCTATATGTAACTTATCTTTAATCCTAACTAAGGAAAACTATAACCATAACTATCTGTCTTCAACTCCTTCAAAGACCACAGAAGGATAATATATAAACTCTAGAAATGACAGAGACAACTCACTGCCTGGTCAGTTACCCAAAGTTCTTCTGTAATGTTCCATCTTCAGCCCATAGGCCATAGTGTGTCTGGCAGACTCCTCAGCAAAGTAGTAAACTCTAAACTGTCCACCTGTATTGGCAGTTTGTCAGTCACTTTTCTCCGTGTCCTGCAGACTGTCTGACAGACTTTTCCATGAAGCAGGAATCCTTTTGGACTGTCCATCTTGTATCAGCAGTCACTTTCCTGGGGTCCTGCATGTCCAGTTTATACAGCATAAAGTCAAACAGTCTAGACAAGAGCAGTATTTTGCCCAAATGGCTAGTCTTGCCATGTTGAAAGCAAACTTCATCACGTGTTTCTTCAATGTCCATTTTCCTTTCTGATGCAGGTGGTGCCAAGAGCAGTTATGACTCACTGTCAAGAAAATCCCTAAACCACTTTAAATGTCATATTATGTAGGTCTTTGAAAGGTTTGGAGAATGCCTATCCATTTGAAATACATCTTTGTATATCTAGAAATCCTAACTAACTTAAATCTAAGTTTTCACTATCATAGGTAACTATCTATAATCTGTACTAATTTATACAATTACATTTCTAAATGAGCTATATAAACACAACACCCAAACAAGAGAAATATACATATCACAAAATTGACATTAAATTTATATCAATAAATGAAAATCCATTCCAAAGCAAAGTGTCCATTTCTATATCACAATGGACTGCACCCTCAGACTGTTAGCCAAAACAAACTTCTTCCTAAGCTGCCATTGTCAGGGCATTTTTATCACAACAATGAGGAAAATAAGTTATACACATGCCATACATTTTAATAGCTATCAATTAACACAATTTATCTTCACAAAAATCCTACTAAATAGGTCATGTTATGCTCCTTTTTCTTTCAGAAGGAGAAATTATTCTGGTTCTTATAAGCAGGAAAAGGAAGTCCGATTTCCAAGCCATCTGGGTGTGGGAGCCAAGCAATGAGTCTTTGCACTATATTACTTGTCTAGTTTGCACCCCACTAACAGATTCTGTGCTTGTATAGTTGGGTTGGTGGGGAGGGAGAGGTTTGAGGTCTAAATGTAAGTGTGGGGCCTGGTGCATGCAAGAGAATAAAGCAAAGTTTGTATCTTTCACTGTTAGTGGTCTAGAAGGAGCATGCAGTGAGACTTGGGGTGGGAGGAAATCAAAAGGATGGATCCTGTTGCTAAGGAGGCTGACCCTAGAGGATAGCATGGAGAGGAACTTATGACCCTTTCTCTTTTCTTTCCTATCCTTCCACCCAAGCCTCTCACTTAGCACCTGCAGATTTCATGGTGGATGTGCATTGGGGTAGCTCAGGAGACAGTAGAAACGAAGAGAAGAATCATTTCTGTAGGGAGTGGTATTTGGGCCATTTATACACAAACATTGCCATTTCTACAAAAGCGAAACATAATTACAGATACTGACTCACGTGCTACATTAAACAAACAAACAAACAAACAAAAACCTCCAGAGGATGAATCCTTCATAAAAGAATTCTTTAGGGAACCAGGAGAGATTACAAATCATCAATAAGCAATAAGTTAATTTTTACGGCTTTTCTTTTATGTTGCTTCCTATCAAATCAGAACACACCTGCAGTTTACCCAGGTCATTCTGCTGATCCTAGAAGCAGCAGATGCTGCCGGAGATCAGAACTCTTGGTCTCACAGACAACACCTTTCTAATTACCATACCTCAAGACACAGTAGAAAAAAAGCACAAGTGTTTCTGCTTTGAAATGGAATTTTGGTCATAAAATCAACAAATAGAGAAGCCCTTTTGTGACATTGAAGCTTTTAAATTCCCAGCTCTCTCACCTGTTCAGACCTGTGGTTTGGTGGCAACATATGGACACTGTCTGCAAAACCCTTTGAAAATGCTGTATTGGCACCTCGCTGCAGTCTGCCTGCACACTCCTTAGGGCCAGTCAGCCCATATGCTGCTGCTTGCTGCTGCTGCTTGCTTTCTTCCACTGTGATTTGATGGGGAGTTGCTGGAGTTGTTGCTAAGGGTTTCTCTTTCCCCTAGCTCTGAGTTATGGCAATAAAAATGGCTGGATGTTGCTGAGCATTGCCACAGGACTCCAAGATTAGGTTATTACTTACAAGGAGCCCTGGCAATGGGTCAGGAAGCCTTAGGGTAGTTTTTATGCCAAGTGCCCTAAAGTACGGTGTCCTCTTGAATGAGACACTTCATCCTTCCAGGTATCAGTTTTTTGCCTGAATAAGAATTTAAACTGAAAGATTAAGAAAAGTGTGTAACCAAATTCTTTGACATTTTGTAATGCCCAGCTGTTTTTGTTTCAAACAGTCGTTAAGATAACACAAAAGTTATAATGCTGTGCAGAAATTAAGGATAAAAAAGAAAAGAGCCATGCCATTTTAATTAAATCTGTGCATGGAAATAAATGGAGGACGTTCTACAGTGATTGTGTGACTGTGTCTTAATGGGATCCAAAAGAGTCTCCTCTTTGGGAAGTGTGAGCTAATACACCCACAGAGAAATGATTAGGAACGGAGATATTTATATTAGATAGGAAACCCTGGGAAGCTAAGACTTTAAATCAATACCCAGAGGCTAGATGTGGGCAGCTGAAGATGTGCAAGAGAGCATATAAGCTGGGAATATTCCCTGAGATTTCCTGTCAATGTTGATGATAGAATTACCGAATCATTCTAGAAGTCCAGGACAGAAACCCATGAAATAGATATGTACGTGTTTTTAAACATTAGGCCAATGGCTGAGTAATCTGGGATCTTTTGAGTACAGGTCACTTAGGAAAAGGGGATTGGGGAGGAGAGTGAAGTGCATATTTAAGATTGAGGTGGTAAGGCTGGGTCTGGGTTTCAAGTCCTCATCATTATTGCTGTCGCCCAACCCTTGAGCTGCAAGGAGGGAGCTGTATTTCCTCAGGTGCAATACTGACTCCAGCCTTTGGCAAGCTAAGCACATAGACCCAATCTGTGCTGGTGTCCCTTGTTATTTAACTAAGGGCACCCCAGTGTATTGAGGGAACATTCTATCTGTAGGGGGATAAACTTGCCTCCTCAGCAGGGCGCTGCTTCAGATGGAAGGCTGTAATAAACAAGTGCTAGTCCACAAGATCTCCATCCCACCCCCCTCCGACCCCGCCCCCAGAAGGAACCTCTGCAGAACTAGCATTTTTGCTTCCTGTCCACCTTTTAGGTTTTGCTCAGCTGTCCAAGCTCTGGGTGAACAGTGGAAATTTCAGAGAAGAGAAAAATTACCCTAGGGTTAAGCCTGGATTCTAGTTTTACAATTAACTTTCTACCATAGATGGGCATACAAAGTAGGGGTGAGAGGGAGAGAGACAGAGTGGGAGGGAGGGAGGTCAAAGGTCAGTGAGTGGTAAGCAGGGATGGGTATTTCAGTCGTGGGCTCCTAGGTAGTAAGTAGATGCTATCCTACTCTCATCCTCAGCTAGCCGCTGTTTCAGGAATATTAACTGGTAATCATTTCTACAAAAATCACCTTGTCCCTGGCATGGCTTGATCACAGCAAAACAAGATACACCCATTCAACTAACCTTTACCCTTTGCACCTGCTAGGGAGCCCTTTCTTTTCCCAGCGGGTCAAGTCTTCTTAGGCCCAGGTGGAGCTTCCTGAAGGGAAGTTTTGACTCTGTCCTTCTTTGTGGCTTGTGTATCATGTTTAGCCAGAGGGCTTGTTACCAAAAGCCCTCAGCGTTCCTATAGGGAAAAGGCTCCCAAATTTGCATGTCAAGAAGTTCTTATTGCTTGTTGAAGCAGGCAGTCTGGAGGCCAAAACAATGCCTTTGATACAAGAATGTCCTGCTGCAGCTTGGGCTTCTCTTTCTTTCCACGTCTTCCCGCCCCATTCTTATGTGTGCAATTTTCCCCCTCCGTGTGGCTGTCCCTTGGTTTTGGACTACTTCTAATAGTCCTACTCCAGTCCGGGTCCTGAACGTGTGGGAGGGTGGCCTCTCCCCATCCTTGCGCAGCTTCCGTCTCAGGGCTCGTACCACTTTTCTACGCAAACGCTGCCGATTGCTATGGCTCTTGTCTGAATTATTCACTCTTTCCTAGGACTCCTAGCATCAAGCGAACTCTTTTCTGCAAGTTTGGGTAGGGGTTCCAGCTCCCTGCTCTCCCCCTGCATTCAGCAGCCCTGGGGAATCTCCCCAGACGCCTTGTAGGCGCCCTCGCGCGCCAAATCCAGCTTGGGGCGCAGGGCCATTCGGGACGTCAGCTCAGCGCTCATACTCCATCTGGCTCCAGTTCCAGATAGTGGGGTTTCTCAGGGTGTCGAAAGCTCCTGTGTTGAGGCTTCAGGCGCCAGAACCCGGAGGGGGGCGGTAGCAGCGTCAGGTGGCTGCTCTGCGTCCCTGAGCGCCACCCAGTCACTTCCTATTCGGCGCGGCGCACAGCCTGGGCTGGAGCTGGAGCCCTCCTGCACCTGGGCCCCAGGACCCGCGTCCGCCAGAGCTGCTGGGGCTTGGGACAGCGGCGGGAGAAGCTGAGATGTGAAACCCCCATCCCACCCCGATTGTCATCGCCTTCTCTGATGTCTGTTTCTGCAAACAACAGCCCACACCAGCCAGCGAGCACTTCTCTGGATCTTCGTGGAGAAAGGAGCAGCCACTGGGCGCTCGCAAAGCCAGGCAGAAGTTGGGCTGCCCTGGGCAGCTGTGAAACAGCTGCGTGAGAAGGGTGGGCTAGGAGACTGAGGGAACGCAGCTAAGGAAGGGAAGCTGAGTTGCCCCTTGCTTTCTCCGAGATCCCGAAGTCGGGTTAGAGGGAGAAATGCTGAGCCCGCGTCCGGGCTCCTGCCTCCGCGGCTGCATCTTCAGCAGCAGCCTCAGCATCAGCACCGGCGGGACAGCGACAGCGGGGGCGGCGCAGGCGCACTGTGCCCGGCGGAGCCTGCAGTTCCCCAGCCCCGTGTGCGGCACCGCCACAGTCTGGGCAGCGGCGGCCGGGGGAGCGCTACTACCATGAACTGCCTGGTCCTCCTCCCCAGAGCTGCTCATCCGGGTCGGGCTGGAGACACAGTCAGGGGACCACGCCGCCGCCGCCGCGCCCCCTTTTCTTTCGTCTCCATCTCCACCACCTTTTCCTCCTCCTCCTCCTCTTCTTCTTCTTCCACCTTTTCTTCCTGCTTCCCCCCCCTCCCCCGCCGCGGATCCTGGCCGCTGCTCTCCAAACCCAGGATGCCGGGGGGCAAGAGAGGGCTGGTGGCGCCGCAGAACACATTTTTGGAGAACATCGTCAGGCGCTCCAGTGGTAAGGAGAGTTGCGGTTCAGAACATTCCCCACCTCCATCCCGATCCCGGCGCCCCCATCCCGCCCATCCCATTCTTCTCCTAAGCGGGGGAGGGGGGGTGTAGGTAGTGGTACCTGGTGGCTTAGGGTGAGTGAGGGCCAGGACGGAGGTGGTGGAGGGATGCAAGTTGCAACTGCCTCCTAAGAGATGTACCCCCTCCCACCTGTCCAAACCTCAGAGTAGGAGCTAGGGAAGGGGGTGGGGTGGGTAAACCGGGGGTTCATCAGAATAGGTTTGAATTGCACTTTGATGATGAATCAATCTTTCATTGTCCCATAGCTTCCCAAACAAGCTTCAAGCGCTGACCAAATTCTTAGAGCCAGTTTTTGGAGGAAGCTTTCCTTTTAAGTTGGGAATGCCTGGGAAAAGTGGCTACTGCATAAAATTTAAGTCGCTGGGCTAGCTTTTTGATCCACTGTGCACATATGAAAGTACTCTGTGTTAGGGCAAGCAGTCGGAGTTGAACCTAAAAAAGTCAGTGCCTGGAACATGGGAAGTCAGTTACTAGGTTCAAATTTGTGTTTGTGTCAAAGTTTCACGTTTTTATTTTCTTCATCGTGTTTTGGTTTCTAGGCTACATGTCACCTATTAGAGGGGTGGAATCAAAGCCACAGTTTCTGTGCTTTTAATGCACCCGGAAAAGAGATTTGAATAATGTCATTCTATCTTGCTCCTGCACAGCAAGGCTGTCCTGCCTCCCAAGTGTCTTTAAAATACCATCAGTTTGTGCTCAGTCTTCTATCTTTTGGATTGGAATGGCTATTTCACATTTAAGATCATACAGTTTTTATCTTCTGGGATCATACATCTTCTAGCTATGTGTGTGTGTGTGTGTGTGTGTGTGTGTGTGTGTGTGTGTGTGTGTGTTTAACCTCTTTTATATAATTTAAAACTCTACCAGCAAACTGTGTGGACTATCATGTAAGGGGTTCTCTTCAGAATTCCTTCATGGAGAACTATGGAAAGGATAATTCTGCACCTGGAGTTGACTGGGAAAGCAGTAGGACTGATCTGTGCGGCTCCATGGCTCCTTGTTCTGACAATCATTCTTGGAAATTCGGTTTGTTGGGGGGGGATTGTTACATAGTTGACACGGTGTGGATCTTTTGTGTGAAATTGTGGCTAAGATGCTTAGCTGTGGGTGAGAGGGGTCCATGCAAATGATAATCAGACACAGAGATGCTGGCTCTGAGGTGGTAGCTTAGATGACACCACTGTTTAGATTGGCATCTCTTTGAAAACCAGGTTTACAGACTCATCTTTGGAACTGGAGTAACCTAGGGAGTTTTCATTAAATGCCCATCTTGGGAGTTTGGTTTAGAGCTTTGTGACTCTTTCTTCTCCTTTAGGTCAAAGTGTGATTCTCTACAAGTCTAGGGCAACAGTATCACATCTGGATAAAAAAATAGCTTATAGTGCTGCATAGTCACTTTAATCCCTGTAATATTTTTAGCCATCCCGGTGTGAGGTTCATGTGCACTTTCAGTTTTTATGACAATATAAATTGAAATACAAATTTGTATAAATATAAATAAAAATATGAGCTCATAATGGCACAGAATGTCCATTGCCTCCTTTAATAATATCTCATACAGGTCTAGACTACAGGGAGTATTGCTGTTAAAGCTATTGCTAGGGGGATTTTAGAGGTTATTGGAATCAGCTATTTGCAGAGATATGGTGACTTTCTTTCAGATTTCTCTTCTTGAGTTGTTTCTACTTCTTACAGTTGGCCTTGCAAGAAGAGTTTTCAGGGAAGGCCTTAGAAAGCCACTCTCCCAGGTGAAGAGAAGGACATGGAGAAGCCATGCTTGAAGGCTATCATTGTGGTAATGATGGTAGGACAACTTTCTCAGCTTGGAACTGTAGGAAGGTTTTAGAAAATGTTTCAGCAAGATGTGGCTTGAAATGGAGATCTATGTTGTGTGGCTCAAGATTGCCCGCTCCAGTTGCTTCCATCTTCTGTCACTCAACATGTGAATAGTTTATCTCGTTTTGCACCCTGGGATTAGAATGGTTTCCTAGCTTAGCGCTTCTTTTACTGTGCCTATGATGTACCTGTTTGGACATTTAAAGGCTCCACTTTCCATTGCCTATGGCTAACTTTGAATAGTATTAAGACACAAAACCTTGGGGTTTTGTTGGCAATGTGTTATATATTTGAGAATTATGGGTATCTATATGTAGCAGGCACCACCAACCCTCAGCAAGTATCTCAACTGACAATTGCAGGATGTAATTGGTCTACCCATTTATGGGGGAGGGCCCTCCAGTTGTCATTTCTACCTGATTTGGCAGACAAGTTGAAAAATTCATCATCCTAAGAGATTGTTTAATTAAGAGTAACAGATAAAATTCCCTCTAGGATTCATAGATGGATCAGGTTTGTCATACTGAAGATTTAATCATTCACCAACTTAATAACATTGGGCATGAGCGGCTGGCAGGGTTTCAGGGAGGAATGGAAGTCAAAGAGGCAGCGTTTCCAGCCACTGACAAACCGAGGAGACAGAGGTTGACATTTTACACTGACCAGCTTTTCTTTCTTGTACTGTAGCATTCTCTTTTGGAAAGAGCTCTTGCACCAAAAGTCAGATAAACATGTTTGTAGAAAGAGACTCAGATGACAGGAGAACCTACGGACAAAACAGGTGGACAGACATTCACCCAGACATAAAGACAGACACAGGGGAGGCAAAAGGTAAATAATTCACAAAGACTGACGTAGAGATGGAGAGACAACCAAAAATACATGCAGGTGGAGACCACACACACACACACACACACACACACACACACACACACACAGACACTCAGACACACAGACACACACGGGAAAGGAAGAGGAAGAGAGGGAGGAGTGAAGAGATGGAGACACAGAGACAGATAGAAAGAGAGACACACAGGGACGGGGACACACACACACACACACACACACACACACACACACACACACACACACACACACACAGAGGGAGAGAGAGAGTGAGAAAAATGAGAATCAAGCATTTGATTTTGTCCATTGGGTAGCTTGTGAATTGAGAGCTTAGGAAGTTAGGACTCTACCAGACAACTTTCAGGTGATATAGTCCAAATGGGCAAAAGGGATGGCATATCTGCACACAGTTTTTGAGCTGAGGATTTTATAATCAAACTCTGAAGCCCTCAGCTGCAGTTTCTAGGGGAAAGTGCTACCTTCCATGCCTGAGTGGCCATGTAGCTGTTTTACTCTCTGTTTCTCCCTGATTCCCTTATTTAGTTGAGTGTTTTAAGCCAGCATTGCAAGTTGTTACTGGTGACTATGTCCACAAAGTAAAACACTGGGAGCCGTTGTGTAGGATGTATACACACACATCTTCTAACTAAGTCTCAAAATAGCAGCAGCAAGGACTACACCCTGTAGTTTTAAGATTGAAGACTTGATAAAACAAATAAAAGGGAAAATGATAATTTATAATTTGTAAACACTGAGATCAAGTTATTTTCCAAGAGTTTGTAAAGGTCAAAAGTATAAAGACAAGAGGAGCATTCAGATAAACATAAAAATGGAGTTTTAATTTTTATTGACATATAGGCTATGGTAGCATTTCAGTAACTGAGTACAATGTGTAATGACCAGATCAAAGAGGTAGGTATATCTACCTCTTTGAACATTTATTATCATTTTGCCTTAGAAATAATCCTACTGGCTGATTTGAAATATCAGATTGTCCACCATAGTGAAATTTAAGTGTATATTTGGCTGTTTGGATCAAAATAAGTTATCAAGAAGGAAGGGCTTGAGAATTGTGTGCAAGCTCATTGCATCTGAAAAGCACCACTGTGGAAGGCACCTTTCCTGAGTAGATATGGACCAAATCTGTGTTTTTTTTTTATCATCAGCACCTCCTTCCTCTTTACATGGTCAATGTTCATGCGAGATATTTGTTAGTGTAAACCCGGCTGTAGAGAGACTTTTAGGTGGAATATTAGTTAGTCAAAAACATTGTATCAAAGCCCTCAATGTGCCCATCTCTGTAGGCAATATATTTCACCCACACGCTCTCTCTCTGGATCCCCAATGAATAGCCAGCAATGACTAGTTTGGGTGAGAGCAAATTAGGTTTGCTATTTTTGAAAAATTATAAACTAAAATCAATGCTTTTTGTTGTGAAGTTATCCATTAATATTAAAGTACTATTCAAAATAAAGATTTTTTTTTCATTTTTATGAAAAACTAGAAGTGTTGTATTTCTCTTTGGAAGAAAAGGACCCAGGAAAGAATTAAACAGTATGAGTGTTATATGAGCAGCTCATCTTTTCAGAGGTCCTCAGTAGCTTCAATTTTCTATTTTTATAGAGACAGTGGGCTGGGAAGGCCCTTCCTTTACTCTGCAACCTCTCCCTTGTAAAAAGAAAAATCCAAACTCATTTCCACACTGTAATTGGCATTTAGAAACGTGGTGAGGAAATAGTGATCTGGTATCAAAGCAAAAAGGAAAAACAGCTTAATTATGACTAGAAGGAACAGTATAAGGCAGACAGTTTCTACTGGCCACATCAGAAAGTTGTTGATATTTCTTTTCTTGAATGGCTTTCTGTAACATCCAAGACACTGTTCAGGAAATATTGATAAAACCACACATTGGTTTTAAGTATTGGTTCACCCAAGTCTTATAATGCACCTCTTTAATGCTGGAAGTATCAGAGGTTGAAATTACACTCACCACTTCCTAAATTATATTGACGAATAACCAAGAGCATCATCTCACTTCTGAGCCTGCACTGCATTACATAACGAGTGCTGTACACTGCTGGCTAAGGGCTGCTCCCCTCTGTACACATTGCCTTCACTAGTGTCTATCTTTTGCTGGATTCCAAAAGTAGAGTGTATAAGAAATCCATTTACTTAAACCTCTTTCAGACAATATTCTAAAAAAAAAAATCCATTATATTTTTAATGGAAGGCAGTAGTTATGGTTATCGTAACTGGTAATGACAGAGTGGATGTCCATGCAGAAGCTTTAACATTTAGTCAACATTCATCTTCTACTTTCACTGTGATGGTAACTGGGAGGGAGGATCAGTGCTTTCACACTCCCCAGAGTAAGTCTAGGCCGAGGTTGTGTGGACACCAAGCTTCGGTGGTTACCACTTACCACAAGAGGTCACTATAGGTTTTATCACAATTAGTGATTAGCCAACATCTTTCCCTTTTTTCTCTCTCCTCTTAGATCCTTCAATTACGTTTCTCTCTCTCTGTCTGTGTGCGTGTGTGTGTGTGTGTGTGTGTGTGTGTGTGTGTGTGTGTGTGTGTGTGCATAGTTAGTGTCTTTGCATGAAATAAAATATATAAAACATAAGACAAACAAGAAAGTGCAGTGATATGAGGTACTTACTTCTTTTAGTTATTAAAATTTATTTAAATTAGTGGCAATTATTTTAAGACTCAATAAATGTGATAGTAATAAAGTAGTAAACATTGACATTTGATATTGCTTAATCACATATCATGGATAATTATAGTGTGATATTCATAAGATATGGCTTAGACTGATAGGGAGCTTATGCTATCAAATGAAAATTTAATTATAGCACACATTTTTGGTGTATTAGGAAATATATATATATATATATATATATATAATACAAAAGTTCCATGTACATAATGCTTTCTCTCAGGGAGATGGCTAAGCATTTTACTATTTCAGCAGGGTTTTCCCCATCACAGATGTTATTATATAATTTATATTAGACTGGAGGCAGAAGTAGAGTCAGTTCATAACCGCACTTTATTGACTGAGAGCTCACAGATTTATAGTTATTTCCACAGCCTGTATGTAATTCTAGCCTTTTGATGTTTCTCAAAATTTTAAAATAAAGTTCAAAGCTAAAACAAATTATCTTCAAAGTTTTCCAAGTTATTAAACTCCAAGAGGCATGATTGGGAATGCATTACTCTGAGAGGTTCAGTTTCCTGTTGATCAGCCTGCACTACCAGCGCAAGAAGGCAAATGCTGAAATATTTGATCAAGTTAAGACAGCTGTGATTTTTAACATAATAAATTAGTATATCAGACATTGTCTTTAGCATTTGGTTATATATGGATACTAGAACCTAAAGCATTTGTCTGCAGTGTAGGCCATAGCTTTGTAATACTAAGTTTTCACATGGAAAGAAAGAAGAAAATTAATGGACAAAATAAAACAGAAATGAACAATGGTTCAATGGGCTGGAGAGATGGCTCAATGGTTAAGAGCACTGGCTGCTTTTCTAGATGACCTTGGTTCAATTCCCAGCACCCATGTGGCAGCTCACAAGTGTTTGTAACTCCAGTTCCAGGAGATCTGACACCCTCACACAGACATGCACACAAGCAAAACACCAATGCCCATAAAATAAAAATAAACAAATTATTTAAAAAGCAACTTGAAATTTTATGGAAGCTGTTTTTTGTTCTTTTTAGAAAATCTTGTCCAAACAGAGAAATTTAACTATTAAGTGTAAAGTCCTACAAACTTTGAGAAGTAAGAAGTCTGAGCTCTGAGCGTATATATGGAATCGTAGAAATCTACAGCTATAATAATGAGCATATAAGGTCATAAAAGCGTAGGAACGTCATGCCAGTCCTCAAGGATACACTCAGTCCCTTCCTGATCTCTCCTGTGCTACACACAGAAAAACCTTGTTGATAAGTGCAATTTGATTTTGGCTCCTAAAGTAACAAAGTTAACAATTGATTTTTTCAAACAGTTCTGAATTAGTTCATGAAGTGAGTTGGCTAAGTAATTATGTAGCTGAAGATATTTATTTAACCACTGTGTGTCTCTGAAAACAGAAATCATACATCATAAGGCACATCACTGGTACCCATGAGAGCATGCTTGTACCCTAGTCCAACTTGATGTGTAAACAAAATATTCTCTAGCATTTTCATTTTAATCTCCAGGTGGCTGAGGAGCTGGACTATTTTATATTAGAAAGACCTGCTTGCCAAATTTCATATTCTAATTAAATTATTTTGAACAACCCTGCAGTTAGGAGTTATTGATGGTATGTTTTGTCTTTGGAAATCAATCTTTGCCTGTTGCAGAGAGCTTTACTGATGGTTGACACAGCTTACAATCCAGCAAGCCAGCTGCTGATTGCCAAACGTAACTAAACATTGATCAACTGTCTTGTATTATGGGGAAAGCTTAACCTTGTTCTCAATCCTTTCTGCCTAGGTACTTCTTTTTTATTTGGGGGATAAATTAAAACACACAGAATTTATTTTGTGTATCTTATAACATTGTAAGGATAGTGGGGTTTCATACTGGGGGTCGTATAGTCTGAGAGTAAGTTCCCTAAAGATAGTAACTACCTCTCTGCTCAACCTCTATGCCATTTGTAGTGAATTATTAGATTACACAACAGACTCTTCCAGAATATCTACTATGTGCTAGGAAGTGATCCAGAACAATGCCACAGTGGTGTTCTCTTTATTGTCTTTTTTTTTTCTGTGAGGGGAAATGTGCATATTGGTTATGACTTCATTACCTTATCTATACCTTTGTGTTCTCACAAGTAGTGAGTAACAGGACAAGGTGTGTATGGTTAGAACAAAGGTTAAACAAGGTGATATGTGCAAATGTGAGAGCAGCACCAAGCCCCCAGAAAGCAGTGTGTGGTGCTGTCAATTGTTATTTAAATCTTTGGGCATCTCTTCTGTGGTGATGTCCTTAATTTTGAGTTGTCATTTTCTTCTATATCTCTTTGCTACTGATAACTTCCAGCTCACAAGCCCCTCACGTCCTCTTCACACAGAGATTCCCATTTCCTTTAAAACTTCACATACACTAGACCCTATCTCTGTGCCCTCATCCCTCCCTGTCCTTCTGCACCCTTAGTGCCTACTGTTCCTCCCTCCATCTTTCCTTTGCTTGTCCTCATTTCACTTTGCAGAGCAGTCTTGTCTGAAGTCGGGGTTGGATCTCTGTCTTTTTTGTCCTGTGTGGGCTGTGACATCTGGAGTTCCAGTCTTGTTCTTCTCACACGTCATCCAAACTGTGGCCAGACCTGAATTTATTTATTTTTGGTCTTAAATTGATCAGTTTTCTCTGGCATTTTATCATTACAGTCTAAGCAGCACATATATGTATATATGTGCTGCTTAGAGACCTTAGGTTTACATTTGCTTTCCCATTCAGTATATTGTTAGTTTTACTCCCCAAGGACATGATAAAGCCTAAGGGGTAAGAATTTGTTTTCACCCATTTCTTTTGTAGCTCCTAAGGATATTGTGTGCACAGAGAGTGGACTTAGGGACATCACTGAACAGACTCAGGCCACAGCTAACATTCTATGTGCTCCACATCACATGTACAGCCCCCAAAAGAGAAAGCCTCATTAACTGAACTCAGAAACAAGGCTTCTGGGAGTGAGGACCAAATTAGGGAGACTGGGAGAACCCTCTTCTGCGTAGCTGATAATTTTATAAAATTGCTGGGTATTTGCAAGGTTTCCAGTCTTCTTGTCTGTCTCCATCTCCCCATCATTCCCTGTCCTCCCTCCATAGTGGTGCACTGAGGATTTTATCCTGGAAGGGCTGCTGAGGAGACAGGAAGACACACATGTCCCAGATCTTACACTGCACTTCATAGGAAGGGCTTGCTACAGACTTACTTTTTCAAATTCTTTTTTGGCTAAGGTAAGACATAGGAGATTTTTCTACCCTTTTTTGCCCCCAATGAAGACAAACTATGAAATAACTGGAAGACTTTAAAATCGGTAAATGAACTTTAAAGCATTGAACTCACTTTATCAAGACTTTCCTAACTTGTAGGCAAACCCCAACAGACCGATGAACAAACAAGACACCTGTGTACCACCTAGGAACCTGGCAACATCAACTTATTGCTTAGAGTAAAAGAAGTCAGTCTGGATTGCCCCTGTACCCAGATATGCTCTTCAGTATCTGGACATACTCAGAGATGTCAGAGGGAACAACAGAAACTCCCATTTCTGTGTAACCAGCCTGTGAAAATGACCCAGCAGGAAAATGAGTAGATATTCGTGGTTCCCTTAAACTAGCTCCTGTTAAATAAAGTGCTGACTGAAACACACACACACACACACACACACACACACACACACACACACACACACACACAATCTGAAACAAAAAAGCCAGGACAAAGCCTTAGAAAATTAATCGTGTTGTAATGTACCTTGTAAAGCCTACTGTGCTACTTGATTTTTGTCAACTCAAGACATCTGGAAAGAGAAAACTTCAGATGAGAAAATGCTTCCATCAGATTGACCCACAGGAACATTTGTATGTAGGGTCATTTGCTTGATTTATGATTGATAAAGGAGATCCAGCTCACTGCGGGCAGTGCCAGTTCTGGGCAGGAGATTCTTCAAGGTAAAAGAAAGGCAGCTGGATGACAGTTCAGTGAACAAGCTAGGATGCAGCATCCTCTGTGGTCTCTGCTTCCGCTCCGGCCTTAAGTTCCTGTCCTGATTTCTTTCCAGGGTGCACTGTGAAATGTAAGCTAAACCCTTTATTCCCTGAGTTCTTTTTTATCCTAGTGTTCATCACAGCAGTAGAATCCAAACTTGGACACCTTCTTGTTTGTGTGTGTGTTTCTTTCTTTACCATGTGTGCAAATGAGATCCGCCTTAATTGAAGTTCTTCATGACTTTTTCTGCCATTTGTTTGATTGTCTTAAGAAGCTAACTTTGAAGAAAATACATATTCCCTCCAGAAAAGATGTTGGTTGTTTGTAAAAAAAAATGTATATTTGTAAACTTTAAAATGAAGTATTGAGTATTAAATAAGTAATGCGTTTCTCTCCCGATAAACACATCTTGACTGGTATAGCTTTTATCCCCCAAGATTATATAAACAGTGGATGTCTAAAATTTTAGGCATTTGAAGAAATTTCATTGCAATGGGATTCAGCAACAATTTGTCATTAACTACATCAAGGTGACTGTTTTCCATGTTTTGTAGGTCTGTGATTCATGCAGGTAGCCATTGCGGTTGTGTTTTGCTCTAATGATTCTGACCAGCATAATTTTTAGAAATGCATTTCATAAGCAAAACATTACTGTTTAAAGTGGAAACTGGGCCAGAACAATGGCAGAGTGAGTAAAATGCTTGTTATACAAGCAGAAGGATTCGAGTTTGGATCTCCGGCATCCATAGAGATGTGAACATGGCCTTGCACATGTAATCCCAGCACTGGGTACAAGTAGATCCTGGTGAGCTTGTTGGCCAGCCAGTCTAGAGAAATAGCAAGCAAGTTCAGTGAGAGACCCCATCTTTATAACAGAACATGGAGATTTGTAGAGACTTCCTCTATGTGACATTGATCTTTAGCTTAACATGCACACTCATGGGAGCATGCCTGCACATAACACACATAAGTACAAATTCAATTGTTGAACTTTTTGTGGAAAAAATACCTCCTGTAACATTTCTATTGTTTTTAGCAGCAGAATTTTAAGAATAGATTCTGCAACAGAAGATTCCTGCTTTCTGATCCACTTTCACTAGGTGGAGAATGATGAAGTTAATGCCATCAAAGAAACACAGAAACTTAAAAATGTACCTTTGATCTTGAAGAAGATGAAATATAGAGGCATATTTTTATCTTTGATGACAGCTGAACACGTTTGAATAAATTAACAGATTTTTTTTGCACATTTCAAACTCCCACAGTGGTCTGCTTAATGTTACCATTATTATTATATAATAATTAGAGTCATTTTGGAAAATATGAAGTGTGTGTGTGTGTCTACACATTGGATGTACAGTTACAGAATTGTAAGAAAAGACTGTTTTGTAAGGATATAAAAGATACCAGCCTTTTATAGAAATGGGGCATTTATATACCAGAAATCAACACTATAGATGGGGAAACTTCATACAAATTGGTTATGCCTTTTTTTCTCAGACCACAGGACATTTATTTTCCATAGAGTGACAGAGGACAGGGATAAGGGACAAAGACAGGAGATATAGGAAGAGGGAGAAACTAGTTATACCTTTTTAAAGTAGCCATATGTATCAAGATTTTGTTTAACCCAAATAAAATGTGCTATGTATGCTACAGGGGACTTTTTCTGTTGCTGCCACATGAAACTTAAATATGTCTATAAATATCACTTACCCAGAAGACAAGCTCAGAAAAGTAACATTGGCTCCCTGACTCAGGTTCATAAGTTTTCAGATGTTATTTAAAATGTAGGAAATTTGCTTAAGTTCACCTGTTATCATTACTAATTATTGTCAATAATACAGTATTTTTTTGGAAGAAGCAGGCCTAGCTAAGTCCTTATATACTTTCTAGATAACATCTAAACATTGCTTTGCAGTTGTTTACTGACCGTCTTAATAGCAATAGGAACTGTAATTTGATTCTCCCAGCAAAGATTGTTGGGTGTGTAATGATGAACACTCTAATGTGTGCCTTGATCTCAGAGACTGTAAGGGGAGACATACATGCAACAAAAGCACAGAGGACGTCTAAGTAGAAACTGTGCTAGGCATTTTAAAGGAAAAGGAGAGAGTGCTGAGATCATAAGTGACAGGGACTAGTTTTGTTGGGAGGCAGTTTTGGGGAGACCTGACTAAGGAAGTGCTATTAAGGTGATAAGAGGTAACCGGGAAGAAGAATATTATAGATAAAAGGAAAATGAGGCAGTTCCAAGCAGAAAAAGGGGGAATGGAAGAGTACATTTGTGAAGATTCAAGATGACAGTGGGTAAAACTGGGGAAAGCAATTGGGGACCTATCTAGAGAGCCCAGGATAGATCTCCTGAACACAGTGCTGCTTGTTTGAGGGTTGAAGGGAGAAGGAGTAAAAGTTGGAGTAAACTAGATTGCCACTGCAATGGTCCAAGCAAGAGGGGATGGACGTTTGGCCTGGGAGAGTAGCAGTGGAGATGCACAGAAAGCCATGTTTCCAATATGTATCATTGTAGAAGGATCAGGATTCAGCTATAAGTTAGTGTCCTGAGTGGGCAGGTGTGGAGGATGACTTATGGGCCTGTGGCTCAGAAGTGTGCAGAGGGAAATGGGGAAATTTTCTTTGAGGTGGGAAACTGGAAGTCTCACATTTTACCTTCCCACTCAGAACCTCCCGCTCCATATGTCCCTTCTCCCTACCCCTACTCCTGTTCTCACTCTCAACCCTGGCCCTTGCTTTGAGCTGGGATTAAATGAGTGCTGCTGCCCTTAGCTTTTTAATATGGGCTCTGACTCAGATGATTATTCTTGTACTGGAAGTATTTCACTGGCCGAGCTGCCTCCCTAGCCTCATTTTAGAATTACTGCACAGTTTTCTAGGAGGAATGCCTCTTCAGTAAGGACTAAATGAATATATTTAGAGAGATACCATGTTGATTTTCCTCACTAGCTGATTTAGACCTTGAAAAAATTGTACAATAGTGAATAATATTTTCTTCTTGCAAATTCCTTTCCCACCTCCACACATGTCTTCTTTCTCCCTCAATATTCTAGACTTCATTTGGTAGTCTTATCACTTCCTAAAATATTTGAAAATTCTTGCTGATACTCTGAAATAGTTCTCTCAAAGGTAATTTGCATAAAAAAGTTGAGAGTGAGAAAGAATGGTAGTTTAACCCCCCAAAAGGCATTTTATCATCAATTTCTATTGTGTCTCTTTAAAAAAATATTGTATGTATTTAAAGTATGCAGGATTTAAAAATATGTATATGTTCAAATATGTGTATGTGCATATTTGTATTGTGTGTATATGTGTATGTGCATGCTAAGGTTTTGACATCCATACACATACTGAGAGCATCAGAAAAGTCAGAAAAATTAACTTGTCCATTGCTTCCCATAGTGATAATCTTTATCCTTTATGGTAAGAGCTAAAATCTCAGGAATTTTAGATTGCTGTACAATATTAGTAACTATAAGCTTTATATATCTTTGATAACTGCATTTTTTCATCTTATATGACTCCAAGTTTGTTCCCTTCCATCTTCTCTCCATTTCCTGTTCTCTTTCATGTTCCAATAGTTAGTGTCCTGTAATTTCTAGATCTAAAAAGGATATAGTTTTTATAAAAAACAACAACGTTGTAAAAGTCAAATCTTGTTGGAACAGCCTGAGTGACTTTATGGCATTTCATTGACTGCTTTTTAATCTTTCTTTGTCTAAAATTTTCTTTCAGCATGGATTCCTGCTCTACTTTACAAATGCGATTAATATATATAGTTAGTAGTGTGAAATCAAATGTGGTTATTTTCCTGTCGCCTGAAGAAGTCATTCTGTGAAGAAGTGTATCTACTAAAATGAAACCACACAAAGCAAGCACTCAAATCCCTGTTCAGAAATACAGGGAGAGATCAAGGGAGAGATCAGAGTTGGATTTCATGTTACCAGACTCCTTTTTCCTGTGTTCATCAGCCAAGTCCTGTAACTTTCTAGGCCTGCCGTTCCATTTGTAGAAAAGGAAGAAGATGCACAGGACAGACACAATCAATTTTACTCTCAGGAATCATCCTAGGGTCTTTTCAATGCACATGATGACTCAGAAGGTGTCGGGTGGGTCCTAGAGGCTGTGGTGCTATTAACTGCTAGGTGATTCTGGTGCACAGTTTGAGAATTTGAGGGACCAGATTAAAGTGTCCCAGACTCTGTTGAGCAGGAGGATTATCGCTCGGGCTGTGTTTTTGAATTCTACCCCAAGGGAGTCAGTTCAATGCCTCTACATTACAATCTGGCAATCTCTACTTTTGACACCTGGGACAAGAGTCTATTGCAGCTACCATAATTCAGGAGTTATTACACTAGATGATTGTGACTCCATCCCTGCACATTAAAACCCCTTGGGAAGGTTTAAAAATAAATACCAATGCTTGGGGGTTTCTTTTCCAAACCAACTAAACCAGAAACTCCAGGGTGTGAGATCTGGAATGAACAACCCTTATGTTCCTAATTTGAAGCTCCTTGAATCAAAGTGGAATCAAGATATCCCTAAAGGACATTTACAATTTTTCATACTTGCTTTTAATTTACAAATTTTGTGTATGTGTCTATATGGCCAATATGATGTCTTGATGCATGTACACATTGTAGGATGATCAAATCAGTCTAATGACTATTCATCATCTCAAATATTTGTCTTCTCTGTAGGATAAGAACATCAAAATTCTCTCTTACTAATTTTTTTAAAACAGCAGTGTGCTATTTTCTCATCTTGCAATAGAGCACCAGAACTTAGAATGTCCATGTTTACCTTCTGTGTTCTTTTGTCCATCACTCTGGTAGCTATGTAAGCATTTTTTCTCTCCTTCTCACTCCCATTGTATGTATGTAACACATTAAAATAGTTTTAAATTTTTCTAATGGCCCTTAAAAACCAGTTTGAATCAAGAGCCTATGATTTGGATTTTAAGCTTCTAATACTCATTGGAAACTTGATTGCTTTATTGTATATCTACCTTTAGAGGAAGCCAGGTTGTATTTTCAAGCTTCAAGCCTTTGTAGAAATCTATCCAAGCATCTGCACCAATGTGCAGATTGTTACATCTAAAATCCCAGCCCTTGTTGGGGAATTGTGCCTGTTAGGCACCTCATAAGAACCATATTTGTGTGTCTGAGCCTTCTGGGAATGAAATGTGTGTAAACACTTTAAGAGTTGAAATAGCCTGGATACCAAGGAAAGTTCAATATTTCAGAATCCATGGCTTTGTGTGCTATGAAAATGCGGATACATTAGAGCTAGATTCTCTGTCAAGACTGGCTGATGACTACAATGATGGTCACTTAGAAATCTCCTTAACCGCATCATGCTGCTCACATCCTAGGATTTTCCCACCTTCTAAATTCTAACTTGTCTCCTTTGCAGAGAGTTATTCCTTTCTAATCAAATTTCTGCTTTAAAGCTGAAAGAAATTAAAATTTTCTGGGAAGTAATTTTAATTAAATTTGCTCTCTTGTTCTTAGTATTTATTAATGAGATCAGATTTCTCATTTATTGAAATAAGAAATGTATGACTTCAGGGAGATAATAATATGAACATTGTATATACACACAATGTTTTGACTAATGCATATGCAAATTTGTAAAATGAACTCAGCAACTTCCATCTAACTTAGCTGTATCTCTTTCTCACTGTTCAGTGTTTCACTTTCTAATTTTCCTCTCCCTGATATAAGTGTGCAGGTTTCCATTTGTGTCCAACATGAAGAACAAAGAATTGGTTTTTTTTGGTTCTGTGCTGGCAAATGTGGGTGCTCACACATCCCCTAAACATGATGACACAGTGTGAAAAAAATCTTGCAGACAGTTCACTATAATATTTTATGAAATTTTTTTGCTCTAATAGTTTATAAAGACTTTGCTTATATTACTCATAGTCTCCATAATTACCCAAAGATGTGCTTATAACTATTGTTAATATGTATGTAGAAACTGATGATTTAATTAAAATCTCCAGGTTTTTCACATATTCTCTTAGTAATGTTGAGAATTGATCTGAATGTGGAGAATGGATTGTGACAGAATGATCAGTGGAACTTGGATTGTTGTGAATGTTGACCAGTTGATGAATTCTTATATGAGCAATATGGCAAATACGTTCAATTGTGGCTTTATAGACTATCCAGAAATGATAGCAATAGTCCTTATAACTGTCCTCTGTAAGACCACAGTGTGTTAAGATCCAGCAGGAAGGGATGGGAAATTACCTCATCTGATTATTATGTTCTCATAGTCTAAATGGCTAGTCTCAAATTTGTAGCACAAAGATTAACAGAAGACACATCTCCTAAACTATTGTAAAACCTTATGATGTTCTAAAATTATTTTTGTGTTTATTAATTCTGATTGACTGTGTGGGCAAACACTAGTGTGTACCTGTGATATATCTTAAAATATTCAATGTTATTGATGGAACTCAACTAGATATTTTGAAAAAGGATTTGAAACAATGAAAAACATCCACTGCCCACTTTTGGTTCTAACTTTCATTCCTTTCACATAAACAACTCTGTCTTCAGACCGATAAGAGGAGTAACCCCTTCAGAGGCTGCTTTCAATACTTTATTTCATCTGTAGTTTATCTACTTTTCTACTTACAGTTTCCCATAGAAAGAGTTTAGCTTGACTAGGTACAAACCACAGTCAGTAGTTAGAATTTGGGGAACAGGTGTTCTGCTTTCTGCCTTTTGACCCCAGGGACCTGGGCTCTGTGATCTTCTGACTTGTTGCTGATGAATGATCAGAGAGATGGGAAAGAAGATGCTATCTGGATCAGAGATAAGGGATGCATCTTCAGAACAGTGCACCACAGGGTGGGGCTTCTGTCCTGGCTGCTTTGTTAAATATTTTGTTATCCGTCAGAGATATGGGTGAATGAATGAAATCCATCAACCACTAGTGGGTGGTGATGGCTGGACTGCTGAGCGGCAGCTGTTTTTCAGCATTCCTATTGCAAGGCAGTGGAGAATGGTTGAGTGGCTGCAGGAAGACATAAACGGCAGAGCCAACAGGGACAAGTAGAGCTCTGGTTCTAAACCTAACAGATGCTTGAAAATAAGACTGTGTAGGGAGGTCTACAAGGCCTTTGGAGGGTTGTTTAAGGCAATGTTTTCAAATCTCTGAGATGCAACTGAAGTGGGGTAAAATGGATTCAGTGCATTTAAACACACTTCAAAATTGAAATAGATTATAAAATAATACAGAACATGTACTAAGTATTAATTAAGAAACTTTTGGGGCTGTGTCCTTGTGTGAACACATACTTTGTGAACATTTCTTATAATAAACTCCCGTTTACAAAAACTTGAAATCTATGGGGTTTTAAAAAGATGTTTCTGGGAGGAAAAAAAAAAGGCCCAGTTTAGCAAGAATCTTAGGGTCTTAGGGTTTCAACTTTCCATCTTTTTAAAATTCTTTTTGTATATTCTTCCTTTCATTTTTATTTTTATTTTACTTATCGATCCCAGTTTTCTTTCTCTCCCTCCCTCCTCCTCCCTCCCTCCCTCCCTCCCTCCCTCCCTCCCTCCCTCCCTCCCTCCCTCCCTCCCTCCCTCCATTCCTCCTTCCGTCCCTCCCTCCCTCTGTCCGTCCCTCTCTCTTTCCCTTTCGTCTTTTTTAAAGTGCATGGAATCCTTGTTCCCAGGATAATGGGGATCCTTTCAATCAATACATAACATTATATTGAAAAAATTGTTTTTAAAATGGCAAATAAAAGTATACATCTTATGGTATATGTTTATGGTAAATACATAATGCTTCAGTGTATGTGTACTGTAAAAAAGCTAAGTCAAGCCACTTAACATATATACTCCATCACATATCTTTTTTGTTATTGTGAATAAAATCTACTCCCTTGGCAATTTTCAAATATACAATATATTGCTGTTGCCATGGAAACTGTAGTTCTCTCGACCTTATTAATTGGTAACTACAATTTTGTGCCCTTTGACTACATCCATCCAGTTCCACTACCCTTCAGTCCCTGTTAACTTAGCACCACTTTTTTCCTCTGTGTTTTGTGTGCTTAAATTTTATACTTTATGTGTAAATGGAATCAGCCAATGTTTATCTTTGTCTGGCTTATTTCACTTAATGTGATGCCACCAAAATTCACTCACATTGCTGAAAATGACAGAGTTCCCCCTTTAAAAATGAGTGTATATTATTCATATGTGTATGAATATTCACATATATAGACTATCTGTTTAATGTGTGTAAGTAGAGGATGTGTGGGAGTTGGGGGATGTATACAAGCAGTCCTCTGTGCATGTGGTACCATTGAGAAAGAAGAACTGAGGTGACTTGTAAGTGTTTCACAGACAAAGGGATATAGGAAAAGTACTTTGAGAAAAGACTTAGCATCGATGATGAGCATATTTGGGAACTGATTAAGAAACTGATCTAAGTTTGACTTTAGGAGTAAGAAACAGTATGTTTATATTTAAAGGGAGTGCTTGTTAAGTCTGGGAATGGATTTGACATCTGATTATGTAAGCATTTGGGCTTCCTGATCTGGATGAAGAGGGGTTTTGTTTACCGAAGACCAACTGACACTGGTGTCAATACGTGACTGAAAAACGGGATGAATTAAGACAGTATAAGAGAGTAAAGAAAATCACTTACGATGGTCATAATCTATGCCATATTTAATTGAAACACTTAAAGAGGAATTTATGCTTTCTGACTCATCTTTCCAGAAATCAATTAATCTTCCTCATCATGCTAGCTGGGTTCTCCAGAGGGATACTGTTAACTATTCTCATAATGAAGGCTTAACACAAATGTCAGGCTTTTTTTTTTTTCTTAAAAAAAAAAAAACATGCACCAAAGGGAAAAGAGGATGTATTATCTTCCTGTGTTTTCTAAGCTGATGTGCAGTTACATGTGCTTACCAGTACAGGATGGTGAGTTTGGACAGATGTACACACCTGCATCTCACCTCAGGATAGTGAGCACTTACATCTCCCAGACAGGATTTTTCTCTTTCCTGTCATCATCTCCTCATCCCCTTCAGAAATCATTGTCCTGGATAATTAGCATAATCATCACCTTATCATTCATTACAACCATAATGAAAAGGAAACCATTGTGAGGCTCCCGATCACCACTGCAGCTTTGTCTGTATTTAGATTTCACATGGATGGCTTGTTTTTTGTCCTCATGATACTTTTTAGGTTAACCCATATTGTGACATGAATCAAAGGTTTGTTTCATTTTAGAGTAGTGTTCCTGGTAGGAATTTGACACCATTTAAAGTCCATTCCGTCGATTTACATTGTTCCCAGTGTTTGACTGCAGTGAGTCAATCTGATGTGAAATATTTTGTGGGTTTTTTTGTTCACATATGTATTCATTCAGTAAACAAGTAGGGTGAACTTCCTAGGTTACAGATGAATATTTAACTCTATAAGAAACTGTGCTCTAAAGCAGTCATAACATTTTGTGTTTTCTTACCATTCTGAATTTATTTCTAGGTCCAGGGGTCCCAGATTCTCACCAGTGAATTTAGTATTAGTGTTGTAGCTACTCTGGTGGGTGAGTGGTGGGATATCACTATAATCTTAGTTTGTGTCACAAGACTTTTCTCATGTCTTGTGAGTGGTAACCTGTGCTATTGTGTGTGGCACACCTGAGACATCTGTTCTTACTCAGGCTGCTTGATCTTCTGTGGGAATTCCCTATATATTTTGGATTGGACTTCAGGTATCTGTTTTATGAATATTTTCTCCCATGCTGTGGTTTTATATTTTATTTTCTTAACAGTGTCCTTAGACGAGGAGTTGTTTTGCATTGTGATCATGCCCAGTTTATCAATACTTTCTCTTATGGTGATTGCTTTGAGTTTTGTATGATAAACTTTTGTCTTTCTCAAGACTGCTGAATTTCCACCCATGTTTTTATAACTTGTGTTGTGAGATCTATGACCTTTGACTCCTTAGCTTTATGTGACTTTCTGTTTAAGGTCTGCCACCACATCAACTGTCCCTACTGGGAATCTTCTCAAGGTGGACAGTTAGGAAAGCATCCCTGTGTCCTAGAGGACTTACTTTTTTCACTATTGCCCTCAGAAGACATTTCTCATATATCTTCCTGTGCTTGATTTAGTATCTATTCTGCTAGATCATTTTTATTGCTGTTCAGTTGTGTTCTTAATATGTAAACTTGATAAGAAGAACACAGGGTATGTTCCTTTAACCTCTACTCCATTGCAACATCTGATTCAGAGCCCTCCGGTTCATATAGCAGCTATTACTCAGTAGATGTTGAATTGCATTGTTGTTTTTGGGAGAACGAATTCTGAGTCAGGACTTCAAACCTGCCACTCATAATTTGATTTCTATTTTTAGATTCTACCTGAAGATGAGCCCAAAGGAGATTATTTTATAGTAGTTTTAAAGCAGACTATTCCTTGTACTTTTCTATTCTTTTAAGATATTTATTTAAATATTTTATTTGTGTTAGTATTATCAGAATTTTTTTTCATTTTATTATCATGAGACCATTAACATTGCCAAAGTTGCAGCCTGAAACTGCCGGATTTTTCAAATATACTATTTTTGAACTAATTTTATGCCCCAAACAAACTTATTCTCTATGTAAAATAGAGCAGCAATGTCTTTTATATAGAATACATAGATTTTCTACGTACAATACTGTGTACAGAAGTGATAGATTTGAATGATCTTATTTTCAAAGAAGGCTCTTGAATGTTATTTTAGATTTGAGTTTTCAAGATTAAGTAATGTAATGAACAAAGTATTTGTCCCATCAAATCATATTTGCATTAATAGCATTTTGCCTTTGTTCCAATAACAATATTCTGGATGTGTGGAAAAGTGACTCCAGCCCCTCTTAATAAATCATCACACGTTTAGTCGTTTCAACTCCTTACTACTAAGCATACTCTTCTTGCATAAGATACTTGAATGCATAGAGGTGCTGTGCATTGTTTGCAGTGGGGATTTGGGCTTGTTATGGAAAGCTGGTAGTTACTGCACATGTTGCTGGTCTTCATGCTTAGTTGATTACAGAGCAAGGTGTATTATTTGTCTTATGGCACGCAGTCTTTGCATTCTTCAGTCTTTTAACATTGCCCTTTTGATCATTCCAAAGACAAGTTATTCAATAAAGCTGAGTAAATCTCTCTCTCTCTCTTCTTCAGAATCAAGTTTTTTACTGGGAAACGCTCAGATTGTGGACTGGCCTGTAGTTTACAGTAATGACGGTTTTTGTAAACTCTCTGGGTATCATCGAGCTGACGTCATGCAGAAAAGCAGCACTTGCAGGTATGTGGGTCGAATGACTTTGGGATCTTTTTCAAATATGAATAAAATTCTGAGAGCTGTGGAGAGGACTGTGTTTACTTATTCTCATGACTTGATGGAAGTTATGTTAGAAATATTTTTTAAAAAGGCTCAATTAGGAACATCAAATATGTATTTTAAGAGCTGTTTCTGATAATTTTTGCAAAGGATGAGTTTGACTCATGAGTGAAGCAATTCATTTGTTAAAATTTGTTTGCTCACCTCTAATGAGCCGGGAGGTAGCACAGACTGGGTGACTATAGATGTAGTCAGAATCAGGGAGCCACTGATGAGGTTAAACCTCTGGAGCAACTAAAATGGTCCCTAAGAAAACTGGGAAGCAGAGCTCCAGCCAGGTGGAGCATGGTTCACAAGAATGTCAAGGTATGAGTGTGAAGCTCTCACCCTGAGCCAATCACTTGCCTTTATAGTGTTGGTATGGTCACCATAGCTGTTTGCTTTGCTTTATGTAAAACAGAATCTGACCTTTCTGTTACTTCTGACAACTTTAAAAATAGATCATGTTTACAAGTTTAAGGAGAATTATGATAAAAGGGGATCAGAAGACAAGCAACAAAACAAAACAAACCCCAAAACAAACAAAAAGAAAAAAGCAAAAATAAACAAACAAAAAACAAACAAACAAAAAAACCAACCTATATATAAGGAACTAATTTAGAATCTAAAACTTTGCCGCCATATTTCAGCAAGGACAGATGGGATCTACCTCTCCCCTCCACTGGCTTGGTTCTTCTTTACATTCCTAGCTTAATTAAGTGTTGGAGTTAAATTATTTTGGAACTTAAAGGGATTTGGAGTTTTCTTTTAGGTGCTGTGTTAAGAGACTCGCCCACAGCTGTTTTTTTTTCTCTACCCATTTATTCTGAGTTGCAGTAGTGTGTGTGTGTGTGTGTGTGTGTGTGTGTGTGTGCACGCACGCACGCATGTGCATGTGTGTAAATGATTTGTATGTATGTGAATGATCTGCATCTTCATGAAGTCTAAACCTGAAACTATACACAAAAAAGCTTAAATAACTTTTGCAAAAGAGAATCTAACACCTCTTAAATCTCTTGAACCAGAGTTTGCCAAAACAGGTGTTCAGGGCCAGTAGTTGGCATGTTAAACCAGAAGCTTAGATAATTTTGATGTTTATCAAGGCTTGAGAAACAATCTGTTCACACTTCCTTTTCCTCCCCATCTCCATCACCAGACACCCTCTTTTTTTTCTGTATTGAGGTTATTTCTGCATTTTTCTACAGTCCAAAGAACGAGGCAAAAAAAAAAAAAAAAAAAAGGAATAATGAAAACTATAGCCCATAGATAGGCCATACCTTTAATAGTATGGATGTCTTTTTCCCCAGGGAATAGAAATTTGATCTTTGTGCTAGAAATACCATAAAATATTAAGGGTGTATTAGTGTTGTAGGGGATGACACACAATATATTATGTATCATTGTTTCCAGGAGATTTACGCTAGGAAAAGGGGAATCTTTGTGGCCAACTCACTATGTGGAATAGGTACCATAAAAAGTTCAATAGAACACAAGTGCCCCCTATATCTTCTTGGTTGGTTGGAATCTCATTTTTGTGCCAGGTGCATATTTCACCTAACCAGACACATGATTAACCAAGTGAGATGTGCTTGTCCTTTCATTGACTCCAGATACTTCATTGTGTGCATCATGTTGGTTTTAAATTACCTTGCCGGTGTGTGTGTGTGTGTGTGTGTGTGTGTGTGTGTGTGTGTGTGTGTGATATGCAAGTACATGTAGGTGTGAGTGGCTATGCTTATACATGTGGAGGCCAGGGAAAGATCATTCTGCATTTTTCTCTATTATTCTTCTTCACGTCACCTATCTATCTATCTATCTATCTATCTATCTATCTATCTATCTATCTATCTATCTATCCATCCATCCATCCACCTACCCATCCATCCATCATCTATCTATTTGTGTGGTAAGGTCTTTCACTGAACTAATTGATCTAGAAACCTACCCTTTCAGTTAGGCTACCTTGTGAGTGCATTTCTGGGATCTGTTTGTCCCTGTCCTCCAAACCTAGGGTTGCAGAAGTGGACACTCATGCCTAGCATTTACATGGGAACTGGGGATTTGAACTGAGGCGATCAGTGCTTTTTCCCATTAAGTAATCTCACCAGCTCTCACTGGGGGAGGGGGTTATTCTTATTGCTTTAGTTGTTTTAGAGAATTTTGACTATTGCTATCTGGATTTCTCTCCTCTTGGCCCCCTCCCTTCAGTTTTTGGAGACAGGGTTGCCACATACTACCCTAGCCAGGTATAGGAGTCCCTGGGATTTAGGGTCCTCAAAGACTAGGTGGGTAAGCATTAGGAGGTGATGTGTTTGTTTCTGTTTGTCACTGCCAAATCCGTATCCACCTAGCCTTTGCGGACCCTCATCACTATGGGACTCCCATACCCACTGGCAAAAGGTTTCTCTGTGTAGCCCTAGATTTCCTAGAACTCACTCTGTAGACTAGGCTGGCCTCAGACTCAGAGATCCACCTGCCTCTGCCTCCTGAGTTCTGGGATTAAGGTGTGCGCCACCACTGCCTGATGCTATCTGCATATCTCTTAAACTTCACCTTATTTCTTGCGTCCCATGTGTTTGTCCTGTCCCATGATGTTTTATTTGATAAATCTAGTTTTTTCCCCTAAGGCAGATGCATAAAAAAATGCTTGTGCATCATTTAATGATTTTTTTTGTTCTAAAAAAGTTTCTTTTTCTTTTATGTCACCACTACTAGAAGTACATTGAAAACAGGGATCTTATCATATTTACTTTATAAAGTTTTATGTCATCTATCTTCTGTCTGTCTGCCTATCATCTATCTATCTATCTATCTATCTATCTATCTATCTATCTATCATCTATGCCCATTGTTTATACGTGGCATGTGGCATGGTGTGAGTACAGCGGCCTGAGGACAACTAGAGGAAGCTGTCTCTCTCTTTCTACCCATGTAAACTCCAGGAATTAAGCTCAGGCAGTCAGGCTTAGCAGCATGTGACCTTACCCACTGAATCATCTGAATTCACTATTTACAGAACTTAAGAGTGCTTTGTTATCTGTTTGTTATGTTGTTTTCTTTTGCAATAAACTGTAACTTAGGTATTCCATGTTTCTGCAAAGCTTGATTTATTTATGGCATTTTACCTCATGTGTTAAAGCATTCCAGAAAGTTTTGGATTATTTGGACTTTTTCACAGTGAAAGGAAATGAGCATGTCCTCCCTCACACGTGCTGAATAAACAGCCTTTACTCACTTGTACACAAGATGATGCTTCGCTCATCTGTAGGTTGCAGCCATTTAAGGCCTACACAGAGTGACTGACGAATGAGCAGATGATCTACCCCAGCCCTGACAGCTTTTCTTGGAAGCATGATTTGTGTAAATGCATTTCCATTTTAAACTTTCTCATCCTTCTTTTAAAACATAAACTTTATCTGTTTTGTGTTGACTTCACTATTATTTAGAAGAGTGAAAACCTAGAAATAGTAAAGACTTGTAGTTGTAGGAAATTTGTTTAAAAGTATTATGGCAAAGCTCTAAATACCTAAACCACATATGTTGAAAAAGTGGATAATAAGAATAACAGATTTCAGGACAGAAAACAACAAGACAAACAAACAGACAAAAATATTTATTAAACAGGATATGTGCTGTGTGTCTAATATTTTGTAGCATTCATGTTTCTCTGTTTCTTGAGAAATTTTATAAAATACTTTGGACATAAAATGCAGGAGTCAGAGAAAGGGGAGAATAAAATTACATCCAGATTTGGAAAAGTAAGGTCACTATGTTAGAATCAGTGGTTCTGGGGAAACTGAATTACACTGGAATGTGGCCATTCACCTCACACAATAAAGAGTTTTGAAAATAAATAATTTCAGTGATTTTTTTTTAAATCTGGACAATCCTTTTTGTTAATCTTTCAAGTTAGCATATAAAGACATGGGTTTCATTATGGCATTTCTGCAAATATATGTCACCATACTTTGTTATTCTCCATCTTCCTCTCCCACTACCCTCCTTCATCTCCTCCCCTCCTCCTCGCTGGACTCCCTCCTTTCTCCTCCCTCCTCCTTCCTGACAGTCCTCCCTCATGCTCTCATGTCACATGTATTCTGTTCTGCTCTTTTTTGTCACCTCCATTTTAAATGTAATAAAAGAAATAACAATAAAATAGCATCACTAAGTCTGGAAAGGAAGATGACACAAAATTTCCTTCCAAACATGCAGTTCATCAGGAGAATGCATCTTGAGGCCATCAGCAGAAACAGCACAATATATGATCTAAACATGTTGGAAATTTTACTAATTTTAATGACAAATTTTATTCAAATGTATGAAAATAAGAAACCAGTGACTAACAAACAATGAGCTATGATATCATGTAGCAGAGAAATATATATTATATATAATATGTAACATATCAAATATGTATCAAATATATAAAATATATTTGACTTGCATATACATATATATAATTTGTATTATTTGATTATTTGAATTAAAGTAAATGGGATTAGGGTGACAGTGAGGTAAATAGTGGCACATCATTATTTTAAAATATTCAAATGTGAAATGCTTTATAGGAAAATAAAAACAAATAATGTTTTTATATATCAAGAGACTAAAATTTATTTCTTCTGTCTTTATTCCCCCCACCCCATATTTTGTCCAATCTTTCTCCTGCTGGATAGAACCAAACAAAAGTCTCAGCTTGTTATAATACTGCCATTGTGCTATCATTATTTTTACAATTTTTTTTTAAAATTTTCATCTCAATTTTGTCTTCTTGTGGTTGCCTAGTGTGGTCACGGTGTGTCTTGCTAGTGCACTCTCCACTCATTTACTGACAATAGATACTTGAAGTGGAGTTGTTTTCTGAAGTTCATTTTTAAGACCCCAGGGCTGCACTAAGAAGCACTATTCATGATTTGCAAGTTTCCATCCACCATTATGTTTTTGACACTTACTTAAGCTTTTATATCACATGCCACTTCACTGTAATTGTCTGTCTGTAGTTGAATGCTTGACTGTCACAACCTTATTTGTATTTATCCATTCTATCCTCGACATCTAACTTCCTATACTTTACACATCAAACAAGTTTGGAGATGAGCATCCTCATATACATCATAGCCTTGTCGGAGAAATACTGTCTATGAACCAGACTGAGGCAGTGATATGCAAATTCTGTAAAAGATCCCTCACATGGCTGTCCAGAAAGCCCTTCTAGTGTCACAGTCCTCAACTATGGACAAGGCTTCTGGGTTTCTGCTTCCTTGCTGTGTCATAATAGTATCTAAGTTTTATAGTTAAATCTCTCTCTGTCTCTGTCTCATGTCTCTCTCTCTGAGACACACACACACACACACACACACACACACACACACACACACACACGATACTGTCTTTTGCTTTTGCTAAAGGAAAATAAATTATTCTATAACATATTAGGAGTACAAGGACTTTCCAATTTATTTTGTTTTATTATTTAGTAATTGAATTTCTAAGCCTTGAATTATTTGCTGTGTGTTGGAGGACACAAATGTGTTGATTGTTCAAAGGACTATAGGTTTTTTTTTAACCATTGTATTGTTAATTTTTTGTGTTTTTAACATTTTTTATTAATTCATTTTTACATTCCAATCCCAGTTCCCCCTCCTTCCTCTCTTACAGCTCTCCCTATTACCCCTACCCGCTCCCTTCTGCTCCTTGGAGAGATTAAGGCCTCTCCTAGGAAGTTTACTAAGTCTGTCCCATCATCTCGTTGAGGTAGAACCAAGGACCTTCCAGCCCCCCCCCCGAACCCCTGTGTCTAGGTCAAACAGGTATCTCTCCATATAGAATGGGCTCCACTAAGTCAGTTTGTGCATTAGTGTTAGATCTTGGACCCACTGCCAGTCATCTCACAGCAATATTATTCATTAATAGCCAGATCTTGGAAACAACCTAGATGCCCCTCAACAGAAGAATGGATAAAGACAATGTAGTACACAATGGAGTACTACTCAGAGATAAGAAACAATGACATCCTAAAATTTGTAGGCAAATGGCTAGAACTAGAAAAAAACACCGAGAGTATGGTAACCCAAAACCAGAAAAACAAATATAGTATGTACTCACTCATAAGCGGATACCAAACAGAGAAAAAGATACCCAGCCTACAATCAACAATCCCAGAGAAGCTAGAACCCTCTTCCAGAAACAGATGGAAGCAGATGCAGAAATCCACAGCTAACCATTGGGTTCAGCTCATGGAGTACAATTGAAGTGAGGGGCAAGTGATAATATGAACAAAGGAGTCAAGACCATGATGGAGAAACCCACAGAATCAGCTGACCTGAGCTAGTGAGAGATCACTGACTCAGGTCTAACAAACGGGGAACCTGCATAAGACTAAACTAGACTCCCTTAATATAGGCGACAATGGTGTGGCTGAAATAATATTGATTTTAAGGGAAGGTTCTGGAATTTGAACCTGTTTTGAGGGTTAAGTGTGAGCCAATACAGCCTTCTCCTTTTCATTAGCCTGCAACTTTAGAGAAATCTCTTCTGCTTTTGTCTTGGGAACAGTGGGGAGGAAGAGTAGTTATGTAGGTTACATAGGTGGGATTGCAGAGCAGAAGATTCATTAAAAAAATGTCCCTGCCACCATTGGAAAGCCATTCCCAATCCCTTGCCCAAATCATCATATTAGATGGCAAAGCAGAGATGTTGAGTTACACAGGGATTTCACAAGCAGTTTTATCAACACAAGATTACCTTAGCAGCCCACAAGAGTGCATGAATCATGATGATGGGAGTCAGCTGGCTCCATTTGTCTGAGGACTCTGCTTCTCATTGGGCCACTGGGGAAAGCTTTAGGAAGGAAGATATGCCCAAATGAAATCAAACCCCAAGGTTGGGGTACTGGTACTATTTTTATTTCCTTTAATTTCATGCCCTGGACCTGCCATTTGTGACTTTACCTAAATCCTTTTAAGATAGTAATATAAATAAATGGGTTGTAAAGCCATTTGGTTAGCATCTACTGTATAAAGTAGTGTCTTTGAATTACTTTTAAGTTACTCCATTCAGATTCCAAAGGTGATGGTCTTGTTTGGTTTTTCAGTTTTCCTCCTAAACTCTCTCAGGGATCTTTATCTTCTTTGACTACACATTTCGGCTTATGCTCCTATCCCTCAGCTCTCTAATGACCCTGCTGTTTCCACCATCCTTATGCTTATCACTAGCATAACTTGCTCTGTGTTCGTTCTTTGCTGAAGCATTTGCTAGCGTGTGAATTACAGCCTGCACATTATATTGCCTTTTATGAGTGGTGACTGTATACTTGTGGCACTTCCATCTAGGAGCATTGCTGGGCAATGGAAAAGTAAGATGGGTTGATGGGACTCATGATTAAGTTATTAATTTATTTATCTTTAGCGTTACAAGGTTCTCTCCTCTCTGTGGGAAGTCTATCAACCTTACAGCTGTCTTGGTTGTTAAATATAATGAGAACTGTTTATGAGGTTTCAATGAGAGAATACAGAATATAAGAATAAAGAAACCCTGCTATGAGCCAAAGCCACATTTCTCAAAGATGTCCTTGGACAGATGTAAAAGGAAGAAAAGCAGATGCTGAGTCAAGCCCGATAGCACCTGAGCTAGTCCCGAAGAGAACTTTCCCCCTCACTGTGTAGTTCAAATCTTATCACCAAGTCTGTTGTATGGCAAGAATGTGGTGGCTATTATACAGGATCAGGCTGGTATAGGAGGTTTGCTTCAACCTTACAGTTCACAGGAGAGGAATTCACAGAGCACTGCATGTCTCCCTATAAACTACAATGACCCATTTGTTAAAAATTTTTTATTTAAATTAAAACAATCTTATTTTACATACCAATCTCAATCTTCCCTCTTGTCTTCCCATTCCCCCCACCATCTCCCAATCCCACCCCTATGCACTCCCCAGTTGATGATCACCAAAATCTGTCACATCATTTGGGGCAGGACCTAGGCCCTCCCCCACGTATCTAGGCTGAGAGAGTATCCTTCTGTAAGGAATGGACTCCCAAAGCCCTTTTGTGCAGTAGGGATAAATACTGGTTCCACTGCCAGAGGCCCCATAGACTTCTCAAGTTCCCTCACTGACACCCACGCTCAGGGGGCCTGGTTTGGTTTTATGCAGGTTCCCCTGCTGTCAATTTGGAATCTGTGCCCTCCCACTTGCTTAAGTCAGCTGTTTCTGTGGGTTTCTCCAACATGACCTTAACCCTTTTGTTCATCACTCCTCCCTTTCTACAACTGGATTAAATGCATTGGTACAGGAGACTGCATCCTGAACGTAAGACCAGTAGCACAGACACAGATCTACAAATGATAATTGGTACCTCCTGAAACCAAGAAGCTTCTGTAATGCAAAGGACACAGTCAACAAGACAAAACCACAGCCCACAGAGTAGGAAAATATCTTCACCAACCCCACATGTGACATAGGACCGATCTCCAAAATATACAAAGAACTCAAGAGGCTAGTCACCAAAACACCAAATAACCCAATTAAAAAGTGTGGTACAGATCTAAATAGAGAATTTTCAATGGAGGAATTTGAAATGGCTGAAAGGCACTTAAGAAAGTGCTCAACGTCCTTAGCCATCATGAAAATGCAAATCAAAACAACTCTGAGATACTATATTATACCTGTGACCCATCCTTTAGCAAACATTTGTATCCTTGAATGTAGGAAAGCAAGGAAGTAGGCCTGACCTGTGGGCATTTTCTTATAGCTCTGTTCATAAGAAGCAGTCTAGTAGTGTTCCAGCCATCACATGATCTGTTATAATTTATAATTTCATGCACATTGTCCTTTTAATCTTTACCCTTGAGCCATATTATCACTGTCATTCTGCTGATGAAGAAACTGAGACCAGAGAGGAGGGGTCTGATGACTTTCTCATTAAATATAGATTGCCATTGGCTCTTTAAATACAGGGGTCCTCTGGTATATCATGGTTTCTCAGTACCATAGGAGAGATGGGTCACTGCTGTGAAACTAATTCCATTTTCTTTCCAATGAAATAAGATAGATGTCAGTTGTAATTTCCATAGGTCAGCTTAGTATTCTGTATGAGTAGACATTATATAGCATAATTGCTGCTTCTACATATGAGTCCCTTCAGATTAGCTATTCAATAACTGTATTGAGTTTTGGTTCTAAGTCAGGGCTTGAGAGATTGCAATAAAACAGCATTTGCAAGTAAAATATGCAAGAAAGCAAGCATACCTTATCCATTTTACAACATAATGTTGTCCATTCCTTAGTATGAATTAGGTAACCTTGAGTAGAAATAGTTTACATATAAATATAACATCATATATTATTTATAGTATATTATTTAAAAACTGTCTTATAATTATATTTTATATTTATATTATAATAAATTCTAAAACATATTTTATGATATATAAATATTATACACATTATTTAAATAATAATAGCCATTTATCTCATTATGGCTATATTCACATTTCTGATAGCTAGTGGTGTTGAACTTTTTTTATTCATATAGCTTCATATTCTTTTAAAAAAATGCCTAATTCAGGCAATTTGTTCATTTCCAATTGGATTCAATTTTTGTTTGAGCATTTTCAATTCTTCATGTATTCTCTCCCTTGTCAGATGAAAACCTTTCAGATTCTCTAGCTCTTGGCACACTGTTGGCTGGCAGGAACTTTGACTTTTAGTTTTGTTGCCTTGCCTTACAGAGTGTCACCCTGGCCATTGCTTCCATCACTGTCTTCAAGTGTTTCCTGTCTGTCTTCTAATTGTTTCATAGTTTCACACTTAGTCCTTTAGTCCTATTTTCTGTTGATTTGGGGTAGGCTGAGAGAAAGGAAGGAAGTTTCATTCTTCTGCATATGGATATTCAGTTTCCCTGGGAATGTTGATTGTGTATGCTCTCTATGTGTATTGTGTATTTGTGTGTGTGTTTGTGTTTGTGTGTGTGTGTGATTGCATGAGTGAGTGTATGTGTGTGAGTGCATATGTGAGTGTGCATACATGTGTGAGAATGAGTTAGTGTGCATGAATATGTGAGTGTGTGCATGTGCATGAGTGAGTGTGTGAGTGTGCATGTATGTGTGTGTGTTTTAGCTCCCTAAAGTGTGTAGATACCAGCTAGATATATGTGGGCTTTGTTCTGGGGTCTCAATTTTCAGCTCTCCTGGTCTGCATGTCAGAATTTATGCAGTGCCTGTGTCATTGTGGCTACTGTTGTCCTGTAGTGTGTATTACAATTTCTTATTTTAATCAACTCCAGCTTTTTATTCTTTTATTCTCAAGAATGCTTTTCATCTTTGGAGTATTCTGTACTTTCTTATGAAGTTGAGGAACTTTTCTTTATGTGAAGAATGACAGCAGTATTGTGATAGAAGCCACAAAAGACTCCATATTTTGTTGAGTAACGTGGGCATCCTAGCAGTATTAATTGTTTTGATCCACACACACATGTAAGATATTTTCATTTACTTTTTTATTCAATATTTTTAAAATCAGCCTTTTGCAATTTTCATTGTGGAGGTCATTTTCTCCCTGGGATTAATTTGCTTCCAGGTATTTGATTTTCAATAGCTATTACAAATGGGCTTGCTTTGTGATTCCTTTCTCGGCAAGTTCATTATAGTGCATAAAAATGCTACTGATATTTCTGTATTGGTTTTGTATCCTGAAACTACCAAATTTAGCTGCTTGTCCTGGCAGTCTTCTGATGTGGTCTTTAAATTGTTATAAACAGACAGGATCATCTGACTTCCTTTCTGTTTGGATATCACGTTTTCTTTCTTTGGTCTAATTGCTCTGGCTAAATGTGCCATCCTTAGTGGACTATGAGGGATGCAAGTGAACATTGTTGTCCAGATCTTACATGAAACAGTCTCGACATCTCCCATTCACTATGATACTGCTCTGCGATCACCATTATGACCTTTTAATGCCGGGCTCATTTGTTCTATTCCATTGCTTATCTCTGATACTTCTTGGTTGGATGTTTATGGTGGTTCTGGATGATCTGTCCAGTGATGAGATTGGGTTGCTGATATCCATAGCTATTATTGTGCTGCAGTCTATTTCTCCCTTTAAATATAACAGTATTTTCCTTGTAACACTGAGTTTTTTATTTTGAGACAGGATAACTTTATGTAGCTCTGGCTGTCCTGGAACTTGTTAGGTGGATAAGGCTGGCTTAGAATTTACATAAATCAGATTGTCTGTGCCTCCTAAGTGCTGGGATTAAAAATATGTGCCACTGCACCTGGCCTGAATATATATATGTATATATACTCTCACCGAGTAGATTCCTTCCATCAGCACATAGTTCCCACCTCTGCGTGTCTTTCTACCATTTTTGGTTTACAGTCTGCTTGTCTAAGTATAGCCATTCTTGCTTGCTTGAGTGGAGTGACTTTTCCATTCAGTTAGTTTCTGTGTCTGTCTATCCTTAATGGTGCAATGTCACACAGACTCCACCAGAGACTCAAAAATGCAACCTCTCCTATGCCGTATACATACATACATACATACATACATACATACATACATACATACATAATACATATATTAGGGAAATAAATGAGTAAATATAGATAAAGTTTATTACTTACTTAACTTTATAGAGAGATTAGCCAAAACAAGACCTCCTTAATACTTATTGATAAAAGGGACCAAATTAGTTTAACAAGACAATTACAATAACAAGACAATTACAATAACAAGACAATTACAAAAATTAGATAAAGTTAGATAAAGGGGGCTTCAAAACAGCCAAATTGGCCTAACTGGCCATACATATATTAAGCTTTACGAACTTCTACATTTTTACATAAAAGTCAGCTCGACAAAATTCTAAAAATAAAATTAACCTCAGGTCTAAGACTCTTAACCACTGTCTGGTGGCCAAACAGTACTCAAAAGGTACTTCCTACTCTGTTCTTTTAGTTTGAAAATAAGTTGTCAACATGTAACCACTCATCAAATGTAACTATATGTAACCTAACATGGGGTCAAATCTTAGTTCCTAAATCAGGTGTTTATGTCTAAGGCTCTCACTGAAGAAAACATACAACAGATACCAACCACATCTCTTTTCCCGACTTAATTACTGGAGCCCTCGTCCTCCCATGGAGGAGACCCCCAACTGGGCCAGTTCTTTGACAGTGAAATGCTGCTTCTTGCTTTTTGGTCCATTCAGCCAATACTTATCTTTTATTTGGGGCTTTTAATGTGCTTGCATCCAAGCTTATTAATGTTATGCATAGAACTATTTGTGTCATTTTGTTCATTTTCTGGTTTCACACAGCCACATTCTCATCAAGATTGATGCTTTATCTTTTTTGTTTTCTGTATGGGTGAGATTTGATTCTCTTTATCTTTTATGTAACTGCTCTTCTAGAGGGGTTTAGTCTTTTGTATCTTTTCACAGGGATATCTATTGTTCTTTTGTTTTGTTTTGTTTTTTCACTCTCAGGTGTAGCTTCCCTTGAGCATATATGTGTTAAGGCTGCTCTAGGGATGATGGATTCCCTAACTTGTATCTGGGACAGTCACCTCAGACATTGTTGTAGCTTTCCTTTGCTCCTCCATAGCGTCTCTCAGTGTAATAGTCTTAGTTAACAATCTTTCCCCCCTCCATAACTTTTAATATTGTGTTATATTGTCTTATAGTTCATTAGTTTTCTGTTGAAAAATTTCCCATGAATTTAGTGGGGTGATGTTAAATGTGAGTGAATGTTCTTTCTTTTCTTTTAGAGTTTGCTAGTTTGGCTGTGAAATGCAGCCATGAAGACATGTTTGAGTCAAGTCTATTAGGGGTCTTTGGGCTTTCTGGGCCAACTCTTGTCTCTATCTCTCTAAGCTTAAGGAAGTTATCAGCCTCTTCTTTGTCAGTATGGAAGTCTCATCTTCTGTTTTAATATAGCTCAGCATGACCATGAACTCACCAAAGAGGACCCTGAACTTCTGATCCTTCTCTTTGTCCCTTCTGGTTCTGGAATTCTAGACATGTGCCACTGCGTCCTGTTTTATGCAGTGCTGGAGATCAAACCCTGGGCTCTGTTCATGTTATGGACATACTCTATCAACTGATACTCACACCCATTCCTAGTATGGAGCTTACCTAAACCTGAAAACAACAGTATTCCCAAGCTTCATTACTCCTGGATATACATCCAGAGAACTCTGAGCCCTGCCACTGAGATGCTTGCCCATCCATGGCCTTTGCTGCACCATTCACAGTAGTGGAGTATTGAAACTAGTCTCAATGTCTATTAGTAGATGAATGGGCAAATAAAATATGGTACTTAGACTCAATGGGATCTTAGCCAGCCATAAAGAAAAATGAAATCTTTTGGATGGACCTGGGACTCAGTTGTTAGGTGGATATGTTTTCTATGCTTTCCCCTTTCCTTACGCCCTGGAAAGTTCATAATTCGAACATTTGTTCATTTACACATGTCTCATCAGTCTTAGAAACTTTCTTTGTTCCTTCTAATGATTTTCCCCTTTTATCTCTTCAGTGTAACAGTGGTACTTCAAAAGGTCGGCTTTTAAGTTGAGACATTCTTCTGCTTGATCTAGCTTGTTGAGACTCTTGTTCATATCTTTTATTTGACTTATTTCATTCTTCAGGTTCAATGTTTATAGTTGGTTCCTTTTGAAGATTTTCCCCTTGTTGAATTTCTTATTCATTTCATTAATTGGTTTCCTTGGTTCACAAATTATTTAAATTCTCTTGCATGTCATTGAATGCCCTTCAAACAGTTCTTTAGAATTCTCACTCAGGCATTTTGTCTGTTTCCCCATCTCTGGAATCTTTTTGGAGAGTAATTGCACTGTTTTAGATCTATTATGTTACCTTGCTTTTTCAGACTTGAATGTCTGGTGGATCCATTGTCTCCACTACTGCGTGGCTTTCATATTGGAAGAATTTTTTTTGACTCTATCTGATTAGTAGGCTATATTGGTTTTGGTTCATGTTGGCTACTGCAGGTATGGTCTTCAAATAACTTCAACTGTAATCAATGGCTGTGAGAGACGTTCATGGGAATCAGGATCATAAAGACTGTTGCTGTCTGCAGGGGTGTCAGGTGGGGTAGTCTAGCAGCCTAGTAGGGTATGGTACACAAAGAAGGAGGGAAGAGTGCTTACTTAGTGGGTTTGAGAAAGTATAATGCAGCATACATGCAAAATATGAGGGCTATGTGTCAATTTTTTGTGAGCCATGTTCCAATGAAGCTGGATTAGAGGGTCCTTATGCTTGTGTGGTATTGTTCCCATGGCAGAAGTGGCAGGGCTTCTGTGTACTATGCAGTGCATCTGTTCAGTCTCCAGTGAGAAAGTGGAGTCAGAGCCACTCTAGCATCCTGAGAGGAAGTTGCACAAGAAGTCACATAGAGGGACGGAAGATGCTGTGCACAGCATCCCAGGGAGGAGAGAGTGTGCTCCATGACATGAATTCCTCATCTGTCTAAAGCAGTGTAATGACATGCCCTCCATGAAGATTCAGGGAGGCTGCAGGTTTACACAGCCCCCAAAATTTAGGGTGACAGTGTGGGATGTTGGGTGTCTCCTACGTATTTTCTCATTTGTGTATGTAGAAACTATAGAAGTTACTTTCTCTGCCTCTCTATTTCTCTATATACAAGAACTTCTAATGCTAATTACCAGCAAGAAGTTTTATCAACAGTGATTAAAACATGGCTTAACATTTTACTGATCATACATATTCTACCACATGTTGCAAACTTCTAATGTATACAAACATTTTCATGAAATACAGTTTACACATTTTAATTCATTGTGCAGGGACATCATATTGGGCAAAATGAAATACTTAAATTATAGACAATGATGTGGTTTTATGTGATCATTTTAAAGTGACTCAAAAATATGGAATGGATTTTTGTCTTCCAGTTTTATGTATGGAGAATTGACCGACAAGAAGACCATTGAGAAAGTCAGGCAGACTTTTGACAACTACGAGTCAAACTGTTTTGAAGTTCTTCTGTACAAAAAAAACCGTAGGTATTTCTGTTATCAATAAGATGACCTAGGTCTTTCTAAATGTTAGTTTAGGAAATGGTAGCTAAGCAATATGGTAGAGAAGACACAATGTCCTATTACTGTTCTTGGTATAGGGAGAGAGGTTGCTGGTGAAATTAGAAAAAAAATAATAAATAATTCTACCTATAAAAAGATCATCTCAAGGAATAGAAGCAAAATGGTAAATATTATTTTATTTTTACAAATTTATTTTATTTTTAGTCAATTAAAAATATATTATGTGCACGAGTGTTTTCCTTCATGTCTGTATGTATATACAATGTGTGTGCTTGGTGCTAGCCAAGGTCAGAAGAAGGTATCACATCTCCCAGGAGCGATGTTGCAGAGGCTTGTGAGCTGCTGTGTCGGTGCTGGGAACTGAACTCAGATCCTCTGTAAGAGCAACAGGAACGCTTAACCACCAAGCCACCTCTCAAGCCTTGCATTTTTATTTTCAACATCATGGTTGCCCATATTTATCAGGTAAAAAGTGACAGTATGATTGAAAAGTGCGATAGAAATACTTGAATCAAACAGCATTTCAAATATCTACTTTTTGTGGTGGGGAGACTGAAATTGATCTCCTAGTAACTTTGGTGTCTGCATTATACTGTTGTTATTAACCATATTTTCCATGCTGTGCAGTACATCTCATAGATCATCTCTTCCTTCCTACCCCAGCCTTACAGCCGAGAACCTCTGCTGTCTGATACGTGTTTAATTGACTTCATTCCACTTAAAATGAGTATATGTTTTATATTGGTGTCCTATGCCTGGCTTATTTTACTTAGTATTTAGTATGATCTTTTATTCCTTCCATGTTGTTGCAAAACCATAAACTCTCTCTCTCTCTGTATTATATATGCATGTGTGTACATGTGTACATTTAAAAATTTAAAATAGAAGCACCAGATGATGTGACAGTCATATGGAGGCCAGAGAATGACAATAGGCATCATCTATGATCTTCTGAAGTACCCTCTTGAGACAAGGCCCCTAACCAGAGCTTCCTATTTTTCAGATAGACTAGTCTGCAAGCCCTATCATCCATCTGTCTCTGCCCCTTTCCTTCTCCCCTGTTTCTCCCAAAGCTGGGGTTATAAGCGCATGCAGTCATGCTTGGCTTCTTTTGTAGGTTCTGGGATCCAAACTCAGGCCCTCATGCTTACTCAGCAAGCATTTCTACCTACCGAGTCATCTCCACAACTCAAGAAGTCCTCGTAAATGCTGAGCACCATTCTCCTTTGTATACACATTTCATTTTTTATCAGTTCATCTACTAGTGGAGACTTAGGTTAGTTATAAAATTGGGTATTATGGATGGTAGAGCAATGCACATGAGAGTGAGATATGCCTTTGTTTCTCAGATTTCAAGTTTTTATGGTAAATAACCAGAAAATGGGACTGCTACAACACATGGTGATTCTGTTTTAAAAATTTAAAATTAGTCTCTGAGTAGGTTTTTCTATAGTGGCCTGTACTAATGTGTGTTCACAATTACAGTATTACAGGATTCGTTATGGTTGCTACACAGATGTCAGTGAGGTGGTATGCAGTTATTTCATGTCAGTCTTTACAAATATAACCTTTATCTAGGCGTTGACTGTTGCCTGCGGAATAGTTGTGGGCATAGGCATCTCCCTCAGAATAGGCCAATCACATCTGGTAAATGTCTGCTGATTGTTGTGAATATTCCCTAGGATTAGAATTGGACACAGTCAATTGCTAAAAGTGCCATCACATAGAACCTCATGGACAGCCTTGTTTGGGAGATTAAGCAACAATTAATTAAGCAGCCAATCGCGGCCACTGCCACCAAGCCTCAGTGCATATCCTTAACCATCAGGTCTTCTACTTTAACTTGGTTTCACTGCGTGGTCAAGTTCATTGCATGGTCAAGTGAACTTCATTTCTTTTTATTGCTTTCTCAATTTTTTTCTTGATATGAAGGGTCCCTTCATAATCCTTAACCAAGAAGCCATCTCCAAATGACATCTGCAGGCAAAGGCAAAGTTAATTTCTATAGTGGGGTCTCTCAGGGTACATTAACCACACTTAAGGACATGGGCCATGCCCTGCAGTAGATAGCTAACACAAAATGAACTCCGTGGTGTTTTTGTCAACTTTTTGTCTCATATTGCATTTTGGGCATTTTTTTGTCTTACTTGTCTTTTGCTTGCACATTATGATTTCTGACTTTTTGTTTTTATGGGTTTATTTGTATGTATTTCTTATGCTTTTTCTTTTATAAAATTCTGGCTTGGATGTTTTTATTTGTTTTTTGACTGTTGTCTGGGGAGAGAGAGAGAGAGAGAGAGAGAGAGAGAGAGAGAGAGAGAGAGAGAGAGATAAAGAGACAGAGAGAAGACATGGAGTTGGGTGGATATGGTGGTAGGGAGAATCTGGGAGGAGTTGGGAGAGGGAAAACTGAGATCAGAATATAGTATAAGAAAAATTTGTTTCCAATGAAAATGTATATTGTAAGTGTGTGTGTGTGTGTGTGTGTGTGTGTGTGTGTGTGTATGTGTAGTGTGCTTTCATGATAAATGACAACAAAGATTTATCCCATCTTCAGTGGCTACTGTAGCCTCTTTAAGTGTGACACACATCTTTGCATCATCAGAACACTCTTTTTCCCCCTAGGTTTAGTATATGCTGGATCTTGTGGTGCACAATTTTTTTTCCTATCATTTCCTTCAATTTGTTATTCTTTATGGAATATGGGGAATTAAAATTAGATTTTATTTTTTAGCACTAGACATACAAAAGGATAACAGCAGCCATAGACAAAAGGATAACAGCAGCCATAGACATTGCCTCAGAGCAGTGCATTTAGTGAGCAACAGGAGCATTATCTTTTGTGGTTTTACCTATCATTTAATCATTCTCTCAGGTTAGAGTCAAGGCGGGGGAGGTGTTTCTGTTTGGAGTCATACTCAGCTGCTTGTGACAAAGAATCAGTTCTGAAGGTTGTGATGTCTGTTTCTGTAGCAGAGACTGTGGAGGCTTTCTGGGGCTTCTCTCCCAGCCTCCAGAGTTCAGCTATGATTCATAGGATGCCCAATGTCCAAGCCCCTTCCTTTCCATGTGGATTTGTTAGTCCTTGGATGATGTAGATATATGGTCCAAGTTTAGCAAGTAATTGAAGAATACTTACCATTAAGACTATTTACCTTGGCACGTAAGCAGAATTAACAGATATTTGCTGAGTTTTCAGACATTGTAGTCAAGACCATAGATTGAGTTTGTCAGTAGTACCTTAGTGGGATTCTGTTTTGTTTATTTACTTTAAAACATATTGGTAATATCTTGAAATTTGCATTCTTATAACTCTCCTTAGATATTTTACATTGTGCTCATGGCTTGAAATTAGTATTTGACTTTTGTTCAAGCTTGCTTGACTCTCTATAGGGAACTGTATATTGGTATGTAAGTGTCTACATACAGCTGTTAAGAGACACGTCCAGCAGCTTTGCAGATTAAAGCTTCTGTTCTCCTCCGTGTATTCTCTGAATCTGTTATTATTTTTTATTTTTCTTTAATAGAAAGGATAGGTATTATCCTGGCATTAGGGTAGCATAACAAGTATTTTAGCCAGCTTTAAAGGAATTTTGTAAATTGTCATCTAAAAACAGTTTTTGCATATCAAACTGGAAAGAATTATTTTGTGACTTTGAAAAATGTTACACAGGAAAGTTGACGTGTCTGTAGAAATTTGTTTGGAGAATACCTGAATTCCAAGTTTTCCAAGACTTCCATCACAAGATTAGGCTAGGTTAAATGGCATTTTTTGCAAACAGGGCAGTTGAAGTTTCTCATTTATTGCTTAGGGTTTGACACTTCAGATATTTTTTTACCCTCTGCTTTATTTCTTCCTACCCAGTGTCCTTATTAAAGGAGACATCTTCTACTTGGGAAAGTAGTATCTCTGGAGCAAAGACAGAACCTAGCAGCTAGCTATGTTCCTAGTGACCAGTTTCCAGGCCCTGCTCTGAGTGTTGGGGTGTACCTCTGTCCATCCTTCTCAGATTCCCTGTCCATCTGATCCACAACGCTAGTTTATAAAGGATATTTCCCCAGCTACTTGAAAATATTCAGCCCATGCTGAGGAAGTCTGAGCCTTTGAGCTGGAAAAATTTTACCTTGATATTGGGAAATAGCTTTTCAGACCACCCTGTCTCTGCCAGAATTTGTAAATGGCTGTTCCCATGGGTGTGACACCGGCTCTTTTGTCCAGGGCCTGGAAAAAAGAAACGGATTTCCAGTGCCCCTTTCTCTTTGTTTATGGCCCCTCTGTCTCTAGCTCACTGTGTTGTAACAGCCCCGGGCCATGAACACAGCCGTTTCTGGCCATGGTTATTTGTAAAACTGCGCACCACTCACAGGTCCGACACACAGTGTAAAACAAGGAGAAAGCCTGGCTGGGAGATGACGCGATTGTTTTCCAAGTCCCTTTCTCATTCTGCAATCATCTTAGAATGGGCTGTGTCCTTCTATGTGCCTGCTGGAGCCACAAAAGACTCAGTGGATGGAGCTGAACATCACCTTATAAATCTCTCCAGTGCTCTTAGCTAAGAACTCCTGTTGTCTAATCGACATTAGCCCTCACATGTCTTAGAGAGATGCCCTAAGTTTAGTGGATAATTTAAGAACACTAGGGCTGGGGAGATGGCTCAACTGTTAAAGGCTAGGCTCACAACCAAAAAATATAAGAACACTGTTATTAGCCTGATGTTTAAACAAAATTGGCATTGGCTTCAAGAGATGTATCTTGGGATCCAGGTTTGAAGGAGCTTGTTATTTGGTTTTCATTGGGGAACCACTAAGATGCTTCCAGTTCTCACCTCTGATAGCTGCAAATCTGCTCTCCAAATTCTAAACCTGACAAAACCCACTCTGTCCCTAAGGATGAATATTATGAGGGGCTTTATTTCACCTTTGGTAAAAATATGATGCAAACGTGTTTTTAAAACTTGTGATGTGTGTTGCCACCTTATGGGTAACTATACTCTTGACGGTGTTTCTTATGCCTTGGTCTATTCATTCTTTGTAATACATCAGTGCCTGGTCTGTCCAGACCATGATCTTTAAACCTTGACCCTTATCCCTCTGGAGATTGCAGTAGCTCTTCTTTGAAGGTTATGGCAGAGTTGACACTCAGGGGGCAGGAGACAGTGGCTCTGGGAAACACCAGAGATTCTCAAGTTTCAAACACCTGTGTTATTTTTCTTTCCCTTTTAAGATTGCCCTAAAGGTTTCAGGCAGCACTCTGTATCCACTAGGCATCAAGTATTGATGCCTTCTGTGACTGGGGACACAGTCAAAGCCATTGAGGTGTCACATAAGTCCATCTGACTGAAGAGAGAGCCTAGGGACGGGAACATTTCAGAGGCTTGCTTTGGAGCAGGGCTTGTCGGGGCAATAGGTGTTGCTGTTAATTGGAAACACTTGTCAAAGTGACAAGACCAGAGAGGCATGTAGGAGTGATCACACTCAGTGAATTTGTCAGAATGAAGTCTGTGAGAGCAACAGAGGCCGCAGAACCCAGACCTAAAGGTGATGTTTTTAAAGGTATTACTTTAGCACCAAGGCTGCCTTTGTGTACACAGGTTGGGTAGGGACTCTGTACCTTCCTTTAGAATGTTCACATTTTGGGCTAAAAATACACTCATTAAATTTGAAAAACAAATAGGTGATATAGAGTCAAACGTTTTTTGCTTGTTTTATTATTTTGTTTTATATTGAGAATTGAATCCAGGGTCTTATGCATATGTGACAAACATTCCATCATTGACTTGCATTCCCAGCCTTTATGAGATTTTTAATCTTAATTTTAATTATTTTTTGAGACAGCATCTTACTAAGTTACCCAATGAGGCCTTGAGCTCACTCTGTATTCTACGCTACCCTTGAATTTGCGATCCTCCTGCCTCAGCCTCTAGAGTAGCTGGGATTATAGGCCTGCACTAGAACTCTGGTTAAAGTATTGTTTTTTAAATTATCCATTAAAGTAATGAAACTATTGTTTTGATAGTAGAAGTAGAAGTAAGAGGGGTGGGGGCAGGGAAGATGACCCCTGCTGTGGCCCTGTGACACTCCTTTTTCTTCTTTCCCCATTATAGGCACCCCTGTTTGGTTTTACATGCAGATTGCACCAATAAGAAACGAACATGAGAAAGTAGTATTGTTCTTGTGTACCTTCAAGGATATCACACTGTTCAAACAGCCAATAGAGGACGACTCAGCAAAAGGTAAGTTAAAAAGGAGTTTCTTCACCTAACAAGCTGGTGGCCTTTGGTCTGCCACACCTTATGGCCTTTCGTTGGTTCTACATTCATCCCTGTGAGGTGTAGGAAGGAATCATGGGAACATCTTAATTGACATTTCAACACCCTGTACCCTGAGCTTTAGCATGAATGATTACACATAGCCAGGACTGGTTTCACTGAGCTCCTACCACAGAGCTGTTAATAATTTGATGGAGTTTTGGTCAACTGATTGAGTTTCACTGGCTGATTACTTTCAGCTTCGGGTTTATTCAGCTGTATGTTCTCTTGAGTAGAAGTTGTATAATTTTGTCATAAAGAGAGTGGCTGGCACAAGGCAAACCTCCCAAGTGGAGTGTTATTGACTGCAGCATTCAGAGATGTGGCTACAGAAACCCAGAGTGCTTTTACCTCTTTCCAATGTCATTTATTCCCAATTTATTTTCTCCATTTGGGTTTAAATTAGAAGCTGGTGTCGTATAAATGAAGACTTTAAAATTCATTTAGAAAGAGGTTTTATAAAATGTTATTTTTTTTTTAAAGAACCTCTTAAGAGACCAAAATGAAATGCCCGCCCGCCTCTGTGCATTTGGCAAACATTCCCTTCCCTTTCTCCTTAAAAAAAGCATCTCAGAGATTTAAGCTTTCCAATTCCAACCATAATTACAGAAAATGACATTATTTTATCCTTTGCAGGTGAGTCTAAGTACATAATACATGCATTTCTATCTATTCACTTGTTTTGTTAGTATCAAATTAAAGAGAGAAGATTTAGCATGTGCCAACTATTGAAAATAGGACCAAACAACTTAATGTGTACATGTCTCTGAAATTCTAGACTCCATGAAATCATTTTCTGGAAGATTAAGTAAACTATCTAATTTAGAGCTCAGGTCCCTCCACCCCCTCTCCCATCTTACTGTGTTTCCCAGGCTGACCTGCAGCTCAGTGCTTCTCCTTTCTCAGTCTTCCAAATGCTGGAACTACAGGCACACAGCATCACATCCAGCTAACACTGTCTTTTGAAAATATGAAAACATATTTCTAATCATCTTTGCTCCAAATGCTGATTTTATTCCTTTGAAACTTCACAGTGCATCAGACAAAGCCTAGAAAAGACACCTTTTTCTCAGTTGTACATGGAACACTCAGCAGATACAATATATTCTGAGTCATAAAAAATTTTGACCAATTTAAAGGAATAACGATACCTTTGAAAAATGATAATAATGGAATTAAATTAGAACTCAATAACTGAAAAGTGTATAGAAAACTCCAAAAATTTGGAAATTAAATAACACATTTCTAAATAATCCATCAGCCAAAAAAAATCTAGTTATGAATATTTTGAACTAAATGAAAATTTAGCTGTTTCAAATTTGTAGAAGAGAGTAAAGGTGTGCTTACAGGACAATACATAATATTAGATGCATATATTACAAAAGAAAATGACATAAAAAACACAGTAACCTAGTTTCCATCTTAGGAAGCTCTACAAAGAAGAGAATTTTAAACGAAGAAAGCTGAAGATGAGACACCACATGGCAGGAGTCACTGTAAAGCAGACAACTTTAAGGGAAACCCACCAAAACTCAAGGCTGATGCTAAGAATGAAACTATCACCACAGAAAGGAATCTCTAGCTTTGATAGACAAGGAAATAAGGCAAGATGCTAATTACCAAACCTGGAAATGAAAGATCTCCCCCCACTCATCCTGTGGCTCTTGAAGCCTGGACGACGATCACCCTGTGGTCACCAATGGTGACTTGGAGGAAATAGACCAATCTCAAAATTCACTTGGGAAGGGAGAAACAGAAAACCTTAATTGTCCAATCACCATTGAATGCTTAAGCAGTAAATAATAATTGATTATTATTAAACCAAGGAAATAGAAAGTGTGAATAGTTTATTTTTTTTTTCAGCAGACCCCAATAAACACTGAAGGAAGATATTATCTTTTTCCTTCTTCAGGATTACACACACACACACACACACACACACACACACACACACAACACACACTAGAATACAATCACAGCCAGCCCTATTCCTCTCTTCTAAGTTGCCCTCCCCTTCCTGACAATGTCACCCTCCATGCTCAACCCTAAATGGGCCATCTTTATTAACCTCCCAAACCATTGAGACTCAAAGGACAGAATGAAAGAGGAAGCAAAAAGAACAGAAGAGCTGATTCTCTTAGCTCTCTCCCCACTCACTGCCACCCCCACACTCCCAATATGCTCAGGAGATCTTGACCCTTTCCCCTTCTGTGAGGGACCTTGTGTGAATCTCTTAGGGCCCTCCTGGTATCCTAGTTTCTCTGGCTGTGTGAATTACAGGCTGGTGATCCTTTGCTCTATGTTTAAAATCCATATATGAGTAAGTACATACCATGTTCCTCTTTTCTCCACCACTGTTTTGACCTGGTGAATCTTAATGGAAGTTAATAACTTTGTATTTATGGAAACTGGAAGTTGACAGAATTTTTCCCTGAATTGGGGGGCCATGTGCATATCCTGCGAGAGCTGGCTTTTTATCTCTGATCTTAATGCTTCTCCATTTTTTTTGTTGTTCTCATCTCCATCTCTCTGCAACCTGTGTAGGCATCACAGAGTGCTTGTAAGGGGTGGTCTCTTTTGAGTTGAATTGTCTGCGTCTATAAATTTTTTTGAATAATCCCATATAAGTCAGGCCACTTGACTGTTGAACAGTGAATTCAATAACTATGCAAATAAAAAAAATCTCTGAACAGTATTAGTATAAAACACCTCTTTCTAGTGCCAGAGATTCTAGAAGATGGGCTAATTTGAAAAGAATTTTTGTTCTTGAACTCCTGTGTGTCTTCCTGTACATAACAGATTACTGAAAAAGCATTGTGTAATGCAGCTATGAGTACTGCATATGAACTAATTTCTATTATTCATGTGAACTGTACATTTAACATGAAAAATTCAAAAGACATGAAATATTTATACCATTAAGTCATCATCCTACTATGTCTTTGAAGCTAGTGATATAGAAACAGGAGCATTTTGAGAGGCTTGGTAGAATAGTGTAGTTTTCTATTTTTAAAGACAAGAAGAAATGATACTTTTGGACAAATAGTACATGCAATCTCATTATACTACCACAATGTAAAATTGAATAAGAAGATGGTGATGTCACCTTTGATCCAGCCTTTGTCCTCAGAGTCACTTAATATAAACTTTTCCAATAGAATCCTATTCTACTAACTTTTTCCCCCAATCAGAAGTTGAACTGAGAATATTCCTGGGAGTGGCCTCTTCTCTAGTATTCCAGAGGGGAAGACTAACGAGTTAATAGTAGAAGCTTTGCTCCAAGTGCTCTGTGTTCTTGGTGATCAGCTGGCTGTGAGTATGATAAGGGATATGTGAGAGGAGTTAGAAGATGGAAGCAATGATTACACGAGGGATGCAGAGGACCGCTGGGCAGTACAGAGGTCCTCTGAAGCTCTGGGTCAAGAGTTTCACTAGCATCCATGACCATTTTGTTCTCTAGTTTTGTCCAGTCTGAGGAGTGGAGATGAGCAGTGGGTAGAAAGATGAATTTACCTGAAGTTTAGTTTTAATTAGGTGCAAGAGAAAGAATCTATAAAAGGACTATTGATTAGACAAGGCTTCTATCCTGCGAAGATTTGCATATTTGTTGCTTTGTATTCATACCTTTCTCCTGTTCATATTAGCATTTCTCTCCCCCTCCCCAAGAAATCCAGACATATAGTTGAAAGACGTGAAGGCATGGACTCTGAACTTTGTTTCTGGATCAGCTCTGACGGTGGCTGTGGCAGTTTATGGCTACATTAACTGAGTGAATCTCTGCTCATAGCGTTCACCAAAATTTCATTCTGAATTATTTTTTTTTTTTTGTTCTTAAACTGAGTGGTAATGTCCAACACCAACAATGCCTTTGAATTATGCCATAAGGGATGACAGCACAAATTACTGAAGGGAAGGTTATGAATTCTGATGGATAGCCAATATCTACCAGGTACTCTATGCTCATTGTCACTCATTTTACCAAAGTTAAAATTCATGTTATTATCTCCACTTGACTGCTGAAGAGCCTAACACTCAGGCTGACTTCAAGCCTTATGTTCTCCAGATTCCCCATTGCTGTCCTGTCTTCTGCAGTGGGAATTCACTGCAGGCACATCCACTTTAATTCCCTGTTCCAAAGCAAAGGCCTCATGGGGATGCTATCTTTCTTGACCGAGTTGTACTCTTCGAACCAGCTAAACTTCCTGATGCTAATTCCACAGGATAAAATAGTTTTGTTATCTTTTGTTGCTGTTATTGCAATATTGAAACTGTTGTTCAGACGATCAATCAGTGGTGTCTGATAATTTATCTGTCATAACACACAAATTGCAGCCCAGAGGTCTATACTGTTGATTATATTATGTGTTCTAAAGATCATTATCCAAATCTCTGCCCATTGATACTGTACATGACTTTCAAACAGACTTCCAAACTGCTAAGGTAATTACAGTGTGAAACACCCTCTGCCAAATAGTCATGACACCTTTTTGCCAATAATGAGACAAAAAATTCTTCCAGAATAAAAATAACATCAAAAAAAAAAGTAACCTACTTGCAAAAGCCAATGATTTTCTTTTGAGAGGATTTGACAGAAGAAATAGGAGTAATTATGCCACGCAGTCTCGTTGGCTGAGAGCAAAATTGTTTACCTAAGCGTTTTCCTTATAGATTGGAATCTTGTGTTGCAGTCCAATAGATTGATTTAACTGCCTCTGTGACTTCCTTTCATTTTTAAGATTAGGCAGTCCATGACAAAGAGGTTAATTGCAACCCAATAGAGCTAAACTAATGTTTTATTAAGAAGGAGCTGGCAGCCTGAGCTTTTAGGAGAACAAATGTTCTCATAATGCCATGAACAACTTACAGTGCAAGCATTCTGCTCGTCATGTGCAAGTGTCTGTTCATATTACCCCATATCGATCACGTCTAAGTAACATCACCGAGCTGCTGAGCAATCAGTCGTACCAGTTAGGTTTCTGTCGAGGTGAGCTGGGTGAATGCAGTCTCGTGGAGATGTGAGAACTGCTGATGAGTCTTTTTTTTTTTTTTTTTTTTGTCTCTCTCTCTCTGACCTAGACAGTGTGGCTATGTGACTTTTTCAAAGTTTGTAATGTGTGTGTGTGTGTGTGTGTGGGGGGTGTTGGCGAAAGATCAAATCAGCTCAAGTAGTTAACAATGGCGGCAATTCCAGAGCACAAACGGATAGGCATAAGAGTATTCAACGTGGCATGGTTTACAGCAGTGCAAAGTCTAGAAACTTCTAGAGCATGTGTCAGTGTAGCATATGCATTGCCAAGGAGAAACAAGCACCCCATTCTTAGAGATAATGGGGAGCTGGAAAGAATGAGGTGCCATGGAGAGCGCACAAGAGTGAAGCACCATTGTGAGCGGATGGGAAGATGAGAAGGGGCATTTCCGGTTATTGCATTTGGTGAGGCGCTTGTTTGTTTCCAATGAAGTATATGGGCAGCGGTGGGAGTAAGGAGAAGATAGAGAAGTCTTCAGAGTAGTCAGGACAGCAAGTGCATTCCCTGGCCATCGAACTCTGGGAGCAGTGGTTCTTGTGCTTCTCCTGAATTTCATATGGAATGGACTTAGCTTTGATTCTCCACCTTTTGTTGCATGTTGATAGCAAAATCCTAAATGATGACTCCCTGACAATTGCCCTTGACTCAGGTTTCTTTAGGAAGAAAGGATCCTTTGCCAATTTTTGCTTGTTAATCTCTGTGCTACCCTATGCCAGAGCTGGCCCATCACCTAGCCCTGCCTTATTTTCTCAGCTAGTGGTTCCTCTGGTTCTTTCTGAAGACTAGGGACACTCTGTCTTCTTTACTACAGAGTCCTTCCTAATGTCATTAATATTATTGACACCTACTGAAAACCGAGTCCAGCTCCTTTGTCACATCTTAATTTTAATTGTATGTAAGGGAGTTGACATGCTAATCCCCATGCAACATTTTTATTCCTTGCTTCTTTTATCCAACAAAAGTGTAATTAGTGTCCTATATAAGCTGTGTAGGTCAGATTATATATAGTTGTACACAGACAAATTTAAACAAGTGTTTTCTGAGTATTTAAATTAGGAACTACTGCTCTCTAATTATGGAATGCAGCACTATCACTATGTGACAATAGCTTTCATAGTTTTGTTTTCTTCTACCTCACTTCTCACTCTCTGCATAGTGAGATGAGCAAATGCCAGCCCTTCTGAAGGTCTGTCTGTGTTCTCCCTTGTTTCAATGGATAGATTCCTCTCACAGTTTGTTCCCAGACTTTTTCTAGACAAGCATTATTGTACACAGAATGAAAATGGTCTCTTTTAACCCCATTTAGATAGACAGAAATCCAACACCACCTTTCTCAGAAACGTGAGCCTTCGTTAAGAAAAAGATGAGCTAAGAAGTCTCTAGAAATAGCCAATGCAGCTTACCCAGTTGATGTAAGATGAGGAATTATCAGATATATTTTAGTATGTTGATGAGGAGTGACTGAAATAGTTACTGTCACCTGAGCGTGCCTTATCATTTATATCCCACACAGGAAAGCTGATTAAGGCCCCCATGTATAAGACATGTATGGGCTTTAATCTTAAGTAAAATTAGGTTAGCCAGTTGTCTTTTGTTAACTTACTTGCAGCCTTTAGTGCTACCATGAAGAGATGAACTTTAATAACCCAAAGTAAATCATGATTGCACCGATATTGTTACTGTCACATGATGTGTGTGCTGTGGTATGTGGAGGACAAGTCCCTCCTCTATGTGGATCAAAGATATTTCCAGAAAGCAGTAATCCTTCACTTGAGTTGGAACTGCCATTAGACAAACAGATGGGGAGAGGGAGAGAATTGTACACAAGCAGGATGAGTGTAATATAGAAAATAATGGGGTATTACCATATATAAAAAAAAGAACTTTGGAGGATTTAATTATATTTTGAATTTATAAGGTTGGAGAACAGTAAGATGGCTGAAGACAGATGTAGTATAAATCCTTGAGGGTAAAGGCTACATGACCTCTCTTCCAAGGACACAGTGTTATCCTGGAAGTCTTCAGGTTGATTTGAAAAATTGAATTAGGGATGTGTGATCTGATTTGTGTTTCAGAACGACTCTCACTGCATATGGGTGTGATCTCAGAGCATTGTCCCTGACTGCAGTGACACATGCTATATTCTTGGACAAGTAGAAATGAGAGGAATTCAGTTTGAAAGATTCACAAATTGTAAACTAGAAGGCTTGTGTGTGTGTGTGTGTGTGTGTGTGTGTGTGTGTGCACGCGCGTGCATGCTTGTGGGTGTGTGTGAATTAGTGTATGTGTGCGGCATGCATGTGTGTGATAGTGAAAAGACAGTGGATGTTAAATTACTGGCTTGCATGGTTAGAAAGGGCACCAGTTAATTTATCAAGATCAGGGATGTATGAAGGATTTTGGGTTTGTAACAGGGAGAGAAGGTAATAATGAGATAAGTTTTAGACCTGTTGGGAGTGGATGTCTGTAGAATATCTTAAAAAATGGTGGCCAATGGCAGAGAGAAGTGCAGGTCAAGCACACAGAAGAAAAGTCAAGGTTGCTGACAGCAAATACAAGTTGATTTTATATGTTGATGCTCAATTTCTGGAGAACTGATGGTGTCTTTGTTTCCTCATTGTGAGACTGGAACACCATACAGAATCTTAGGTTGTTAGTAATGTCCCCAACCTGATTTTAAATTTCAGACTAGGGTAAAGCCCATTAGCAAAGGAGAAAAGGGACTTTCCATCAATGAATGCCAGATTACGTCTCACACAATCACTGGACACATAGGAAGAACTGAATTGGTGGAAGTAGCCTGAAGCCTGAATGATTAGTCTGAAGGCTCACAGTGAAGTCTAGCATCACATGTACTCTGTGATTTGACAGGCATTAGTCTCTTGTAGGTCCATGGTGCATTCATTCAGTGCTTCTTGAATCATCTGAAATTTCATTATGCTTCTGGGTTCATCCCTTGTGATCAGCTGGAGGATTCATGTTTAAGGGGTTGTTTGGAGACTATCCCTTTAAAAGGTAATGCTGTAGACATGACCAAGTAGGTTTAGAGAAATCTCTAATAGAGCAGTGCTTTGGAACTAGGTAGAGAACTTAGAGTTGAGACAGGGCCATGATATGGCTGGTTTTGCACTATTTGTTCACACCTCATTGGTATTTCTCTGAAATTGATGATTTTAATAATGGCAACCTGAGGTGCTGGGAGAATTTTTTTCCCATTAAATTCACATTCCTTTATCCCCAAAGCAATTTCTCTTGGAGAAAACATGATTATGTTTTTAGATATTCCAAGCATAACTTTTTAGATAGCACTGCAGTCGTTAACGAGAGAAATAACATTTGTTATGCTATAAGGAAGGTGGAATGTGTTATCAGAACCATAATATGTGTGGCTGGAATTGGGCTTTTCCTCCTAGGTGGGTGCCTCTGCATACAACACACAGTAGAATTGTTTTTATTAGGGTGGTAGTAGCTTCACTAACAACCAGTGATAGCAGTAATGTTGTGTATTTTTTCTATCAATAAGGAAAATTTTGACTTGACTCAGGAGAAACATAGTTCACATAGTAATCCAAAGCAAGTGGACCTGCCTGGCATCTTTTTACATAGTAATTCAGTGGCTTTGCCTTCATCCTAGGGCTTGCCATTTGCATCCAGCTGATAGGAGTAGGAAGTGTGATACCAACTTGCTCCCAAAATGGGGATACAGATGTGGCATCATTGTTTCTGCTTACATTTCTTTAGTGAGAACTAGGGACTTGGAACACACAGATGTATGAGATGCTGAGAAAGTAGTTGCTGGCTAGGCAGCTGTTTCCCCTTAACAAACCCATAGAACTCCAAGCAGTACCAGGTAAATTTTTTTAACCTATTATCTATCATGACTTCAGGGATTACATAGTAGATGTAAGAAAGACCCAAATGTTACAAATGTTAGAAAGTGCATTAATTTAGTCACACTTCAGATATGTGATGGTGTTTACATAGGAATGGGACTGATACTTTTCAGTTTTTCTAGATACTGTGTGGTTGCTGCTATCCTCCTACTGTCTGAGAGCATGCTGGACTTTCAATTCATGGAAATAAATAACCAAAACTCTCTGTTCATCTTTTTAAGGTTGGACAAAATTTGCTCGATTGACACGGGCTTTGACAAATAGTCGAAGTGTTTTACAGCAGCTTACACCAATGAACAAAACAGAGACAGTCCACAAACATTCACGACTAGCTGAAGTAAGTATGAGAATGACTGCTTTTCAAGGTAGTGGCATGGATACAGTTCCCCCCAAATTATTCAGTGATAATTTATGTTTTCTTTGTTGAACTGTAGAAATTTGAAATATTCCTTTTTATTCTATCCAACTTCTGTGTGGAAATGTAGTTCATATTATATTAGGTGATGCTTTATGCTATATTAGGTGAGACTGTGTGATTTAATTGAACAAATGGGATGGGGAATTTATTCATTCGTTTGTGTGTATGTGTGTACAACATTAGTTAAGGGTTTCCACTCTATTTGGATTTCTGTGAAGGATGTAAAGATGATTAAGAAATGGGTTGTTACTAAAGAGTGAAAGACACAGCACAGGAAATGAATAAAGAATTTAAGATATGGCAGCATTAACCTAGACTTGGGACTCTAGGATCAGGTACAAGGGGGAGATGATACTTAGTGGAGTGACTTCAGGAAAAGTAGAAGAGTTAGTGCCAGGGAGATGGCTCAGGAGGCAAAGGTGGCTGCTTCCAAGTCTGACACCCTGAGCTCTGTTTCTGGAACCCACGTGATGGAAGCAGGGAACTGACTTCTGCAAATTGCCTTTAACCTTTACATGTGTGCCATGGCACACACCCCACCTCAAACTGCTTACACACACACACACACACACACACACACACACACACACACACACACAGAGAGAGAGAGAGAGAGAGAGAGAGAGAGAGAGAGAGAGAGAGAGAGAGAGAGAGAGAGAGACTGAGGTACAAAAATTATGCTGAGCCTATAGTGGGAACTCATAAAATGTTTTGAGTTAACTTAGTGGCAAAGAGAACATCACCATTAAACTCAGACGTTCATTGATTTACACTGCCAGGAAGAGGTTAGTTGAGGCACTTCTTAATTAGTTACAAATACCAATTTTTGTTTAGAGAGGGTTGGGAAATAAAGTCTAATCTTCAAATTTAGAGTCCTGGAGTTTTCCTTAGCTTATAACTAACAGAAAGACCTCCATTTTTCTAAATAGCTGTTAATACCATGGGAAAGGTGGAATGCTCTGTGGAATAGCCATGTTTAAACTGAAAGAGGGCATGCATGTACTGTATGCAGAGGTGAACAGCCAGTGTTTCGGGAGTTAGAGCCGCCAGGTGGACCTGCCTTTTCTCAGAGTTCTCCTTAAGAATTACCGCTTGCTTTGCAGTTTCCTTCTCTTCTGCTGCTTCAAGTGTCTAGTTCCTTTGCCAAAGCTCAGCCGGAGGGCTCAGCTTGTGTCTGTGAGCTCAGGTTTCCCATGCCTGCTTCCTCTGGCCCTCCACTTTATGCTCAGATTTTCTTTCCCCTACTAGAGGGGAGGGGCCTGGACCCAGAACCACTCAGCAGTTTTTAAATGCAAGCTTTTGCATTTCATCTCACCACTTTTGTTTCAGAGGATTTTTCACTCTCGTCTATTCTCATTGGATTTTACATTTTCCTCTTTTATTTTTGACATTATTATTATTATTATTATTATTATTATTATCAATCAGTCAGTGAACTGGGATTCATAAAACTGAGTCTAACACAAAACTGCTTTCAGCAAGGTCTTAGGCTTGCTATTTTAGAAAAAGAAGTAGCCAGCTCTTCAATGGAGGTTTCTTCCATGGTCGTGTGGAGTGTTCCCCTGGATTTCCAAAAACAGACCCTAAAGAAACACAGAGCAGGCACAGGAGTGTTGTCTTGTCCATTATACTGTACTCCAATACTAGGATGATTTTCTCAAGACCGTTGCTTTGAAAATTTCACTTTTCCCAAGACACATAGTTTCACCTGATCGTCTCAATTTGGAACGGATCGTAGTTTCAAAGACTGTACCCTCACCCCAAAAGCAGCTAATGAACTGTTTACATGCACTGACACCCTAGTGATGGCATTCCGTTTATGTGGGGTGGAAATAAATACTTGCCCTTACCCATCAGTGGGCCAGACTGGGTTAGAAGCAGTAGCTCTTAAATTCAGATGGAAAGAGTGTGGCTATTCGTACAAAAGCAAATCCAGAAATGCAATTTTATTCTCACATTACTCTAAGTGAAATAATACCAGGAAACATAGCTGTCATTCACTGCATCATAGAGAAGCGCATTGTACAGCTCAGGTAGAAGACCTGGCTTTCTGTGACAAAGTCGAAATCTCAACAGTTGGGCCGTGAAGAGACACCATGACCGTGGCATCTCTTACATAGAAAAAATTCAGCTGATGCTTACAGTTTCAGAGGTTCAGTCCATTATAATCATGATGGGGAGCATGGCAGCTTGTAGGCAGATGTGGTGCTGGCTACATCTTGACAAGAAGGTAGTAGGAAGTCAAGTCCACTGACTGTCACACTGACTGAAGCTTGAGAAAAGAGACAACAAAGCTTGCTCTCACAGTGTCACACTTCCTCCAACAAGACCACACCCATTCCAACAAAACTATCCCCTTTGGGGGGCATTTTCTTGCAAATGACTACAGCATCATTTTCTGTGGTCCTACCTTTTCCCCACTCCTCAACATTTTCTGTGGCCCTACCTTTCCCCCCCTTCTCTGATGTCCTCTTTTTCCCTACTCCCCACCCTACCCCCCCCATCCTCCTTCTGTTTTTTTTTCTCCTCCTCCTCTAGAATTCCTGGCACATTTCTCATTTGCTAATCCTGTCCAACTAGTTAGGTTGGGGATGGAAAATGAAGAAAAAGATGCTATTGTGAACTATATACTCTTATCACCGGGTAAAGGTAAACTTAAAGACTTTTCGGAAAACCCACTAAATGCCAATGACATACATCATCCTTGGGGGGGAGAGTCTAGGTGTAAATATGCCACACTTTACAAACCTCCTCAGAAGACTCTAATAGAAACCAGATTACAAACACATGGAATTGTTCCTTGAGCTTAAACTATAGAAGTCATAGATATAGTTAGCAAAGAGAAGCATTTCCCACCCCACCCCAGCTCCAGTTTCACCTCTCCCAGTGAAATTAGAGCTGATCATGGTTGGAAGGTAAGAGAGAAGCCATAATTATGTGTAGTTATTTAAATCTAACACTACTCCCCAACATGGGGCTTACATTCCTGCTAGGATAAATTGCTACTAAGTAATTTAAGACCATAGGGGTAAAATATATCTGGGGCACTGAGACTGTAAGTAAATATGTGAAATACACTTAAAATAGTTCTAATAGCCTTAAGTAAAAAAATGTAAGTATAATATACAACTGAAGAAAATACTAATAGCATTTTTGATATTGAAAATAACAGGGTATTATATACTTAGTTTTTAGTTATGTAAGCTCAATGTCTGAGAAATTTTAGGATACTATCCCAGCTTCAAAAGGAGTGTGTGTGTGTGTGTGTGTGTGTGTGTGTGTGTGTGTGCATGCTATGGAAGATAAGCCATAGAGCTATATGCTAATGCTTACTTTGTTTATTGACGTATTCAAATGTTTGATGCATTTATCACTTAGACTCCTCTCTCCATGGTTCTGATGTTATTTTAGAAGCATTGAGTAACTGACTGCATGAGTTCTAAAAGTTCAAGCCACACTCCTTGACACTTCTCTTACCCTAGTGAAATTACTGCACAAGGCAGAAGTTTTAGATGGGATCATTCAACTGGTTTCACATTTCTCAGTTTCCAAAAAGCAGTCTAAGTCCTGCGTTGTGGTAGTCACCTTTGGCTCTTGTTGGGTCATCTGCTTTTCTCCTTCTCTTACTTTAAACCTAACAGAGTAAGTTAAGGTTCATATAAACTTGCACTGATCATTTAATGTTTTGTTTTGTTTACTAAAGGAAGCTTGCATTCGATAAGAAACACATGTACTTTTAAAGTTCTGGTTTTAGAGAGAAAAGAGAATGTAGCCTGTACCATCCCAATACTGTCCTGTTGGCCATCAGGGTTCTTGCTGAGCAAGTATAGAATAGCAAGACTGCCAACAGTGAGACCTTGGGGTTTAGTGGCCATCAGAAACAAAAATATGTCTTCTAAGGTGCCAAATATGTGTGAACAGATGGTAGCCAGTCACCCAAATAACATTGGGACAGTCAACAAAAGACATGTGGTTCTTATCAGGCTTGCCCAGTACATGGGTAGGAGCATCTGAGACACTGTGCTGTGGGTCAAGGTTGGCCATTGGAGAGCCAAGAAGATGGACTGGTAATCAGATCAACTTGTGGAGGAGGAGTTGCACTTGAATAGGGTCATTTGAGCAAACTTAAGGACAGTTCTGAAGAGGGAAGATAAAACAATGGGGTATGATTGTCTTAAAACCAAGAATCGTAAGGTTTAGGTTGTGGTTTGACTTGCCTAGGCAGGTATGCAGTCACATCTGACTTCAGAGATGTCCCAATCATTTAGATGCATGTTTTCTGCCTTTTAGGTTCTTCAGTTGGGGTCAGACATCCTTCCTCAGTACAAGCAAGAAGCGCCAAAGACGCCGCCACACATCATTTTACACTACTGTGCTTTTAAAACTACTTGGGATTGGGTGATTTTAATTCTTACCTTCTACACCGCCATCATGGTTCCTTACAATGTTTCCTTCAAAACAAAGCAGAACAATATAGCCTGGCTGGTGCTGGACAGTGTGGTGGACGTTATTTTTCTGGTTGACATTGTTTTAAATTTTCACACAACTTTTGTGGGGCCAGGTGGAGAGGTCATTTCTGACCCAAAGCTCATAAGGATGAACTATCTGAAAACATGGTTTGTGATCGATCTGCTGTCCTGTTTACCTTACGACATCATCAATGCCTTCGAGAATGTGGATGAGGTAAGCTTTTTGATTTGTTTTTGAAGTATTGAAGATAAAATGTTTTGAAAATAGTGGAGTTATAGGATTTCGCAGGTGATGAATTGTCTTCAGTGTTCCCATGTCTCCAACCATCCTAAGCATGTACCATAGATTATAGCTAACTTTCTTAAATTTACTTTTGTCCATTGTTTCTTCATGCTTTCTGGCTGAAAAAGTAAATTGCTAGGAAAATGGCTATGGTTGAAAGTTGTGATTGGAAGAAGACAAGAGGGGGAGGAGGAGCAGGAGGAGCAGGTAAAGTAGAAAGAGGAGGAGGAAGATCAGTAGGAAAGCAAGACAAAAATGGCAGCTTTTGGAGTCAGATATAGTTCACAAGTCAGATAGTGGGTTTAGGGAACAAAGATACATTTTTATTAAAAGTCCACATATTTAGAAACTTCATGCCCTTACAAACCTTGTGACTCCTTCACTCAAGGCACACATGGTGGCCACGATAAGAGTTAACATAAAAATCAACATATCTTCACGAAGAAGCAATTTTTGAATTGCAGTCATTTTGATTTCTGCTTTAAATTCTGTATAAATGCAGCTGTAGGTAGAAAGTGTATTTGATGACTTCGGATGTTTGACCTCACTCAAGGTTATGTTCTGCGGTGTTTGTGAGAATAGGAATATTTAAACCATGTCATATCTTAAAAGATGCCTCCATTCATGGTTTCTTCTCTCTGACTTAAGGGTGGATGACTTACAGATTACTACAGCAAGTGGGTGGGATGCAGCCAATAATCAAATGTAAGTCAGGCAGCATAAGGTATTTATTAAAGTTTTTTAAAAATTATGCTACCCTATTGCTTTCCCTATAGATCCTACACTGTCCTTGTTAGACCACGCAGTGAAGTCCGGCACTGTGCAGTCTTGAGCTATGGTTGTTGTTCCGTGTATGTTGGGAGTAACCTGAACCTTTTCTTTGTTGACTTTTCCATAAATTTTCTGTTTCAACCAACTACGCTGATATTTAAACCCATTTCCCCCAAATTAAATGTTGACTTTTCATTTTGATACTGTATACATCACTATTACTTTTTGGAAACATTGATGACTGACATCAGTTCTCTTACTTTAAACTCTGCATACCCTCCTTCACCGTACAGAATGTGGCCGGCAGCGTCCCGGGCCAATCTCTGGCTTGGAAAGTCAGCTGTTTCCGCTTACTTCAAGCTCAGGAGTCAGAGTCTCTTGAAGCTGGCTGCAGTGGGATTACTTATTGCAGACAGCAACTTGAGCAGGCGTTTAAGCTACTTCCCCTTAACTCTTTGTGCAGCTAGTAGCTAGAAGACAACACCACACTAAACACGGTTTATGAAAGTGGCGGCTTTTTCGGGCTGTTGCAGGGTCACCCTGAAGCCATGTTTTCCCAAAGCTGCTCCCAGTCTGTGACTAAGTATGGAGGGAGACCCATCATTAAAAGGGATGGTGGGATGACGTTTGTTTGGTTGCTGATTATTTACTTCTGAGATTGCATTTCTCCTTTTCCTTCCTTTCCTTCAAACCCTCCCATGTATGCATCCTTGCTCTCCTTCAAGTTGGTGGACTGTTCCTCCCACTAGTTATTTCATGCTCTCTATAACTGCACAGCACTCTCAACTCTCCTTTACCAAATCTTCCGTTCACTTTTACTGGTGCTAGATCTGTGATGTGTTTGGAGCCCCCACTTCCTATCCTTTATCTTTTCTATCTCCCAGACATTTATCTTAGTCAAATTCTTGCTTGGATTACTCTGGCTTGGCACCTGCTCCTTCCAGGACCTGAAAGATAAAGCAGAGTGGAACAAATTGTTGTCACACTTTGCTCAAGGGAGTATAAGCAGCCATAGCCTCTGTGAAGAACAGTCAGCAATGCCTTATTGAGAAAAAGAACAAACTCTAGAGGGAATGACTTAATTTGTTTAGGAGATCCATTTATTCGTTATACTTTGTTTCCACACCACTGAGGAACACAATTATCTATCTTCCCTTTGGGGTTTCCGCTTTAGTCTTCATCTTTGGCTTCTCTTCCTGAAATCTGAGCTTTAAGAATCCTTTTATACCTGCCCCATTGACATCAACTCATTCTCACATAGGTAGGTCATCCTTTTGGTTCAATAAATATCGAGTGTTTGTAAGCAATAGACTCTGTAGCTGAAGCGTCCAGCAGCATCCTGTGGTTACTCTTCCTTCTCTGCCCTTTCTGGTTTTCCCAATGGTGACTCATCTCTGTGTACTTATCAGAAGTTCAAGCATCATGTTATCCACTCACTTCTTGTTTAAATGCCCCCTTACTGTACCAGTGCAAAAGATATTCACTCGCCATTATGGGTGTATACAAATGTCTCTTCAATTTCCTGCCCCATCAAGAGTTTGACTAGCTGCAGTATTCTTGACTTGAGATAATCTTCCTTCAGGCGTCTGCAAGATACGACACCACTGTGTTTTACCTTTCAGTGGTTCCATTGAAGAAACTTGAAACCATTGCAGTTTCTAATCCTTTATATGTGACCTGTTTTCTCTTTGTAGAGATTTCATGTATCTCCTGTGTCCCAAGGTTTAGAAACTGTCTGATGACATGCATTTGCATGTGCCCTTTCATATGTCTTCATAAGAAATCGACAGAGTGGCCATCTCAATCTCAGAAAGCATGTTTTATAATTTTTTTGTTTTTTAAAATGAGAAATCTTCATCCTTTCTGTTCTTCTTCATTTTCTCCTTGTTGAAACACTTTTTGTTTAAATATGTTGAATAAGTCCTGTAATTTCTTTGTTTATTTTAAGCTGCTTCTCAAACCATTATCTCACAGTTGCATTCTGGGAGATTTCTTTATCATTATTTTCTGACTCTCATTGACCATAATAATGCTTTTTTGCTTGACACTAATTTAGCTAAATTTGTTTTTGCATCATTCCTGTGCACTTGCCATGTATACTGCTTCATTTAATGCTCTGTAATTATAGATTATTACATTAAATGTATATTTTATAAAGACAAGATAGATTCTGAGAGTCTTCACACTATGCAGCCTAATTTATTCACATTTACTGTGATTAAATGCATTCTGACTTATTTAGAACATTGTATTTTCCATTTCACATGCTTTCCTCTCTCTCTCCCTCTTTCTCCCTCTCTCCCCCTCTCTCGTGCTGCTTCCTTTGTACTTTACCCTCTTCTGTGTGGACTGAGATTTCCCTCAATTCATTGAACCCTTTCTAATGGCTTGAATATATCCCAGATAATCTATGGATCTCACATTTTTACATCAGCATTTAACTTAAATACCAAAAGTTTGTGAGAATCTTAACTCCTCTCCCAAATAACACAAGGACTTCTGTTTATTATCTTTAATCTTTTAAAGACTTACTCATTTTTTTTATTTTATGTGTATGGGTGTTTTGCCTGTATGTACACATGTACACTACCATGTTTTTACCTGGTACCTGTGGAAGTGAGAAGAGGACATCGTATGTTGTGGGACTGGAGTTTCAGATGGTTGTGAGCCACCATGTGGTTGCTGGGAATTGAACCTGGGTCCTCTGTAACAGCAATATGTTCTCTTAACCACTGAGCCATCTTTCTAGCCCTGTTCATTTTCCCTAAAATTAATACACTATATTTCTGCTCCACATTGTTCTTGGTTTTCTCCTCTAATTATGTTCTTCTTTAACATTGTTGTCAGTGCAGTTTACATATCTATCTCTTTCCTTCCTTGCCTGTATTTAATGCATTCCTGGCCTCCTTCTGATTCAGCCCTTGAAGATTTGGCTCTCTGTTAACTATCCATTACATAGCATCCAGCTTTCTCTTTCAGGAAGGTTTCTTGGCATCCATCTCAAAACTTCCAATTAACACCTTCATATTTCATCTTCACTGTGTGCATGTGTGCACATTAATGTCATTAAAATTATTTTTATTTTATTGTTTGTCTTTGGATGATCTGGAATCTTCTGCCTAGCCTAGGGCATGCTTTCCTCTCAGTGTTGCCTTCCTTTGTCACAAGGAGGTTACAAGGAATAAGTGTGAAAAGATGCTGATGAGTTTTACTTGAAAAATCTTACAAGTCTGAGAGGTGATTGTTATTTCATTTGTTAGGGTTCCTTCTGGATAATTTTACTGTAAGTACTGGGGTGGTGAAGAATATGTCCTCACAGTATTTCTTTACTGCATGGGTGTGTGCTGATGGCATGGACAGGGCCTTATTGCTAAGGTCTCAGTGAATTCTACAATGGCATAAAGATGAAATAGAGCTTAAGCAAGAGGGGCCACACCAGGAAGTGGGGACTGGAGAATAAGGGAGAGTTTGGGTCTCAAAATTCCAGTTTAATCCTTTATTTCTGGACGTGTGCAGAATGACTCCACACAGCTTAGTAACACTTTATTTTCAAGACCTTTGATATACTCTCTGAAGATAAATGAGATTTATTAGGAATTTGTGAACTGGATACGTGATTTTTAAAGAAAACTATGAGGCAGAAAAGACAGAACCCATTACAGAAAGCTTCTGGTCTGAAAATAAGGAACATGAGTTTTCTAAAAATCCTAAGTGGAGGATAAAAGAAATTCTCTCATGAATCCTAAGAATAGAATGTAGCTCATTTGTAGCATGCATCTGAACTAGTGTCAGGGGTCTAGAGTACTTGATTTGGGGGATCTCAGGGGAGCTGGTGTAAATTACATAAAGATTGGGTATGCAGACAACACACTGGTCAGTAGCAGGATGGGCATTACAGGGATCAGATCATGGTGGGTGGTACCATTACATGGTAAGCCTGCAAATTGGGTTAGAACAAAGCAAAAACAGGAAAAAGATCTCTCATGCACTGATGCAGAAGGGAAATTGGATGAATCAGTAATGGCTAAGTGGAAGTGGATAAGATTTTTAATTTTTTTTTGAAAACTCTTTTTGAAAGCAGTGTCTAAATTATTATTTGTTCATAACTATGCTTGTCAAACTGCCACACACATTTCATGTTACCTCATACATTTAAAATTATAATTCTACCTCTAGTTATCATAATAAGAGTTTAGAATCCAGAAAAGGGTAATCATGCTTGCAGTTGCTAATGAGTTTTGTCAGATTAGAATCTCTCTGTCCCTTTTGTCACTTCAGATCTTTTACTGGGAATAACAATGGTAGACACCATTATTTATGCAATTGACTTGCTATTATCTTGTAAATTAAAATACATCATTGGAAGTAATGTTTGAGAGGATCTGGAAGGGATTGAATTCAGTTTCTTATGTATTAATTCTTCCACCATTAACTCTTAATAGTTATTTTACATGGTACAGTGCTGCATGAGGCTATTTCTTTATATAAAAGTGTATATTGTGAGATAAACAATCCCCCAGTGCCTCTTTCCTTCTCTTACTGGTCACCTTTATTTTCCTAGATAGTTTGTTTTCACATTCATGTCTTGCGAACATACACAATTTTATGTATGAGAATAAAATCTAGGAACCTCAAATAAGAGAAAACACAATGTTTGCCTTTGTGAGCTGTCTCAATTAACTTCATGTGCCTATTCCCAATGCATCCATTATTTTTTTTTATAGGATATAGCTTTGTTCTATATAGATGAAACAAATTTCATGTGTGCATGTATCACATTTGCGTTATTCATTCTTCTGTTGTTGGACATCTGAATTGATTCTGTAACTTAACTACTGAGAATAGTGATAATGAAACGAACATTAAAGTACAAGTTTCTCTTTGATATGCTGAATCAGATCCTGTGATAGCTTGGTCACATAGGAGATCTATTTTTAGTTTTTTGAGGGAACTTCATACTGATTTCCACAGTGGCTGGACTAGGTTACACTTTACCAGCACTGTGAAAGGGTTTTCTTTTGCACATATCCTGACAATATTGGTTATTTATTGTTTTAGTGACTGCCATTCTTAGTAGGATGACATAAATCCCAGTGTTGTTTTACTTGTTATTTCTCTGATGGCTAATGAGGCTGAATATATTTTCAAATGTTTACTAGTTGTTTGTATTCCATCTTTTAAGACCTGTCTATTTCTTTAGTTGTTTTATTGATTATGTGATTTGATTTTTTTTTCTTATTTAGCTTTGGAAGTATATATATATGTGTTACAAACTCTACCCACATATATATATATATATATTCATATTCTCAGTACTAGTTTCCTGTTATATGGCTAGCTATCCAAGATCACTCTATTCAGTACTAGGTCTTTTCAGGCTATTAAAATTTTTGATATTTTGAGTAGAAACTTTTAAGTTTTGAGACTTTGTTTGTCAATTGTTGGTATTATTTATGGAGTGACTGGAGTTTTATTAAGAAAGTCCTTGCCTATACCTGAATACTGAAGTGTTTTGCCTAATTTTTTAAAAACAGTTTTGAAGTTTCAACTCATATATTAAGGTCTTTGCTCTATCTGGAGTTGAGTGAGAGATAAGAAGGGGTTGAACTTCATTCTTGTACATGTGGAGATGCAGTTTTTCTAACATCAGTTGTTAAAGAGGCTCTTCTCCCCTTGGCATAGTTGTCAAAAATCTTATGGTTCCCTATTGTGAAAGGAAAAAGAACTAGAATATTGGGGGTCTGCTGTGAGATTGTGTCTCCTAGAAACATCAGAAAGAACCTACATACATAATGTCTCACCAATATGGCCCTCTGAATGTGAGCCAAACAAGGATGGTACCAGTGAACATGTCAAACTGGATGGGAAAACCCCACAAATCCTCAATCTACACAAAGAAGAACAGGCAACAGAGGAAAACTGGCAACAGGAGAAGTAGTCTTCCTCAAGGGAAAGTAAACCAGTTGATTGTCCAGTGCCAAATGGTCATCCCTGAAAACAAGGAAAATTATAGACTTAATAGGCTATATTTAGGCATACACATATATATTTCTATATATAGGCATGCAATAACAATTATTGAGTAAAGAGGCCATAAATTTGAAGAAGAGTGGTGAGGGGTATATGAGCGAGTTTGGCAGGAGGAAAGGACAGAAAAAAATATAATTATATTATAATTTTAAAAATCTTATGGGTGTAGCTATGAGGATTTATATCTGTGTTCTTTGCTGAGTTCCATTGACCTACATCTCTAATTTTGTGTAAGGACCATTCTCCTCCTCCTCCTCCTCTTCCTCCTCCTCCTCCTCCTCTCTCTTCCTCCTCTTCCTCCTCCTCCTTTTCCTCTTCTTTCTCCTCTTCCTCCTCCTCTATGGCTCTGTAATTTCATTTGTAATCAGAATGGTGGCATTTCTAGCATTGTGCATTTTCCTTAGGATTGCTCTGGATATCGGGATCTTTTGTGCCTGTACATGAATTTTAAGCCTTTTTTCTATTTTCATCGAAAAATGGCATGAGAACTTTGTTGGGGATTTCTAGATTGATAAATTGATTTAACTGTATTAAATCAGTGGCCTAGCTTAGTCTTTATCAAACAGATTGGTAAGTTATAAGTAACAGGAATTCATTTTTTGGTTCCAGAGTTTTAAAAACAAAGGATGAAGGGAATACGAGCGTGTGCACACACATGTTTGTGGTGGTCATAAAGGTCTTGTTGCAGTGTCTCATGTGGCACAAAGTTGGAAACACTGACTTAAATACATGACATTAATTTTTCACAAGATGGAACACTCAAGAACTAAATGCCTCCCATTACATATCTTTTCTTGACACTGATGCATTGAGGAATATGTTTTAATATGAAAAGGACAAATCACTGAGCTTTGCTCAATGCCTTTTGCTATTTCCAAGTGGATGACACCATATCAACAATCAGTCTTAAGAGGTTTCATGGCTAAGCTTTTAAGGACATTTGTAAAATAGATTTTTAAAGAGAACAAACAGTTGGGGCATAGCAAAACTGAGGGGAAGTGCAGAGGTTTCCCACATACCCCTCACCCTTATACATACAGATTCACCCATTGTCAGCTCCCACACTAGCATGTGCATCTGTTACAGTTGATCAGCTTGCATGGGTACACCACATTGCAATCAAAGCTTGTATTTATTTGAGGGTTCACCCTTTGTTTAGTATATGCTGCTCATTTAGTGTATGGGGACAAAAGCACACTGTTGCACTATAGGCATTTAGTTTCACTGTCCTAAAATCCATCTTTGCTCTGCATCTTCATTCATTCTTACATATGAACTCCTCACAATCATCAATCCTTTAGGTGCTTCCACAGTGTTGCCATTGAAGACTGTGGCATATCATTGTGTCATATAATTGGGACCAATGGTTGGCAGGCTTTCTCTGTTGTCTACTTTCTCTTAATAAGAGGAGGTCAACATTCCTAGTGCTCAGTAATGTATCATTGTTTAGATGTATGCAAATTTATTCACCTACTAAAGGACATCTTGAATGCTTCCCAGGTTTTTCAGTAATGAGAACGTCTGCTGCAAATGTTTGCATGCAGATTTATATGTGGATATAAACTTTCAGCACTTTCAAGTCAGTCAGTGCAGACAGAAGAACAAGATCACTGCATCATATGTTGCATGCTTAGTTTTGTGAGAAACTACCAAACTTTCTGCCAAAATGACTGTGCTATTTTACATTCCCATGGGTAGCTGATGAGACGGGAGTCTGTTGTCCCACATGTTTGTCGACATTTGTTAGAGTTAGTATTTTGGACTTTATGCCAATTGCAGTTACCTAATAATGTAATGACACTGAACATCTTTTCAAATGCTTATGTGTAACCTGAATATTTTCTTCAGTAAGTTATAAAAGAGATTCTTTATTCACTTACTAATTAGTTTTTTAAAAACTTTTTTTGAGACAGAGTTTCAAGGTAGCTTAGGTTGGCCTTGAGCTCACTGTGTAGAGGAGGGTGGTTTTGAACTTCTGATTCTCTTGTCTCCAACTCTTAAGTACTGAGTTTACAAGTGTGTACTGCTACATCTAGGTATGTTTATTTGCTATTGTTGAATTTTAGCAGTTCCTTGTATATTTTTAGGTACTAATTCTTTATCAGATCTATATCTTGAATATATTTTCTTTTAGTCTGTTATATATCTTCTTAATCTCTTGACAACATCATTCACAAAGCAGAATTTTACATTTTTTAAAAAGTTTAACTGATAATTTTTTTTCATGGATTGGGCCTTTGTTGTTATCTCCAAAATTGTCATTGGCTAGAAAGATGTCTCATTTGGCAAAAATACTTGTTTTGTTTTGCAAACATAAGGACCTGAGTTTGAGTTCCATAATCTACATTAAAAAAATCCAGGCATGTTGGTGTTTGTTCGTAATCTTAGTACTTGAGAGGCAGAGAGAGGAGGGGGCTAAGGAGAGGGAGAGGGAGGGAGGGAGAGAGGGGGAGGGGGGAGAGGAAGAGAGGGAGAGAGACATAATAGCCATTATAGGTTTGAAGAGAAAGCTGACTATAGAGATATGTCAGAGAGAGAGAGAGAGAGAGAGAGAGAGAGAGAGAGAGAGAGAGAGAGAGAGAGAGAGAGATCAATTTTATTTCTGGGGCTCACTACTTAACCAGTCTAGTTTACTTGGCAAATTAAGGGACTATGAGAGACCCTGTCCATAAACAAACAAACACACACACAAAGAAACGCACACCCACACCCATCTACCCCCCCCCCCCCGGACAGCACTTGAAGAATGACACCCAAGGTTGTCATCTGGCTTCTATACATAGAGCACATAGGTGTATCATACCCACCACCTTCACATATACATACCACCCCGCCCCCAAGGATTTATTACTATAACTAACATGGCCTCAATTTGCTTCTTTCACTGTGGTTTGAAGATTTATACAATTTAATCCTTATTATGAGATTGTAAGAGGTGGAGTCAGACAAGACATTTTAGAGGTGATTAAGGCTCTGCCTTGTGAGTGAACTGATTTACTTATAGGACCAACAGATCACTGAATATTCTGAAAAGTAGGCCTGTGATCATCACCCATTTGGTTAAGTCTCTTGTATGTATCCTGACTCTTGCTTGGTGAAACTCTGAGCTGCCTTGGAATTTCTAGCATGACAGACTTCATATGCTATGTCCTTTAAACTTTGGACCAGAAGTACAAACCCAAATAAACGCTTCATAAATTGCTCAGTGTGTTGTTTTGTGTTAGCAACAGAAAATGGGCTAAGATATCATTGTTACCCCCCCTCAAAGTTTATACTTTCTGTTTTTTTTATTCAAGTGTATGATTCATTTTGAGTTAATTTTTGTGAAGGGCATTGACAGTGACCAAGTACTATCTTTTTTCTTATGTTTTCCTGTAATCTTCTCTCATACATTATATCTTAATTGCTGTTTGCCCTCTTTACACTTTTTATAGTCTTTCCCCCTACCTCCTCTCTCCCCCAAATCCACTCTTCCTCCATTTCCCTTAGAAAGTTACAATGAGACGAGGCCCAAACCTTTCCTTATTTCAAGGCTGGATGAAGCAATCCAGTGGGAGGAAAGGGGTCCCAAGAGCAGGCAAGAGTCAGAGACACCTCCCACCTCACTCCTATTTTTAGGAGTCCCACGAGAATACTTAGCCATACAACCATAATGTATATGCAGAGGACCTAGCTTAAACTCCTACAGGGGCTGTTATTGCCACTTATCTCTGTGATACTCTATGTGCCCTGCTTAGTTGATTTTGTGGACTATGTTCTTAGGGTGTCTTCAACTTCTCAGACTCCTGCAAATCCATTCTCCCATATCTGCTGTGTTCCCCTGGATCCTCCTAGAGTTTGGCTGTGGATCTTTGCATCTTCTCCCATCATTTGCCGAATGTCACCTCTTTCATGACAATTGTACCAGGCACCTATGAGAATGGCAGAATATCATTAGTAATAATTTTATTGAATTTTTTCCCAGTATTGTTTGGTTCTATACTAGGTCTTTGGGCTGTCCAGCCTCTGGTTTCTGGACATGTAGGCAATGTCAGACATGGGATCCCTCTTGTGGCATGGGTATCAAGCTATACCAGCCATTGGTCATGACCAGAATTTTGGTGCCAGTACTACCACAGCACCTCTTGCAGGCAGGACAGATTGTAGGTTGAAGGTTTTGTGGCTGGGTTGTTGTTCCAGTCCCACTGCTGGACGCCTTGCCTGGTTGTAGAAGATGGCTGGTTAAAGTTCCATATCTCCTATTACTAGATGTCTTTGCTAGGATCACTCCTGAAGATCCCAGGGAGTTTCCACTGCACTAGGTTACCATATTGTCCTACAATTCCAGTCATCTCCCACCTGATTCCTCTTGTACCCATCCCATCTGCCTCCAGTCCACTCTTAAAACCTATTTTATTTCCCCTTTTCAAGGAGATCTATGTGTTTCCCCCACATTGAGCCCTCCTTGTTGTTATTTAGCCTTTCTGGGTCTGTGAATGGTTATCATTTACTTTATGGCTATTATTTACTTATGAGTGAATGAGTGAATACATACAGTCTTTGTCTTTTCAGGTCTAGGTTACCTCGCTTAGGATGATTATCTTCTAGTTCATCCATTTTCCTACACATTTCATAATGTCATTGTTTTTAATAGCTGAGTAATACATCTTCGTGTTAATGTATCACATTTTCTTTACAAATTCTTCAGTTGGAGACATCTTGGTTGTCTCCAGTTTCTGGCTATTATGAATAAAGCCACTATGAACATAGTAGAGTAAGAGTCCTTTGGGTATATGCCCAACAATGATATAGCTGGGTCTTGGGGTAGATCAATTGCCAATTTTCTGAGGAACTGCATATTGATTTACATAGTGGCTGTACAATTTAGCACTCCCACCAGCAATGAAGGAGTCTTCCCTTTGCTCTACATCCTCAACAGCACAAGCTGTCACTTGTGTTTTTATTTTAGCCATTCTGACAGTAAAATGAAACAGAACACACATAGCACAGGCTCTGAGATCAACAATCAATAAACAGGACCTCATGAAACTAAAAAGCTTCTGAAAGGCTAAGGTCACAAGTATGACAAAATGGCATCCTACAGAATGGGAAGAGGTTTTTTACCACCTTAAACCAACAGAGGGCTAACATCGAAAATTTATAAGGAACTCAAGAACCTAGACATTCACAAACCAAATAGCCCAATTTAAAAAATGGGTTTCAGATCTAAATAGAGGAATCTAAAATGGCTGAAAAATACCTAAAGAAGTGTTCAACATCCTTAGCAATTAGGAGAATGCAAAGTAAAACTACTTTGGGATCTCTCTTTTTTTTCATGTGGCTATGCATTGTTCTACTTGTTCTACTGCTGTTTGTTGAAAAAAGAAGTTACAATGTTCTACTTTGTTCCTTTGTCAAAAATCAGTTGAGTAATTGCATGAGAGTCTATTTCTGGGCTATGTGTTCTGCAGTATGCATTGTTTGTCTGTTCTTTTGCCAATCCCATGCTCTCTTGATTGCTGTGGTTTTATAGTAAGCCTTATAAACCAGACAGCACCTTTTCTTCAACAATATGTTGAATATTCTGTTTTAACCTCTCTATATAGATTTCAGACTTATTTTTTTGTTATCCACTAAAAATTTGTTGTTATATTAACTGCAATGTTGTCTTATTAATAGCTCAAATTCAGAAGAATTAGTATATAGGTAATATTGAGTGTTACTACTCATAAACATGGAACATAGCTTCACTTTGGTATCCTTTTTGTGTATGTGACATATGTGTCTATGCATGTTCACAAGTGTATGGATATACATGTATGTGAAGAAATACATTCAAGTGTGTGTGTGTTTATGTGTAAGCATGTTTGTGGCAGCCAGAGGTTGTCATTGAGTGTTTTCTTTATCTCTCTCCATTTTATATTTTGAGGAAGAATTTCTTAGTTGAACTCAGATCTTCTTGATTTGACTAATCTGGGTAGCCATCTTGTTCAAAACAGAGATCCCTTCTGAGTGCTGGAGTGATAGGTCAGTTCCCTTATCAGCCTATTGTTTATGTGAGACCTGGGAAACTGAATGCTAGCCCTCATGCTTTGTTGCCAAATACTTTAACTCCTGGGACATCTCCTCAGTCCCCATTTTTTTTTCCCTTGGCATAGTTTGTAAGAATTTTGTATATTTTCTTATATAGATCTCATTCACATTTTTATATTTATATCTGGGTATTTTGTTTTGTGGGTAGTAATATAAATAGTATTGTGGTTCAAATATCAAATTTCACATGTGAACTGTTGATTTACAGACGCATAATTGACTATTTAATGTTAACCTTATTTCCCATACTTTTCAGTTAATATACCATTTTCCCATTTCTTGTCTCATTGAATTAGTAGTGAGTGCTTACTACAAAAGTAGTAAGAGGGGAGGCATATCTGTTCTGTTCCTGATCTTAGTGGAAAACAGTTTTTCACTGTTAGGTATGATATTTGTTGTAAGGCTTCTCAATTTTAAATTGAAGATATTTATATATTCTTTTCTTTTCTTTTTTTCTTTTCTTCCTCAGAGACAGGGTTTCTCTGTGTAGCCCTGGCTGTACTAGAACTCACTCTGCAAACAAGGCTGGTGTATATGTTATTAGTTTGTTGATTTTGTGTTAGATTTTGCCAAATCCATTTTCTACATTCATTGATATGACCATGCAAATTCCCTCCTTTAGTATGTTATTTGCCTTTCAAGTGTTGTAACAGCTTTGCAATTTTGGCATAATCCTATTTAGTCACATTGTATAATGTTTTATTCTACATTGCTAGATTCATTGCCATATTATTTAGGGTTCTGCATTTATGTTAATGAGAGACATTGGTCTTTAGTTTTCTTGTTAGGGTAACAGTGGTCTCATGGCTTGCCAGGAGTATTTTCTCTGCTTTTATCTCTTGGAAAATTTAAAGAATTGAAGTTTTTTCTTAAATTCCTGGGAGAATTCACTGCTGAACCTATCTGCATTCTCATTTTAAAGGTTATTATTCACTACTTTTATTTAGTAGATATATTCTTATTCAGGGAGCCCATTTCTTCTTATATGAGTTTTAAAATTTTCTTTCAGAATTTTTCCTCATTTTATTAAAGTTGTCAGATTTATTGCTATAGAGTTGTTCATATTCTTTAGATATGTTCATAATACTTACACTATTTTTAATTTTGTGAAGGTGTTATCTAACTTACGCCTTCTCTCTTCCTTCTTTTCTCTACCTCTCTCTTTCCCTTTCTTTCTCTTTCTTCTCCCTCCAGTCACAGCTTTTGTTCATTGGGTTAGGAACTTATTTTATTAATCTTATTGAAAAACCAACTGTTTGGCTTTATTAATTTTATTGATTTCTTGTTTTCAACTACATCATTTTCAATTCTAATTAAAAATTTATGTCCTATTCACGACTTAATCTTTCCAGGTAAGGTGACAATTTAGAAAACTGTGTTTGGAATCTTCCTTTTCTTGTAGCTTATTAATTTTTCTCCAAACACTGCTTCGTTGTGGCCAACAAATTGTGGTAGATTGTCTTTTCATTTTCATATAGTTGAAAATAGTCTTGATTGCTCTTTCAATTTCTCATTTGACATAGTTGATATTTACATGTTACTTAATTTCCCAGTATTTGAGACATTTTCTAACTATTGCTTTCTAGTTTAACACTGTTTGCCATCCACATTACTTCATTTTTGCTACTTTTATCAGCCGTAGGGTTTCTAATAATTTGTATTTTATATTTATCTTTTGGTGAATAATAGATTCACAGTTCACACACTTTGATCTTCCACTTCAGTGTGAAGAATTGAAATCATACAAAGATCTTTAAATACAGAAGGGTTAGGCATTCTGCTGTTTTCTGAAGGAATTGAAGGCAGACCTTATGCTTGCCCAAAATAGCGACCCTCCCTAACTGAACATCTCCTATTTTCAAGTCCTACCTAACTGCTATTTAGTTCCTTCAAAAGTGCTCTTTTCTTGAGGCATTGCAGTTTATGTTTCCTTGGATTACCCATTTCTTGTTAATATTGGGAGTGAAGGGTCAGGATGAAATCTTCCACATATATGATGGGATTCATTGTTGTTTGGTTGCTGTGTTCACATCTCTGATGAGTTCCTTCCAAGAATAGTCTTATCCTCACATGCAAGAAATGTTCCCATTTGTTTAGCCAGTTCTGCTACTCCTTCATGTGTATTTAGTCATTGTCCACCTTGGGGTTTAGGTGGGACTTCCCACTTAACATTGCAGGACATCTAGTAAAAGATGATTATAATACAGTCTTTAAATGGAAAAACTTCCAAATTTTGGTTTGAGAGAAAAACGCTTCTAAACCATCAATCTTAGTGATGAAAAAGGGGTCAGAGTGAAGCTCAAAGGATGGAAAATGTTTAGACGTTAAAGTACGCCTTAGGTTCCAAATTGGAATGTAGTCTGAGACTTTAGGTTCTATTCCTTGTGTGCATTGATTGGGTAATGCACAGATTTAATGATAGACATTCTTTTTATATTTGAAATTGAGCAATGCTGCAAGCCTGTATGATTTTACATGAGTTTTCCACTGAGATAAAGTGGTCTGTCTGCACAGGGAATTAACTCTGAGAGAATAGGAAATAGCAAGTAATGAGGTACCTTTATTTGATTTTTCTGCTTACATAAGAGGACACTTTTGTCTGTTCTGATCTTCACTCATGATGAATGCTTCCTGTTTTTGAGCTTTGGGGCATGATTCTAAAGTAAAGGCAAAGAAGAGCTCAAATAGATTGTTATCTGCTTGCTGTCTGTGAAAATTGTAGCTTAGCTATGTGGATGCTTGTTTAGAAGTTGTTCTCATCTTTTTGTGCAGTGCTCATCCCCTTGCTTGAGAATCTTTAATTCTATGAATCTAGTGTGAGGAACTACCTACCTCCTTCATATTGCTTCACTTAGTTCTTTGATGTTACTTCTCTCATGTATGTCCTCCAATTCATAGGAATACATTCATCTCTGTCATTGGTGTCTTCATCTTTAAAAAGTTTTGTTCAAGCTGGTGTACAGCTTTTATCCTAGCTTTCCTGGAAGGCAAAGGCAGAGGTGGAGGTAGGCAGATTTCTGAATTTTAAGCAAGCTTGGTTTACACAAGGAGTTCCATGGCAGTCATTTGTGTAGTGAGATTCTGCCTCAAAAACAGAACAAAACAAAAAGTTTTTTTTAAAGTGAATAAACTATTTCCCTGTTTGCATGAGACTTTGACTTCGGTCAGCTATCTTCTTTTATTACTCAGTGGAAGAAAAATTCATAGTCTATGTTCCTTGGAAGTATAATTTTAAAAGAAGGGCCAGGAATTGTATCTGAACTACGACAATCTTTCTGTGAACTATAAATACCCAGATGAGATTGCTAAAGTGTAAAGTGAGTTCACTGAATGATTCAAAGCTGACATAATCATGTGGGACTCATGACCAACATCTGGGCTACTGTTACTAAAGGTATTTTTCTGGTGAGATCTCTTTTCATGAGGCTGTCAAAAGCTCCATAAATTGCTGATGTACCTTGCCAACAAGAGACACTAGAATTGATTTTATTGCTGACCAAAAGTCAGGGAGCACATTACTTTGTGAAGCTGTGGCTGTGTCGCCAAGAGGAAAAACAAGGACAGAGACAACTGAAGAAAGCTAATGTGATGCAAGGCAGGCATTTCTGGGACAGGTTGTGGTCATCTATGATGATTGAGTAAGGTCAACAGTTGAGAATTATGGTCCCTTTTGGCCATAGTGCTTTCAGGCTTTGTGCATGCTATACATGAACTCTACCAGCAAGATACACAGAGTTCGAAGATTGAGGTTTTGGAGCAAAAAACTGAAGGAATCTTAAGAGTACAAACTGTCTGTTGATGTTTTCTACCAGTGAGTTACAGTGTTTGGAAATTTCCAATACCAGAAAAACAAGAATTTGGGGCAGGAAGTTCTTGGAAAGTAGGGTCACTTTACTAGATACAGAGTAGAACATACAGTCCTGCTAATGTAGTCATCATAGTTCCAGTTCTCTGTGTCAGATGGAGTGGTCAGAGGAAGGCAGTTTCATATCTCAAGGCTTTAAGTCAAGATAGCTCTAGTCTATCTTCCTCATAGTTGACTTGTCTGTTGTGAGAAGATGGCCACAAGGACTACAGCTCTGTAGACACTTCCACAGATTCTTATCTTAAATTGTATTTACTATTTACTCTCTCCTCTAACCCCTCTGAGATCAACCCCATACTTCCCTACCACCTCTTTTTAAAATTAATTTTTGTTTTAGTAATCCAAAGAATTCAATTTGTATTACTCATATCATCATGACTGTGGGATCATCCAATGGAGTGTGATCACCCTACTAGGAGTCACACCCTTAAAGAACCAATTTCCCTTCCCCCAGAATCCATTTACTGTCAATAAGTCCTCCCCCTTTCATTGTCCTAGACACTTTTAATGAGGAAGTGTAGACATCAGAAGCCTAGCAACATTACTTCCTTATAATTAGAAATTCCTCGACTAACAAAACTATATACTCAACATTCGAATTTTACAATCTATTTTACTTCATGCTCAGTACTAAAATCTAATAATTAAAGTTAATAGCAATATAGACAATATTATCTATATTGGCAAAAGTGATTATTTTATGATACATAGTTTCTATATTTTCATGGATAAGTTTATACCACTAACATTGATCATTAGCTCTATCACGTTTCTGGTATGTAAATAATAACCGTTGACAACGACTTCAGAGATAATGGTGGTACATTTAGAAGCACATATGGGTGGCCCAAGGAAAAATTATTTATTTTTCTATCAAAATAATTCTTTAGGTATAAAAAGAAAAAGGCCTTTCCTTCATTTCATTCACCAATTTACTCCCAACTGTACATTGAATTTCCTATTTACTCTGAGTGAGGGGGATCTAGCAGTGGATAAGCTTGCAAATTCTCCTGTCTTCATGGAACTATTTAAGAGGAATTATATCAAACATTGTTAATAAAAAGAAAGAATTCTACATTCAGGACTATTGCAGAGAGAATGTTGCAATGGAGATAAGAGCATTTGGTTGAGACAAATTCTCAGGAGGTTGATCAATGGGAATCAGGCACCTGTAAATACAGGCTGTCCATGCTTATCAAAGTTGGGTCTAAGTCTGTGCAATAGGGAAGGCTCTGTATCTTCCATGAGTATGGCTTGGAAAATATTCCCCAAAGTCCTTGATCAAGTCATTCCTGGTTTATAAATCTGGGAAGGGGTTAGGAAATTTATATCTTAAAGGACTTCAGAAAGAATTTTTTACTGAAAATTTTCAGTGAGAAATGCTCTAAGTAAAGGAAGTCAGCGTCTTGGAATTGAGGTGAAATCTGGCTAAAGATTAATCAAGTTAAGACCATCTTGGTTAAAGTTTGTATGCTGGTGAGACAAAAACACCGTGAAAAAGAAAGAAAAGTTTAAACAATATATCTATGTCTGTATTTATATCTATATATGTAGTATATATAAATAGATATTGATATTCTCTCAAAATTAAAATAATAAAGGACAATAACTCACATAGATAATGACTTGGGTGACTAGAAGCTGAACCAGATAGGAACGTATGTTGTGGTTAAATGTATCTGTTAGAAAAAAGAGATTTGTGTGACCTCAAGTGAGGCAGTTTAAATGTAAAGATGGCATCGTTTTAGACCATAGAAAAAGGAGCAATGGTAGCTTAGAAAGTAAAATATGATCCTAGATCAAAATGATTCAAGAGGTTTTGGCACAATACACAGGCAAATTCTTTAGTGAGGTGAGTTGGTCTAACCCTATGAGGTTGGCCAATGAGCAAGGAAGGGAGTGGTGGGGCTGGCTAGGGATAAAATAGGATCACAATGGGCTGGAATAAATACAGAATTACTTTCTGAACACATTTATTATTGTCTTGTGTTGACATTGATATATTTTAAATTATAGTCCATACAAATACATGCATGTGTATTGTTAAAATTATTAGGAAGGGGCTATTTTGAGAGGATTGCTTCAGGAGACATTGCTGCTCACTCTGAAGCTCTAGCTGTTTTAAGATTTGCAGATATTCTCTGGACTGCTCAGTTAGTAATCTTATTCACTCAGTGTTACACTCAAGTCTTTCCTGTCCTCTCTACTCCCTGGAGTTTTTAGTTTGGTGGTCAAGCTTACATCCCATCCTTACTGGAACACAAAATGTGGAGGTTAAGGGTCTATCTATCATCTATCTATCTATCTATCTATCTATCTATCTATCTATCTATCATCTATCTATCTTCTATTTATCTACCGATCTTCCTTCCTTCCTTCCTTCCTTCCTTCCTTCCTTCCTTCCTTCCTTCCTTCCTTTCTTCCTTTCTTCTGTAGCTCTGGATAAGATTAACCTTTGTATCAGTGTATTTGGTAGAGGAAATCACCTTCCCCTATGTAGGTGGATCTTTTTCAGTATGTTTAGAACCCAAATGGAAAAAAGATGGAGAAAAGAGGAATCCTTCCTCTTCCTCCTCCTTCTTTCTGTATTTTTATGTATTTCCTGTTTTATCTCTTTATTGGGTATTTTATCTCATTTTGTCTTGCTCAGAGGCCAGGGCTAATAAAACAGTCTGTCCTTAGTCTTCACATTCAATTGAATTATGCTTTTGGCTCTCCTGGGCCTCTGGTTTACAGGTCGCAACGTGTGGGTCTGTAAAGCCACTGTAATCATGCGAACTAATTTCTCAAACATCTTTCTGGACATATATAAATAGACAATGCTACTTAAGCTCAGACCTGGAAGATGAGTAGGGATATATCTGGCAAAAGAAGTGGCTGAAATGTTAGATAAACCGTTTTAAATAGCATTCTTGAAGATCCCTTGGGAGAAAGAGAATATGGCATTTTTGAAGGAAGGGAAAAAGATCCTTTATGAAAGCGTATAGAGAGTAAAGAAAGCTTTGGAGTGAGACTGAGTGGAGGGAGGTGTACAAAGGCAAGCTGTGTTAAAGTTTAGATTTGATTATAAAGGCTGTATATCTATTGAAGAAGGATTTAAAGCATCCTCCAACTTTGTTTGGGGGATATAAATACAATGTTTGGAGAAAGCAAAGGTTTAGTCAATATCCTTCTTTGTAGGCTGCATATTTTGATCAGCTTTTGTATTTCTTCTCCTTTATATTCCCTGAAATTTTCAGTTTGATGGTCAAGCTTACATCCCATCCTGACTGGATATTAAAGTCTCTTCTGCAATGGGAAGCATTAAAAATTAGTAAATTCTTGTTGCTAAATGGAACTATCCCATTCTTTACAAGTATGTATGCATGTATGCACATATGCATGCATCTATCAATTGTCTATCTATCTATCAATCTATCTATCATCTATCTATCTATCTATCTATCAATCTATCTATCATCTATCTATCTATGCAAGTCACTGCGACTCAGTAAAAATACAAATTGTGTAAAGCAGGTGTCATGTACAAGTCATTTAAATTCAGATCCCCTACTGAAGGATGCTGCTAATGCTTGGAGTAATTAGGATTATTTCCCTATGGAGCTCTTGGTAGCATGAGTCAGAAAAGTAAGTTCTGAATAGAAAGTAGGCAATAGAATTTGTTATCTGGGTTAGAGGTTCAGATAACAAATGTAGTTTGCAATTTTCTCTCAGTTTTTAAATTGCACTCTACAAAAGGAAATGGAAATGGACTATGGAGTCATTCATGTATAAAATCTATTTTGAATAAGAGCCCGATACTTACAAAACAAAGCTTTTATTGTTTTGTGGTTTCTGTCCAGTTGCCTGATGTCATTTACTTGTGAAAATCAAATATCTATTAATGATTTATTACAATATAAATGTTGGAGTCAGAAATTATTAATATACTAATTTTTTCAATAAACATTTGAATGCCTACTATGTGCCAAACTACTACAGGATGAATTGTGTATACAAGAATGAAAATATTATAATAGGCAAACACAGCCACATATTACAAATATCATGATGGAAAGTTGAGATTATATAATGAAATGACCTGGTCTAAATAGGGAAGTAATTGTTCTCTCAGGAGATGATGACTGTGCTGAGCTGTAAAGTAGTAATAGATTTGTGTGGGCTAAGGATGGGGGCATGAAAGAATGTAGAACAATTGACAAATGCATTGTCCTTGTGCTTGAGAGAGCCAGGTGTATTCAGTGGTTCAGTAGGGTGGGTAGGGAAGAGACGAGTGGTGAAGATTGAGGTTAGCATGATAAGCATGGGCTAGGTCATGGTTGCAAAGCTGAACAAAGTCTGGAATAAGTCAAAGCTATGATGATAAGCTGTCAATGAAACTGGCTTATGATGTTCATAAGAGGCTGAATGCCCTCAAATAAATGCCTTGGGGCATAAGAAACTCTTGTAGGTGGAGGAAAAAGAAGCTCATACTATGGTGACAGTGGAGATGGAGAAAAATAGACATTTGAGACATACTTAGGAGTTAAAATGAATAAAATCTAAAGGTAGATTAGCAATAAAGGATGTTTAAAAAGATGATAAGGATACCTCGTGGTATCTGATTTCCTGATCAGACAATATTTGTGAAGGCAGCATAATATCATTTTTACTGAGAGAAAAAGAAAATGTTCAAATGTCTGTGGAAAAATATAATTGAATGAGGAATGGTTATATTAGAGTCAGTTTAAAATACAGAGAGTAAATGAAGTTACAAATAAAATATTGAAGCTTCTCAGTAGTTGAGAAATGCATTGAAGTTGTCTAGTGAATTTATACTGTAAGTGATCTCCTGCGTTGTGTGGTTTCCTGACTAATTCTTATTTGGGCATAAAGAAAGTTGATATTTCAAATCAAGGTTGAGGCTGCAATGGATATGATACATTTCAAATTGTGTCCACAGGCAAGGATATGTGAAAATTGGGAAAGCTGTTGCACCTTGGATGACCTCTAATATTGATTTATTGAAAAACTATTTACATGGGTACCACTTTAAATAATGATGAAATTTTTGGTCAGATTGAATTTCAGCAATAATTTCAAAATTTATGCACTCATAACTTTTAGTTCCCTGTTTTGGAGAAGTGATTGTTATGAACCCATGTAAAGTATGGTAATAATGAGTTTTCTGATGTAATAGACAAAAGATACCTAATAACCGTATATTAAACACATTTCAATTCGCAGGCCCATGTCTTTCCTATTTAATGATTTTGGTTTAAATCTTTTGTGTCAGATTGATATTTATAATTTCTTCTGCAATTCAAGTATAACATTGTCTTACTTATAGCTGATGACTCTGTGGTTTAAATGAGCAGTGCTGACCTAGGCTGCTCTGGGCTTATTTCAGTCAAGTTCACCTATGTATCACTTGCTAGCTACTGTACTGACCGGAGCTGAGGTGGTGGAACTCAGTGATGCAAAGGCTGCTTCTGGGTCATTTCCATGGCCTTTCCACCTCCCCAAACTTGGTTGTTTCTTTTCACACAGCCCATGAACAGAACTGTCCATTGGATTCATGGTCTGGGTTTGGAACTGACACTGATACCACATTCTTCTGGGCAAAACAAGCCAGAAGGCGGGCTCAGATTTGAGGGCTCAGAAATAAAGTCTGTCTCTTAATGGGAGGGTTGCAAGTCATTTTTTAAAAATCTTTTTAAAATATATAAATTAAAAATAATCTTATTTTACATATCCATCCCACTTAACCTCTCCCTCCTGTCCACCCATGCCCCTCACTAATCCCAAGTCATTTTTGCAGAGGAAAACTGACACAGGAAGGGAAATAATCCCAGCTCTCTCTCTCTCTCTCTCTCTCTCTCTCTCTCTCTCTCTCTCTCTCTCTCTCTCTCTCTTTCTCTCTCTCTTTGTGTTTGAAATGCTCTGTCACAGAATCCTTTGTTGCAAGATGGCAAGTCACAGGTGAAAAGCCATGCAACAGGACACTGGGTCTAAATATCTGTTTTTTTTGCCATCCCTTAATTTTTATGGGACATAATTGTTATTATTATTCACAGAAAAGCCCTTGGTTATTTTTCTTATGTTTACACAACAAAGAAAGGAAGGGAGCAAGAAAGAATATTGGCTGAATTGCATGCCTACTATTGTTAGTGATGATCAACTGAATAGGTGGCTTTATCATTACAAGGACCTGTTCTCAGTAGTTCTTAATGAATGTGAAATCCATAAAACAATGAAAGAGTTATAATAACATGGAGGTTTCTCTTGCTCTTGGTTGTTCCTGCTCTACTATGGCCTTACAGGGGTGGGAGGGCTTACCATGCAAGGACACTGACAAAGATGGGGAAGGCAGCTGGGATCAATGAGAGTTCTCCATTAACCCTGTTGTGTTCTATTATGCATTTGCTCAGGGCTTTGTGCTGTAGGATGTAGAGGTTAGAATAAGGCAGGAGAGAGCCATGGGGTGCAGAAGAAGGCACAAAAGGACAGTGAAGTGTGGAGAGAAATAAAGCAGAAAATGAAGATTTTACACTGGTGGAAAGAAGAGAATCAAGAAATTGTAATTAAAAGTGTGCAGAGATCAGGAGTGAAATTTTTATCAGAGTAATAAAATTAAATTTATTGGCAGATTAAATCCAATTTGTGACCCATTGTAAAGGTCATAGGAATGAATCATTAGATTGGAAAATACTTTGTTTTAGATACAGAGTTTGGCTAATCCTGCTTTCTAGTAATAGGATGAATGAGAAATCATTCATCTGAACCTGTGCCTAATGATCTGTTAGTATCACAGGCAAGAACATGGGAGCTTCCAAAGTACTTCAGGAAAGCACATCAGTGTTAGGCATACAGCTCATGAAACTCCACAAAGTAAACCTACTCCATCACTACCTGTCCCCTAATAATGAAAGCTAATCTCCTTAAATCTAACCCCATAGGGTAATTTAGCTTCTTTCTGAACTTCACACAAATGGACTCATACAGTAGATAATCTCTGGTGTCTTATTGATTTTGTATGATATGGTATTTTTATACTTATTCCTGCTATTAGGTATAATTATAGTTTATTTTTAAGTAGTATTCAATTGAATGAAGATAGTATATCTTATTCATTCTGCTGGGATGGAGACTTGGCTTTAAGTTATTCTGAGTTTTTATTTCTAATGACTGCCCAAGATCCATTTTGATACAAAATAATGGAGGTTTAGTGAACAAAGCCAACTTAGTTATTTGTCTTTTACTTTGGATAACAGTTTCTGATTAGATAAAACAAGAAATGAGCTGAACCCCGAAGTTCAAAGGTGAAGTTTGGTATTGACTTGGTAGCAGAAAGGCCTAGTGTACTATTGCTACACACAAAAATAATGGGAAATGGCACGGAGTAGATGAACATGTGGGTGAGGATGTGTTAAGTGCTTATTTAGCAAGATTTGTATTGTTAGGACTGTGTAGGCTGTGATGGAGAATAGGCAGGAAGCCTGCAAAGTAAATGGCTGTTGTGAAGAATGTGTTAAGAACCTGGAGGGCTGGGCCTCGGTGATGCTTGCACTACTTGCTTGTTGTGACCTTGAAGCCTGTCTGCTATATGTGCTGAAGGTCAGATTCCCACTACTGTAAAATGAAATGACTTGTTATGAGTGTCCCAGGACTGGGTAACTCCAGAGACCATACTTTGTGGATCTTTTCTGTGACTGAGTCTTGCTGAGGGGGCTTACGTATGTCACTGTATCTCAGATTTTAGGCAGGTCCTGTAAAGAGTGCTTCCCATTTGAGCCACCTTCCGTTTAGTGCATGTGGTCTTGGCATTGTGAGCTTCAGAATGAGCGAGGAGTCTGTAGCCAAATTGCTTGTGTTTGTTCTCAGGGCCTTTCGTTACAGACATGTGAACACTATGAAATGACTAAACTTTTCTGGACCGGGTTTTTATGATCTTATCACACAGGATTACTTTGAGAAAATAAATGAACTCACATATGGAAAACACTGAGAACTGTACCAAATACGTGGTATTTTTTGCCACCTAATCTATCTTTTTGAAGCAGCAGTAAATGATCTAGCTTTTTGCTTGGCTGACTGCATGGGGTACATGGCACATGGCTGTTGATGTCTTTGGTACATTCCTCCATTCATGTCAGTCCAACCATGAGCCAGGTTGCTCACCATAGGCTTGCACAGAATGCACTCACCCTCACACATTTTTGGAATCCAGCTGTGTCCTGACCATTCTTTGTTGCTTTAGTTTCTTCCCTAAGTACTAAAGTCTATGAATTTTAGTTGTTTCTCTGCAATCCTCCAGTGAATATATCTACTGTGCCCCTTGAATGTGTGGTCTGGTCAATGCAGAGATAGAATTTCTCTTTCATATTCATTGATGAGTTCTATTCTTGCAATGCAAAGTTACACTTTTTGTTTCTTGTCCACATTATGCTTTCAAGTCAGTTTGATAGCTATAACCAAAGGACTCCAGTGCCATCCCCACACTTACTCATTCTAAAAGTGACTCCTTCATTTATTGACTGTATTGAGTGCTTAATGCAGATTCAACTGCCAGGTTGGTAATTGACAATAGATATACTCCTTAAGGAGTTTACAGTTCCCTGGCATGTCATGCGTGGAAACAGATTTGTAATCAAGTGTGATTGTGATAATTGTTTTACTAGAGATGTGCAAAGAGTATATATGATAGCACAAAGCTAAGCACCCAGTTCTCAGTGGGAAGAGAAAGTGAGAACATGCCAAATGCCAATGAGGATAGTAGTGGGGAGAATATTTCCATGGCATAAGATCTAGCCAAAAGAAAATGGGAGAAAGGATTATTTAAATAGAAGGAATGAGCCAATTGCAACATGGAACAGCCTGAGATTCTGTTCACTGTGTCTGGTAGATCCTCCAACTGCCTGGCAATCATTTAGAGGAGTGGCTGGGGTGGATGAGGACCAGGCTATCAAGGGTTCCCATGTTATAGCAGACAAGTAGTAGTTAATCCCATGAATGATAAGCTAGTGAAAATGGTTTTAGGCCAGAAAGGGACATGATTTGACTGATGTACATTTTGAAGACTTGTATGCTGGTAGCTTATTCAGTGTGATTTTGGACTAGTCACACAAGTACAACAAATTCAGCAACATTAACATCGAGTATCACAAAACAAAACATGAAACCATGAAACCATGATTGAATTATGACCATAGAAATAAAAAAGAAAGGAACCTTTTGATAGATTTGTTGGCTGGGTAAATGTCACTCTCTTGGGCACTTTGAGTAATGAGCAGCCTGGAACTTGTAAGAAAGAGGGAAGAGTTGGGTGACAGTGACGTGTATGACAGGACAAGAGGTAAGGGACTGAGTTGTGAGAATGAAGCATCCCTGCCCCTTTCATACCTTTGAAATCCATGGGGTGTCCACACAGAAACATATAGCAGGTGTTTGTCTCCCATATAAGAAACCCAAGAGCGATTTCTGTTGAGTATTTGGAGAAGAGGTCTTGGGGTTCATCCATCCCTACACATAAGACCAATGACATCTTAAGAGAGCTAGACACACTCAGAATGATAACCCCAGCCTTTGAAAGAAAGTGGGGAAGGGTACTTTTGGAAGGTGATTTTTTTTTTCAAAATATGTCAGTTGGGGAGTTGGTTAAAAACAAGTTAAAAAGAAAAAAGGTCATCATAGAACCTATGGCCAAACCTATGATTGTGAAGTGAAGTTGGGCCAACCTGTGGGAAACAGGCTTTTGAGTACGTGGCCCAGACAGAAATTGTGGTTTGGCTGGCCTGCTTCCTTTTGGATAAATTCTTTTTCTTTGGGACTCCAATTCTACTGTATTCTGACTTGTACATTCTAACAGGGGCTTGTGGCAATTTATTAGTTCAAGTGGGGTAAAAATATCTCCCCTGATTTTTCTTTTGTTTTTAATGGAGAAGAATTCAAGCAGAAATTATGTAAATGGAGTTCTTAGTCAGATATACAGGAAAACACTGAGCAATCTGAGAGAAGAAGGAGCAAGCCAAAGCTACCTTCACCTCATTAGCTTCCCAGTGGAAAGAGAGTGAGTTCCTGTTTTTTCCCACCTGTATCCTCTCTCCACCCAGCCATCTTACTTCCTGTCTGTATGTACAGACCTTCAGACCTCTAAGATTAGCTAGGGGCAATCTCCATCCTCTGATCTTCGGATACCCTTTATTTGTACAAGCAAGATATCACCATACAAGGATTATTTTCTGGGCAGCTTTTAGAGAGAAGCCCCACTATTTCTTCACAGATTCAAGCTACCCAAAAAACAGCATCCACAGCAGCATTTAAAATAAGAAAAAAGTTGAACTTTGAGTTTTCATGCATTTCAATTTTGAGTTCCTTTAAAGCAGAGGACAGGAGTATTTATCTTAATGTCCCTAGCACTCAACCCAGAGCCAGGCATACAGATGTGCTCCATAAGCCCTGGTTTTCTTCTTATTTACAATCTCCATATTTGAGCATTTCTGAGCATTTCTGAGCTGTCTTGAACACACTCTATAGCATGGATGTCATTGTATTATTCCTGTTTTCCCCTCCCTCCCTCCTTCCCTCCCTCTCCTTCCTTCCTTCTTCTCTTTCTCTCCCCCTCCCTCCTCCCTCCTTCCTCCCTCCTCCCTCTCCCCCCCTTCCCTCTTGTGTTTATGTATACGTTTGTGTATGTGTCTAGGAATTGCTCTGCCTCACACACTGTCCACCTTATTTTTATTTTATTTTATTTTTTGAGATAAAGTTTTTCACTGGAAACTGGGCCGTCCTGTTTCTGCCTCCCAAGTGCTGTATTACAAGTATGTGTCACCTTGCCTGATCTCTTTTACATGGTTTCTGGGGATAGAACTCAGGTTCCCTGGTGCTAGAGCAGCAAGAGTTTTACAGATTGAGCTGTGTCCTCAACCTTAATTCTCCTTCTTTTAACTACTGAAAGTTCAGTATCTTATTCTCACTCCAAACGTTCAAATGGAATGAGGACTTATTTCAGGGTTGTTCATATGTCTTAGCATCTGAGAGCTGGCCTACCACTTCTCCCATCCTCGGGATCTGTTGCTTCTGCTTCTTGTGTTCTGGTTTTCCTTTCTTTTCAAAATGTTCATAGTTAAAAAAAAAGTATAATAGAGCAGATGCATTCTGAACATTTTTTCCTCCCTTAAATGTCAAGAGCTTCACCATTCTGTGGTGATTAGAGTCTTGTCATGGTCATCTCTGTTCCACCTCTATTGGTCAGAGTAGGTGATGGTGGACCCTCTCTCTGCTATCTGGGAAACAGAATTCACAATAACCAGGTCATAGCCTTTACTTGATTTGCAGGTGAGAGCATCCCAGGCTATTGCTTTAATTCTGCTCTGTTTTGCAATTTGGCAGCCTATCATAAGTTTCCAAAAACAGTGACTTTCCTTGATTTTGATACATTCCTCAAGAAAATATGAATGCCTTTCTGCTCTTACTTTGGAATTTATCTCTATGGCTATTGCTAGAAGATAGAGGGAACTTGGAGTCTGTGTACCAACCCTAGATTTAGCTCTGTTCATCCAGTCTGGGACAGGTCACAGTGGAAATAATGATGATCCTTGCTTCTTGTTCCTGTATGCAAAGAAGTGTTTATTGTTTTCTTGCTAGTGAGACTGGCTTGGTGCATTTTTTACCTATTAGAGAGTAAAGAATAAATGGAAACTTTAATAGATATAAAAAGGAAGGGGCCTGGATGCACCACCTCTTTAACTATACCCTGTGCAGAGTGCATTTGAAAACTGTTACTTCTCTCAGACTGAACAGTTCTTAGCCAACGGGTGATGGGAGATGTTATTCGGGGACTTGTTTCTGCTAGTAAATTTTGAGAAAATATTCTATTCCTGGGTAGAATGGAATTTGCATTTTAAAGAAAACTATCACTTTGGTTTTTTTCTTGCTTATTTAAGATTGAAGTTTTCTTACATGTTTCTTTTTGAAATATAATTTAGTGACCAAATTCATAAAAGTAGCCTATTATATTGTTTCCTATAATTTTTTTTCATTTGTGCAGGGAATCAGCAGCCTCTTCAGTTCTTTAAAGGTGGTGCGCCTCTTACGCCTGGGCCGGGTTGCTAGAAAACTGGACCATTACCTGGAGTATGGAGCTGCGGTCCTTGTGCTTTTGGTGTGTGTGTTTGGATTGGTTGCCCACTGGCTGGCCTGCATCTGGTACAGCATTGGAGACTATGAGGTCATTGATGAAGTCACCAACACCATTCAAATAGACAGCTGGCTCTACCAGTTGGCCTTGAGCATTGGGACTCCATATCGCTACAATACCAGTGCAGGGATCTGGGAAGGAGGACCCAGCAAGGATTCCCTGTATGTGTCCTCTCTTTACTTCACCATGACGAGCCTTACGACCATAGGATTTGGAAACATAGCTCCCACCACAGATGTGGAGAAGATGTTCTCAGTAGCCATGATGATGGTTGGCTGTAAGTACCTTTTTTTTTTTTCCTTTCTCTATTAAAAATGATTTCAGTGTTTGAAAAATGTTCCCCTGGTTTCAAACTCTTGACTGGATTGAAATGATCTACGTTTTCTTAAGAAAATTTTTAATTGAAACCATTTGCAATTGGTTTTTACTTTTGATTCAGCCCTAGGAATAAAAATGCAGGGAGTGTATTTCACTCTCTAGAATGCATTAGCACATGAAAAACAGCGTGGGGAGAATGATAGAAAACTCAGACTGGGGAGTCTGTGATTTGATTCCATGAATGGTGTTGTACCTGGCAGCTCTTGAGAAGGAACTAGCTCTGCTATCTAGACAGGAGGTGTCTGGCACATTCTGTAGGTTTTGTTGGCAGCCAGATCTCTAAAAAGCAGATGGGACATGATGTAAGACCATAAGTTAGAAAATATTTTAGTCAATAACTGAATTTCTGAATTAAAGTGGACTTCAGGATACTGTTTGATGTATTTCATTTTTTATAACGAAGACTAGTGAAAAGAAGTTCATTAATCTAGTCTTTTGACAAGCACTGTAGTCAGTTGAGTTTGTGATAGAGAATGAAAGGATTGGAGAGCTGGAGGCCTTTAGCAGTGACAAGGGTCCAAAAAGCAGTATATATTTTTGACTAAAGTGACTTGGTGATGTTCTTTGAAAGTAGAACACCCTTTCAAAGACCGTGTGCTCTGCCCCCACGTTCTGACTGAATGGCATCAGCATTCCAGACATGAAAGTAGTACAAACCTTAGATTGTGCTTCAAATTGTCTCGAAGGAAAGTTTTCAGGTCAAGTATTTTCACCTTTAAGCTGACCTACCTGACTCATTCAAGCCTATTTCTGATACCTAGAGTAATTTTAAGAGAGTTGTGCTGAAGATGATGTCACTATTAACATATGTCATAACTCTTGAAGTAATTACCATTGGTGTTGGTGTAAGCCCCACCCCCAGGCTCCAAATTGTAAAGCTTCAGATGTGGGCATTCACAAGATATATTTTTAGAGTTCAGGGTTATTGGTTGGCCTGAACAGTGAATACCTTGAGTCTAGGCATTCATATTTCAGTGTGGAGAAGCTATTGGAACAACAATGCTAGCAAGTATTTGGTTCTCCACTTCAATCATCATGTATAAAAAACTACAGAGACAAGAATAACTAGGTTCTAATTGCAGATTAGTGTTTCAGTGAGAGGGAGGATTAGAATCCAATTATTGCCTATTTTAGGGTCCTTCAGGGGGAACATATTTCACATACACACAGACCTTCGATGAATTAAACTGATATTCATATAAAAAGATATTTGGGTAATAATGTAATAAAGAAAATTTTCTGTTGAGTGTAGAACTCAGCACTATGCTGCTTTTCATGCTTATGAAATACATGCTGCTTGAATCTTATGTAGACCTAGAATTTGGTAACCTTTTTATTTTGTATAATGACTATATGGACTGCCAGAAGTTCTGCTCACCGTGAAGACTTCCCTTCACCAGGGTCTTTCTGAGTTTTCCCAGAAAGGGGTTGTAATGCTGTAACTGTCCACTTCTGGGTGCAGAACCATCAGTAAAATAGCTTCTAGTCTCCTCTCCAGTCAGTCCACCTCAGGGAACACTCCATGAGGCTATTGGTGCATGCTTGGCAGCAGGCAACATTATAATGGGAGTAGAAACCATAGGCATTTGCCCAACTTCTTCAGGAAACTTGCTTGTGCCTTCAGGACCTGCTCATGCCCGATCATGTATACACCACTTCCATTTGATAATAGATTGCTGCTGTGCACATGCTAGTTTAAGGATTGATGGGTCAGATAAAATCCAGCTCATAAAAGGCATCTCAGATCTCATAGTCACTTTATGGCCCATTGTCAAACATTGCATTTCTACTAAGACCTGATAGTGGGCCAAGCGAGAATAGTTGTCAGCAATCGATAGTAGATTCTTGCTCTAAAGGTTCTAAGCAGCATCCCTACCTGCCATTGACACCTCAAATATTATTTGATCTACTGGATTATATGGTCCAAGTGGTAGGACAGCCTGCACAGCAGCTTGGACCTGCTGAAGAACCTTCTGTCCAAGGCCCTACTCAAAACTGGAAGCCTCTGAGTCACTTGGCATATGGGCTAGAGTAATGGACCCAAGTGAGGAATGCACAGCTTCTCTTTTGGTGGTAGGAGGGGCCAGGTGTAATAACTTATCCTTTGCCTCAGAAGGAATGTCTCTAGAGTCCTCACATTCTGGATTTCTAAGTATTTCACTGAGGTGGAAGGCCCATGAAATTTGAATGGATTTATTTCCCATTCTTTGATGTGTGTATGTGTTACCAGTGAGTTCAAAGTGGTTGCTATCTCCTGCTTACTTGGTTCAGTCAGCATAATTATGTTAATATAATGAACCAATGTGATATTTTGTAAAAGAAACAGATGATCAAAATCTATTCAAACTAAGTTATGACAGAGCTGGAGAGTTAAGATATCCCTGTGGTAAAACCATAACGGTTTGCTGCTAGATTTGCCAACTAAAAACAAATAGCTTCTGGTGGTCCTTATGGGCGGGTATTGAGAAAATGGCATTTGTTAGATTAATAGCTGCATACCATGTACCAGGAGATGTGTTAATCTGCTCAAGTAAGGATGCCACATCTGGTACAGCAGCTGCAATTGGAGTCACTACTTGATTGAGTTGTCAATAGTCAACTGTCATTCTACATGGTCCACCTGTTTTCTGCATTGGCCAGATAGGAGAATTAAAAGGAAATGTGGTAGGAATCATCATCCCTGCATCTTTCAAGTCCTTGATAGTGGCACTAAGTTTTGCAGTTCCTCCAGGGATGTGATACTGTTTTTGATTCAATTTGCTCTTCTCCTTGACAGAGGCAACTCTAAAGCCTTCCATTTAGCCTTTATAACCATAATAGCCCTCACTCTACATGACAAGGAACCAATATGAGAATTCTGCTGACTTCTAATTCTATTATAGATTCTGATGTCAAGTACATTTGTGATTTATCAATTTGGACTCCTTTTGAGTGTTTCTAATTTGAAGGTATTACAGATTAAGCTGTTTGAATACCTGCAGATAGATTTTTATATGGACATAAGTCCTTAATTCTCTGTAATAAATGCCCAAGATTACAAACAAGTATATCATTAGATTTTAAAGAACTTGCCAAACTCTTTTTCAGGTTGGTAGTCTAGAATATCAGTAATACAATCAAAGTAAAAGAAAAACTACATAGAAGCTGAAACACATTCTTATTTCCTTTGTTCCTCAAGTCCCAAAGCTTGGAAGCATCCCAGATTCCCAATTTCTCATGTGTTATACCCACAAACAGCAAAACCTTTTGACTTGACCTTCAAAGTACATTTAATTACTTTATTGTGCTTCCACAGCTTACCACCTAAGTCCAAATCAATGTTGCTGATAGCTTGGATTACTGAATTAGTCTTCTGTATTTTCCTTCTGTTGCTATTCTTTCCCTAGAATCTCTGTCCTAGTGCCCCCATTTAAAGTTAATATACAGCATCATTCCTCAGCAAGGTATCCCCAGTACACACAAACAAAACCTACATTATTTACTCTATTTCCCCATACATGTAGAAATGTATTTTATTTTATTTTTATTTGTTCTTTGAGAATATAATACAATGTGTTTTTGAGGATATTCACCCCTCCAATTCCTCCCAGATCTGATGGCTATTCTTGGTTGTTAATTTGACTATTTCTGGAATTAAAATCCAAGTGGCTGGGTACATTTGAATGAGATTTTTCTTTTATCTATTTTTGATAATTTTTATTTAAATTTGTAACAAACTTGTTTTACGTATCAATCCCAGTTCCCTTACCCTCCTGTCCTCCCCTGTTCCCCCCACCAACCTCCATCCCATCCCTTTTTGCTCCCCAGGGAGGGTGAGGCCTTCCATGGGAAGTCTTTAAAGTCTGTCATATCATTTGGAGCAGGGCCTAGGCCCTCCCCTATGAGTCTAGGCTGAGGGAGTATCCCTCTATGTGGAATGGGCTCCCAAAGTCCATTTGTATACTGGGGATGAATACTGATCCATTACCAGAGGCCCCACAGACTGCCCAGTACTCCTAACTAACATCCACATTCAGTGAGTCTGGGATGGTCTTGTGCTGGTTTCCCAGCTATCAGACTGGAGTCCATGAGCTCCCCCTTATTTGGGCTAGCAGTTTCTGTGGGTTTCTCTAGCCTGATCTAGACCCCTTTGCTCATCACTCCTCAAGAGGGTTTTTTCTTAATTAAATAATTTGAAATATATATATATATATATATATATATATATATATTACTGTAGAAGCTTCCTAAAATAAATATATACACATACATAAAAAGAGTTGAAGTGGAGTTGCCCTAAACAAGACAACACTGACTCTGTTTGATATCACAGACTAATAAATAAAAAGCCCCATGCCAGGGTTGCATTATCTTTTCAGGAGTTGTTGGCTAGTTTGGTCCCATAGATCCTCCCAAAATACAGGCTAATGCTATTGGGTATCCTTTGGAGGAGCTGATATTAAGATCATATTGTTGAAGACACTGTATTTGAGTCACACAAAACAGAGATAGATATCCGGTTGGTACTGGTATGGAAGTATTATCTCCCTTGGCTTGCTTTCATAATGCTGGGAGTTTCTATCCATGTTACCAAAGGAAAAGAGTGATCATCAGTCAAGACTTACCCAGCTGTGAACCCTGGGAGCTATGGTAATATCTGCCCTGGAAAGACATGCACACTGATGCAATGGTGGCATAAACATCCTGTGACTTCTTAAATCTGGTTGGCTTTAAGTTCCGCCTCACAAGAGGAAACCAATTCCTCGCACCATTGTCAAATCAAGAACCTTTGGCTAGATAGGTCATAGGCTTCAGGGGAGAACTTATTACTGTTACTATGCTAAATGGGAATAATATTAAACTGATTCTGAATGATTTATCATACTCACAGATTAGTGCACCTCAGCCCCTACCAGAGATTTGCAGTAGATAGTGAATAATTACCTATTGCATCTTTATTGATGAGATCATATCCTATCTTCCCCTTAAGTTTTCTACTCTTCTTGCTCTTGTCTATCTCCTCCCAGATAATGCTAGGTCTCTGGCTTTCTTTGAGCATATTAGGTCAAATCTCTTTACCTCTTCTTACAGCAGTCACATCCTAACCTACTGTTCTGGAGTTTTATTGTTGGGGAGATGGGAACAAACACCTACTCATCCTAGATAGAGAACTAATGATAAATCAAAATAGAGATACAACCAAAGTCTAACTTGGTGAGCCAGTAAATTCTACTGGAGTTACTTACAGGAATATGGATGAGGGACTGCTTAAATGAGCACAAATGAATCAAATGTATTCCACCAATATCCCACTCTAGCATGGTTGGCGCCTCACAAAAGGTAGAAACCTGAAGGATACTGCACAGCTTGCAGGAAGCTCAGCAGGTTGGAGTGCACCTTTTCCAAGTAGCTCAATTTGTTTGAATTTTTTCTGGGCATCAGTCAGTCTTTCCTTCTAGAACATTTGGCTTGTCTCTGCTAATTTCAGTCAACGTGGTTTGTCTGAGCCTATCATTCAGCAGTCTTTGCAGCTTATATGTGCTTTCAGAGGAAAAGGACTGTTGAATCTAGTCAGTTTCAGGGACTTTTTGAAGCTATTATGTTGTTTGCTTTCTGACCTTAATGTGTTCTCCCTCAGTGTGGAATGTTTCATCTCCTTAGAATATTGGCTTTCCCTTGAGATGGAAGGTTTAGTTCCAGATGAAACTACTATACAACACCTACACCCTGAATTCATACAGGTCCCAACTGAGTCACGTTTTGATAAATTCCCTTAAAGCTACCCTACCAGATACTAGCCCCAGTGAACACTAGTCACCATATTCTCCACCATTTACCCATATTCTTTAAAATATTCAAGAACTAAAATTGAGTTTATCTTGTTTCACTTTTTTTTTTTTAAATGTCAATGTCTCATGATCAGGGCCTTTAGTTGCTGCTTTCTACTTCTGTACCCTTAACACCTGAACAATTCCTAACCATTCCTTGCTTGATCCTACTGAACTGTGCAAATGAATGAGGTTGGAAAGGATCCAGATGGTTATGATGGGGCTCTCCCATCTTTATTAGTGCCCCAGATAGGATTTTTGTTTTTTTATTTAAATTTCAGGCAAGCTTGTTTTACACATCAATCTCAGTTTTCTTACCCTTCTTTCCTTCCCTGTTCAGCCCACCAACCCTCATTCCATCCCCTTTCTTCTCCCCTGGGTGGGTAAGGCTTTCCAAGGGGAGTCTTCAAAGTCTTTCATATCATTTAGAACTGGCCCCAGGCCTTCCCCCATATGTCTAGGCTGAGAGTTTATCTCTATGTGGAATGGGCTCCCAAAGTCCATTCATATACCAGGGATAATGGACTCCAGTCTGATAGCTGGGGAACCCAGATAGGGTTTTAAAAATGACTGATCATGGAGATGTTGTACCCTCAGCCTTGACTCTGATTCTTCTGTGAAGTTAGAAGTCCGCTCATCTACATTTGTTTTTCTTTGGGATTCTAGAAACTCTGGTAGTTGTTTTGTCTCAGCCCAAATCTCTCAACTGGCCTGTTGGTATTAGGTATAAGAGGTCAGCCAGTAGATGTATCACTAGTGTTTTCAGCCTTCACTCTCCCTCTGTATCTAGCTCTGTTGGAAAATTTCACTTGGTTCCAATTGGGTTTTCCAAACCATATTAATTTAGAGTTGATTATATTTTATTCTCCATGTTATATGTGGCTGATACATGTACGACCTAGATCATCTTCCCTCTTATCTTCAGTTCCCATCTAGTTTTAAGCCTGGCCATTTCTTCCTTGGGTTTCTGCTATCTCATTTCAATGCATGAACAGACATTTTCTTTATCTATTTTGATACTTAGCATCGTTCTGCCAATTGGCTTTACGTTTATGCGTAAGCCTCTGTGTGAGTTCAGCTTCTATAGCCAGACTGTTCCAAGAAAATGAACTTTAATATTCTTCTTAGTTCTTGAGTCTTTGGCGATTTCATGGCATATTTCCCTTCAAATAAACTGAGAAGTTTATAGAAATCTTACAGACTCATGAAGTGTTATAGCTTATACTGTTCCAGGCTTTATTAGAAACATGTACAGAATACCAAACATCAATGTTTCAGCTGTTTGTAAACTTTAAAAATTTTTCTTTCTACAAAGGACAATAAGCAAAACACACTATTGCTTGCTTCATAATTGAATATGTATCTGACAATCATCATTGTCAGGGTTTTAAGGCTCTATCTCTCTCTGTCTCTCTCTCTCTGTGAGTATGTGTGTGCCAAAGGAGAAAAAAGAAGTTAGAAAACTACATGCTTTCATTTATGTTGGGTTCTAGTCAATCTGTGTTGACTGTCAAGTACCACTTTGGACCTTTTAACACAATAATTATGAAAAACCTTTATCAAAAAGTCGATGGAAAAGGTAAGCCAGCATTAGGGACAGATCCTTCAAAGACAGCCAAAGTGTTAGAAACAAGCCTTGTTCCCACTTCAGGAGTCACATAAGTAGACTAAGCCATACAATCATCACACATATGCAGAAGGCCTAGGACAGTCCTATTCAGGCTCCCTAGCTCTTAGCCCTTAATATAAATAGAGAAGCTTAGTCCTACCTCAGCTTGATATGCCATGCTTTGTTGGCACCCATGGAAGGCCTTCTGCTCTCTGAACAGAGGTGAAGGAAGGGTGGGTTGGGAAGTGGGGGATGAAAGAGAAGTAGAAGGTGGGAATGGGAGAAGGGGGAGGAGAAGCTATGGTCAGAATGTGAAACAAGTGAAAAAGTTTAATAAAAAAGAAAAATATAAAATCTTTTTTTTTTGAAAATAGATATTATGAAGCTGAAAGAGAAGTTGGTGGAGATGACCACAATGCCAACTGCCTATCAAAAAAAAAAAATCACTTCTCACAAATGATGATTTATTTTATTCTGGGGAAAGCCACTTGAAATTTTCATGCCAAGAGGCAAAATTCAGAGATTTTTAGAGGTAGCCAATCCAGTTCCTCCATCCTCTATGAGTCTTTTATTTCTTTTGTGGTGTTTTCTGACTTCCAGACTTTTGGTACCTAATGCTAAATTGCATGTGGACTCTGTCAAGGAATTTTATTATATGATTCTCCTTCTGAGTTATCAGAGAATCTTCAAAGAAAAGTTATTACTATGGTTTTTATCTGACTTTTCCTTGGGAGAATATAAACACAAATCTTTTCATCTCATATAGGACATGGATGATTGACTAAAGAAATGATTGCTGTCATGTATAGTTGAGTGAAACAATGAGTTTATTTGAGTTACTTGCAGGAGCATGGGTGACAAAGACAGCAACTTCCTCACTAGAAATCCCATCCTAGTATGGGTGATGACTCAGAAAAGCCTTGGCCCAACTTGCAGGCAGCTTCACTGAAGAGTCTCCTGTCTCCAAAAAAAAAACCATTGTCTACTGCCTTTATAACCATTTTGAGGAACCTTATGAACTCTCTAACTTTCTGAGATTCTCAAGTCTAATAAGTTTCAGGAACTTCCTGGATCTGGTAAGTTTCCCAAGCTTCCTGAATCTTATAGACTCTGTCTTCTCTCCAGGAAGACTGTTTCAATTCAGAGGAAATAGTTATGGAAATTTGGCCTATTCTCAGTGTTTCTCAGCTATTTACTATGTTCCCAGCATCCTAGTATACCTCTGTTATCTGCTACTAGGGAAAATTTTCAAACTTAAAGCCCTTTACTTTCTCCATTGTGGAGAATCAATTTATTCAACCTGAATTGATTTCTTGGTTCTTAATATATGTCTTCAATCATACTTTTATGACTTCAAATGTGTCTCTTTCTAGGTTTGGCATACTCTCTGTCTGGGGTGACCTCTCTTGTTCTGGGAGTAGCCATCATGCTAACAACAAAATCAGATCTTCTCCAGTGCAGAATTTATCCATTTGTGAATGAATCTGATGTCCTCTTGGCATTCATGAAATTCATTATCAAAGGCTGTTAGTGAGAGAGTACCCTGGCAGTTCAGTTCTGCAGCAGTTGTGGAGAATAGCAGATTTGTTTTTGTTAAATCAAGAAGTGGGTAATCTCTTTGCTAATTTGCTCAGTAAATACTTAATGATGCCTTCGTGAAATGGTTTCTAATCCACTTCATTTACATAATCTTGTTATTGAATCCTGATAATTTTCCATTTTCTAAAGATCAGCAGAGTATCTAATTTTACAGCTATTCAAAAAACACCTTAGCACACTGATAATTTGTTTTGATGGCTATAAAACAACAGGATATGAGTGCAGATTTTTTTCTAATGTGATTATCCTCTTGTTTTAATGTATTTTTATGAATCTTCTTCTAAAGATTCATCAAGAAAGCAATTTACTTTATTACTAAATTATCATACGACTTGTATTGTAGTTGAATCTAACCATCACACAGAATGCTATATTTGCTTCTTTATTACAGTTTCATAAAGCAGAAAAAACATAAATAAAAAGTAAGTTGTAGATAACTCTTGTTCATAAATAATTAATAATTTTTCTTTAAGTATGTACCTGTATATGTACATTTGTCTTAATCTTCTGTGGAGTATATTATTACATATGGAGACAACATGTATCAAAGGGCTTCCAGGTAGAACTTTGAACATCCATTTTACTTAAGATATTATTTATTCTTTATATTATTGTTTCTGTTCATCTTTCTATTATTATTTAGTTACTGGATTGAGGCAAGCTAACTCATATGGTAAATGAACTCATTCAGCATCTTCGCACAATTCATACTAAGAGTCAAATTGAGGTTATAGACTTTGCCTTGACACCTTCTTACTTGGAAAGAACATCAAGCATGGAAGACCTAGAGATTGAGTGAACATAAGTTAATTGGGTACAAAGGCCTGAAGGCCTATCTTATCAAGTCTTTAAGTCCTGACACTCCATACACCTAGTGTCCTTTCACATGGTTATACCACTGTTATGGGGTGGGGCACAAGAGTAAGTGAAAAAGAGACAGTGTCACAAAGGGTTTCATGTTTTAGTCTTATAATGGTGTGTTGCTTTATGGAGAAGAGGAGTGTCTTCTATGCTACAAGCCTAGTAAAGAGATGACAGGGAAAATGGTCAGGGTACTATAATGACAGAAAGGAAATAAGCTTTTGGAAAGCGTATGGGAAGGGAAGTGGTTTTTCCATGTAGAATTGAGGCACTGGGAAAGCTGAAATGCATTTGGCCCTGAGAACAAAAGACATTTTCACATGTATCTGTGGAGACCTAAGAGGTTATCTGACCCAGATGGATGTACAGAAAAGCTTAAAAGAGAGTTGTCACTCTGTTCCAACATTAAGGACATTCTTCCATCAACCATCATGTAACACTTGAGTTATCTCAGGTCTAACATTGCCTGCTATGTTACTGGTCTCTTGTGTCTGCTCTGGTGTTGTAGGTAGGAAATGGAGTGTGAGCATGCTCATTTTCACTTGGGTTTTCATTTTAGCCAGATGGGGAGAGCTTTAAGCCTAATGTTTATTTTGGAAACTGGGTCAGTTCTCTGTGTTTGCTCTTTCCTTGCTTGTAAGAAAGATTTTTGCTTTTATCTTCTCTTTTCTTTAATGAACCGAGTATCCCACGAGGCAACACATTTTGTGGAGCTCAAAGTTCATGGTTCTAGGTAGTCTTTTATGGTTAATACTTTCAGATGTATGGCCCAGTGTTTAAAAAAAGAGATTGTGAGGTGCATTCTAGTCCCAACTCCTTGTCAAAATAGAACTGTCCTTTGCAGGAAAGTTCTTTCATATCCTGTTTCTTTTTATGCCAAGTCACATTTTCACAAGGGCACTCAGAATCTGTAAAGAGTTTTTCCAGAAAAAAAAAAACAAAAAAAACCCGGAATGTTCTCAATGGTCTATTAAGTGCCTGGGTGTGGTGCTGAGATCTGGGACTCAGGAACTGAATTGTTTATTAGTAAGAATTCTTTAGTCCATTTGGGATTGTAACAGTCATTATGGAGACATTGGTATGTAGCAGGTACTAGAAGCTTCTTGGTCCTCAGTAAGCTTGTTAATACAGCTGAGGTATCAGACATGAAGAGTACCTCACCATCTTTCTATTCCACCCCGACTTTACCTCCATACTTATGCTAATACCCACCTCTTCCTCCACGACCTGCTTAGGTCTCTGAATACACAAAATCAAAACTTAATTGGAAAGAATAAAGACAAATAAACACTATAGTGTTTGTCCCTTCACCATTGTTTATTTAGTTGATAACATTGCCTTCCAGGAGATAGTTGTGTTCACTGAACACATGCTGAATGAGCAAATGGGTGATACAGTTCACCTAACCAAGTGGGGAAATAGCCAGATACTTCCCAAGAAGAGAGAGGGAGAGAAACAAAAAGCCAACAGGAATGGGATAGCTTGACCTTCTGGTGGGAACGCTCTGCATTTCACTTTTGCTTGAATAGAAAGTAAATGTGTCAGGAGAGAGAGAAGGAAAACCAAGACATCAAAAGGCTTTTCAACATTTGAGGAGGGCTTTGACTTTTATCCTAAAAGGATATAGGGTAAACAAAAGAATTTGATTCCTTTGTGTGAAAGATTGGTTGGAGAAGATAATGGCTGCTGGCAACGAAGCCAACTAGAAAGCTGTTGTGCTAACCTAGGAAGACAAGCTGAGGTGCCAGGTGTATAGAGAGTCTCTAAATATAGAGCTGTCAAATGATGTTTTTTTGTTAAGGGGCCAGGTAGTAAGTATTCCAGTTCAGGCTCCATGGATGGTAGGATGGCAAAATCTCTGTTGTAGCAGTTTATCTGCTAGAATGGCCACACCCCACAACCAACAAATGAACACAGCAATGTTGCAATCCAGGTTTGAACAAATGGCAGACCGGATGCTTGTGAAAGACTATAGACTTAGGAGTTGGACAATCTAGTTTTAAGCTTCTCATCACCACTTATTAAAATTTTATACCAGTTTCCTAAGTTGTGTGTCATGACCCTGTGACTGAATGTGAGGGTCATGGAAATTTAGCACCAGAGGTTTCAGAATGTGCAAAGATCCAACATTAATTAAAAAGGAAATGTGGAAGGGGTCCACATTTTTTTTTGGCAGAGCTTGCTCATGTTGCATTGTGTGATTTCAGTGCAGCTGTGGTTATGAACAGTGTGCACACTTTGCACTGCATATACTGCCAAACTATGCAACACCTAACAGATACTGCCTACAGTACTGGCTCACATTCAAGGCTACTGTGCTATGAGGGTCAGTGTCTCTACTGTACATCCAACGTTTTTTGCTTTTATAGAAACATGCTTTAATAAAGGACCCAGACTTTGCTCTTCAGTGTGTATCAAATTGACCTGTCTTTTGATTGTAGCATAGTAGAATATTGAAAATTATTGTCTGAGTTGTTGACTTGAGTTTCATGAAAAAATATTTAAGTGTATTTTGCCTGGAAATTAGGACAAAATTTTAATCAATTTCTGAAGTGACCCAAAACATACTTCTCCCATCTTACACAACATATTTGTGAAAAGTTGTGGAAATAGTATTGAAGGCTATAAAAATCAACATCTTAATCAACTCTGAAAAAGGTTAGATTCTTTATGCCCTGCAGTCTCAAATATTCAGCCATGATTAAATTCTTCATGTAGAAATAAACACATACATCTCATTACTATGAAAAGTTGTTTAATTTTTAAATAAATGGTAAAATGAATAACAAATATTTGTTAATTTTTATGATGTATTAACAGTTAATATTTGATTTGTATATCCATTTTATATGCCAATAATCTTGGTTTGCATAAAAATGTCTGGGCCAAAAAAGGAATAACAAGTGGAGAAAGTTTAAAAAGCATAGTTCTAAGCCATCATCTGTGAAATGTACAGAGTACACCTTACATTGCAGATTTATTTTGGATACCTTGAAAAAGATTTTAGGAAAAGTTCCCAATGCAATTTTTAAAGTTGTAGTCGATGAGGAAGTGAATCTGTGAGGTACTAGAGAAGAGTTCAAAAAGACTTGTAGATATCTTCAAATTCAGCTGGAGAAGCCACCCAGCAGGTTGCTGAGGCAGAAGAAAAGGAACCAGCAGGGCTGCAGGAGGAGGTCCTGCAGGTCCCCAGGCTGGTGGGCTTCACTGGGTTGTCTGGAATGTGGTTTGGATTTCAGAGAGTAGTTGGTGTCCAGACTGTAGGCACATGAGGATGAATGGGGTGGGCATTGGGGAAGAAGAGTCACTAAGAGGCTAGAGGAGAGAATATATGCATGGAAATTTTCTTTCATGCTGAAATAAAATTGAGTCGGAGTGAAATTTTACAAAATCTCTCTTTTCTTTCTTTTTTTGTTCCCTCATCCATCTTTTTATTTACTTATTCATTTTTTAAATATTTTTTAAGTGTATATGTTTTACTTGGAGAGGTGCATTTTCTCATCAGAGGATTGTTTAATGCTTTCCTATAAGTTTGATCTTGACCTCTAAGTAGGTGTGCATTTCTCAGGGTAGGCTGACCTGAGAGACAATAGGGTGCTCTGTGAGAATAAAAACCATATGCGATCCTTGTGCTATCAAGAGTCTATTGTTAGATGATTTTAGTTTTGCTTGAAATATTTATTTTTTTCACGGACAGAAAAATCTATAAATCTACAGATGTGTGTATTTAGGGCTAATTAAAATGAATGTCATACCAAAAACCTTTATGCTTGAGTTTAAGAATAGTTTTGGTGTAGTTAGAGAGGGATTTGCTTTGGGGAACTTTCTAAGCCAGCTTATAAGTCCCCACTCCTTACTTTCTTAGTTGATATTTGTCTGAATTGTAAGAACTGAGTTACCCTGGTCTAGGAGGTTGGTAGCCAGGGAGGCAGTGTTACTATTGAGACATGGGTGTAGGAGATATGATCTTTATGCAATGGATATTATATCCAGTTAGTTTTTCAGGAAATGCTGGAGACATTACAGATTCTCTTTGAAGGTACAGCTGTCTGTTCAGAAGCAGGCTTCACAGCTGCCTTTCAGAGTCTACCTTCTTTAAAGCTGAATTCATATTTCAAAGTAGCAAGTAGTCTGAATTTTTGGAAACACCACCAATTTGAAGTAATTGTGAAGGGAAGACACATTGTTGACTGTATTTTGGCATTGGCAAGGGAAGCCATGTACAGACTCTTCTGAAGGTTTGTTAGGGGATTCGTATTTCTGGGGAAGTCTACTTTAGGCTGCTGTTGAGTTTGTCTACCATATTCTTCAGAGTCCCTGAGACCTTCTTTGTAGTTAGAATTCCCCAACTTCTTTTCTTAAGAGTGTCTAGCTAAAGCAGAAGCCTTTCTTCCTTCTACACATGGTCACTCAAGTTCCTTTCAGCCTGTGATCCCTTACTGCACAGTGTCCTCAAACCTCCCCATCTTGATACTCCTCCCTGTTCAAGGATTCCTGAGCAGCAACTGGAGTTAGGATCAGTCACTGAAACTCATGCTTCTCAGACTTCCTTCCTTCAGGTTCTTCCCTCTCAGATTTGTTGAGTTACCTTTCTCCTGCAACACTCATATTTACTCCTTTTAGCTCTCCCAAAGCAATGACCACTCTTCTTTGCCTTAGTTGATGGTAGCTCTTCCCAAGTAGTTTTTAAAATTTTTTATTTCACAGTTGAACTTCCTTATACAAAGGTAGGGCCAGGAGAGACAATGTTTTGTGTATGTGGTGTGTGTGTGTGTGTGTGTGTGTGTGTGCGTGCACGTGCAGGGTGTGTGTGTGTGTGTGTGTGTGTGTGTGTGTGTGTGTGTGTGTACGCACACACATTATAAGATGGCTATTATTATTCTGAGTCAAATGTAAAGGAAGACTTCTTCCTCTTCCCCTTCTCTTCTTCTTCCTCTTCCTCCTCTCCCCCTCCTCCTTCTCTTTTTCTTCTGAGATGGGATTTGACTATGATGTCCTCTTCATGTTCCTGCTTTAGCTTGCCAACTCCCTGAATATATGTCTTATATCCTATAATCATCATTTTAATGCTGTGCAGGGAAAAAGTTGTAACTGGTTGAGGGTTGATGAGGGCAGAATGTTTAATAGTCAAGGTGAGAGACAATAGTATTTAGGATTGGTTAGATTTCAAACTTGTTCTTAGGGCTTGCAAATGGGCAGAGAGGAAGGGAGAGAGAAGAATTCACTTTTAAATCACTGGTATGAGCAGCTACTCTACTAAGTTGAAGATGATCTTTTGTAATATGTAATTGTCATATACATGACTCTAGAGTTTAGTAAAGTGCATTGGATTTGCTCTGTAGTTTGATTTATCCCTATGACAATTGTTGACTGCTGTTTATTTCTGATGTGTTGTCCATTCCCTATTTTATTTTCTTTATTCCCATCTCTATCTCTACCTATGATTCTTGGTTGTTGTTGTTGTTTTGGTTTTTCTAGACAGGGATCTCTGTGTTGCTTTGGAGCCTGTCCTGGAACTAGCTCTGTAGACCAGGCTGGCCGCCAACTCACGGAGATCCTGAGTGCTGGGATTAAAGGTGTGTGCCACCAATGCCCGGCTTATCTCTGGTTATTACTCAGTCCATAGACATGCTTATAATCTCTCCTCCACCCATGCTTATCTCTCCTCAACCCATAGAAAAACATATGCACATATGTGAATAAACACCCATTTTTGAGTTTCTTCTCTTTCTGCATCTATATTCATTCTTTCTAAAGTAGGACTTGGCTTCCTATCTCCATTTGCTTTCTGTTGGGAATGAACTTTGCTCCTCTCTTGCTGCTTCCCTGCATTTGTAGGCTTCATAAACACTTTCTTTCCATCATGTGGACATCTTTAGCTGCTTTAGCATTTCTTCCCGCCTTTCTGCCTTACCCACTTCCCTTGCTAGTTCTGAGTTGCAAAATGTGTTCCTAAATGGTGAAACCCGTGATATTGGATATGAATGATGAAAAAACCAAGCACAGCTGTCCAAATAGGGTGAACAACTTTTCTCCACAATTACTGCTTAATGGAAACAGCTGGCTGTCAGGTATTTCTCTGATGACATTGTCTGATAGTTCTACAATTAGAAATCCCACTTTGACGACAGAAAATCCTTCTGAAACTCTGATTTTTGTTCCCAAACAGATGTAAATTTCTATCTCCTGTTGACTACTATTACCTTGTCACAATAAACCAAAATATAGGATGAGATTTCCTAAGAGGGTGGAGGAAACATGGAAAAGTAAGGTGTGCCCTGTATGTGGAGAAGGAAGGAGCTAAGGTGACTTGGTGATGCCAATAAGGATAAGACTGTTCAGACTCCTTTTTTCCTAATTCTTTGGTGGGAAGAATAATAAAGGCTTGATAATTTACAGTGCTTTGTTTGTGGCTCACTGCCATGAGATCTCTGTCCCCTAGTCTGTCTATTGCACCTGTCACCCTGTATCTCATTATCTTGTTCTATTCTGTAACTACACCATTTAATATATGTTTCTATGTCTACTGCTTGCCTTTTCAAATAATATGGGAGTCACAAAGTTGGGGAAGTTGCCTGTATATTCCATATCGGCATCCCAGTAGTAACAGGAACATTACTTTGGAAGAGACGAGTGAATTTTGATACTTCAAGTTTGCAAAATCATACAACTTCTCCATAATCTAAGTACTTCAGTGTTGGTTTAAACAATGGATGGAGAAGCACAGATACACAGCAGATTTCAGGTTTTTATAACAGAGGTTTGTTTGTGACCATCTGCTTTCTTCTATTTCTCAAACAACCTCTGGCAGTGCTATCTACCTTCTCTTTTGTTGTTGTTGTATCCTTAAGAGACTCATGCAATATGTTTTGATCATATACACTCTCAAGTTTTTCCCAATTCATCTCCCTCCCCATCCAATCATTGAAAAATGGTTGTCAGTTTCCACACCAATCATGTGAAAACAGCTGTCAATTTCTATGGAATTCTATGGCAATTAGGGAAACCAAGAGACTATAGGAAAAGAAAATAATTCCATGTTTCTTATTATTTTTAAAAATTAATTAATTAATTTTACATTACAACCAAAGATCTCTATCCCACCCTCAGATAGCCCAAGCTTCACATCTGTCTCCCATATATGGAGGGACTAGTTCAGCTCCAGGTTGGCTATCAACTCACTGTGTAGATTAGGAGGATCTTGATCCTCCTGTCTTCACTTCTGAGGTATGGGGATCACAAATATATGCCTGGTTTAGACAGTGCTGAGTATGGAGCCTGCGACCTCTTCTATGTCAGACAAGTACTCTGTTAACTCAGCGGCATCCCAAGGTCCTTGAATTTAATCATTAAGTTTGAATATTCTCTTCTAGAAAAGGAAACTTAAGTTAGCACTAGAAACTGTTTTTAGAAGCACAAATACTCCCAGTTATTATTTTCTGGATAAGCAAAAAATATAAACATTTATGTCTATCTTAAGGAAACTCTAACCAAGGCAGGAGGGCATTCATTTACCCAAGGAGAGATCTCAATGGCTTCTGGTGCTTGAGCCAACCTTTCCTCTGGTGATGGGAATTTAGTTGACAATTTCATTATTGTAGAACAGTCCCTAGAGAAAACAGGGTAAGTGATTGGCTTTGGTTGACATGGATAGGAAACAGCTGAGAGAAATAAGTAAAAACCATGGATCCACAGATCATGGAGGGGAATCAAAATATTTTGCAGTGCTATGATTTTCCTAACCCCCTTTTTTCTTTTACTCTTTTCATTTTAATCTTATTTCTTGATAATTTAGGGTATTGCATGCATAAAAAATAATTTAAGGGAAAATGCCAGGGCTATAGTAGTGGGTCAGGGGACATGAGAGGTTAATAGAAATAATGAACACGACCAAATTGCATATGTATACCTAAAAATATCACAATGAAACCCACTAGTTTCTACAATTAATATACTGTAATGGAATTTGATTTTAAATCAAAGTAACACATTTTATGTAAAGAGCAGGTGTGTAGTAAGATTAAGTTTGAAAAATAGAAATTTCCTTTCCTACTTGCATTTTTCCCATTTCACAGAGTATTGTCAAGTCATTTTTGTTTTTTAGGGTGGTAGTTATTATCTATGTTATTAGAGGTGTCAAAATTGTCTGTTGGTGTCCATTTTTGGAGAATTAAATTATAGTTCTTTTTTATTTCCCTGTCTCTTACAGTTCCAATTTTCTATCCTTTCAGCGTTTTCTGATTGCAATTTTGATCCAATCAGAATGCTGTTTTCATTATCACCACTATCTAAATACTTTTTGCAACCAAGCACTCTGGTTATGTTCCCAAATAACATTGAGTTTTCTCAAGGCTGATAACTGTCATTAAATTCTTTTCTTTAGTTTTCATGTTCTCTTAATTCAATCTTTAAATTATCTTCCACTGTGTAATTTTAATCTAGGTGTACTCTTGCTGGCTGGCTATAACTCTAGTCCTTGGGTGCATCTTTTATGCAGCCTGACTCTTGTCTACAGGTGTGACATACACCTCTCAGCCTGGTGCTGTGCTCATTATAATATCCAGGGTTCCCTTGCCCTTTCATTTGTGGATTACTTTATCCATTAGATCCAGTTTTTCTATGGTATTACGTCATATCTTGATCTCATCTCCTGAACCACATCTTTTTCTAACACCGTCTGTTATACGAATTAATACTGTAAAATAAAAATAAAATTATAATGTAGGTTATGTTATTGGTCTAATTTTCAGGGTTATGTTAGAGAATTAGAAAGGTGTGGTATTTACGAACATTACAGATGAAACAGGATCAAAATATCTTCAATTTCTTAAACTCGGGATTTTAATGTATTCTCTTAAGAGAAACATTATTTTACTTAGTTTTGCACATGAGTATTTGTTTTACACTGTTGACTTCTTAGATTCATTTGTCTCTTGTCAGCTTTTATCTTCTCAGCCATGCTGTGTTTGAAATCTAGTCTCAACGTTATTCTATGCCATTGTTCATCATTGATCCATGCCAAAGAAGCAGTTGCTAGGGAAGAAATTGTCCCCAACCTCATCCATTTATCAAAGCCTTCTCTCTTTACACAATTGTACTGGAGATATGATACCTTTACAGAACTAATTAAGCTTAAATGAAGTCATGGGATGAGCTGTTGATGGAGCTGTTGTCCTTACAAGAGGAAGAGAAGGGGAGCCCAGTGATGGAGCACTTTATTAGAAGGTGGTAGGTGTAATGACAGCACCATTAAGAAACCAAAACAATGAATGGGAAGAGACAACAAAACTGTCTCATCTACCTGGTGTAGATATGTGGGAAGGCAGCCATGACAAGCCAGGAAGGGGGTACCCATTGAAACCGTAACTGCCAGCATCCCGATCTTTGTCTTCCAGCCATATGAACTGGTAAGAACTGTAAAATATAAATTTCTATTGTTTAAGTTGCTCAACATTTTGTTATGGCAGCCTGAAGACAATAGAGACCTTTCTGCTGTTGCCTTAGCAATTATTTTGAGAAGCATCAGTAACTTTGGGACTTTGTATTTCTTAATAACCTTTTAAACCACATGCAAAGAGCAATTTTCCTTAGGCTTTGATCAATTGAGGCCTCTTTAACTGAAAACTACAAATCGTGCCTCTTGCTAAAGACATCAGAAAGTTTTGGGGGATGTTTCAGAGCAACCATGAAGGGGCACCCCCACTTTATGAAGACCCACAGCATGGACACATCTGTGTAATTCCTGCTTCTTTGTATCCTTCCTGTTTTTTTCTTCTCTCCCCACTATTTTCCTTCTGTTTCATCTACTTGCAATATTCCCTGCCTGAAGCACTCTGAAATGTTGACTGTAAGTTATTGATCACTCTGTAGCTTTGTCATTTTTAAAATCCAATGGCAAAAAGATCTTATCTTTCTGGCTTTGTGATTTGACCCCAGATGCCAGTATCTGCAAAGACACTACTTGATGGCTTCAGATCATAATTTATTAATATGACAATTTCTTTACTGTTATATCAGGAATACACAAGGATTTTCATTCACAATGTTGAAACCCCTAATCTGAAATCTTACCACAGGTTACAGGGCAGTATTTTAAAGGCATGGTAGCCACTTGATACAACTTATGGGTCTCATTTGTCATCTAGGCACAAAAGAGATGAATAGATGAGTACTTCACTGGGGATGGAAGCCAGGTGCACATGACAGGGACAGTAGAACACAATTGGTTACTAATTTATTTCTCTCTCTGTACGGTGAAACACACAATGGTTATGTTATGTATTTATACTTACACCCTTATGTAACTTTATACACAGTTATATAAGTATACATGTAAACATGTACTTTAGATTGACACAAAATATAATGTCCAAGAACATCCATTATGATATTCATCAAGAAAAATAAAACAGTGGACTTTTGGAGCATTTTTGAAGAGCAGAAGGAGGCATTTAGAAAGGAAGTTAAATATGCAACCTATAGTCACACAAAACAAAGGCCATATGGCTTAATGCCATACATTAGTTTGTTTTAAACCTTTTGCGGTTTATTTGTGATTTGAAGTGTATGTTCCTTAATTAGTCTTTAAGTAGGCTAGGCTAGCATATATCTTAAACAATCATTTACATGGTAGTTTCTGTTTTCTATTTATAGATTTTAATTCTGGTAAACCAACAAAATGTAGTTCACAGGCAACGGGCAACCAAACCTTTTTCACTAGCTTGCTAATTATTTTCACATTTTGTTGAAGTATGGTTGACAGATAGGACACATATATTTGAAGTATATCACTTGCTATTTTAACACATTATGCATTAAGTGATTTCCAGCAAAACAATTAACATATCTATTTTATTTATTCTGTATGTGTGGTATATTCAAGTATAAAATACATGGTTATTAACTGTGTTCTCTATGCTGCATATTATGTTTCCAAAACTTATTTTTCTTCTGCAAGTTTGTGTCTTTTGGTCAACCTCCCCATTTTTCCACACCCCTGATTTTCATGACTATTCTTCTACTCTGTTTTGATGAGTGTAACTAGGTTGATTTCCGGCATAAGTGTGAATAAGTCTTGTCTTTTTGAGCGTGGGTTATTTCACTAAGTGTGGTATCCTCTAGATTCTTCTCTTGTTATTGCAAACAGCAGGGTGAGTCATGAACAACTTTCTAGGTCCACCCCCATACTTTCTTCATCTGTGTGCTGGCTAGTTTTATGTCAACTTGGCATAAGCTAGAGTCATTTAGGAAGAGGGAGCCTCATGACAAATGCTCCCACCAGATTGGCCTGTGGGCGAGACTATAGGGTGTTTTCTTGATTGATGATTGATGTGGGAGGGCCCAGTTTACTATGGTGGTGCTACCCTTCTGCTGGTGGTCCTGGATGTTATAAGAAAGTAGATTGAGAAAACCATTGGGAGCAACTCAGCAAGTAACAATCCTCCATGCTTCTGCATCGGTTACTGCCTTGATTTCCTGGCCTGGTTTAACTGGATGATGAACTGACTGCAAGCTGTAGAATGAAATTAACCCTTTCCTCCCCCAAGTTGACTTCGGTCATGGTGTTTATCTCAGGAGAAATGCCTAGTAAGACCACCTGTTTACCCTTGACGGGCACTTAGGGGACTTCATTCCTTGGAGGTAGTATATAAAACTACAATGAACATGATAGTGAAGATGGCTCTTCAATATATGAATTTCATTTCTATAGATAAATACTCAGAAACCCAATTGCTGGATCATATGGCAGTTCTAGATTTAATTTCTTGACAGTAGCTTCTATAACTATATCAATTTACATTCCTACCAGGAGTATGTAAGGGTCCCCTTTTCTCCATATTCTTACCAAGATTTATGTTTCTGTTTTCCTGACAACCATCCTACTAGGTGGGAGGTAACATCTCATTGGGATTTTTGATTTGCATTTCTCTGGTGACTGGTGCTGATTTCACATCCTGCTCAGCCATTTTTACTCCTTAAAGAGTTTTTTTGGCCACTTTAAATATTTAGTTGTTGACTTGCTTGTGAGTTCCTCGCACACACACACACACACACACACACACGTATATCTCAATCCTTCTTGGACGATTATCTTATAAACATTCTCCCATTTCACGGGTTGCTTTTTTCATTTCATTGATTGTCTGTTGGTTGTGCAGAAATGGTTTAGTTTGATGTCATTCCACTTGGTAATTTTTGTTTATCTTTTTGCATATAGTTTTAGTGTTAAGCAAAAATCAGAAAAAATCACAACCAAGACCAATGTCAAGGCTCTTCTCCTGTTTCCTACCTACCCATGACTTTTTATAATCTCAGTTGTTATGTCTAAGTATCTTTTATTTACTTGTTTTGAGACAGGGTTTTATACTGTAGCCATGGATGTCCTGTTGTTCACTATATAACCTAGGCTGACCTTTAACTCATGTCAATCCTTCTGCCCCAAGATTCCTGACTGCTAGGGTTATGGGTGTGAGCTATTACATCTGACTTTTAAGTTTTTAAACCATTTTGAATTTGTTTTTGTGTTTGGTGTGAGATGAGGTTTCCATTTCACATTTTTATATGTGAACATTTATTTTTCCCAGCATCATTTATATTTATTGAATACACATGCACACACGTGCACACACACACACACACACACACACACACACTTGTATCCCTAGTGCTTTAACATATATCTTTCTATCTCGAAGGATGCAGATTTAACAAAGTAAATGTAACTAAAACTATTTTGGTATATGTGAATGGGCCTAAGGATTAAAAAATCAAAGAAAAAATCTCTGTCCTAAAGACTTGAAAAAATATCAAAGGAAGACTACCTTATGTAGTTGAATAAGAATTAATATTTAACTATACTTATATGAAAGATGGTTTATGTTGTCTATATTGCTTACATAACTAGATCCGAGAATAAACTAAATAGACACCTGTTTTATACCAGACATAATCATACAGTTCTGTTTCATGGAGTTGCTATAAAATCAAATGGAAGAAATACTACAAGCCTATTTTAAATATTTAGATATAAAATGTTGTTGGTCTTCCCAGTGTTCCCCAAAACCAGCATGTCATGTCAGCATCTGTTTACATAGAACAAATTGACACGTTTTACTCACTGTCTCTTGGTCTGTAAGTCTGGATGCATTTCTGCCCATTTTAAAATTAGATCATAACTAATCCACAAGACGCTGAGAGACAGGTCAGGCTTGACTCATTCTAGGCATTGAGGGCAGCCAGGAAAGTGTTTCAGTTTGGATGCCTGGTTCATAACTACTGTTGGAAAGTTGTCTACAGTTCCAGTGTCCGGAATCCTCTCATGCCACAAGAAATCCTAGCTTCGTCTAGATTTCCCAGAATTGTGACAGGTTCACTGCAAGCCCTTTTCATCACAGAAAATTTCAAGGTGAATGCCAAAGCAACTTCCTTCTTGGTTTTGCTGGTATCTCAGACCCTGCACATGAGATTAAGGCGCTGAAGTTTCTACTCATAGTCTCATAAAACACAAACACTACTTCTTTGTATTTTTAAAGGACACAATTAATTTGTTCTTTGTTGTATTTATGCAAGTTATAGGTCTTTAGCACATATTTTTTTCTTGCTTTGGGTTAATGAGTAGGTTTTTTTTTTTTTTTTTTTTTTTTTTGGTAGCAAGAGAGTGAAAAACGAATCCCTGTTGTCCCTGCAAACTCATTTAATTATGGAGCATTTTGAGCCCATTTGACCAAGTATTTTTTGGTTTGTTTCTCACCTAATGTCAGCTTCCCCACTCTGCAACAGAATGTGTTTTGCAGTTATAGAATGAGGATAAAAATAAAGTAAATGCTTGGGAAGCACTGTGAGATAGCTCAAGTAGAGAGTCACACAAAGGCTCAGAGTCACAGGCAGGAACGGCTAATTAATTGTGCTGCATTTAAGGGATAGCATGGAGTAATTAATGCATTTAATTGCTTCATTGAAACAGAAAGCTCTTTTGTAGCTTGCATAACCTCTTGGTGTAATGAGAATGCTTTATAAATTTATAACTGACTGCATAACCTCTGATCATGTAGATCTATCTGTATTTCTATTTTCCATTGTGTGAATCCAGACCTGAATTATGGATTCTCATTTTGAGTTCTTAGGAGTAGGTACCTGGAAGAAAAGAGAAATTCTTTTCCAAAAATTTAACCAGCCTGAATACTTCTTTTTATCTTAAATTTCATTATTTAATGAATCCTGTTTAACACATTGCAATTTTTATTTAATATGGATGTAACACAAATAATTTTTATTTTAAAAAAGAGCACTTATTTTGAGCAAGGACAATGCTAAATTTAGCAGTTTTGGAGTTACACCTTAGAGCCATGGTCCAGAGATCTCACCTTGGCACTTGAGGTAAGATAAGGGGTGTTGAGTAGGCAAATGCTGCACCACACAGCAGCTGGGATAGTGAGTCCCATTGGATACTTCAAATTTATCACTTTTGGCACATTGTATTTTCTATTCATGCGAGGTTCTGTTTTTTCTAACTTTTAAAACTGCATCCAGAATGAGTTTTCCAGAGATCCAAAATGGAATCTGAGCCTTCTTCCCTGAGGCTGATGACACATGTATGCCAGGCTTTGTCAGGATTCTGCTCCTGTCTGTGTCACTTGCCTTTGCTCCTCATTTATCTTCAGCATTGGAAACTTCTAGTTGCCCCACTGTTTTTCCCAGTGGGAGTCAGTGCCTGAGAGCAGGTTGAGCACAGTCTTTTCCCCATCTACTTGGTGGAGTTGGTTGGAATGCTTCCTTGATGTGATGATACAAGATGTTGGTTCTGGCTTTATGTAGGGATTCACAGATGATCTCTCAGAGTACTAAATGATAATTCACTGAAGGTTGACATCTTGGGGATTTGATTCTGAAGTTCCATTTTAATGCCTTCACCAACTATTCTTTCAACCTTGGGATTGGAGAGACTGTACTCACAGTGAATCATTTCAGAGAAGGTTACTATTTTTCTCATAGTAACGGTAGGTAATACAAGACAGGAGTTGAAGAGAACAGTAGTTATCATGGATGACTTTCAAGATGGGCAAGGGGGACTCTATATATCATCTCATTTTACAACAAACAGCTAATCATCTTTCAATGCTATCAGCTAAGAATGCAAATCCTTTACAAATACTCACTCTTTTTATCCTCAGACTAACCTTATATTTTGGTTGTGAGCCTAGCCTTTAACAGCTGAGCCATCCTTCCAGACCTCCTCAGACTAACCTTATGAAATCAGAGATGCTTCACTTAGGCTTTGCAGGAGAGAGGATACAGCACAAAGGGACTAGGCTTGTGGCAAGCACCCAGTTAGAGCAGTTTCACTCCAATGCAGAGTGAGATGCTCGGTTAGCTGGGCTGACTTATCTTTTGACTTCCCTTTTATCCTGGCATATCCCAGAATGCATTGCTAACTTTATAAAGCATGTAGCAAAAGACACACAGAATTATGTATTATTAAAATTGTCTGGGGATGAGGGTATATCTGTTTTCTAATAAAGGGAAGATAGTGTCATTGTTTTGGGATATAAAAATAATATGTACTTGTAAAGAAATATGGAACAATACATAAAAGACAAGTGAAAGATTATCATTATTGGAAACTTCACTACATAGAAGCATTTGTATAATATGCTTATAATATGCTTGCTAGAATTTTATTTCTCGGTGCACTTATACCAGTTTTTGAAAATATAATACATATTATTTTGTAATCTATTTTCATGATTACAATGTGTCGGATATATGTCTCTGTTACAGTGGGCATAAGTATATAACATTTTTAAATATTGTAATAGAATTCCTCACTTTTGATTTATTGAGCAAAGAAAGAATTGCAGGATTCTAAGTCAATCTTCATATTTTAAAGCAGTAATATAAGTCCCAACTTCTCACGTTAAATATATGATATGATGAGAAAAACCACATTACTTTCTCTCTGTTAAATATATGACAGGATGGGAAAACCACATTCTCTTCTCTTTCTTTCTCCAACTAAAAACCCTCTTATTTATTCTTCTTTTTAATTTTTTTCATACAATATATTCTGATAATACCTCCCCCAACTCATCTGAAGTTCTCCCCACCTCCTTAAGTACCTAACTCTGTGCCTTTGCTTTCTCTCTCTCTCTAAAAAGCAACCGGACAACAAAACACCGAGGTCCTTTACTTGTATAATATAATTCCCTGTGTGTGTGTGTGTGTGTGTGTGTGTGTGTGTGTGTGTGTGTGTGTGTGAATTCTTGTGTGTTTTTACATTTATTTTTTTGAGAATTATATATATATATATATATTACATGTAAATAACTCCTTTCTTTCATCTTTTCAACTGCCCCTTTCTACCCTCCATAACACAAATTCATGGCATCTTATTCTTTAATATTATTATTGCATACACACATACATACATATATTAATACAACTTGCTGAGCTTGTATAGTGTTGATTATATACTTATGTACTCAGGGCTGATTGCTTGGGATTGGATAACCTATCTGGGGACTCAACCCAGGACCAGACCAATTCTCCCTCACTTTGCAGTTATTAATTGCCTGTAGCTCTTTGTCTAGGGACGGGACCCTGAGACATTTACTACACCTATAATGGGATGTCAACTGGTGTTGTAATTGTTCAGGTCTTGATTTTCTTTCTTTCTTTTTTATATATTTATTATTTTTTCATATTTTACATATTTATCCCAGTTCCATCTCCCTCCCTCCCAGGCCCCCCTGCGACCCTCCCTCCCAACCCATCCCCCCTCCCACTCCACAGGAAGGGTGATGCCTTCCAGGAGGGATCATCAAAATCTGTTAAGTCATTTAGAGTAGGGTCTAGGCCCTCCCTTCTGCCTCTAAGCTAAGGAAGTTTCCCTCCATGGGGAATGTGCTCCCAAAGTCCTTTCATGCACCAGGGATACATCCTTGTTTCAGTGTCAGAGGTCCCCTTAGACTGCTCAGGCCTTCTAACTGTAACCCATGTTCAGGAGGTCTGAGTCAGTCCAATGCTTGTTTCCTAGCTATCAGTCTGTGGGTCTATGAGCTCCTCCTTGTTCAGGTCAGCTGTCTCTGTGGGTTTCTGTAGCCTGGTCTTGACCCCTTTTCTTATCACTCCTCTCTCTCTGCAACTGGATTCCAGGAGTTCAGCTCATTGTTTAGCTGTGGGTGGGTGCTTCTGTTTCCATCAGCTACTAGATGACTTGATTTTTTAAAAGTGCTTCTTTGAGGCTATGCCAAACTTTAAGCACTATTGTATGAACATTTAAGTTACCTTCAGTATTAATGTTTTAAGAAACACTAGAATAAGTGCAATTTTTCACAAATCTTTTGATAATTGCACAGATCCCAAAATGAGGACACAGTCTTAAAATGGGAGTGTACAAAATATTTTTGCTTATTTTTACTTGACTATATAATGATAAATTTAATTTTCCATTTCACTGAAATAACTTGAGTATTCATTTTTTGATCCATGTAAACCCTTATATTTTCTGGTCTAAAATATTATTGCCTTTAAAAAATATTTAATTTCTAATTCTTTAATAATTAATGGGATTGAATGTAACTATCTTGCTTATTGACCACTTGTAAGTTTTCTAGATTGGTTATTGATATCCTCTATTCATTATTTATGCATCTTGTTTATTTCTATTGACTTTTATGTTTTTGAATATAAAGTTATAAAGTTTTTATTTATTGTTGTATTCCCATGTAATAGTTATTCGTTTTCTTTTTTAGTGTGCTTAATATTTGCCTCATAGTAATTTTGAAGTATTATAGGATCATACATATCCTTTATTCTATAATTTCTCTTTATATCATGAATCTGATAGGGAGTAGGGGACATGGGAAGAGTTTGAGGAGAATAGGGGAGGGTGGAAATGATTAAATACTGTATTCATGCATGAAGTCCTTAAAAATTAAAATTAACAATAAACAATGAACTTTGGACAAAGAAAAGATTTCCCTCTTTGGGACCAACTTTAACGATGCCTTCTTTATCCTAAATTTCACATCTGGTGAGATTAGAATATTAATTCAGTGATGTGGAGGCCATGTGCCATGCGTAGGCACAGTGACCCTGCATGGTGGAGAAACAGAGAAAAAGAAAGGTAGGGAATATCTTCCTATTGATAGAAAGACTAAGAAAGAATTCTTGACTGTTTATATGATCCTTCTTGTGGAAATCGGATTCCAGTTGAGTCTTTTGAGAGGAATTTCAGCGGGAAAGCAATTAGATGTTAAAAGAAAAGAGCTATCGGAATGTTTGGGTTTTAAGAATAATGTGAGGTATGCTTTGGGTTTAAGAATTAAGAGGATGATGTCCAAGTAGTTAAATGAATTTGTGAAAATGGGTCAACGAATGAGTACCTCATCCAAATGCCTGGTCCATTTTCAGGCAGGCATATTGAGCAAATTCTTTTCTCATCTCATTTCCAGTAAATAGTCAGAGCAAGTATTAAGCAGGATTTTATATGTACAATTAGAAAGGATTTTATGCTTAGTATTATACTGGATTTTGGTGCAGATAAATTTGTAGAACACTTTCAGTCTTCAAGTCATCCTCTCTCATTAGAATAAAGCTGCACAGATAGGTTTTTAGGAGGTATCATATTAATAGTGAATTATTAGTGTTGGCGTGGATACAGTGATGTTTTCAGAAAAACACTGTACTTGAGACAATGCAACCAAATAAAAATGCTGTTTAGCTTTTCATCCTCTGCCAAGGATAAATTTGAAGAGGGAGCAATAAGCACGATTCCTGGCCCTACAAGGATACAAACAAAACCCAATTTCTTCAGTGGGGAGGAGATTCTGTGCAGAGCAAGGTAAAGCTTTATAATGGGAGAAAAGCATATTTTACTTGGATGGAGAAGATGAAGTATTGTTATTATCTAATATACCATATTTCTAAACAGAGGTGCAAGCTGTGTATTTTAAAATACTAGTTTATTTATTATTTTACTGGTGTGAACTTCAAACTCTAATTTCTTGCTTTACTAGAAAATGACCTCCCACATGAATTGCATCTAGATCTTTCTGAACTTTTTTTGGCAATCAAGCAGACAACAACTTATTTATGTAGACCACTTGGCATCTGAAGTTTTTCCCCTTATTTGAGTCCATTCCTTTACCATCAAACTAAGGCAGGATCCTTTCTGGCACTGAGAACTCTTGGGGTGAGAGTCTGTCCGCTTGACTCCCAGCTTTTATTTACCTGCTGCTGAGTGGTGCTTCAATCATCTCAGACCAGTGTCTTCTGATTGCTGGGGCTGTTCGTATCCTCGGATCCCATTAGGAATGTCGCCAGCCTTGGAGGTTTAAACCATAGCTCAGTAGGACAATGACCTTGATTGTTTTAGTTCACTGATGAAAAGGCTCCAAGAACCAGGGGCTTTCCCTGAAGTTAATTACTTCACACATGAGGTTTGTTCTTCCTAATAAATTAAATAACTCAGGGCCTCCAATGAAATGACTATTGTTTGATGAGGTATAAAGAGTACATGGGCTCAAGAAATGTCCTGTCCCTTTAATCTGTGCCTTTCAGTATAGTTGTAGTTAGGAACATGAACATTGACCACAGCTGGCTTCAAGTCCTGACTAAGCCATTTACCATGCAGGTGACACTGGAGAAGTTCATTTCTAGAGCAGTTTTATAATTTATTATGTGAACATTACATCAGTATAATAACTAGTTATAGAAACTGTTAAGTGAGGTAAGGTCTATAGAATGCTTTCCTAGTACTTGACATCAAATCAATGTTCCATGAAATGTTCCCTAAGGTTCCACCACCTTCCAATAGCAGCATGGGCTGGGGACCAAGCCCTTGCTATAGGAGTTCCTGGGTAACATTCAAGATCAAAGCAATAGCATCATTCTCAAGAACAGGAAAAAATGGCCTCAGAAGAATCTGCAGTGTCATGTTCTGAGTTGGTGGAATTAACTTAAGGAAGTTGTGTGTGTGGTGTGAGCAAGAGTTCAGTTCATTGTAGAGAAAGTTTTGGTAGGAATCCCCATGAGTATTGACAAGTCACAGAGAACAACTAGGAATACAGATTGTTATTTTTCCCCATAAGGCTTGATTAGAATGGGGGAGAGCTTTTGTTTTCTGTGGTACATTGATCTGATTCCAGAAATACTTGATGTCGATTCTGAGCCAGGCATTTTTTCAATTCTGGAGACAAAATTGACTAAGACAATGAATTTGCTCACAAGGGTTGTAGAATATAAAATTTAATCGAACTTAGCCCGATACCTTATGTTTGAGACTTCATTCTCCCTGTTAAAATGTTAAGGGATGTGTGTTTGAAATGTGAATATTCTCACTAGCATGGTATTAGCTCCCATGAGCTTCTATTAACACACTATCATAGATAAGGCCAAGTACAAGGCTCAGGAAGTTTTTGGTGAGGGCCTGTTTTCATATGTGGCGCTTTCTTGGCATCTTTGCCCGGCACAAGGGTTAAACAAAGCACTCACCCTGCCTCTGTTGGAAGGTTAACACATCCATAAGGCCTTTGCCCTAAAGACTTTCCCTCTTCAAAGGCCCTATCTTAAAAGATAGCATGCCTATCCAACATCCTGCCTATCATAAGCCCTTGCTTATAATAAAGCCCTCTGTACTGGTTGATTTTTGTCAGCTCGACACATACTCTGACATATTTGGGAATGGGGGATCTTAATTGAAAAAATACCTCTGTAAAATCTTCCTGTAGGGAAGTCTGTGGTGCATTTTCTTGATGTTGCTGGAATCATACCAGTGAGGGGTGACTCCTGGACATGTGGTCTTGAGTTGTCCAAGGAAGCAGGCTGAGGAAGCTATGAGAAGAAAGTCAATAAGCAGTGTACCTCCATTGCCCGGAATCAGTTCTTGCTTCCAATTTAGCTGCCTTGACTTTCTTCTATGATGGAGTGTGTCCTTAGAGTTAGTCGTAAAAGGAAATAAAGCCTTTCCTCTCCAAGTTGCTTTTGGTCATGGTTTTTCATCACAGAAATAGGAACCCCAATGAAGACACTCTCCCTCCTAATAGCAACATGTTGAGGAGTAGGATTTTGACTTCTGGGTTTTTATAGGACATAAAGATTTATACATATATCAAACATTTAGTGTATAAGATATCAAATGCAAACCCTATCCAAAAGTTATCTACTAGATTGAAAGAGACACTTGGATATTATGACATACATTTCCATATTTAGAGATATAATATCTAATATAATGGCCAGGTACACAAATGTAGTTTTAAAATGAACCTTTTTTTAAAAAATAATAGAAAGTAAATCATAAAAACAAAGAAACTAGCTTCATAGGAATACTAGTAAGCATTTATTTTAAACAGAATAATATCTTTATGCTCAAGCTAAAAAATTATATGTGCAAATTGGAAGGAAACATGACATTAATTTTCTAGGCTGTCACTCTTTAAAATATTACTAATTTCAGGTCAAGTTCTAGACATATCTATAGGCTGGAATGAGAATATGAAATATTCTTCTAAAGGAGAATTAAAGGAGTTGGGAATGTGTAGATTGTTATTCTGGCAGATATATTTATCTTATACATGAATTATTTAATGCAGGTAGTGCTGAGAATTGACTATTGACTTGTGCTATTCTAGTAACATCCATACTTTAGTTTTTGATAATTAACATTATCAACAATGGCAAGTGACCTGGTCTTTCTCCTTCAGTTCTCCTATGTTAGTTGAGCAGCTAATTGTCCTTATGGGGAGAATAAAGGCATGCTTGACAATAAACTTCCTTTTGAATCTGAAGTGTGAGGTACTATTGTGAATGTCTGTTATGGTTTGAATGTAAAATGTTCCCCACAGGTTCATGTATGTGAACTTGTAATTCCCAGCTGGAAGCTGTTTTGGAAAGTTGATTAATTTTTGGGGACATGGGAACTTGCTGGCTGTGAAAGGCCACTATAAGCAGGACTTTGAGGGTTCTAACACACCCCATTTCCAGTTCTGCTCTTCTGAGCATTCAGGATATGAGGAGTTTTTGACACATACTTTTACCACTTACTACCATGAACTCTGCCATGCCTTCCCTGGCAACATGCACTGAAACCCAGATGAAAATAAACTAGTCCCTTAATACTGTTTAGATTGTGTATTTGGAGATTTGGAGGAAATAAGGAGACTAACTAGCTGTGCATTAGCATTGTATATAGACATTTCATTTCTGCAGTCCTTGCTTGTTTTACTTTGGAGCATTTATTGACATTTCCAAGGTTTTCATACCTTATTGTAGATGAAAGGTTAACATCGCATTGCTGTTGTTTCTGAGAGCTGGAGATATATACTATTGGCCTTTGATGTCTGTAGGAGATTTGTCCCAAGACGTCCTTTAGATACTAAAAGCTGCACATGGCCTCCTCTCTTATTTAAAGTTTCATAGCATTGTACTTGACCTACTAATGTGTCCTTAACAATCATGCCTAAATTATTTATCATAAAAATGGTGTTTTATCATACTGTTTACAGGACAATTATAAGAAAAGTCATTTTTAACACAGACAATTTTTCTCTTTAACCTTTCATGGTGGGTTGAATTGTCAGGTCCCATAGACATGCAGGATCATCTCCAACCATCAACAGTTATTTACTAAGCATCTACTACAATCCATTTGTTGCTCTGGATTCTTGGAACACAACACTAAAGTTGACATAGACTCTAGCTGTTATCAATTTTAAGTCTTAAAATATGAAGAAAAGCAATAGATGATAGACAAAGAAATATGGGAATTTATAGCATGTCACTGGATGACAATATTAGCATATGTAAAATATGAGAACAGAACACAGAAACTGTAGACTTAAAGGGTTGGGTGAAAGTCAGGTATGATTTTGGGAAAAGTCATAATTGAAGATTGAAGGTGACCTGAGGTATTCTGAGAATAATTTGGTCGAAACACCTTTTAGAAAGATTGAACACATGGTGCCCTGTCCTGTGGGACTGTGGGATTGTATCTGCCATGTTAATAGCCCAAGAGGAACAAGAGGAAAGGCAGCATGGCTGATGAAGAATAAGGTAGAAAGGAATATGTAAGTATATGTATGATGGATAATAGAGAATGTTTAGTTGCATTGTTATAGCAAGAGAGGATAAATGGGTGGAGGAAGGCATAAAAATATTTTTGTGTAATCCTTGTTCTTGAGATTTATATTAAGGAGACATTTAAGATTAAGACACTGCCAACTAAGTAGCCTATTATTATTTAGTCCTTACCAAGAAGAGACACTGGGCTCACACTGGTCTGTTATGTCATCATAGGAAAATAATTTATTAAACTTTTTTTGTGTAGTTATCATCACATCCCTCTTCTGTTGATACTAGGCATAACATTTATATATATTCAATGAAACACACACGCACATACACACATATACATATACATATGTTTATATGTCTTTACATATAAAGTATATATAAGTCTGAGATGAGAGACCTAAGGAGATTTCATTGATTTCCAGTGGAAAATTTCAAGACAACTAATAGTTGTCTTGTTCTGTTCACATGTTATAAAGGTACAATACTCCCTGCTTACCTTTGTTATAAAGTTGTATATACCTTTATTTTCTGTGTGTTTCTAACTACCTCTGCATTAGAGTCCAGTTTCCCCAAATTTACTCAGTGGTTGGAGTTGCATGCTGCTGTCAAATCTTGTGGCACTCAATATCTATTCCTTCACTGGGTCCCTTTCAATTTGCAGGAGTTTGGGCCTCCTGAAAATGTAAATACAAGTAATACTACTCCACACTGCATCAGCCAATATTAGTGGTGACTCACTGTGACTAACTCAATTGAAACGGTTATGAGCATTTTATTTTTGTAGAAAGAATATGGTTAACATCTGAGAACTCATTATATATCATTAACAATTTTAATTTTATAATAATCCTTGGTATAGTCTTCAATTTGAAGAAAAAGCATTAGCATAGTATTCACCTATTGCTGAAAATTCTTGGTATAGTCTTCAATTTGAAGAAAAAGCATTAGCATAGTATTCACCTATTGCTGAAAATTCAACCCATTTTTACTCTGATTATTTCCATTAGAATTTCTGTAGATGTGTTTCCATATTGTCACTCTGAGTCTTAAGAACGAAGTGGGAATTAATCATGTTTTTTTTTTTAAATTTGAGAATGTAATTTAATTCTCCACTTTCTTTTCTTCCTCCAAAATCTCTATTTTGCTTACAATTCATGGCTTTTTTCATCAATTTTTTATTGCATGCATGCATACATATATTTGTATATACACATACATCTCTGAATATAAGAAGTCCATATGATGTTACTTATATGTATATGTTTTCAGGGCTGATCACTTAGAACTGGACAACCAATTGGCGTTTTCCTCCATGGGGAGGACTACCTGTCTTCCTCCCAGCTCTCCTCAGTCGCCTGTAGTTCTTTGTGCAGTGTTGAGGCTTTGTGGACATTCCCCTGGAATGTTTGTTGGTGTCATCCTTGTTTGGCTCATGTTTAGACAGTTATGTTGTGGAGACATTATGGGTGTGTCTTCTGGTGTTACTAGGAGACACAATCACACAGCAAAGTCTCTATTCCTCTGGCTCTTGCAACCTTTCCACCTCCATCTTAACACAATGTTTCCTAAGCCTTAGGTGTAAGAGTGTAAATATATCCTCAACTCTACATTTTTATTGGCAGTGGTTTTTCAAATACTTTTTTTGATAATCTCATATAGAGTTCAATGTTTCCTCATAAGATCTTCCCCTCCTTCTTCTCTAGCACCTTCCATGTTCCTACTACTGTATCTCCCTCCAAATTCATGTCTTTTTCTGTAATTACAGATGCATGTGTTCTCATACACAAATGTGCACACCTTATATCCACATGCATACACATGTATGCATTCATATGTGTTTGCTCATATACACATCCACTCACAAGTGCACATAAAGAAATAAATAAAAAAATTCTAATCACATACCAAAATCCAACCTACCCTTTTATATTTTGGTTCCTTCAGAGTGCTGTAATTATTGTAGATGGCTATATAAATTTAATTTATGGAGTCCCTATGATTTAGACAAATCATTACTATATTAACTAAAACCTGAAGCCAATTGATAACTCCTAGTCTTCAAATATAAATATTTCACGACTACTTTAACATTTGGTCTTTTGTCCATTTATGTCACTAATGATTATTAGTCGCTAAATTTTATGTAATGCCCAGAGGATGTGTTCAATGTATCTATCCTATGACTTCATTTATGTTGATAAATTCTACCCTTTCACTTGTTGGTATATTTTTATGATGTTTTAATGGGCTGGAGAAGTGGCTCAGAGGTTAAGAGCACTGTTTTCTTTTCCATAGGTCCTGAGGTCTATTCCCAGCAACCATGTGGTGGCTCACAAACCATGTATAATGTGATCTGGTGCCCTCTCCTGGAATGCAGACATACATGCAGGCAGAATAAATAAACTTTTAAAAAAGTTTTAATTAAGTACTGCTTTAGAAGTCATTTGCAGATTTTATAAAAACATATATAGAATTATTAAGGGAAGAAAAACTCAGAAGTTTTTTTTGTTTTTGATGCTAATTTAAATTCATTTACACACACATTTAATTCACACACACATAATTATATATATCAGATTTTTATCACCAGGTAAAAGTCTGTATTCTGAATTAATTCTGTAAATATTCTAAACACTGAAACACAATGAAGATAATATTGGTTTGTAGTTATTACTATAATGATCTTGAACTTTTCCTGTTTGATTTGTTCTGAGATATTTTATGGCCATTTTCTTGTAGTCTGTTTAAAATTCCTTTTCTAATTGGTTACTCCTGGTGTATAGGAGAATTTCTAATTCTAGTATGCTGATTTTTGCCCTGTCACTCTTACTGAACCTAGTGATACTATTTTCCTGATTCCACTTGACTCCTATTAAGTGACAGTTCATGCTGATGAGTAGAAGCATGACATAGCTTTTGCAGGTTTGTTATGAGCTAGTATACTGTATTGTGGGAAGGTGGACAAGGAAAAAAGCCATAGGCTCTGACAGTTCTATGGCCTCCATGTATCAGTAGCTTGGCCTCCAATGACAGTACTATTTAAGAGCACTGAAACCTTTGGCAAATGGACCTTGGTGGGAAGATCTGTAGGTCTGTGTAAAGAGGTTTGGGGATTTGTCCCCCACTTCTTTCTCTCTGCTTCCTGGCCTCGAATTGAGCAGTTCGCTTTGCAATGTTTTCCTCACTCTGTCATCAATAAGCCTATCTGAGCCTTAAAGCAATATGTGTGTCTAGTCTTGGACTAAAATCTCCAAAATAAACATTATTCTTTTTAGATTGTTTCAGATATTTTATTATAGCATCATGAACCTAAGACAGAAAGAAATATATGTAAGAGCCCAACATGCTCACCTGAAGGATGACAGAAACAGTGCCAATGGGTGGTACTGGGGTGAAGAAATCTACGTCCAGAATACTGGGGTTTTTAAGCCAATTGCCTACAGGGGATGAAAGAAATTAAGAATTTTGTCCTTTGGGATGTACTATTTTGTAATTTCTGAGTGTTTATGATGACAAGAAGAGACAATAGCAAGCTGTTTATTTTTGTTATTTTATTATTTTACGTGTATGCATATTTGAGTGCACATATGCCTTTGCCTCACATGCATATCTGGTATCTCCAGAGTTTAGAAGAGAGCGGTGGATTACCTGGAAATAAAGCTAGGGATGGTTTTGAGCCACTTTGTAGGTGCTGGGAATCAATCCTGGATCCTTTGTAAGATAAGTAAGTGCTCTTAACCATTGAGCCATTTCTTCAGCCCCCACCATAGTATGTAGGGCACTCACTAGGTTTTGCAGGGAGCTGTGTGTCTCTGCATCTGAGTGCTGGGATTCAAGACGTGCCACCACTGAGGAACAGAATGAGAGAGACTCTTGCAGACTGAACCATCTCACTTACCTTGTTGAAATCAGGCAGAAAGTTCTTAGGTAAAATGTTTCTTAATTAATTGACAATTTTTGTTGGTTCAATAGTCAAAGAGAAATTGCTGAAAAGTCTCAATATTTCTTCCTTGTGTAATTAGAATAATTTACTTTCTTAGACAAAAATCACATGTAGAAAAATCCTTGCTCTACTTTAACAACAGTAAGGTCAGGGTTCCTAATTGTACTTACCCAGGGCAGTCTAACTGTTTGAAATGAAAGCCATTCTATAAATCTTCAGCTGTCTTTAAAATTTAAAAGAAATCATGCAGTTCAATCATAGCCTAAAAAGTTTGCTTCCTTTGAAATACATCTGAAATAAAAAATAATTGTAGTCAACAGCAAAAAAAGTGCATGTTTTTTTTGTTTTGTTTTTCTTTGTATATGTATGTAGGGTGTGTGAGTGTGTGTGTGTGTGTGTGTGTGTGTGTGTGTGTGTGTGTGTGTGTGTTGCTGAGTCTCAAACTCAGGACCTTGTGCCTGCTAGGCTGGTGCTGTGCAATGGAGCTGCCCTCCCAGCTCCTGTGAGGTCTTTATTCTTCTGCAGGGCATGAACTGCTTGCTGCTCAGCTTTGTGCTTACCCACTTGCTACTCTAAGTCATTGACCCTGATCTTGAGAAGACTCTGGCTGTATAAGAGATACCCAGATAGGGAAAGAACATAAAAACATGGGTCACTTCTTTTAGAGATCCTACTTGTATTTTCTTATTGCTCAGCTCCTTGTCTAGGAGCATGACTCTTACTTTCCAGAGCTGCAGATGTGCCTGGATGCTCTTGTATTCCTGTGCTGAATGTTAATCTGAGATTGTAGGCCCCACGCCATTCTCATTTTTAGCAGTTACTCTTTCCTTCAGTCCTTGCCTGAAGTTGTCAATGAGACCATCAGGCAGGAGGGAATAAAAATGCATAATAAACCAGCAAACAGCATGAAGACAAATCATAACAGACATTTCATTTCCTTCTTGGATAGAGTGACAGGCCTCATAAACCAGGGGGAGGGATAATGGACAAGATCTGTGTTGCTTGCTTGTAATTACTTCTGAAATATTCAGGGTATGGCTGGACCATGCTTTATGTTTCCTCAGAGACTAAACTATTCTAAGTCAACAAGATTTTTTGCTATGATGCCTGACTAATATGCTTCCCTTCCCTGAGACCCCACACCCAGCCTGGTTATTAATGTCAGAATTAAACAATTAAAGAGAGGAGACCTGTCAAGAGAGATGCCCAAAGAGTTGTGACTTGAAAAAAGTCACAGTTGGAACACCTGGAGGATTCAGGATTATAAAGTTACAAGTATCATGACTTGACAATGAATGCTGTCTTTTAGAAAAGAGCCCAAGAAGAAATGTGATGACAATATAAGAATTACAGTAAAATGGAACAATTAAAAAGAGTTAGATGCTATAGGCAAAGTATTTGAGAATGCTTCAATGGAGGTAAGATACTGAGCTTATTTTTAATTAAATTTATATATATATATATATATATATATATATATATATATATATCTTGAATGTATGTATATGTACCACTTATGTACTTAATGCCCAGGGAGGTCAGAAGAGGACATCGCATTCCCTTGAACTGTCCTCTTCAAGAGGTCAAGTGCTCTCTTCAACCCCCTGAGTTCATCTTAAATTGATTAAACAACAGTTTCAAGTATGTACCAGCTTACAGAAAAAGTAAAATAAGATACATTGTCAATGTCCCCATAAAACAAGGAGGGCAAAAGCCCACCTTCTTATAAAACAAACAAGATCAAACCAATCTCATGATTGGCATGCTTTTGATAGTGGGAAGTTCTGTAGCTCTTTAATGTGAGTGATAGACTATTCACTTAATATTTATGAGTTTAAATTTCAATTTGAAAGCCAAGCAGATAGACCCTGTGTATCCTCTTTGTTCAACTGAAGGGTGCTTGAGTGTTATGTTCCATATACAACCTCTGCTTAATTTCTTTAACAGAAGATGGATGATTATTATCTTCAAGGGAAACTTGGAACAGTGTTGATCTAAGTAAAAGAGAACTTTGTGTAAAAGAGCTTTGTTAGAGAGGAATTCTGCTTCAGCGTGGTCACTATCTCAGACTTCCTCTATTGTATGTGGTGACACAGAATAGCATGTGTATGTCATATTCCACAATGAGGTAGACTACAAACTACACTGAATACAGGCAACATGTTAGTTAGGGTTTGCTATTTCCTAACTGAGCATGGTACCTGACACTTAGTAGACTCTCAATAAACAAAGGAGCCAATGAATACATGAATGCATGCATCTTTGATATTAAAATACAGAATGAAGAAAAAAACCACATCAACAATCAACAACCCCTTAAAGCTAAGTAAAGCCATAGTCATTGTCTATTGAAAGGGTTTTTGTTGAGGACAGGCACTTTTCCAAACAAGGGAACGAGAAAGGATGTTAGAAAGAGGCAGATCTGTGGCACTATGAGCATGGGACGGATGTGAGTGGGCCTGGTTCCAGCCCCAGTCTTAGCCTAGTTTTGATCTCTGTTCCCAGGGTGTGTTTCCCTTTTATCATGTCCTTGAAAGCCTATTTAAAGGCACTCTGTGGGTCCTTTTGATTTAGCAAGTCAAGGTGATCAAAGCCCTGAGAACTAGACATCGCTACCTCACTCTGAAAGACTGCCTTATCGCTCCTCTTACTTCCCCTTCATTGGTTCATGGAGTAGGATGCTGGGATTCACTCACTGAAGTGCAGGGGAGGTGCTGGAGATTGTCACAGCAGTTTAACACAATCGGCAGAGTGATTTTCTAGCCCTTGGAAATCCAAGATGCTTCTGGAATGGTCACACTCTCTCCCACCCCCTTCCCAGTGACAAGAAGGGAAGAAAGGAGATTTCAGCAAGGGAGAGAAAAATGATGAATTAAAGCTTTTACCATATAGTCCTTCTATGAAATTTAGTGGAGGATGATGCTGACTATTACGGTAAATATATGTGAGTCTAATCTTCTGGGGACTCTTTATTCTGCACCTTGTTATTTTTCATATTTGCTAATAATTTTCAGTATTAACTATGCAAATATTACTGGTGTTTCCTTTTCCTTTTAAGCTCAACACAAATAAAACAATATTCATTCCAGTGGCTCTGATGGACTGAGGAGGAAATGAAAAGGCAGCACAGAAAGGGAAGTGGGAACGGAGCACTTGTTCAGACCACATTGCAAAGGAGGAGGTATTTTTCTTAGGCTAGCACGGGGGCAATGCCACCTGAACTTGGAGAGACTGCCTTGTTGATTTTTCAAGGATCCCTGTAGCCAATTCTGTAAAATACACAGGAGAAATAAGCTCGTGTTCAGAACTGTGTCTAGATCAATGATGAGGTCAGTTTTGAGTTTGGCCAATAGAAATACTAGTCTTGTCCTCTATGATGTTAGGCACATTTGCATCACAGTTTCTTTTTTATCTCAACACAAAGCTTGAACATGCTAGCCAGTTATTAGAATGGGTTCTAGGGTTTAGAGAAGTTGGACTTCATCTTATTTTAGACACGTGCCCTCCATTTGTTTTTTGATAGGGAAAATGAGTTGGGATTGAATCCCAGCTTAGAATCTAGCACTCTGTCATATCTAACTCCACTCTTGGGGTTATCTTTAGCAGCCAGTTTATCCTCAGTAAATCATCTTGAAAAAACAATAAAATTTCTTTAAAAAATGATGTTTGTAACTGATAAGATCCTCCTTCTAGGAAAATATGTATATGTGATTGGGAATGAGGAACAGGTGACACAAATCTGCTCCCACATGTGGGGCACATGTGGTTACAAAAAAGCCATTGGGACTCATGGGGAATCAGGTGGAGCATATGCTGTGATTCTTCTGTGATGAGAATGTTCCAGTTGGAAGAGGAAAATTAAAATGTCTCGTTAGCTAGACCAACTTTACATTTCATCTGCTTGTACTTCTGTCAAAATAGTGCACACACATTTCCTAACAGCTCAATTCAGTGTGGGGACTCTGCACTTGTAGACACTGACAGATTATTGCCAGCGAAGGAAAATATTTATAGTAATGAAAGGAAAAAGGAAAGGTAACCTTATTTTAACACATAAAGGAGACAGTTAGGCTGAATTCATTGTATGCCCACCTGGGAGCAATTTTTTGACTTGCTTTCACTCTTAAAATGTGTGGACTACAGTTGTGACAATGTCATCAGCAACAGTCTGGGGATACTGCTTAAAAGGTTTATTTATTTGATTTTGTGTGTATGAATGTTTGCCTCCATGTGTGTATGTATACCACATGCATGTCTGGTGACCACAGAGGGCAGAAAAGGGTATTAGATCATCTGGTACTGGAGTTAGAGGCAGGAATGTTTGAGACACCCGCATGAGCTGCTGTGTGGATGCTGGGAATCAATCCCGGGCTCTCTGCGAGACCAACACTTCTCTTAAACCCCAAGTAGCTCCCCAGTCTTGGAAATTTTTATGAAATATCAAAATTTCTGAAATGTTGATCAGTCACATTCTTTTAACTGTATCCCGTGATTCAATTCTTTGTGAGACTAATTTAGGTGTGTTGTTTTATTTAAGAAATGATCTCCAATAATCAATATTTTCTGAAAAATACAAATTTAATCTGTGGTATAATGACATTATTACACATGCCATAATTGTTTTTGTATTGAAGCCACAATAACACCAATACTGAGATGTTCGTTATGACTTGGATGACTCCAAAAGCAGAGCTTCTTGTATACTCCTCTGTGATCATTCATTGGCTTTGTTTTCTTTTCCTAGCGATTTCTTCCAGCCACATGAATGATGTAGCCCAGTTTCTTTCTCACAGTAAAGAAACTTACTTATTGCTAAAGCCCTAACACATTTCTGATACTTCTCGGTGATGCTTTATGAACTCTCTGTGACTGTCAGCCTCCTATATAAGAGAAGAAAATGGTAGAATGAAGGTGTAGCTTGAAGAGCCAACATTGTTCTTGAATCTGAAGTTCAAAGACGCCAAGTAATACAACTGATAACATGAAGTTCTTCCTCTGTGCTAGCTGTCTGCTTTTCCAGTTTGTATCTTTCCCTCCAGTCAGGATAATGGTACCTTTTGATTCTACACAGGCAGGCTCTGGGATGTCTTGTACTCCTCTTTCCTTGAGTTGAGGGATGTTATTCCTATAATAAACATTTGCTTGTTTTACCCTGAGATTTGAATGGAAAAATGGAAATCAGGGAGGATTGAGACATAATAGGTGTGTGTGTGGTATTTTTATAGCTCTGAAAATAATTTAATATCTCTGCAAATAACTTTAAAATGCCTACCAATAATTTCATATTTTTATATTTCTTGGAGCATTTACATTTATCTCTAGGAAGCTTAAAGTTGGAAGTCTGATTTGAAGACAAAGGTTCCTTTTGTTTGTCCTAAGTACAAATTTAATTTAATTTAGTATTTACCTGCACATCAGTTTCTCTGGCCATTAACTTGTAAAGTTTATATATTATTGAATTATTAGTAAGCAGCGCATAGTTTATATATAGCAAATTCACATTATATATACACACACATCTATATATTTAAATTTACATTATCAATCTTTGTTCTTAAACCAAAGACTTTAATCCATTTATATTAGTTTTATTTCTACTACATTTAAATTCATATGTGTAATCTTATTTTGTTCTTTTTAGTTTCTAATTTTTTTGGGTTTCTTCTTTTTTGTTATCTTCTTTTCTCTATTTCCCCCTTGCTATATGAAGTTATAATCTCCATGAATAGTCCTGTCATAGTTTTTCTAGATACCTTAGTGGCTAAACTCAACAAAATCTCCCATTAATGGTTGTCTCTATTTTCTCCCAGGGCAATACAAGAGCTTTAAAATAAGATCTATTCATTCCCTTCTGAACTTCCATGCTGTTTTCTTCATTCTATTTAGTTTTTAGCCCCATGCATTAGGCACCATGGTGAGCAAAATATAATCACATTGACAACTCATCCTTCACTTTTGAAAATATAATCTTAGCATTTGACTCTTTACAGCCTATAAATTATATTTATATCTTTAATGTGTTACTTTACATAGTCACAGATCCCTATGACCGAGCCTCTGGTGTTGTTAATTCTTCATTAATCTATAATTCTGAGATAGTGTCGTGCACTGAGCAGGTGTTTAGTAAATACGTTCTGGCTCATCGATTTCACATCCGATTATACTCATGAGTTTTCATTAAATGAGAAAATTTAGCATCCAAATGAAAACATTTGGAGATTCTTTTGCTGTGGTTAGTCCTGATTTGCCATGCTTCACTGGTGTGAGCCTGACTCAACTGGAAATTTTAATTACTAGGCCAGTTTGGCACTGGAAAAGGCATGTTGGAAGATAGATAAACAATGAGGAATAAAAAGAAAAGTACTATATTTTTGTGCCTTTGGGAATGCGGTAAGAATAATGTGCTTCCATTGTCATTTGCTACTTGTCTACCTAACTATACCTTTTCTGTTAGTTTGTATAATACTCACATTCTGAGGAAGAAGCTGTTATACACTTTATTCTTTCGTCTTGTGCTATGTCCTATAGGGACATGGTAGAACTAAAGACACTCCACATTTGTTTTCTTTTTATCCCATCCTGTTCTTTCATGATATCCTAGCATCTTTCAAATAAAAAGTCTACTCTTCTGTTCTGCACTGGATACACTTGTTTGTTTTCAGTGCTATTGCTTCTACTTTGTTCATGGAAAGACATTTCCCACAAGTAAAAACATTTTTTCTTACCTAATGGTATCTGATCTTTAAAAAAATAGCTTAGAAATAATCTGAATTAGTTTAGGATAATAATTGAAGGACTCCGTTTAGACTTCTCCCACTCATCATTTATAGCCTATGGCCAAAGGTACGTTAACCAGGAGTTACTTCTATTTATTTCCAAGCACCTTGCTTAAAAGACTCATGCACTTTCTTTAGTCATATTCAGTTTGCTTTGATGCAATTTAACTATGAGTAAAATGTTGAATCATGGTGGTAATGGAGAAGAGGGGCTCCCATCATAAAGAACAAACAGGTGACAAAGTGTGTCAGCGTTCCCTGCTCCCTCACAGTGACCATTAGAGCAATGTGTTCTTCCCTTTCAATAACTTTTTTTCTTTATAAGTGAGACGGGGTGCTGGCTGGGTGCAGACTTTGCGTGTAGATGGTATTACTTACACACATACAAATCTTCAATAATTTATACATTGTTTTTCATTGAGATTCTTAAAAGCTGTGGGAACCAAAAGGTTCACCAGAACACTTTCTAGATCCTTGTGGAGATTTTTATTTGTAAAAATGTTTATGATCAGAATTACTGCATAAAGAACAACACCAGCATGGGGATTCTCTCCAGAGTCTATATTGAGCAGCAATTTATGGTGCACACCATGTTGATAGCTGGGCAGTGCAGCTACACTGACTATAAGACAGAACTCCGGAGAACTTTTTCTAAGTGTTTTGAAGGGCTTGGAGTGTAGTAGTAAGTTCCTCAGTGGTAAGATACTTGCCTAGCATGTGCAAAGCCCTAGGTTCCATCCCCAGCAGCCCCCCGCCCACCTCCCCACACTACATTCAATTTCTACTTAAATAAGCAACTCAATCAGCCTCATGACAGAAATAAAACAAGTCACTTCTTTTATAAAATGGGACAAAGAATTGGAATATATCTATATATCATTTTAGTAAGCCTTCTTGCTATAGAAGTGTAATGACTTAGATGTGAAATGCTTTGAGAAAAAGTTTTATATACTGGGAGACTGGTCCTCAGGTGGAACTATGTGGGAGCTTTTGAAAACTTCTAAGAAATTAGACCTAGATGAAAGAAGTAACCTTCTATCTTCTCTCTTCTCTTTTCCATCCCATATGCTCATGTTCTCTTCTCTCTCTCTCTCTCTCTCTCTCTCTCTCTCTCTCTCTCTCTCAATTTCTTCTTCTTCTGTCCCTCTATCCTTACCCCTCCTTCCCCACCATGATGTAAAAATTATCCTTTGCCATATGCTTCCAATACCATGATATTCTGACTAAGCATAATTGGCCAAGAAACCACCTATTGAAACCATTAGAAAAACAAAATGCTTTCTTTCCTTAATTTTATTTTCAAATATTTTGATTACAGCAACAAGACAGCTAACAAATGATATAATTAGAAGATGATGAAAGTGAAGAGAAATAGCCGAAATAGCCAAATAACCTTTACTCATTTAACAGAACAAAACTAAAAGGAGCCACACTGTGAAGGTCTATCCACATTACTAAGCAACATCTTCTTATGCATTGGAAGTCTACTTTTTGAACTCTTCCTTCTGTGAACTCTTGAGAATAATCCTAACTGTATTTTGTATTTGTACGTACTTTAAATCTGTCCTTCTAAAAGGAACATTAGCAGTGAGGGCCAAGCCATAAACAGAAAAAATAATAATAATCTTTTCAAATCCTAAGTTCTTCTAGGAGGTAAAAAATAATGAAATTCTCCATTGTGTCTTCATTTCAGTAAGCAACAGATATATCCCGAATGGGTATGTCCAGAATGAGTCTGTAGAAACAATTTCATGAACCTTGTTTTTCCTTACAGCATTCTTTTGGTCTAGAAGGAAAATGGTGGGTATCCTTAGGCAAATTCTATTTCCAAATCTGAATTACCAATGAGCCACAAATAACCAATATAATTTCAATATTTTGTAGGTGTTTGTGTGTGTGTGTGTGTGTGTGTGTGTGTGTGTGTGCACATGCACGTGCGTGCACATGTGCGTGTGACACACATGTTGTGCCATAATACAGTTACAAAGATCAGGCACTTTACAATATCAGTCTTCTCCTTCCATCAGGCAGGTCCTGTGGATCACACTCAGGGTGGCAATCTTAGTGGCATTCACCTTTACCCTCTGAGCCATCTCTCAGGCAGTGATCAAGCTGCTTTTGACTAATAGGTTCCTGGGTCTGTATTAGTAGCTGAAGGTTTAAAATTGCAGAGCATATGATTATTACAATCTTTCTATAATTTCCTAGGAGATTGAATAAAGTACAACCAAAGAATATTTATAGTAAAAATGCACTAAAACATTTCAAAAATAGAAGAAGGATATTTCTATGGTACACACTCAAAGCTTTAAGGCTTATTTGGGGCTAATTGAGCATATTGGAATTATGTATTATTTATAATTTTATTAATGGAGTCTAAATCCAAAGAAAGGGTGGCTGTCAAGTTCCTTTCCATTATCAGGTTCGGTGCTATGAATTTAAGGTCTTTTGCTCTGTTTTGGAGTTATCATTAGAGAAGATTATAGGGCTGGCTATCTGCAGATTCCCAGCTGTGGGAGAGAGAGCGATGCATTCATCCAGAGCTCTAGAAATTAAATTAAGAGGAGTTATCTTTTGAAACATCCGGAAAGTTTATTGAGCTTGGTGAGTTTAATTTCAGAGCATTCAATGTGGGTTCAAAGGTGGATTCATTTAGTGAAGGCCATGGATAGAAGAAACCATGTCACGTAGAGAAAGTAAGGATGGAGAAGGTCTTACAATTAATTGATTGCTTCTAATATATCAGTCATACAAAGGCTGTTGAGAGTTGATTGAATGTTAATACATAAGAAATCATTGACAGCCAACCTCAACTTCTATGTGTTGGAGGGGATGCATTTGAATATCCAGTTTAACTATCCTGATTAACTAATCTTCTGGAAGAAGATATTTATATTAGTTGAGTGGTGATGCTGCTAGACAGGGAAAGAATCAACATGAGGGAGTTGAATACACACACACACACACACACACATCACTCACCCATAAAAGAGAGTGACATTTTCTTTATACTTGAAGGAAACGGATAGAATTGGACATTATCACCTTAAGCAAAATAACTGGGACACAGAAAGACATGCCTTGCTTGTCTTTTCTTATATCTAGAAATTGAAAACAAAAACATAAGCAAAAATTTGATCTAAGGGTACAGGAAGGACTAATGAAAAACTAAAAATAGGCCAGGAGGGAAGGAAGGAGAAGACAGGGAAGGACAGATAGGGCAAGTATGGAGAGTAAAATCAATAAAAATACCACATGTGAACATGCTAAAAAGTCATAGTGCCGCCTTAATATATATATATATATATCATATATAATATGATAATGTATATCATATTGTACAATATATTGTTAATATGAGTAATATTTTATGGTAATAACAAAACAGACCCAGAGAGGACAAGCACCAGGGCTCAGCTAGCAACCCAGCCTCCAGCCCTACCCTGTCAGATACTCTGTGCAGTAGATGCTATTTAGATTCTGGTGCAGCCTCCCCTCTGCTTCTGAGTAGCTTCACCTATTGCTGGCTCTCACTTTGCTTGCTACCACTTGGTCCTGCCACTCTTGACATTCTGATACCCTGGCCCCTGAGTCTCCTTAGAGTATTCTCTGTGTTTTCTTATGGGCCCCCATGTGCTTTTCTCCAGTAAAGGAGGGTTTCCATTTGTCTCATTCAGTGTTATGCCCTCATGGCCTGGAACAGTACTGGTACCTGGCACATTCTCCATTAACAGATGTTGAACGGAGTGTGTTTCTATTATTTCATTTTTCTCTAGATCTTACTTCTGAATTCTCATGGATCTCTAACTTGTGTCACCTACAAGCAGATACCAAAAACTCCAGAAAAAAATCTCCTTGTTATAAGAGCTCATGTGTACCCTGCCAGCATGATGCCTCACTGCTGATGTGGCTCAGGATGCTAATGGTATGAAGTTTTATCACCTACTAGGGCCTCTTAGAGAATTGGTGCTTAAGGATAAATGTGCCAGTAAGTGACTTTGGCTTCTCCAAAACAATAAGTTTCCATGACAAAGACGTTCTTAGGTAGGTAAGTGGTGATGTTTCTGTTATTCTCTAATTGAATTGAGGTCTTGAGTGTTTGCTGACATAAAAATTGTTCTCTGGCAAAAGGAACACAGACGTCAATGGATTCTGCAGATGAGTAACGGACGTTTGGCGATCTTAGAACGTCTACAAACACTGATGGCATTATTTTATGGGTCAAGATACACACATATCCTAGCTTTTTAATATCTTCTTCCTCCATTTCTCCTACTGAGTATCTAATACTGTTCTCTGAAGGGAAGCTTGAAATTCTGTAAAGTTGTCTCTTATAGGAGTGTGTGTGTGTGTGTGTGTGTGTGTGTACACACACACGTGTGCTTGCTTTTTAATTTAATGCCACAGAAAACTAGAAATTCAGGTTGCTGTACTGAAAGGAACGTCCTTCCAATGCCTGTGCAATTGTAGAATGTTACAGAAAGCTTCCATCTGAGATTCAAAGATTACTCCTGCCAAAAGGAATAGGGCAAGGCTAGACTTTATTATAAAGCTACAATCTCAAAGGTTGTGGATGTACCCTTCATTTCTGCATACAGTTCCTTTTCCTTGTAAGTTTGCTCCACAAGCTCTAGTATCATAAGCACCCATTTTTTTTATACACAGAATTCCCATCTTTTCTCCCTAAAATAAGGGGGCACATTGAAGTTTGGTTTCTTTCTCCAAAGAAGAAAGGTTCTTATATTCTTGGTACAATAGGGCACAAAAGAAAATAAAATAGTCCAAGGTCACTTTCTGATCCTCAGACTCTTGTTTGAGAAGTAACAAGCCATACTATTTATTTAGTTAGGTGTGTAGACTTACAGTGGATTTACTTATTTGTGTGTGTGTTTGCATGGATGTGATTGTGTGCATGCATATATGTGTGATGAGGTGAAGAGTTTAGGTGCTTGTTTAGATCCATTGCTCTCCACCATAGTTTTTGATAGAAGGCCTCTCTCTGAACCTGGACAGTATTCATTTGGCTAGGCTAGAAGGCTGATATCTTGCTCTCCACTGGCATAGGGTTACAGGTGCAGTCACCTTGCTTAGCTTCTACATGCATGCTGAGGATCCAAATTCAAGTCCCTATGCCAGTGTAGCAGGCACATTGACAACAGTGCCATCTTCCTATTCCAATGCCATACTGTAAAATAATAATTTCCAAGAGAAAAAAACTTAAAATGCTTTTTTATTTATTAGAAATCTTAATATAATTTTAGAGACAACAAAAACTAAAGAATATGTCATTAGTTCTTGTTTTAAGGATGAACTGGGCCTTTGTGAATCCTTCTTTTAAAAGCATTTTTGTCATGTTCATTTTTTATTTCACCTAATGTGTCAGCTCTGTGCTTTTAGTTGGGATTTTACTAAATTCATATATATCTATATTTATAGCTCTATCCGTCTATATCTATCTATCTATCTATCTATCTATCTATCTATCTATCTATCTATCTATCTATCATCATTTCTCTACATATATCCAGCTGGTTTTTAAGCATTGATACGACTGAGGTTTTTATCTTTCATACTTTTAGGAAGTTTACCTTATAGGCTGTATATACTGATGTTGAATTGCATGAGTCATGTAATTTTTAGCCTTAAGTACCAGACAATCTTTATGTGTCAATATAGTCTGTGGCAATGCTACAATGTTAAACGAATAGAATTCTGAACTTTGCTGAAAAGAATGTACAATACAAGCTGGGTAGCATATTTCTCAAGTCTACCTGAGGTGCAGATGGGCAAATGGATTTGACTTAGACCTATATTTTGCCAAATGTAGGTGATTATAATGTTAAGATAAGCACCTCATGTTGGTAAGTCATCACGATAACAGTTTATTTAAGGAAAATTAAGAGCAACTTCCTTTTTAGTGATACAGGATTAGAGAAATCAAATATGGAGTTTTGTTTTGATATTTTATTATGTGAAGAAAAGCCCAGCTTCTCTTCATCATTCTCATTCCCAATTTACATTTATAAATTTCTGTTATTCACCTTCATCACCTACTACAATATTTATTTTTCTAATTTTAGTTCTCTCTCTGTGTGTGTACATATATATATATATTCACTATATACAATGAATGTATACATACATAGTGTATATATACTAACATATATACAATTATATATCTTTAACTAATAGCATGCATAGATATGTATACATACAGCAAATGCATATATACATACACACATAAACACACACATAAACACAAACACACAAACACACACACACCAGACAGAGGGGGGGGGAAAGGTAGTACTTTGTACATTTCTGAAGTGCTCCAGTCATTTAAAACTATCCTGTGCTATCTTTGATTCTTCAGTAGGAAAAGCACATCAGACTATGTTGACAGAAGTCATTTCTTTTTCCTAAAAGCATGATCAATGAAGTCATTTTGCAGACAAAGAGCTCATGACCAATTTCTTTCAAGCTTCAAATCAAATGTGACAGCATGAAGAATTTTATATAGCAAGCGAAAAAAAAATGGTTTGAAATTTTCAACCAGTATCACAGTCATTGTCTATATGTTCATACCGAGCTCCCTGGAAACATGAGAGACCCCACTGCCACTGAGCAGTGAGTGTTGCAGACAGCCTTTAGAGAGACTATGTGGCTAGTTGAGTTCTTGAGAACTCAGCATTTTGTTTTCTGGTAGGTGTAAGTGCAGACGATATGGTTCAATATAAAAATCAGAGCCTACGCTCAAGTTCCTTCCCTAAGGGATTGATTTTGTTGATCACATCACATCATGTTTGGTTGCTATTGCTTGCGTTGATAGGTTTCAGAGAAACCCACACATGTAATTAGAGATGTTTGGGCACATCTGAACTGAAATTGTGGTTTGACGATGCCCAGAGAGTGATATCTCCCTCCCTCCCTCTCTCCTCCCCCCCCTCTGTGTTTTCTCTCGACAGGTGTTAAATTTTTCAAGGGGGAAAGTGTTCAGCATGAGCAAACATGACTAATAATTGTGAGCTGTTTGTTTGCAAACAGACAAGTGTTGGCAGTGCAGAATTCACAGCAGCTTCTTATGATAGCGAAGTATTGTGGGATGTGGACTGGAGAGACTTTTCTTACAGACCCAGGCCTTTCTTTTAACACATTTTTTTTTTTCAGAATTTCAACATTTTTTTTTCGAGAGGCTTCATGTGTCTAATGGTTTGTTTACTTAACTTTGTGATAACAATTTATGACTAGGACTAAAACATGCCTAGGTGATGCTCACCACCCAGGTAGTACATTATGTCCATTCCTCTTATTGTAATTTTTTACATTTATTCAGTGTGTGCCTGTGTTTGTGTGTGTGAGAGAGTATGTATGTGTGCATGTATGCTCATTCTCATGTACAAGCCATATCATGCAGATTAGAAGACAACGTGTGGAAGTCCATTCTTGCCCAGCACTATATGGGATCCAAGGATTGAAGTCAGGTCATCACTAAACTCACTTGCTCACTTGCTAAACTCATTTTGCTGCCTCATACTTCTCTTTTTATACTTTAGGTACTTACCTATTTAACTCCTCATTTTAGCTTCTGGAGGCTAATTCTGTGAAGTGTAAAGCATCCCAAGTCCTCTTCTTGTTTATCCATTCTGTCTGACATACGGAATCTTGCAAATACATATAATAAATGTGTGTATATTTTCTTCATTTCCTCAGCATATTTTAATGTTTTAAATATTCAAAAGTTTTAAGATTCAATATGTAGCATAATTTTCTGTTATCCAATCCAAACACACTTCCTAAGTAAGCTTTTTCAGTTTAATTCTTTAATAATTATTTATGAGTCTGATTAACAGTGAAATGATAAATGATAGTATTAGTCATTATAATTTAATATAATCTCATCACAAAGAATAGAGCAATGGTTTTAGTTAGTGTAATTATTTTTAGTTACTGTAATTTCTTCAAAGGAAGGACGAACCTAGATTCCCCAAAGGACAAAGAACAAAGGTAATTCAGATTTTGAGAGGAGACGACCTTTTTTTTTTTTCTGATTTTGGTGCCATATTAGAAGGTTTTACTTTTTGGGTGTGGATTGTTTGATTACAGTTTTTAAGTATTTCAAGTCTCTTTTCCTGAGCATTGCAGTCAGCCATGCAACTATGATAATGATTTCTTCCAGGAACTGATCTTTACATTTATTGAAATAGAATATTTGTTTTCAGAGCCCTGGGTTTGAGATCACTGGTGTTTCTTTGTAAGTTTGCATCCTGTAAAGTTGCTACAAAGTCTCAGGGCACTCATCCACCTCCTTCCCAGGTCTTTACCTATAAGCCACTTGGTTTATGAATTCAGCTCTAAATGATGCCTTTTGAGTTACAGAATTTCTATGAACATTTACTGTGATTTGTACATTTAGTAATTCAAACTTTATACTTATTATCAGTAATTTTTACTTAACTGACTGTTCAAGTGGCCTTCTATTCTTCATGTTTCTCTTTTACCCTTTGAAAGACAGATTATGTGTTTATAAGTATCCTTATATGTATACACCCCGAAGCTGTGAAGATGGCAAACAAGACTAGGCATTTTCATCTTTTTATAAGTACGTTCTTCATTTAGGCCACCTCAATTTCATGTTTCATTGTATGTGCTGTTTACAAGTGTAGTGTCAATAGCACTGGATTACCAGCATCTCAGTATGGAATTTAGATGCTCTTGACTTATACCACATAAGCAGTAGTAGCTGCAGCTTTGGGATCAACCCCAATGCCAGAGTCACCCCGATTAACAAAATCATCCTATACAGACGAAATATTTCTTTCAGAGAAATCTTGTATTTTTAGGGGATAACTAATGAACTAACTCATTTGCTATTTTTACAAAAAAGACTAGGTACAGTGATTTAGATAGAGCTCAGAAACTTGTCCTGATTGGGTGTGTATTGAAATGGACAGTAGGGATGCAGGAAAGACACTTGGAAAGCAGAAGGGCAAGCATCTGCTGTTTATCCCCCAGACTGATGAGTTCAGCTGTACTGCAAGAGTGAGTACTAATTAACTCATTAAACAGCTCCCACTGAGATTCCTCAATGTAATTTTGGGTTGAACTGATGTTCAGAGACTTAAAATCTTATTGTAGAAGCTTATCACTGTAACCACTGATAAAATGTTTAGAGATAAGAAAAACTCATTTGTTCATATAGTAGAAAGAAAATGTTAACATTCCCAAAGTCTCTTAGTATGCAGGCGATAGTGTGAAGATTTTTTTGCTTAGTCATCTCAATGCTAATTAAGTTAATAAATATGAGTTAAAATGGCATGTTTTATTAGTAAGAACTTCAGCTGACTGTGTTTGTATCTGTGCCCAATATTGAAGAATTATGCTGCTCAGTTAAAATCCTTTCAGGAAACATATCCAGCATATATTCTAATAGCAAGACTAATGCACAAATCTGCAAGTATAAGAAGGAATAAAAAATTTGTTCCAAAGTGATTTATTGAGTAAATTAGAATGGGAGCCAGGAACTTTGGGGCCCACTCCACACTATGCTTTAGAACCTTAGCATTGTTGACAGTCCAGCTGCAATTGCCGTTTTAAACATGAATGTGGTTACCAAATTTGTGGCACATTGCTTGTGACATTCAGCTGATGTTCACTTGGTGGCATATATCGTAGAGTATAGCTATACAACATGCAGCTCAACACTGGTTCTGTTAGTCATTATTTATTACCATCAGAGAGAAATATTTTCCCGAGAGAGAGCAGTGGTCTTCATTAGATAACCAAGAGGATGACATTAAAGGGTTTTCAGTGGATTCCAGAAGGCAGCTTAAACTATTATGTGCTTATAATTAGCCTTCTGTGTATGTGGACTTGTCATCGTAGGGTGTGTGTGTGTGTGTGTGTGTGTGTGTGTGTGTGTGTGTGTGCATGAAGGACAGGGGTTGTCTTTGGTTATCTTTCTCAGTTACTGTCCATCTTAATTTTTAAAATATGGCCTTTATTCAGTAAAAATGCAGCTCAATAGCTGGTAGACAGGCTGGCCCTCAAACTCCAGGTTCATTTTCCCACCTCTCCTCTTCTAGTGCTTATGTTCCAGACGTGTCCCATCCCTACCTGGCATTTATGTGGGCGTTGTGTATCTAACTGCAGATTCTCATCTTCGTGTGACAAGCACTTCGCTGCCTGAGCTATCTTATGAGCTTCTAAAGTCTTGTAACGGTGACAGAGATAGGATTGTTAATGTTATTTAAATAGATACTGTATGTATTTGATGAGGATCCAAAGCTTTGAAAATAGTCTGAAATAAGTAGTGATATCTTCCATGAAAAATGTTAAGCAAGTCATAGGCATTTAGTTTCTTTTGATTATATATTTGTGCATATTATGAATCATACATTTATATACATTATTCTTTGAATGTTCCATATATGTAGACAGTGTTTCTTGATCATGTCCATTCCTCACTCTCCCACCACCAACTTTCCCAGTGCCCACCTTCTCAACTTCATGTCAATTTCTTTATAATTTTTATTACTTTTTAATTTTTTAACCAGTTTGTATATGAAGATGGGGTTATCTACTGTAGCATGGGGAACCTCCCAGGGGACACAATCCTAAAGAGAAGTTACTCTTTTCCCCAGCAGTTGTCAGCTGCTAATGGCTTCTCAGTGAGAGATGGGATCTCAGGAGCCCCTCCACACTCTATGCTGGAACAGGATTTTTGCTGGGGGGGTGGGTAGGGGTTATATTTTTCATATTTTTTTTATTCATTTTACATACCGACCACAGTTTCCCTTCCCTCTTCTCTCCTTGTTCCCTCATATCTCCTTCCCATCACCTCTACATCCACTCCTCCTCAGTCTCCATTCAGGTAGGGTAAGGCCTCCCATGGGAATCAACAAAGCATGGCATATCAAGTTGAGGCAGTACCAAGCCCCACACCCCTGCATCAAGGCTGAACAAGGCATCCCACCATAGGAAATAGGTTCCAAGAAGCCAGGTCATGCATCAGGGAAAGGTCGTGTTCCCACCGGTAGGAGCCCCACAATAAACCAAGCCACATTCAGAAGGCCTAGGTCGGTTCCGTGGTGGCTCCCTAGTTTCTGACCAGAGTCCATGAGCTCCCACAAGCTTAGGTCAGCTGTCTCTGTCCACAGAGACATGATCTTGACCTCCCCTTATTCATATATTCCCTCCTCCCTTGCTTCCACTGGATTCCTGGAGCTCAGTCCAGTGCTTGGCTATGGTTGTCTGCATTTGTTTTGCTGGAATTTTTAATTGGCTTGATTTTGTGCAGGTCTGGTGGGCAATCCCTGCTGTTCTCTATATTTTAATATTGATTACCCTAGCATTTAACCTCTTAGAGCATAAGTATCACATCAGAGTACTATTAACTACCTTCAGTGCCAAATCTGGGTGGAGAAATATGATGCAGTGTGTGAACTCAATGGTGTCTATTGCACAAGCACTTCATGGAAGATGTTTCTGTACCACATCAATAGAACCAATTGACAGGTGGCACGAGTAGATAAATTCATCTCATACAAAGTGACTGCATTGTTGTATGCTCAGTGCCAATTAAAAAAAAAAAGGATTTAGCCACGGGGGACCTTTGTTAACTCTAAGTGCAATGTAGTTTACACAGGTTCTGCTTATTTTCCATCTTCCAAGAATAGGACCATGTTTCTGAAGTGTTTTCAAGTGAACGAATAATACAATGAATTTACAATTAATGTTCCTTATTCCACAATTGAGGAAAAAGTAAAGTGTATCAGGAAATGGCTTCTATCATGATTTACTTCATCCTTTTTTCTCGCCTATGGCCCACTTTCTAAAATTAATATTCCCTTTCTGTTATTTAAAGAATATCAACATGTTATTATTTTATTATGATTCTAAACAGTTTATGTAGTTTTTGTAGCATAATAATGTATGCTTTTGTGAGCTTTCTTTCAGGTTGTCAAGTGCCACAGAATCTTAAGTGACATGCCTGTACATTGAGGTTGAAACTTTTCAGAGCCTACCAGCTTTGAGAAATCATGACTGGTTTTCTATTTTTGAATTTTTTTAATTTAATTTATTTTTTTAATTTTTATTTTACATATCAACCCCAGTTCCCTCTCCCTCCCTCCCTCTTTCCCTCTCTCCCACCCTTACATGCCCTACCACCACCCTCCCCCTTCCATTCTCCACACTTCACATGTAGGGTGATACCCTCTAGGAGGGGTCATCTATATCTGTCAAGTCATTTGGAGTAGGGACTAGGCCTTCTCTCCTGTCTCTAGGTTAAGGAAGTATCCCTCCATGGGGGATGTTCCCCCAAAGTCCTTTTGTGCACCAGGACTACATCCTGGTCCCATTGTCAGAGGTCCCTTAGACTGCTCAGGCCTTCTAGCTGAGACCCATGTTCAGGGGGTCTGAGTCAGTCCCATGCTGGATTCCCAGCTATCAGTCTGGGGGTCCATGAGCTCCTCCTTGTTCAGGTCAGCTGTCTCTGTGGGTTTCTGCAGTGTGGTCTTGTCCTCCCTCTCTGCATCTGGATTCCAGTTCAGCTCAGTGTTTAGTTGTGGGGGTTTGCTTCTGTTTCCATCCGCTACTAGATGAGGGCTCCATGCTGGTGGATAAGTTAGTTGTTGATCTCATTATCAGGGAAGGGCAATTATGGTAGCCTTTCCACTGTTGCTCAAATTGGTAGTTGGGGTCAGTCTTGTAGGCCTTTGTCTCTCTCTCTCTCTCTCTCTCTCTCTCTCTCTCTCTCTCTCTCTCTCTCTCTCTCTCTCTCTCCTCTCATCTATTCCTTCCCTGATTCAATCTTCCTAGTCCCATGTGATTTTTAAAGTGGCATTGGGTTTTCTTCTTTGCAGAATTCTTACACTTTCTTTGGAGATTTTTCCCCCAGCTAGTATACATTAGCACGGAATAAAGACACGGGACTGTATATTTGTGTATTTGTAAAATAGATAGGATTTATAGCTCTAATACTTAATTGCCCTGCTAAACACATGTTTTCAAATTCTACAGTCTATTCTGAAGAAAATATAATTACATATTCTAAGAAAGACATTTTTCTAGCACTACTTGCTATGAGCCTGAGTAGGAATATATATATATATATATATATGTATGTATATATATATATATATATATATATATATTTTTTTTTTGCTCAGTGTCTCTCTTATATAATCACCACCTAAATCACCACCAAATCATAAATATAGATAAATGGATTCCTAGTTCAAAAACTTTAAAAATAGCAATGGAGCTAGGCAACCTTTCTGTACATTAAATAAAAAAAAATATACATATATCCTAATATATTTCATAGTATGTTTAGTGAAATATTCTCAAATAAAAATGTCCTTATGTAGCAGAAGGGAGCCTTGCTTTGGTCATAAATTTAAGAATTAACTCATGGGTCTTATTATGTTTGAAAATCATAAGGAAATTGGCTTTTGCATTGAGCCTGATGTTGAACATTATTTTTTCTTTACCTGTAATTTTGTCTTGGAAATTTCATTTGCACTGTGAGATGAGAACAAGGTTTGTACTGTTTCCTGTGGAAATCCTGTTGTTCTGCCTCTGATATTGGGGACTACTAGGTTTCCTCCATTTAAATACCTCCAGATCAAATCACAAAACAGATATGGCTTTGTTTCCAGATTCCATTCAGGTCTGTTTAATCTACATAATTTAACTATGGAAAGATATCTTCCATTGCGCATATATATATATATGTATATGTATATATTAAAATTTAACTTTTTATATTTCATGGTAGTTGTTTTTTAATGTCATTGTCATTTAATTTTTTGTATCAAAAGAATAAAGTTATGGCCAGCAAGGTGACCATGAAACTTGGCATCCTGGTTCAGTCCTTGAAACCCACATGGTAGAAGTAGAGAACTGTCTACTGAAAATTATTCTTTGGCATCCGTGCACACATGGTGTCACACGTGTACCCCAACTCACTCCCCACAGTAAATAAATAAATAAGTGTAAAAATAAAATGAAAAAAGAAATAAAGGTAGTTTTGTGTTTATGCTCTTTGTTTCTCACAATGTGACTTAAATTATTCTTAGTACTTTTGGTGAATTTCTAAGTAATGTCCCTTTGTACAGTCATGTCACTATTCCCTACTTCAAGATAATATGGCTGATGTATTTTTCTTACTTTCATCACTATGAGATATGTAATAATCTATAGGTTTTAGTAGACCATTTATAGCACTATCAAGATATTTCCATCCATGTTTTGGACATCAAGACTGGGCAGTATGCATGTGTTACAGATGAATGCTAGATTACTGTCTATGCTGTACCATGGGTGAATCTTATGCTCAATCAGAGAGGTATGCAAGGGGCTCCTTTTCTGAGTGCCTCGTGCACACCAGCCTGACATTTTGTATTAGTAATCTCTTTCAGTTTCTCTCAAAACTAAATGGGCAAGGTGTTATTATTTTTGAGGGGATCCTTAGAAAGCTGAAATTTGGGAAGGTTAAATAACTTCAGTGGTCACAAACTAGGGTGGTGCTTTCTGCAGTTGTTTCCAAATTCATAGGTTCAGATCTCCTATGATCTTATTTTTGACAGCTCTTTAAAAGGAAGACACACATACATTTATGTGCAAGGTATTAAGGGTACCTTATTGGGAAGGCTTCTGTTTGAGTGTGTGTATATGGGTGAACTTTACATATTTAGCAATAAGAAATATGCAAAAATCTCCAAGAAAAACCACATTTCTTCATGGATAAATGTGCAAGAGGCTAAACTGAACCTGTGCCCTGTTTGTTTCAAGTAAAAAAAAATATCTTCTGCATCATTTCAGGTCTTGTAGTGAATTAGAAAACACTGAGTCCTAAGAGCTGCCAGGCAATCCCAGGATCCTAACTAAAAGCAGAAAAGCTGGACTCCAAGGAGCCTTGAGAACACGACACCAGCCGAACTGCACAGACTTGACTTAGTGTCTGTCAGCAGAAGTTTGGTGACAGTCGCTCATTCTTTACAGAATTCTGTCAAGCTATGTCTACATGCTATATATGCTAGAAGCTGAGGTTTTTTTTTCGTTTTTGTTTTTTCTACTGGGAGAAGGACATCAAGAGGGGATGTTTAGGCATTGATTAAAAAAACAGACAAGGAATTTTATCTTATTATTTTTCACAAAATCTTCTCAGAAAATGAAATACTGAGTGATTTCTTTGCCCCTCCATTAAGCAAGCATCCTTCTGAATTGCAATGTCTGTGACCTAACAGCTCACAGTTACTGATGTCTGTTGTGCATGACACACAGATCCAAATACAAGCTTGAGCTAGATTTGCATATTGTTTTCATCTTCAGGTAAGTGATGTAATTTTGTTTGCCTAATAAGTGAAAACACCACTATAAACATCACAAAAGCCATTACTTTCACTTACCAAGAGACTCATTCCAGGTCAATAAACTGATAAGAATATAAGCTAATGCCTTTCATGTACTCTACACTTTAAATTGCCATTATTCCTTAATACTAGTGCTAGACTGATATGCCTAATTATAAATTATATTTTCTTATTCCTTTCCAACTCCTCCTTTTCTATTAACTCTGCTATTATTTCTCTGTCCTCTATTTCTTATGTTTGCCAATATCTCTGTCAGTGGCTAGGATGTAAATTCTTGGAACTTTATAGTAAGTAACCTAGTAAATTTTTATTTATTCACTGGTTCTTAGTCAACCACATACCTTCAAATATGTGCTTTATGTAATTTTTGTTCCTTATACTTGTGAGAGTTATCTTCGAGGGAAGAGTTGAAGTTCTGATGAGGGGAATGTTATTTTGATTGTTGTTTTGTAATACAACGAAGTAGTTGAAAACAATAGCAGGAAACACAGAACGAAACCCTTTTATTGCTTTCTGTATTAGCTATGTTTAGCGTAGGACCTGGCACAAGGAAATGTGTGGTATAATTTTTGAGTCAACGAATGAATTTTGGCATAAAGTTATAAAAGGAAACAGGTCTTCCTATGAGCTTATAGAGACTGGCTTTAGAAAAATGCAAAGGTTCCTCTGAAATAAAGGAGATTCCTTATTCACAAGGGAGTGGGAGAAGGTGGGTGATATCATAGGAATAAGAAAGTTCATGGGATCTGAAGCTGGATGAGCTGACTGGATGGAGATGTTGAGCAGTGACGTGATTGATGTGACTTCATGAGACTCATCTGTCATTACATTAAAGCCTCACCAGCAAACTTTAGAAAACACTTAAAATTTGCCTCACTTGGTGCTGTTCTAGCCCATGTTTGGTGAGAGACCCTTTCCCCAGTAGTTTACTCTTATAGCCCAATGTAAAAATTTTGATATTGAACAAAATGCTCTATTTGGCTATTATTGAATAGAGTTTCATTCATTATTTTATAAAAAGATCCTCATTTCCTCAGTTTAATTTTAAATATGAGAGCTATAATAGTAGACACTTGCACAGAATAAAATCAAATGTTCTTAAATTAAAAATGTAGAATGAACGTCCCTAATCCCCAAATCTAAATCTAAATTTGAAACCTTTTGCCAATATGATTTTACAAGAGGTAAATTTTACAGCTGATGGCATACAATGAGCTGCAGTAAAAACAGCCCCACTCAACTGAAGAAAGCTGGGAGGGGAGAGGTGGCCCTCCACCAGAAAGAGCACACCAATAGGTTGTCTAATGTCAAATAGTCAGCCCTTAAAACATACAGACAAGTAACATTATTTGATCTCAACTGGGTATATGTACATACATACGTATATAGATGTAGTTTATCAGCATACATATATGCATGCAACAACAATTAATGAAAAAAAGAGGCCATGAATTTGAAAGAGAGCGAGGAGAGGCAGGTCTCTACTCTAAGGGCATGTTCCCAATTAAATGATTTATTACAGCATACTTTCTTTTTCTTATTTTTCCCTCTTTATTTTCTCCCCCAACATAATATCTCTTTGGCCTATTTTGGAATTCCATATAGTGCACCCTGATCCCACTTACTTCCCATTCTTCCTGCAAAAAGAAAAAAATAAAGAAATAAAATACAAGTCCAATTTGTGTTGCTCATGTAGTCATTGGAGTGGTGTCAATGACTGCAGACTCATAATTGAGACTGACAGACATTAAAGGCTTCTGTGGTAACCCCTCCCACAAAAGGAAGAAACTATCCTGACAGGAAGCTACTGAAGAGTGTTCTTGAAAATTGTGACAAAGATGCAGATGTGTAGCTCTTCACGCCTGACAGCATAGCATATTTTCAAATGGCAAAGGCTTGATCCCCTGAACACACTGACATCAGCTTGGGAACAAATTCTACACATGCTCTTGTTCTAAAGAGTCAGATCACTCTGGGAAACACATGAGAATGTTTGCTGAAGTGTTTCTCTGTAGAGGTTGCCAAAGACATCTATGAAGTCTAATATTTTGGTAACTTGCCCTAAGAAAATGTCCATTTTACTTAACCTATATGCCAACTATGTTAAAAGCAGTATAGGAAAAGAAAACACAGCAGAATCATGGGTTTCAGTTGAGAGAAGTCTATTTAATAGCAACTATGACATCAAGTACACATGACCATGGACCAAAAATGACAACGTTAGGCTAACACTTCCACTTGTTAATCAGTCCTTGTTTGGCCTGTTATCTTTGGGCATATCACATGTTGATATAATGTGACTGAGTGTCTCCCACGTGGCAGACATGATACCAGAGACTGAGGCTATGAGTTGAAGGAGGGGTTGTCGCATTGGGATTGTGGTGGGGGGCTTTGGAAAAATGTAAAGACTTGAATAAATCTCAGTTAAAATATGAATGAGACAGAGAAACTGCAAAACAAAATTATCATCAGAGAAAGTACATTGTAGACATAGAAGGCCAGAACTCACAATTTCAGATATCATTAATTAATTTATTCATTCACTGTTGCTGTGACTAATATCTGAGAATGTAATATCAAGACTGACATCATATCTTGTGGACTTTCATTCTGGAGAGGGATACTGGTTTATGGGCAACAAACGGATTCACAATGTAATGTCAAGCAGTAATAAAGTGTTGTGCGGGAAGATAAAGCAGGGGAAGCATGGGGGTGGGGTAGGCCTCCTTGTAGATGGTGACATTTAGGAGACATGACTGAAATTAGGAAAGAGTCCTGTAAGCATATTACAGACATCAGACACAGAAAAGGAAATAGCGGCTGCAACAGGGAGGTACTGAAAGGCATGACTCCTGAGAGTCCAGTTCACAGGATGGGTAGAAGATAAGCGGAATCTGCATCTTATACTCCATATGGTAGAATGAATATCTTAGAAACTTTTCAGTAGCCCAGGTGCAAAAATTGAGTTGGCTGTGAAATCATGTCCCATCTGCTGTATTGAGAATCTACTAATTGAAGCAAGGCTGGAACTAAATATCCAGGTAGGAAGCTATTGCAGAAGTGTTGTGAGTAGATGAGTTTGTTAGGAATGTTCTTTGGAAGTGGTTAGAAGTGATCACAGTTGTGATTCTTTTAGAAAATACCAAATGTAAAAAGTAACCTTGTGTTTGGAAATCCAATGTCAGTGACTGTGGAGGGTGAATTTTGGAAGAGACTAGGCCAGTGATATCAAAGGAGCCACCTCAAGAACTGAAAGAGAAAGTGGTATGGGCAGATTCCCACAATAGACAGCCTAGCTAAAGGCTGGTGCAACAGATCAGTTTTCAACCCTAAGTATTGAGTGTAGTCCAGCCATTTTCCAGCCAACAAGTGCATGACCATTGAAACATCTTCTCTTTGGTGATACCCTAAGGAGAACTTACTAAGAGTGTAAAATCACAGGCTGGAATTCTTTGCTTCCAGTTGGATTATCACTGTTCTGTAAACCTGAATGACACCCTACCTCCATCTGCCATAGGAATGAATATAAAACACAATGATACTTGGTCATTGATAAGCCATCACATTTGTAGGTCTTTGCTTCCTTGAGATAAAATCTTATTACTACTCATTTCTTCCAGTTGGCATTTGATCATTGGCAAGGATATCCTTAAGAGGTAATTGCAGTAATTTAGCTGAGAGATGTGAGTGCCTAAAACAGGATGACAACTGTATAGACCAGAAGAAGAGATTTCTGTAGGGATGACCAACCTCTTGTTCTTTCAGAAGGATTAAGTAGGAGCTCCAAGTTTGGAATCTGATAAATGTGGGTAGCATAATTCTTTTTTCAGCATTAATGGCAGCTGTCGGGCCCAGTCACCCAACTTCTTCATGTAAATGTTCAGTCTTAACTGTCAGTTATGTACTACCTGACAAGAGTCCTGAAGATCTTTTCCGTCACATGCTTATTATAGTTGACACTTCTGCCACAATGATTCACCCTGTAGGATGAACTTGATATGGCTTTATTGCATACATGTCAAACCTTGGCAGTAAATTTTACTGAAAAGGTGAATGTTTGGCACCAAGCATTGGAGAATAAAACCTACTAGCATAGCATCTGGTGAGAAAGAAGATTTGGAATATATTTCATGGTATATGCAAGATTTCATAGGATACACAACCTTGAACATTAGAAAGGTGAAGAAAGTTTTATTAAGTCAACACTTAGAATCTTTGAAACCTTGAACTGTTAACCTGGCAAGCAACTATTGGCTCTACTGATCAAGAGTAGCTGATTACATTGCTTTATTTCTGTTGTCTAGCTCTTATTGAGTAGGCAGCAGGCCAAAAGTTTGGGTACCCAGAACACTCAGTTTTTCACAGCCAATATTCCAGCCATTTATTCTCCTTTTTCAGTTTCTGGGTGGTGAAGTTTTCTTGTTGCATAGGTTTGTTCTTCTAATTCAATGGTGGCATTTTGTCATATGTACAATGGTCCCTTGATCATTTATTCCTTTTAAGAATCAATATTGTTGAAACTTGGAGTAGGATAATATTATTCAGTTAAGGAAGTGTCCTATCACATGTGAATTAATGTACAGTGCTTCCACAACCATATTTAAGTTGATGCCAATTGGCGTGCATGGCTGTCTTAGAAAATACATGCAAATCATCTCACCTATAATAAATTTGCACTTTGTGCAGAAAATATACAAGTCCACTGAAATGATTGTCAAAAAGCATTGGGAAGGCATAGGTCAGCACAAAGGAAGATACCACACACTGAAATGACTAGTGCAAGAGGAAGTAGTCAGTGGTTCCCAGACATAACTATAAAGTCCTTGGCTGTTTTCTATCTGGATTCTGATCAGCCTCTCATGTGTCTAGTGAATGCACCTGCTCCCTCCTGCCTGTTGCTTTGATTATGAAATAGTTTTCCATGGAGATCTGCAATGTTTGTTGATTTCCAATGATCAAAAAAAAGGTTCTCAAAACATGCAAGTATGGAAAAAGTGGTGTCTACTGCAAGGCTTCTTAGTGCTTTTGATATGCTAATATTCATTGTGATATGCTAATGTGGATTAGGACTCCCCAAGAAAGATAATTAATATGCAATGTTAATGAAACTTATTTGATTCAGAATCCTTGTTGTTCTTGTTGTTGTTTTCAAGAGAAACATCTGTTACCATCACAGGCCATTATTATAGTGTTCCAATAGATTACAGCTTGCAGATGTTGGCTGTTACATCAAATAAAAATCTTTACACCTTGACCAACTAATTTTACCTTATTTAAATATACTTTTACTTTGTCTTTATTTTTTTCTTTTATAATTTACTGTCCATTTTAAACTCAGAGTCAGCTTAATTAATTTGTATACAGGCTTAGCAAAGAAAGAACACAGTGGCCTCAGATTCTAAAGCCTTGCTTTTATATTTTGTACTCATTCATATGAATATAAGAAGGGGTGTGGGGAAGAGTGCCATATTCTAGGCTGGAAGATGTTTGAGAGGGAGTCACAGCATCCTAATCATGTGACTATGGAGGCACTTGTGATACTGATGTTCATGAATGGAAACTGAGAAGCTGAAGGAATTTAGCTGTTAATTGGCATTCAGCGAATGGGAAACTTTCTCACAGATTGCATTCCAATGCAGTCAATGAGCAGAAGTTCACAGATTTTGCCTCTTGAAATAGAGAAGACCATAGAAAGAAAAATGGAATAGGGTGGCAGGACCCACCTTGCGGGTTTATTCTGGACAGCTCCTTAATCCCATCCACATAGAATGACACCATGAAGCTGCCTCCTTTTTTCCCAGAAGCTGCCATTTGGAATGATCAGTGGTGAGGATACCTCAGAGAAGGGGAGGAAAGCAGAAGAAGCAGAGGAGGTAGTCCTATTTTAAAGGAAACTTGTCAGGGGCAACTTAAGTTAGCAGTAATGAGGCTGTATTTTAACGTGGATCAGTGGAAAATAAGGTCAGATCATTTAGTTTTGACCCTACCAGCCCTTTCAGAACACTTTGACAAATTTGTTGTTACTTAATGATCTGTCTTCTTATTGTTTTGGGTTTTTATTGTATTTCTGATACATTGATTGTAGCATATTAAAGATATGAGAAATTTCATGACTATAGAATTTTATAACCAAACTTCTTCAAGTATTGGTTTAAAGAATAAAAGTATTTATATAAAATTGTACAGCTATGCATTGCCCATAACAATTAGCACTATGTTTACACATAGCAAGCATGCAATGACCATGTGTTTCAATGCTTTAATTCAACCTATTGGCTGTTGCAAAAAGACTTTAACATATAATAACATCTCTAAAGCCCCATTTAGAAAATTTTGGCCATATACATGTAATTTAATATCTGTGCTCACCCAACCTAGTTATGTATTTCTCAAGAAAATGTACCCTTGTTGTTTTAGTTGCTTTTGTTGGTAATCTACTTTGGGTGAAGACTATTGAAGCTATTCTTGTGTATTATGAAGGAGGTGGATGAGCCTGCTTGAAAGTTTAGAGAATAAGTTTACCACTGGATTATAGTGCTTCTTTTCCAATGGAGTATTTGTTAAAGTGGTCTATACAATATTATTATGCTGTAAGACAATTTGTTCATTGTGTGCACAATTGGAGAGGTATTATTATGCTTTATTATCTATACATGGAGAGGAAAAGCCTTAAACTTACTTTTTTTTATATAGCCAGGCTAAATTAAGTTTTATTTATTTAATCATTAGGCGAAATGAGTGGAAAAGAAGGTAAAGGCATGGTTTCTTTTTTCCAAGACCTGAGTCAGTGTAGGGAAGTAATAATGTATTTTGGAGGAAAATACAAAGTATTGAGTCTGGTAGTCAGAAACGTCTCCCCATTGTGTAGACAGTGTATACAGGTTTGCTCAAGGAACCTTTATTTCATAGCCTATGAAAACACACTAAAGAGTTTTAAAGAAAAAAAAGAAGCAGATATGACATTTGTATTTCTTTGATTATATATGGACTGTACTAACAACTAACAGGAGAGAGTAAACAGCTAGGAAGCCATTGTGGTAATCATTGGCCCATAGGATCCTGGGGAATAATAGAAAGAATTCCTTGAGCATAACGGATGTTCTGAAAGAAGAATAAAAACTCAAGGAGAGATTTTTAAAGATTAAACAGCAATGTATCTGAGGATGTGGCTGTATCATTGACCTAGGTCAGTGGTTCTCAACTTGTGGGTCACCACCCCTTTGGGGATTGAATGGCCCTTTTACAGAGGTCACTTACACATTACAATTCATAAATGTATCAAAATAACAGTTTAAGTAACAATGAAAGTAATTTTATGGTTGGGGGTCACCACAACATGAGGGATTGCAGCATTAGAAAGGTTGAGAGTCACTGATTTAGGTGGTTGCACCTAAGTTCATATGTAGAAGCTGTGACTTGTCAGTCTTCCATCATGTTAAAACTTTCTAGGTTTCATATATTGAGGGAATGTTCACAGAATGAAATTTTAGAATAACTCATCTGCCTCCTCAACTTCTACACGGAGGTTTTCATTTCACACACCCCAAATGTTATTTCTCCACTTTAAAAACTTGAAGGATTTGTAGCTTTTAAATTAGAGGTGAGACAGGAGAAACAGAGATAGTTTTATGGCTCTCTGGACTTGAGCTTGTTTCCCCGCCCACCCACTGTCTCCGTGCTTTACTAAAGAATCTGGAAGTCACTGCACAATAGATGTTTACATATTTCTGAGTTCAACTGCCCAGTCTTTTGTCTTTTGTCTGATACATGGAAGGATTGTCTTCACAGCACTGAAACTAGATTGTGATGGAGGGTTTCTGAATACAGTGATGAATAATAATTTAGAATACAAAAGTGACAGTGGGACACTCTAAACCTAAGAACTATGTATTCAATATTCCCTGAGTAGTTTGTCATCCAAGATTGACTAATTAGAAATGTCATTATATCAAAGCATATATAGCTAATTTTCTTAAATTATTAATTCACTGGAAGTGAAAATCAATCCTGATTAGTGTTAACATGTACCCTAATGAGTAAGTTGTCATTCTCAGACTAAGTGAGGTGAACTATAATTTTCCTTTTGTTTACAAAGCTATTAGTTAGCCAACTTTGTTTTCTGTAGTTGTAAATGGCTGACTTTTGAAAGTGGAAATCATAACAGATACACAATTTTGCCTATGTCATATCTCAGCTCAATGAGATCTTCATGACATCACTTGATGCATATCATTTAGGGGATGCACACTCTTTCTGGTTCATCTACATTCTAGTTCCTGGGAGCTCTTCTTTAAGATCTGCTGTTCATGTGGGAGAACTTTGAGATGTGTCATGAATATAACTGAGAGTGTTACCCATGGTTTTTCTGTAGAGCAAAAAGATTAACTGTGTTCAATACCAATCACAAATTTGATATGAATGTTGGGTTGCATAGCTGTAGAGCCTGAAGCTCTGATTAAGCTTTGGTTTGGGTCAGATTTACTTCCCAAATCTGGTCCTCTATATTTATAATAAGAATAAAATGAAGACCAATGGGGATGTATTGATTCCTAGACACCCTGTGCATAAAGCTCACAATAAACACAGCAAGTGCTGTCATCACCATTGTAACTGTCAGGTTTCTCAGTGCTCATTCTATTACCTGGATTCCACCTAGCTGTGCTCTAATAGTATCTATGGTCTATACCTAGAATACAATGATAAACATGGTGCATGCACATTATAAAAATCTGAAAACACAGAAAACATTCCCAAGCTTTTTAAAACCTTAAATTCTTTAAAAAAAAAAGAACCACCACAAATCCTATTGACTGGATAACAACTGCCCAGATTCCAAAGATAACATATCTATCTATCTATCTATCTCTATCTATCTATCTATCTATCATCTATTTTTGTGTCTGTATGTATGAGTATTGTCAGGACCAGCTGACCTGTTCAAATGTGCCTTAAAAGGGGAGTGAGGATTGAGAAAAGAAAGACAAAGGACAGAAGATAGAATTATCAGTGAATACTGCAGGCACCTCAAATTTATTACTCATAGCCATTATATAAAGCCCTCAAGTAAAAGAGGAGGGCAAAAGACTTCCTTACCATGTTACACGGAACAAATGAATGTAATTACCTCCTTAGTACTCAAAGCATCTAGTAACTGTGCCCTAAGTCAAACATCCTATTATTTGAAGAGCAAGACATCTCGTAGCCAAACATGTTGTTGAACCTTAAGGAGCAAGGATACGTTTGAACTCTCTGACCTTAAGTTAAGATGGAATGTAGTCAATAACAAAGGGCACTGATGGAGTATCCATGCAGGAGCATGTGTATGTGCATGTAAATGTGTATGCATAGTTGTGGAGGTCAGAAGACAGCAACAGCACCTAGGTTCATTCTCAGCAATTTTACCTACCCCTTTGGAGATAGAGAATCTCACTGGGCTAGAGCTCACTGTTTACACTAGGCTACCTGGTGAGCTCCATGTAGTCTCCTGCAAGCACTCCTCTTCCTCTCAGTGATGGGGTTATAAACTCACCCCATCATATCCAGCATTTTACTGCAAACCCTGAGGAACAAACTCAGGTGTATGTGCTTACAAAGAAAACACTTTATTGATTGAAAACTCTACACAATAGTCTAATAACATATAATTTTAATTCCAAGTTTTCTTTGACTGCCTGACAATTGATACATCTAGGGATAATTTACCTATGTAACCCTCAAAGAAATGGATCTGAACAGATGAGACAAGTATATTATTCAGCTAGGGTTTTAAATCAACATTGTAAAGATTATAACTATAAGAAAATGATGTATGCTATTTTTCAAAGTCTACATGTATTGTGATGGATTAGAGAGAATGAAGAAAATGGGTTTACTTGGCATAAAAGAAAAAATCACAAGAGAGTGATAAGAGATTTTAGTTCTTCATTTTACTTTCTTTGATTTCTTAGAATTCTTGTTTTTAATTAAAATGTTTTTTCCACTCCTTTCTAACTCACTTTTCCTTCCACCTTTGATATAATGTTACTAAATGATAAATTAAGATTTTGACTTTCTTTACTTTCCAACCATCTTAATGATATAGAGACTAATGCTAATCACTAAGGCTATTTTAGCAAAATTGGTGGTTATGATAAACACAAGATCCATCCTAGGCTCTCGAAATCTCTCCAAAATTGTGCTAAAATTTGATGTATGATGAAAATGATCTCTCTTCTGTCTTTTTTTTTTTTAACAAGTTGTTCTAATAGTTTGTTGTTATCTCATTGGATTCCTCTCTTGAAATTTCAGTATCTTTGAGAGGGATAGTGTTTTAAACAGTTTTCAATAGTCAGCATATAACAAAATATTTAATGAGGTTTACTTAAAGAAGATAAGTGGTACAGTGAAGATACTGGCTGGAATAAAGCATCGATTAAATGAAGACTAGAAAAAGAAAATGCCCAGCTCATATGTGAATGCCTGGAGGGGCCCTATATAAATGGTTCATTGCAAAAGACGATCCAAGGAAAACAGGAAACTTTAGAGGAGAGGTGGTAGGAGAGCCACTCTGGCACCAGAGATTCTACAGACCAGCCTTTTGCTTTAGAACCAACTGGGGCCATGACAAACTCTCTAACAAGCTGTACAGATAACCACAAGGTGATGGGACTCATTGTCACCTCCTCTGAAATATCATCAAAAAAGGTGGGCTTCAGCTTCAGTGAACTTAGTAGAAAGCAAACCACTTCTGTGATCCCACAGATTACCACAATTACATTTCCATGTCAGTATTTTAGATAGATCTAAGATCAACATACTAAAACTCACATACTAAAACTCATGTACTGAGGATAATTAGAAAAAATGACTAGGTTGACTTGCATGGTGATAGGCACATTAGTTCACAAAGAGAAGAGTGTTAATAAGCATAGTAGGTGCAGCTTGCCCTAAGAACAAACAAAGTGGAACATAGTTTGTTTACAACCTTCCCTGATATCATTACTTTACTGTTAGTAGTAACTCACTAGTGTTGTCTTCTATGGTTAGTTACCTGAATATAGATTTTTTTTTGTTTGCTCTACAAATTATTTAAGTCTGAGAAATAAGCTACTGATAATTCATATATTTTGAGTGGTTGTAACCTTACTTGTGGATTTTTTTAAAACTATCTATTAAAGAAAATGTAATCTTCCTTTCAATACTGTGACTTGAGATAACTAAGATTACTACTTAACTATAGGAAATTGTGCATATGACTTGAAGGTGATAATCTCATATTTACTGGCATATTCAAAATACTTGATTTCCCTCAAGAATTTATAATATAATTGCATTTCCTCATTCTTCCTTCTTCTTTCAAATCCTCTCATATATTCCCCTTCAAATTTATGGCCCATTTTTTTCATAAATTATTGTTGCGTGCATATATGTATACATATACCCAATGGATATGATACATCTACAAAAAATTCCTGCACTGAGGGCTGAAGAAACAGTGTGAAAGAGAACATAGAAAGATTGCAAGAGCCAGGGGATAGGGGAGTTTTGTTGTGATATTGTGTGTCCTACTGCCATAGACTGCTCAGTGGGTAACAGGTCTGTGTGGAGACTAAGACTCGGATGACCAGGTCAGGATGGCTTTGGCTTGACAGACAGATACAAAAACACTTGAGGAGGTTTGCGAACTGCTGCAAAGTTTACTGCAGAATATCAGGTTTTTATACAGAAATATCAAAGAACAGATCTTTGGTCACAGTTTAAAGATAAACAGGCATTCTATAGATGTCAGCAATTTCCTTTGAAGTATGAGCTTGTAAATATTTCTAAGCAAGCACATAATTGGGAGCCTCTGTTTATTTTGGCCTGCTTGTGGTCAGCGTATCAGAGATTTGATTTGTTGAGTTTAGAGAATAATCTTTGTCTCTGGATAGTAAACTTTTAATAGTATTGATTTAGGAGCCCTAAGATACCAAATTAGAGTAATGTTGTGAATCCCACAGCAGGTTTGTTGTGGGTGCGCTAATTACAGGCAGGGTCACATTGGGGGGGGTGCTTCTTATAGCCTTAGCCCTAATTGATTTATCAGGCCTTGGGCTGACATCTGAAGTCACAACTGGCACCTTAGGATCTGTATCTGAAGGCACAGAGGGCAATATCCAACTATTGACTGCTGATCTGTATCTCTTTTAGTTCCTGAAACTATATCTAAGTGTTCTCTAGGCATCTCTGAATTACTAGTGGAGCTACAGGCTAAAATATTCATGAAAAAAGGCAATATTGTTATCATAGCACAAAACACATCTAGCACCCATTCCAAACAGCCAGCCAAGCAAGCACCTGCAGGGACCTGAACCACTTTTCCCGAGGAGGCGTAATCACGTGTGGTGCGAACCTCTGGACAGATAGCCATTGAGATTTCTCTCAGTCATTGCAACACTGTCTCCACTAGGGCTGGTGTGTCATCCTACTATCTCAGAATCTATACCCATAGAGTCTCACAGCCCAAATGTGAGCAGAACAAGGATAACATCATTGGATCTTCCAAACTGAATTAGGAAAAGCTATGAGGCCTCAAGGCTACACAAAGAACTAAAGACAACCAATTAAAGTAGGGAGCTTGAGTGATGGTCTTCCCCAGAAAAGAGTACACCAATTGATTGTCCATTGCCAAATGATTAGCCCTGAAATACAGTATGTCTTTTAAAACATCAGTCCTAGTGGCTAGTGTCTGTACTCTATAAAAACACCTCGCTCCCAACTCCTTGCCTTTCTTCCTCTTAGATCCATCAAACCTATATCTGTTTTTAAAAATTAAACATTTTGAAAACAACTTATATCTGTTTTTGAGAACACCATGTCTTTATAAGAATAGGTGCTTTCACTTTTAAAGCCTAAAACCATAATTAATGTTGAAAAGCTTTATTCCTGAATCACTCTGGCATGATGACACGTAGCACAAGAGACTCTCTACATTCCTGTTGCAGGTCCTCTCCAAATGAGAACTACTCTACTTTATTATGGTTTAAATTATTATAGTTGCATAGCTAATCAAATTTAGTGGCTTTTTAAAAAGAACTACAATTTATTATGTCATGCATCAGTGACTTATGGAGGACTTGGGGGGCATGAACTATTTCTACTTCTTTGGCACTGGCTAGAATAATTTGAATGGCCTGGGAAAGCCATTTGGCTCAACCAAATGGCTGGTAAGGTAGTGCTATTGCATTGTGTGATTTGCATACAATCACATACAATCACATACAATCACAGTTCAATGGAGTCTCATCTTTTATATCTCAAATATACTGAAAAAAGAACTGATGATTAAGTATACTGTTGAATGTGATTAGAAATGTGTGTTCATATTACTATTTAAAACCACTTAGTCTATGGTCAAGACTGTTGGCCAGGGTTCTTTCTTTCTCTCCATGAAGATGTGTTTAGAACCTTTGGCTTTTTTTTTGTTGTTGTTTTTTTTTTTTTTTTGAGATGAAAACTAGATTTTTCAAGGAAGATATTCAAACAGTGAAGAACTGGGATTTTCTAGTCTCTTAAGGCTTAAACCTAGATGTTATTGTGCAACCACAGCCAACATTTTCTACTCGGCTATGCCAAGATTTAAGGGGAAGGGACTTGGCCTCTTGATGACAGAGGTATTGGAGTATATGTCACCTTTCTTAGTCACCCATAATTTTCTTTGCAGTAATTACTCTGCCTAGAGAGTAAAAAAGTATGATGTATCTCTACACAGCTAGCCATCTCCATCATGAACATTTATATTTGCAAAATAGCAATGGGATTTTCTGATATATGTATTATCTTAATGTAAATAGGGCACATAGAACATCTCATTTAAATATTTCATTACAACACCTGTCTTAGTAATATGTATTTCATGTAAACTATTGTATCACCAGTAAGGAGTTTGGAATGCAGTTTTTTTTCAGTGGGGCATTGAATTTACTAGAAAATGTCAAACACCAACTATGACCCAGGAACTATGTGTCCTTTTTTTAAATTAATTTTTATTTAAATTAAAAAACAATCTTATTTTACATATTAATCCCAGTTCCCTCTCCCTCCTGTCCTCCCATTCCACCCACCAACCCCCATCCCAACCCCCCCATCCACTCCTTAGGGAGGGTGAGGCCTTCCATGGGGTATCACCAATTCTGTCACATCCTTTGGGGCAGGACCTAAGCCTTCCCCAGTGTAACTAGGCTAGAGAGTATCCCTCCATAGAATGGGCTCCTAAAGCCCATTCCTGCACTAGGAATAAATACTTGTTCCACTGTCAGAGTCCCCATAAACTGGCTAGGCCTCCTAACTGACACTCATGTTCAGGAGGCCTGGTTCCAGCCTATGCTCGTTACCGTGGTGTCAGACTGGGAGCTGTGATCTCCCACTTGCTCAGGTCAGCTGTTTCTGTGGATTTCCCTAGCATGGTCTTGACCCCTTTTTTCATCACTGCTCCCTCTCAACAACTGGATTCCGGGAGTTTGGCTCAGTGCTTAGCCTAGAATCTCTGCTTCTGATTCCATCAGCTACTAGACGAAGGCTCTAGGATGACATTTAAGGTAGCCATTGGTCTCACAAGGGAAGGGTATTTAAGATAGCCTCTCCACTATTGCTTAGATTCTTAGGTGGGGTCATCCTTATGGATCCCTGGACATTTCCCCAGTGCCAGATACTTCATTAAACTCGTAATGGCTCCCTCTATTAAGGTATCTCTTTCCTTGCTCTTCTCTGTTCTTCCCCCAAGTCAACCTTCCTGATTCCTCATGTTCTCCTCCCCGCTCCACTTCTCCCCTCCTGTTTCTACTACCTCATTCTCCTTTCCCCCCATGCTCCCAATTTACTCGGGAGATCTTGTCTCCTTCCCCTTCTCCGGGGTCCATGTGTGTCTATCTTAATGTCCTCCTTGTTTCTTCACTTCTCTGGTGTTGTACCTTATCCTTTGCTCTATGTCTAGTATCCACTTATGAGCAAGTACATACCATGTTCTTTTTTCTGTGTCTGGATCTCCTCAGTCAGGATGGTTTCTTCTAATTCCATTCTTTGAATCAACTCTTTGTTTCACTGATTCTTTGCATTGTTTTTTTTTTTGTTTGTTTGTTTGTTTCTACTTTATTGATTTCAGCTCTCAATTTGATTATTTCCTGGCATCTACTTCTCTGGGATGAGTTTGCTTCTTTTTATTCTAGAGCTTTCTGTTGTGCTGTTAATTCTCTAATGTTACAATTCTCTAGTTTCTTCATGTGGACAGTTAGTGCTATGAACTTTTCTCTTAGTCCTGCTTCCAAAGTGTCCCATAAATTTGGCTATGTTTTGTCTTCATTTTCATTGAATTCTAGGAAGTCTTTAACTTATTTCTTCCCTGATGCAAATGTGACACAATTGAACATTGTTTAGTTTCCATGAGTTTGTAGGCTTTCTGCAATTTGTGTTGTTAAATTCTAACTTTAAACCCTGATGATCTGATAAGATACAGGGGGATATCGCCTTTTATTTTTTTTGTATCTGTTGAGGTTTGCTTTATTGGTAAGTATGTGATTGATTTTAGAGACAGTTCCATGTGGAGCTGAGAAGAAGGTTTATTCTTTTGTGTTTGGATAGAATGTTCTATAAATGTCTGTTAAACCCAACTGAGTCATAACTTCTGTCAGTTCCTTTATTTCTTTGTGAAGTTTCTGTCTGATAGTCCTGTCCAGTGGTGAGAGTGGGGTGTTGAAATCTCCCACTATAAGTGTGTGTGGTTTTTATGTGATTTGAGTTTTAGTGATGTTTCTTTTACGAATGTGGGTGCCTTTGTATTTTGGGCATAGATGTTCAGCACTGAGAGTTCATTTTGATAGATTTTTCTTGTGAAGAATATGAAATGATCTTCTTCATCTCATTTTATTAATTTTAATTTGAAGTCTAGTTTGTTAGATATTAGGATAGCTATACCAGCTTGTTTCTTGAGTCCATTTGATTGGAAAACCTTTCCCAACCCTTTAATCTGAGGTAACATCTGTCTTTCAAGTTGAGGTATGTTTCTTGTATGCAGCAGAAGGATGGATTCTGACTTTTTATCTGTTCTGTTAGCCTGTGTCTTTACAGGAAAATTAAGACCATTGATAGTAAAGGATATTAATGACCATTGAGTGTTGATTCTTGTTAGTTTTTGATTTATTATTGGTGATATTGTGTATGCTTCCTTTATTAATATTATAATTATTTATTTTTGTAATGTGGGATCACATATTGCCGATGTTTATGTGAGTGAAGCTAACTTCCTTGGGTTGGAGTTTTTCTTCCAGTACTTTCTGTAGGACTGGATTTGTGGATATGTATTGTTTAAATCTGGTTTTGTCATGGAATATCTTGTTTTCTCCATCTATAGTGATTGAAAGCTTTGCTGGGTATAGTAGTCTGGGCTGGCATCCATAGTCTCTTAGTGCTTGTAGAACATCTATCCAGGACTTTCTGGCTTTTAGAATTTCCATAAGAAGTCAGGTGTAATTCTTATATGTCTGCTTTTATGTATTAGCCCTTTTCCTTTGCAGTTCTTAATATTCTTTCTTTATTCTGTATGTTTGGTGTTTTGTTTATTTTGTGTCAAGAAGACTTTTCTTTTGGTCCATTCTATTTGGTGTTTTGTAAGCCTCGTGTACTTTCATAGGCATGTCCTTCCTTAGTTTGGGAAAGTTTTCTTTTATAATTTTGTTGAACATGTTTTATGCATCTTTGAGCTGGGCTTCTTTACCTTCTTCTATTCCTATTATTCTTAGATTTGGTCTTTTCGTCATGTTCTATATTTCCTGGATATTTTGTGTTAAGGATTTATTGGCCTTAACATTTTTTGGGGGGGTTGGTGAATCTATTTCCTCTAGTTTATCTTCAACACCTGAAATTCTCTCTTCTACCTCTTGTATTCTGTTGGTTATGCTTGCAATCTGTAGTTCCTGATTGTTTACTCAGATTTTTATTTCCAGCATTCTCTCAGATTGTGTTTTCTTTTTTGCCTCTATTTCAGTTTCCATGTCTTTAACTGTTTGAATTGTTTCCTTCACTTGTTTGATTTTTCTTGGCTTTCCTTGCTTTCTTTAAGATATTTGTTGATTTCTTGCATTTTTGTCCGTCTTTCCTACATTTCTTCCATTTTTTCTGTTGTCTTTTCTTTCATTTTCCAAGGGATTTCCTAATTTCCTCTTTAAGGGCCTCTATCATCTCCATATAATTGTTTTTAAGGCCATTTTCTTCTGCTTCATCTGTGTTGGGATGTTCAGGTATTACTGGTGTAGTAATATGACGGTGTCATATTACTGTTTATGTTGTTAAATGTGTTCTTATACTTTCCTCTTCTCATTTCTTCCTCCAGTGGGTACAGGTGGAGCCTCTCATGGTGGGTGGAGCCAATGCTTTAATGGCTGTGGATGCTGGTTGGTTTGGGCTGCCCCCAGGTCTCTGGGGTTCAGTCAAACCCTGTGTTCTTTGGGCGAACTACAGTAGTGATCATAAAAGAAAGGCCCACACACTTAATAGAATTTGCCTTCCTAGTGTGAAAGATGGACAATTAACAAATGAGCACACAAATATAAGTAGAAGCAGAGATAATTGTGATTTTCTAGGGATCTGGAGAATGCTAGTGGAAAAGTACATCTAGCTGGTTGGTCAGGAAGACCACTGAGAGGAATGGAGCTTTAATCAGAGAACTGAGTGAAATAAAGAGATTACTGTAGAAGGGAAAGATGCTTGGTGAACTAGAAGGAATGAAATACATGGTCATTTGTGGCGAGTGGCACACAGTTGGGAATTGCTTAGCATCTGTTCAGTCCCTTCACATTATTTCTTCTCGGGGAATATAATTTATTTATATTTCATATAATTATTAAGGAATAGCTTGCCTCTGATATGTTGTGATATCAGTGCTTGTGTGATTTTATTTATAAGAGTCTGTTTTGGTTCCTTGTTTATTATTATTGGTATATCTGTTACTGGGTTTTGCTTTGTGGTTATAGTAGGACTTAAGAAAAACATTATTGGATTAAAGGAAGGCATTTTGAAATGTGAGTGGGTTAAACACTGATCATAAAATGGGCCAAGTAACAAGAAGATAAGGGAGAGAGAGAAAACACTATATGTATATTCATCCATCCCCATATTGTGAGTTTTGATGTCCTGTTATACTTTTTTTCTGTGTTGCCTACTTCAACATACTAAATGTAGCTATTAATTTTGATTCTTCTGGTTTTTGTTTCTATGCTAGACACGCATGGCCTATGTACCATGTTTACCATGTGTTGGGCCACCCTGAATTTGTGTAGTGCCTCTTAATAATTTTAAATATCCAGTACTTCCTCACGGGTTGGCAGGTTTTCTATCTATTTAAAAAACTTGCTAATTTGTGTGTGTGTGTGTGTGTGTGTGTGTGTGTGTGTGTGTGTGTGTGTGTGTGTTAGGACATGTAAGGTGGTGATAATTTTTCAACTTCTGCTTGTCTGAGGATATCTTTATCTATGAACCACAGCTTCACTAGCTATAATATCCTTCGTTGATAGTTTCTTTCCCTCTAGATGTGATAGTCTCATCCTATTACCCCCTTCTGGCCTATAGGGTTCATGCTGAGTGCAGGTAATTGGAACAAGTGCATGTATGTGCTTGTATGTATGCGTATGTAATTGTGTGTATATGTTTGTGCACAAGTGAGTGCACGTATGTGTATCTGCCTTATGTCCATACATGTGTATGCACATGTGTATGCTACTCTCCTGCCTTCTCAATAACCTTCTCTTTGTAGTTAACCTCTGAGACTTGATTATGTTATGATTTGTGATAGATTTCATTGAATTGAATCAATCTTGATGACCTTTGAAACAAATTATGGTGACATTGACCTCACGCTCCTGTAGTTTAGTTTTTCAGTTTTAGGGTCAGGCAGTTTTCTGTTATTATCTCTTTGAGTGTGCTTATTCTCCCTGTAACAATGTGCAGACTCTGTTGAATACAACACCCCAAGTGATCTTCTACTGCTATCCCAAAGTTGCTGCGCACTTTCCTTGTTCTTCGTTCTTCTTTACTCTCCCCTGACAGTCTTTTGATAGCCTACTAATTACTTAGTCTATTAACACTATTGATCCATTTATAGTTTGTGTACTTTCTGTTCAAGGCCTACAGATGTTAGTATTTAAGTCACTAGAGTCTGCTTAGGTTTCTGTGATAAAATATTGAGGTGTTTTTTTGTTTTTTCTCTATGTTTCCTTGAAATTTTTTTCAGTTTCCTTAAAGGCTTTTTAAAAACTTGGCTATATAGATTGATTACTTTGTAGTCAGTTATTGGGTACTTTATTTTGTCCATTATTGATATGGCTAAATTTTCACCTGTCCAAGGAGTTCTAAGCAACTGCTTTGTGGCCACAGCTATTTCATCAGTGGATGAGACACCTAAGTTCAGGTTTGCCACAAGCCACACTGGATCACTGCCACTGTCTCAGTATTATAAGGTGCTTGAGACCTCTGTTTCTTATAAATCCCTGGTTAACATGTTGTTGGGCAGCTTTTTCTGTAGTTCTCTCTAGGGTTGGGTGAGCTCAGATACCCCATGTACAGCTACTGATGTGTGGTCCGAAGCCACAGACTTCTTCTGTTCTTCCTGGACCTCATGGTGGAGGACTATTCATAAGCTCCCATAAGCCATCAATACTTCCTTACTATTACGTCCAAATTCCAAACTCTTCTGGGCTCAGGTCAATGCAGTCTAGAATCACAGCCCATGCCACTGCAGCCTGCTAGTAGTGTATTCTCACCTTGCAAGTTCTACAGCTCCACAGGTCTCTGTCTGGCAGTGGGACAGGTACAGAAGTTCTGCCTGTGGGGCATTGGCCTTGTGTAGAAACTTGAAACCTGATAGGCATAGTGTTGGGTTTCACCAGTTGGGCAGAATTCCACTGCAGTCTTGTGCTTATCTCTCTCCTTCCTTTGCAATAGGCATAACATTTCTTCATACTGTGCTCAGTTGGGATAGTCCATTGTCATGTTAGCATGACACCAGATAGGGCCAGAGTCCTGATTTTCTGAAGGAAGTCCTAGGTTTTATAGTGGCAGGCTTAGTATTAGGTTAAAAATCTAAGGACTAACTTAATTGTTACCTCCTCTGATGGGAAGAAGTATCTTTGTATACTGCCTGAAATTAGGGGGATAGCCTGGGAGCATTGTTCCTTTCTGCATTTTTCAATGTTTCCTTTCTTACTATGCTAAAACCCACTACAATGGTCTCTCTCTTGTTTTCCTCGGCTCTTGAAAAAGTGTGAAAAGCTGTTCAACATCATGCTTCTGTGGGAGACATAATTTGCTGTCACTTTGCTCTGCCCCTGTGTGGAAGGCAGCAACAAGATGTTTGGCAAATGCAGCCTATTTCAAGCATATTAGGGAGTCAGTCTAATTAAACATAAATAATAGGTAAACCTGTGATATTGACTGACAATTTATAAAATTGTGAAACTATTACAGAACACAATTAATGCACTGTCTCATCAATGTGTAATTATTTATTATTTAAAAGATTCACTCTGCTTGTTTCTTTTCTGAAAACACAGTTTTGAATGTTATTCTCTATTAATTTGTTCATATTGTTGCTGTTTATGTTAAGAGCAACAGTGAGGTAATATAAATGTCATGTGTGTGATTACTTTCATTTTCTGGGGGATGCCTTTAAATAAGATCATTTGAAGTTTTAAAGACCTGTTTAGAAAGGTGAACACTATGTTTCTACCATCTTTTAATTAAATACTACCAATTTAAAATGATTGTCCCGTTCTGGTATATACATTTCTAAATGACAACAGAAAAAGTAAAAACTACAGAAATGTTCATAAAATAATAGCTTTCTGTTGTGGAATTACTATGTGTTACATTCAGAAGAGAACACCCGCTTTCAGAGAATAGCAAATAATTTTTCCCCAAATATAGATAGTATCCTAAGTTGCCTTAACTGGATTTTTCATCTTTTGTGCCCAACAGGATTTGGCATCTGAAGCTGCAAATGGAAATAGCTCATGTATTCTCTCAAGTAGTGATTTCATTTTTCTTTTTCAAATGCTTTGAAGATGGCAGGTGGAAGTGATCACGTATAATTGTGAATTCTGTAGTTGCTACACGGTTTTACCTACAGTCAGTGTACTGTGCCATCCCCTTCTCCCCAGTGCTTCCTGGTAATAGAAGAAATAAACTGACAGGGAGGAGGTGAGGAATGATAAGACAGTGGATCCATGTTCAGTTGGGGTTTGAACTAAATGATGTTCACAAAGTTTCTCCACAGCAGGTCTTTATTAGCAGACCGACTGCATCGAGAGAGAGCGGGACTTGTACACTCCATGTTCAGACCTAGGCAGCACTCATTTCCATCCTTAGTCCCCTGCAGACAAATCACAATGGTCACAAACTGTCTTTGGCCTTAAAATGATGGGCTCAAAACATTTCTACTTCTTTCTGTACTGACACAAGCCTAATGACTCCAAGCACTCTGACAGTTTTATTCCAGCTTTTAGTCCCATCCCTGCTTATCTACACCAATTTCTAAAAGTGGAACACTTTAATATATCTCCACCCTCTGTATTTCTGATGCCCTGTCAAAAATATTTATGAGCAAAGAAGTATTCCAAAAGCTGGAAGGAGTAAAGTGTGAGAGGAACATACCTTTCTAAGTGAGATCATCAATCCCTGGGAAACTGTGACTTGATTAAGCTTCCTTTGGGAGGGTGTGGCTGTAACATGAATAATAAAAACCCAGTGACAGATATTGGGGTTTAAGCTGATGATCAGAAAAGCAAAGCAACAGGCCACTACCTCAGACCCAAATAGGTGAGCCTGTCTCCACTAATTCTCAGAGTGAAATGCAGACCTCAATTCCATGAAATACAGGCTGCAATTTCCTACCCCAAGCCTCAGCCTTCAATCTCATGAGTAACTGCCAACTCATGCCTTATATTCCTCTCTCCACGCAGCCATATCACTCCTGTCTTCACCTCTCTCATGCTGGGATTAAAGGTGTGGGATCCCAAGTGCTGATATTACCTTTGTGTGAGCTCTGTTTGTTTGTTTTTAGACTGGATCAATTCTGAGTAACTCAGTGTGGCTTTGAACTAACAGAGATCTGTCTGTCTCTGTTTCCCAAGTGCTAGGATTAAAGGTGTGTGCCACCACCACCTGGCCTTTATGGCTAGCTAGTATGGCTGCTGGGATTGAAGGTGTGTATCACCACCTAGTTCTATGGCTGTGGATAGATTTGCATTTTGATCTCCAGTGGTTTATTTAATCGTATATAATATATCATCCCATGGGGCTGGAGGGAAAAGGGCCTGAAATGCTAGGAGCTAGCAAGATGACTCAGTGGATAACATTCTTGAATGCTATTTTCTATTAGTTTATTTATTACATATTGTTGCATAAGTCTGGTGACCCGAATCCCATCCCCTAAAAGGAGAGACAAGATGGCACAAAGTTGTTCTCTGACCTCTATACACATGGTTGTACACATGTCCACATGTACACGCATGCACACACACACACACACACACACACACACACACACACACACCCCTCACAGGCACACACAATTATAATAATAGGCAAATAAAATAGGGTTATAAATATTAGCAAGTGTATAACTTTGTATCATCTGATTCTTTATGAGATACAGCATCTCCATGGAGCTTCATGTTGTCTGACACCATGATGGTTCACCAAGTGTTAAGAGTAGGTTTTCCCACCCAGCTGGTTCCAGAGCCGCACCAGCCCCAAATAACACACAGAGATGCTGTATTAGATATAAAGTTGTTAACCTATTATTAGCATTTCTTATTGGCTAGCTCTGTCTTAAATATTAAACCATTTCTATCATTCTAAGTATTTCCACATGGTCTTATCTTACCAGAGAGAGAGAGAGAGAGAGAGAGAGAGAGAGAGAGAGAGAGAGAAAACCTGGCATACTACTCTGTTGGTGCTACATCTTGAAACTCCTCCATACTACTTCCTAAATCCTCCTTGTTTCCTAGTCCTGCCTATCTTGCTTTACTGTTGACCAACAGAATGACATATCCCATGAACCAAGTTCTCAACTCTTGTTGTACTGCTGACATTTCTAGAGATCCTAACAGGTGCCAAGCAGTCTAGTCAAGGCTTCATATGTGTTAATGGAAATTAATCAAGATACTTTTGTTACATTGTTTACTGATTTAGTCAATTTAATTTTTTACTTTAGATATGTGTTTTATTTTTATCTTTTTGTTTTAATTTCAGCTCTTCTTTATGCAACTATTTTTGGAAATGTTACCACAATTTTCCAGCAAATGTATGCCAACACCAACCGTTACCATGAGATGCTGAATAATGTTCGAGATTTCCTGAAATTGTATCAGGTCCCTAAAGGCCTTAGTGAACGAGTCATGGATTATATTGTCTCAACATGGTCAATGTCAAAAGGCATCGACACAGAGAAGGTATAGTTGATTGTTGTTATTATTGTTATTATTGGTAATCTGCTTAGCAGGATTTTTTGATGCATGTATATTTCCCCACCCACATTTCCCTTGTGTGATTGTTTTATAGATGTTACTATAGCTTTTGTAAGTAACATTTCAATCAACCATATTTATTGAGTGCTTAGAAGGTGCAGAGCACCCAACCATTAACAATCAATTAGTGCCAGTCACAATATTCAATTGAGAAAATTCAGTTTCTGAAAACAGCTCATTACCCTATTTTTCTATGACACTCTCATTACCACTTAGTAATTTTCTGTTAAACTCTCAGAGCATTCTCCTATGAGATCTTATTTTTGTTTTTGACTTTTAAACAGTCATTTTAAAAAGTTCAGGAGGTTGGAGAAATGATTCAGCAGTTGAAAGAGCTTGCTGTTCTTGGTGAGGACTGGAATTATGTTACTAGCACCTATGTTTGGCAGCTCACAGCCACCTGTAACTCCTGCTGCAGGGGATCAGATGTCCTTTTCTAGCCTCTGTGGGTACCTACACACACACACACACACACACACACACACACACACGCACGCACGCACGCACGCACGCACGCATGCACGCACACACACACGCACACACACATTTAAAATAGTGTATTTTTAAAAAGGAAAAAACTTCCCTGCTATAAGTGAAAAAAATTATATTATCTGCTATTGTATCTTCCTCTTAAATGTTTCTTTATCAAATGCATTATAAAGTAACTTATAATTCTTAATCTGCCCTTGATCTTTCATATATGTAGTAGAGACGTACCCCCTTTCTGGTCATTCCCATGTCTCATTTCATGTCTTTTTAAGGGGACTCCTTTTTAACTTTCCCCCTTATTTTATTCTTGGGCAAAGAAGGATCAACAAGAACAAATTAAAATCTCCTCACTTTCCTATACCATCTGATTCACATAAAATGTAAGTGATGGCAACTAGAGGTGGCATATAGTAAGTGAAAGCCAATCCTGAGTTATTTTACTTTAGCACCAGTGAAGACATAGACATTCTTTTCAGAGCACTTACATTTAACACCTGACAATAAAATTGCAAAATACCTTTCTTGAAATTTCTAGATGGTATGTGCTTTTAATTTTTGAACCCTTGCAGATATGTGTGCATGCGTGAGTGTATGTGTACGCATGTGTGCGTGCGTGCATGAGTGTGTGTGTGTGTGTGTGTGTGTGTGTGTGTGTGTGTGTGGTGTGTGGTGCTCGCGGCAGTTGAATGGAAGAATTCTGAAAGAGTGAGATGTACTCCTTCTTTAGTATTTCACAATCTGCAGCACAAATGTCCCAGTCAAATGACCACTGAAGAAAGAGTAATGAAATCATATCTCTTTGCAACTTGGTTAATGTTCACTGATATGTGGTTAGTGGGAAAACACACAAATAACTTATATGAGAGCGACAAAAAAATGTAAAATCACAAATGCAGGTAAGGATGTGAAAGAAAGGTAACTTTTATATTTTGGAATATAAATTATCACAACTGCTATTGAGCATGACATATTTCCTCACAAGAGATAAAAGCAGAGCTAACACAGGATTTATCTGTCTAATTTTCTGGTAACTACAAAATGAAAGTAAACCATTCTACAAAAGAGATATCCATACTCCCAGCCTTATTGTTGAATTATTCACAATGGTTAAGATAAAGTGAATGCTTAAAGAAAAAAAATAATGCAATCCTGCCATGTATAATAAAATAGATGGGGCTAGAGGGCATTATGTTGAATGGAATTAGACCTAAAAAAGACAAGTAACTCATGTTCTCTCTCATACAGAGAAGTTGAAAAGACAACTTAAGTTTAGAGTGGTGGTTATTAGGAGATGAGAAGGGAAAAAGTGTTAAGTCAGAAGGAGGTTGAATAAAGGTGCTGAATCACACTTAGGTTTGTTTTTGAGTGCTGGGAAAGCAGATTTAAGTTGCTGTGACAAATCTAAAATCTTTGCCATGTGTGTGTGAAACATGCCATGACCATTGATTCCTTTCAGTCCATTAGAGAAATCCCCACTCAGATCACATGCATGTTAGCTATGGCAATAGTGTATGTGATGAGAAGAAGACACATGCCAAATTCTGGGCCTGCAGGGGGTTGTGGGGATTCCAGTAATTACATCCTCAGTGAGACTGAGTTTAAAAACACTTCTTAGACTACATGCCATATGCTACCCAAACAAAAAGAAAACAAAAATTTGCATCCACTTCCCTTATTTAAGTAAACAACATAAGAACAGAGTAGAAGACTCTGGGCCTGTTGGGCATCTAGTTAGCTTATAAATAGTGTACATAACATGAAACTTTAAAATACAATGGTAATGTTTTAAGATGTTGGCAAAATGTATCAGGAGAGATGGTGCAGAGGTTAAGTGCACTACTGCTCTTGCAGAGGGCCCCAGTTTAGTTCCCAGCTTCATAACTACAAGTCAAAAACATCTGTAACTATAACACTAGGGCAGTAGTTGTCAACCTTCCTAATTCTGTGACCCTTTAATACAGTTCCTCATGTTGTTCTGACTCCCAACCATACAATTATTTTTGTTGCTACTTCATAACTGTAACTGTGCTGTTGTTATGAATCATAATGTGAATATCTGTGTTTTTGATGGTTTAGGTGAGCTCATGTGAAAGGATTGTTTGTCCACAGGTTGAGAACTACTGCTCTAGGGTTATCTTATGCTTTCCTTTTGTCTCTGTGGACCTCCCACCACACCCATGCACGTGCACACACATCCACAGGCACACACACACACACACACACACACACACACACACGAGCAAGAGAAAGGAGGAGAGAGGGAAGGGGGAGAGAGGGAGAGAAGGAGAGAATTAATAAATAATAAAAAATAAGTTAAGGAAATACTGAAAATTTTTAGTAAAAATGAAGCATCACAGCCAAAGTACAAAATTAGATTTTATAATTTGTAAAATATTTTTATAAATCAATAGTATTAGACCACTTTGGCAGTTAAGTGTGTCAAAGGCATAGTAATGTTAAAAAAAAAATAATGTCACAATGGGAGGTGGTGGCACATGCCTTTAATTCCAGCACTAGGGAGGCAGATCTCTGTGAGTTAGAGGTCAGCCTGGTCTACAGAGTGAGTTCCAGAATAGCAAGGACTGTTTTACAGAGAAATACTGTCTTGAAAAAAGCCAAATCCCCCCAAAAAGAGAAGAAGAAGAAGAAGAAGAAGAAGAAGAAGAAGAAGAAGAAGAAGAAGAAGAAAAAGAAGAAGAAGAAAAAAAAAGAAGAAGAAGGAAAGTCCATGTTGCTTTAGTAAAATAGTGGTTGTCAGATTCTTTCCCAAAAACTAGCACTGATTTCACTGACACTGCATATTAGGTAGGTTTTCAGTACCAGACATGGTTTCTTTCCCTCTTGTTGAATGGGCCTTAAGTCCATTTAGAGAGCTGTTGGTTACCACCATGGCATGAATACCACTAATGCACCCTTAGGGTTATTGTTCAATGCTGATTGTCGATGTGGTTCATAGGCATCAAAGCTACATAGGACTTCTGGTTGCCTCCCTCCTGTGGAAGCTTGCGTGGCACCTCTGGTACTATGAAAGCTAGTCCTCAGAGATGGAGTATTCCAGCTACTAACATGACTGCCTAGATGTGAGCAAAACAATGGTGACACCAATGAACATTCTAAACTGTTCCGGGAAAGGTCCATAAGGTCTCAACCATACACAGAAAACTATAAGTACCTGAGGAAACCTATGCATGAGAAAGGTGGCCTTCCTTAGAGAAGAGCATACAAATTGGTTTTCCAGTGACAATCAGCCCTGAATACATTAAAGTAATATTATATGGCCTGAACAGGTTATATCTAGGACTATATATGTATATGCATAAAGGCATGCAAAAACAGTAAGTGAACAGAAGCTGTGAATTTGAAGAAAAGCAGTGATGGGTATGTGAGGTTTGGATGGAGAAAAGGGAAGGAAGAAATTTTGTAATTAAATTATGATCTCAAAAATGTAATCAAACAGGTGTGTCACTAGCAAGCATAAAATGAAGCTTAGTTTCATCTATAACAATAAAAATTAAGTCATTAGGAAGCTGTTTTTTACTTTGGGAGTCCATTCCACATAGAGGGATACTCTATCAGCCTAGGGAGGGCATAGGCCCTGATCCAAATGATATGACAGACCTTGAAGATTCCCCATGGAAGGCCTCACCCTCCCTGGGGAACAGAAAGGAATATGCAGTTGGTGGGTGGTTGTGGAGGGGGAAGCAGGGGAGGAGGGGAGGAGAAGGGAACTGGGATTGACATGTAAAACAAGCATGATTCTAATTTAAATTTTAAAAAAGGAAAAGAAAAAAAAAGGAAGCCATTTTCATTTAGATAGAAAATGCCCAATATTCACAAAGACTGCATTCCTTGGCTCTACCTTATAATTCTGTAAACTGTGGAAATGGGTTGCACATTTTCTAAAATAATTTGAGTGAGATAATATGCATCAGAGCTGGGACTAGAGCTCAGTCCCTGTGGCTTTCTACTCTTTCTCTTTTTTCATTAAAGCCTGTGTCATGACTTTGGAACACTCAAGTGTCCCAACTCATCTCAGACCTGTTTCCTCAACTATATGCTATTCTCTGCTTTTCATGCCTAATGAATCTGTCCAAAAACTAGGCTCCTAGTTATCTTTGAAAAACACATTCTACTGGCATTACCCAATTTAGTTAATGGAAACTACACCCTCTTGGTGCTAATGGCAGAATCCCACAATTTGAACGCTCTTCAAACCCTATCTACTACCTCCAGTTCCCATCACCTCTATTGCCATCACCTGACCCTAGTCATCATCTTGTCCCTTAAGAGATGCTGCACTAGTTAACTGCTCTGTGTTTCTATGTTGAATATTCTCTGCAGAGCAGCAAAGAATATACCTGGCTTTTCTAATAAAGATTTCTGTCTTGTTGGTCTTCAATCTTTTTAATATACCTAAAATATACCTAAAATTCATGTTAATCTATAACCACTTTCAGTAGAATCGATTGAAATTATTAAGATGTAAATATAGAATGATAAAATGAAAGGTGTGTAATAGTGATTATATTAATACTATAATTCTCATAATTTTGGAACTATAGATGTATAGTACCAGAATTTATTTTTTTTATTTAGATTTGAAACAAGCTTGTTTCATATGTCAATTCCAGTTCATACACCCTCCTGTCCTCCCTGTTCCTCTGGCCACCCCCATCCCATACCCTTTCTGCTCCCCAGGGAGTGTGAGGCCTTCCATGGGGAGTCTTCTAAGTCTGTCATATCATTTGGAGCAGGGCCCAGGCCCTCCCTGATGTGTCTAGGCCAAGGGAGTATCCCTCTATGTGGAATGGGCTCCCAAAGTCCAGTCATATACTAAAGATAAATACTGATCCAGTACCGGAGGCCCCATAGACTGCCCAGTCCTCCCAACTAATACCACATTCAGGGAATCTGGGTCAGTCCTATGCTGGTTTCCCAGCTATCAGATTGGAATCCATGAGCTCCCTTATTCAGGTCAGCAGTTTCTGTGGGTTTCTCCAGCCTGGTTTTGACCCCTTTGCTCATCACTCCTCCCTGTCTGCAACTGGATTCCAAGAGTTCGGCTTGGTGTTTAGCTGTGGGTGTTTGCTTCTGTTTCCATTAGCTACTAGATGAAGGCTCTAGGATGGCAAATAAGGTACTCATTAATTTCATTATTGGGGAAGGGCATTTAAGGTAGCCTCTCCAAAATTGCTTAGATTATTAGTTGGAGTCATCCTTGTAGATCTCTGGACATTTCCCTAGTGCCAAATTTCTCTTAAAACCTACAATGGCCCTCTCTATTATGGTGTCTTTTTTCTTACTCTCCTCTACTTTTTCCCTGACTCAATCTTCCTGATCCATCATGCCCACCTCTCCCTTCCTCTTCCTCCTAACTCCCTCTTCCCTCCACCCACCCTCCAATTTGCTTGGGAGATCTTGTTCCTTTCCCCTTCTTCAGGGGAAGATGTATGTCTCTGCTAGGGTCCTCCTTGTTTTCTAGCTTTTCTGGCGGTTTGGATTGTAGTACCAGATAACAATTACTCTCTTTGATTCAATGTGTAGTTCCTGCAGTCCTTGGTAAGTGAAGTGTGTTGTCTTAACATATGTTTTTTAAATTGCATAGTTCAATTACATTTCCTTTAAAAATTTTTATTATTAGAGATTATTAGCAAATTTACACAAGCACATACCAAAACAAGGAAAATAAATGAAGCTCGAGATCTGTTTTAATGCCTTTCTGTGTTAGTTCTAAAGCAGCAATTTTTCAGCTCTATGTACAATGAAAATTAATAATGCATTGCAATTAATTAGAGAAAACACTTCCCTTCAATTATTTTGATTTCCTTCTAGCTTTTCCACATATTTAGTTTTATAGAGTTTTGAATGTAACACTAACACTCAAGCAAATCAATCACAGTGATCCAATTCAGTCTTAACTTGCCTCTGTTTAGTACAATCATGGGTTAAATATATACTCATGTAGGGATTAGTACATTTTTAGCATTGAAGTTTTTTTTAGGTGAAATTTTGTTTTTGCATGGGTCAGTGCCTAGATTATGTTTATCTACTAGACAACATTTTATTGACTATTAATCACTAGAGGTGCTCTGTATTTTTTAAATTTAATGACAAAAATCCATCTCCTGTGTTTTGCCATTGGCTAATGTTCTGTTCTTAAAAGACTGAGAAATGGGTGGAACGAGAGAGGATTTAAAATGAAAGGAGATTATGGGGGAAGTAGAAGGGATGATGATTAAAGCTCATAAAATTTATCCTGACATTTGAAATAACTTTTCAGGGAGATAATTCAAATTAAATAAATGGTCTGGGACTATATTTTCAGTTTGGGGACCACACAGAAATGCACAACTTACATGTTTTCTAGACCATGTACTTCTTACTACCCTAGAGTGTTCAGGGCCTCTTTTACTGATTAGAATCTAAACCCTTACAGTATTTATTCTCAATTCTTACTGTTTTTCTAACACATCAGTAGGCAAAAACCTCCTTGGTTTTCAGTTTTTGTTTTATGTTCTTGATAGAAGATAAACTACCAGTAGGAATTTGCAATAAAGAAAGTATTTTCATCTTTGTTTTAAAGGAGGTAACAATCATCCCAATACAATCCATATCAGTTAGATCATAGACCAACTATTGTGATCACCTTTTGACCAGATATTTCAAAGAAATAGCATCAAAGGGCAGGACACTTATTCAGAGTTGAACAAAGTTAGGGCAGAACACTTATTCAGAGTTGAACAAAGTTGTATACAGTTATGACCATATTGCCATATGACTGCCAGTTAAAGGAAATACAATATTCTATCTGGCTAAGAGGAGACTTGGAGAGAGGGGTAGAAGGTAGCTCAAAGAGCTGAATTTCTTTGAAGAACATAGCTCTGCTTATGAAGGAAATTTATTTCTAGAAGTAGAGAATTTAGGTAAGACATAAGTAGAATGCAAACCCAAGGAACTCTCAGGTCCAGCACACTGTTTTTGCTGCCTCTCCACTTGCTAGTCCTTGTGATTTCTATCGAATGAAATTAGATGGGACATAGAGGCATAGAGTAGAAGAAAGGCTATGTATTACAGAATGACACAAAATACTCTCAAAGATGAGAGAAAGCTCATTGTATAGGAGAGCACCCTCATGAGGTAAGACTGGACAGAAGCCGGAGAACCATTGTGCTGACGTACAGGTTTAGGTAAGCATTACCCTATTATTTTAAAGGTTTCTGGGACAGAAAATATGGTGTACTGTTGTATTATCACTTGGAGTTCTGTCACCTGTCATATTCAATTTAGGGGAAAACATTTAATAGATTCAGAATAAAACAGAAAAAATAACACCTCTATACCAATTCAATACTTATTTTCCAGCATTTTTCGTGTGTGTGTGTGTGTGTGTGTGTGTGTGTGTGTGTGTGTATACATATATTGGTGTGGAGGCCTAAGCTTTATGCCAAAATTCAACCTTAATTGCTCTTCTGCCTTCCTTATTGAGGCAGCAACTCTCAGTCCAATAGAGAGCTCTCTAGTGTGGATCCTCTGTCTTCCCTTCCTTTGTTGGAATTATGGACCACCTTGCCTATCTACCCAGTAGTCTGTGTGGGTTCTGGGGATCTGGCTCTGGTCCTCACATTTGCTAGCTGACCACTGAGCCATCACTCCAGCCCTATTCTCAGTATTCTTTTTGCTAGTGTATTTATATGTAGAGTTTCACAAGCAAAACCAATTAGCTTTATCAAGATGATAAAATAAAGCATTAAAAAAACTATGAATTTGTATATTCTCTGATGGGGGTAAGCCAGGCTAGTCCTGGAGTATTTCTTCTACAGGCTTATGCTACCTGCTTATTAGGCAAGAGACACTATGCCTATTCTACCATTTAAAATACGGAAATAAACAAAACCAAACAAAAAACATTGTTTAGCCTCCAGTCCAACTTTAAATTTTTTCACCTAGACTTGGTAAACAAACTTCATGATTATCACCTTCACATGTGTTTCCTAATTGTTGCCTCCTAAAGTGATATAGAGTGAGTATTTAAAGTTGTGGTTGTCATTTCTCTTTTCTAGCTAGCCTTCATACCTTATCTAAGAGGATAAATTTTATATACACCTCCTCCCATTCAGCAGAAGTTAAATAAGATAGCACTCTAGGGCACATTAGAGGGGAATATCAACACAGTACATTATATCCACATATTAAAATGTCATCATGAAAATCATTATTTTATATAATTAGTACACATTAATAAAAACGCTGAAAAAAAAACAATAACCCAGAATGGTCTTAGTAAACATGTAATGAATTATTATAAGCAAATGGGAATATTAATAATTTTTATAATAATAATTTGAAACACTTAATTCAACACTTAATTTCTCATGGATTTTGTATATTTTCAGGATTCTTCAATGCAGTCTTTGTATTATTGTTAGCTAATATCACTACTTAAGCATTTTAGTTGTCCTCTAATAGGAAATGCTGTTTTTCTATGCTAGTGGTAAGGAAGAACATATTATAGCTAAGTTAAGTCCTAGTGATGCAAACATCTCTATATGAATAATACTACATGGAATCTTTTTATTTTTGTTGCATCATGTTGACGTTGCTTTAGTGTAACAGTACAGACTAGTTTGTACTTCATTTTCTCAGCACTTGGCTATTAGCTCCTGAGCAAGGTCACACGGAATTATTTGATAGCTACACAGAAATGGACAGATGGAGCTGTCCACATGGGGTCATGATGACTTAGTAACTTGGCTTTGTATAGACCAGAAACATTGGGTCTCATTCTTTTGGGCTTTGATTCATGGAAGAGGTGCAGCTACATACCTGATGTAGTTGTCTAGAGCATGCAAAGTGGACATATGATGTCTGCAGAGGCACATTTAAGAGGGGCAAATCATTTCATTTATAGTGATGGTCATACACTTCTTTTCATCTCCAGTAACAAGCTACTATGATGGCCATGTGGGTGGCATAAATTTGTTAGTCTTTCCTTGACATTTAGTGAGTGTACCATTGTCTTTTAATATGGATGAAAATGAAACATCAACTTATCATAATTTAGAGAAGCAAAATCTTCTATACATGAATATGTTGAGAACAAATACATAAACGTATTCTATACCGTGGGGAAGGTTTAAGTCATAAGTCATCCTGAATGCAGACTATGCCATCCTATAAATTGGTGTCTGTATCAAGCCTATTATTTTATTCTGAGCTACTTTGATGGGTTTGTTTTCAGACTTGGCTCCAGCCAGAGAAAATTTTCAGCAAATGGTATCTGCTTTTGAGTGAAATCGTGGCTTTCTTAGAACTTTGGAGATGATTTAGTTAGGTAAAATTATACAGATGGATAGATTTTATAATTTTTTATTTAAAATAAGCTTCCATTCCTGGAATTTCTCTTACTATTTTAAGTAAATTATCTATCTTATTTTATCTGTGTATGTGTGTGCCTATATGTATGTGTATGATCTATGTTCGTGCAGTGCCAGCAAAGGTCAGAATAGGGTATCATATCCATGGGAACTAGAGTTGCAGATGACTGAGCGATACCTTGTGGGTGCTGGGAACTGAACCCAGGTCTTTACAGCAAGTGGTCTTAACCACTGAAACATCTCTTCAGCCGGACTTTTTTGTTCTTCATTATTTTTCTTTAAGGGTTTTGTGGCTTCCTTTTTTCTACCCACCCTCCTGTCTCTTTCTTGACTTTTATGATAATGAATAAAGGATACCTTCCCCCCCACCTTTGGTACTAGCTGGTTGGTTTTGATTGTTTTACTCATTTTTTATTCTATAAAAACTATTTTTATTACCTTTACTTGTTGCGCCAAATAACTATGGGCATCTCTGTTTGACACAGAAGAAGGCAGAAAGGTGGAGGAGAAAGATGTAGGGCATACCTTTAGAAAAAAAATCACAGTACAAGAGTTATCCTGCTAGCTGTATGCAGCCCATCTATGCCCTAGACTTCTCTTTGTGTGATTTTGGCATCAAGTAGAGGAACATATGGCTGAGAAATTATATGGTTTTCTTTCAACTTTGCTTTTTATAAGTCTGGACTTTCCTTGAGTCCTTTGGTTAACCCCTTATTTTCTCACACTAGCACCTTCCATTTCTTGGGCTTCCTAAAGGATACTAGAAATTCTCTAGTTTCTTCCACAACATCTCTGATGACAGGAGGTATCAAATGAGGAGGATCTATGTAGCAGCAGATTGTATAAACAGCAAAGTGCCCTTTAAAACTTGCGTCTGTATAAAAAAATATCATTGGGCTTTGTAATTGTGGCTGTAGAGTAATAATACAAATAAGCTTAACGTTGCTCCTATGTTGCATAGAATTAATGAAAAGAGAAGAGATGAAAATATAGGTAAAAACGTGATTTTAAGTTGTGTTGGTTCTTAGGATATACTACAGGGTGCCAAGTAAGAATAGTGGGGACAGTCAATCTAGGTCATGTTGGAAGGCTGTGTGGTTGAAGTAGAAAAAAGGCATAATAGAATTTGGACAACAGAGATTAGAATAGAACCCTTTTTGCCTTTCATAATCAGACTCTAATTACCTGCATGTTGATAGCAAAACAACTGATCTAAAGATGGAAACAGTAAAAAGGAGAAAATGCCAAGATCTTTGGAGTCTCTTAATTACTAATAAATCTACACTTACCCAGTATTATCTAGACATATATTACTCATATTCCATTGTGTTACAAAATCTTTTCAACTAAATCTTTATGTTGGTTAAAAATTTGGCTCTAAACCTTGTAGCTATATAGATTGGTGCAATGACATACTGGTATCTGAATGTGCTTAACCATATTAGTACATATTTGCTTACAGTATGTTGAAATTATATGGGTCTCCTCATTTGATGGCACTAATCAGAGATTCCAGTCATATGTGTTATGAGACCACAGATGGCACAGGGCTGAAGGGGAAGTGTCAGGAATATATTTGTAACCAGAGGACACCATTATCACATCTTGCAGTGATGCTTTTGTTGAAAGAATGGCACAATCCCTGTGTAAAAAGTTGACATGTGGTGTTCCTGAAATGTGCCTTTTCAGGCAAAAAAAAAAAAAAAAAAAAAAAGAGGTCTTGTATTTATATAACCATTTTATTTCTAAAAATGTTAATTTAATGGAAACGGATGACTTTTATGTAAAATTGGAAATAAGAACCAGAAAAAGGAGAAAGTACATTAAATCCTTCATATTCTCACTACTTATAAAACTACATTCTGGCACATTTACTCTGTGTGTGTTGTAAATATGTATAGGCTGGAGCATTTGAAGTCCTTGGAATTGGGAGGACTTTAGAGGCCTTTCAGTTTTAGATTTGAGTACATTTATATACACAAAGTGAGGTATCTGCATGAAATTCATTTTAATGCCGTGTATTTCTTAAGCATATAAACTAAAGGTAATATTTTTTATATAATGCTATTAGTTTGCTACAGTCCATCTCATGAGCTCAAATATAGAACTATCCAGTAGGTAGATCATATTTCTAATTACCTTTTGACTTTGTGATATTTTGAATCTATTTTATTATAGAATCAAGATGCTCAACCCATGTTGTGGAAGCCTTATGTTCTTTTCTGAATATATTTTCATTTCCCTGTTATTATATAATTAGGATTTCTGTTCATTACATTAATGTAAACAGCAGAAATGGGGGTTTCTGGATCATATAGTTTGCACATTCCACAGCCTATGTCATTTTTATGGTTATTTCTTCTAAAATATCAAATCAACCATAAACAATATGTTTATTTCCTTATGAATATCGGTGTCAACACTACATACTGATCTTTAAATTATTGTGAAATTAATAGACCAATTAATAGCACATTTGATTTTCTCTTTCTTCCTACATACATACTATAATTGTTGCCATTCAACACAACAGAAGCCAGGCTGTAAAAAAGCCCATCTTGTTGAACCAATGAGTTTATCTGAGTTACTTACAGAGGCATGGGCTAGGGGTTACATATTTGTCTTAGGGTTAGTATTGCTGTAATAAAACACCATGACCAAAAGCAAGTTGTGGAGGACAGCATTTATTTGGCTTACACTTCTACAACACTGTTCATCATCAAAAGAAGTCAGGACAGGAGCTCAAGCAGGGCAGGAACTCAAGCTGATGCAGAGGGGATGTTGCTTACTGGCTTGCTTCCCATGGCTTGCTCATCCTGTTTTCTTATAGAACCCAGGACTACCAGATCAGGGATGGCACCACCTACAATAGACTGAACCCTCTCCTATTAATCACTAAGAAAATTCCCTACAGCTAGATCTTATGGAGGCATTTTTTTTCAATTGAAGTTCCATTTTTTTTCAGATAACTCTAGTCTTATGAGACTTTCCTCTCTCCAGAAGTGAATGCTTCAATTCAAGGGAAACAAATACACTTGATTTCCCAATAGTAAGCATCAGTCTCTGGTAGACCAGTTAGTTTGTCATGCCTTAATTGTTTTAACAACTCTTCTGATTAAGTGGTTTTTTTGTTTGTTTGTTTGTTTGTTTGTTTCCCCCTGCCAGTAGCAGTCACCACCATCCTGTGGATACTTGAATTTTGGATAGAATTGCTTGATATAATCTGAGAGCTAAGCCCAGTAGCAGAGGCTATTTGAAAATGTGTCTAGCACTAGGGGGAGAGCCTAGATCCTGTCCCAAATGATGTGATAGACTTTGATGATACCCCATGGAAAGCAGAAAGGGGATGGGATGTGGAGTTGATGGGGGATATGGGAGAATGAGAGGGAGTGGGAACTGGGATTGATATGTAAAATAAGATTGTTTTTAACTTGAATTTTTTATAAAAAGAGAAAATGTGTCTAGCTGCAGAGGTGAGGTGTTGCTTGGGAGATGTAGTTGGGAATCTTGCACACAACCCTTCTAATACAGGCCAGTGGGTACACCTAGACACCAATGTGAAGATGTAAGGACTCCACTCTGGGAGTAAAAGCATAGACAATGCAGATAGGATACAATAGGGAAGAGACCCCACCAGCAGCAAAGAATATCAGGTTCTAGTATGCTCATCTCACTGTAATTTTCAGATAACCAGTCAAACAGAGTGAGATTGCATATTCCTTCATGATCTTTTCTATGACTTGTAAGATTAAAAGTAAGCACAGTTTTTGAGACGATCTTATGAGGAATAAATGTAATTTTTCCTTAGTACCCAGGAAAAGTCATAAGGCAGAATTTAAATGAATAGTTTAGTATTCCCACATGTGTAGCAAACTCCATCTTGACAACAAATGAGAAATAAATGGGAAGCAACCCCCTGCACCAACTCAGGAAAAAGAGTTTCTGTTGAAAGAGAAACAGAAATCCAGCCACGCAGTTGCATCCAGCTACTCTGATTAAGAACACCTTTTCTCATGACAGTTCACAATGATGGTACATACAAAGTTTGGGGCCATTTAATATAGTCATTATTTCACTTCAAAGTGCCTTATAAAGTCCCATACAACTTTAGCATATTTGTAATATTCGTTAAATCACAGGCGTGGTAGAAGTATCTCATTTATTCCACTGTTCTCAACACAATAGAATGTCGCCATTCCATGTGATAAGGAAGCAAACCAAAACAGCACTTTGGACTCTAGGTGCTTTTGTGCTGCTAATGGTCACATACTATAATCACTTGAGTTGTTTAGAAAAATTTAACTGAACCACAGCTGGTTATCTTCAAAACATATTTACATATGACTAAAGGAAAAGGTAGATAATTCTCTTAAAAGCTGATAAAATTCTCTTAATGCTGAGAACTGAGGCCTCACAGGAAGTTTAGATGATTCACAAATACTTAGCGGGTGTTGATACTTATTTGAAGATACATTTTCCTATTCTGGTACTCATTAATAAATGTTCGTTAAATGTCTGTCTACACTCAACATATTATTCAGTCTTGAGATGATAATGGCAACTATAGTTCCTGCCATGTAGCATTTACTGCTCAGAAAGAATAGCTAAATGAAGCTCCATTCTTGTACCTGCCAGTATTGCTTTTAAGGTTATGCCAAAAGTACTGGCCTTCATGGGGGTAGCACCTGGAAGACTGTAGCTCAAGACTCAAAGGTGTCTCTTTGGGACTCCTAATTGTGGGAGTGGGTGTGCCTTTGATTCTTTTCCCGTGACTCTTTTCCTACTGTTGGGTTGCCTTGTCCAGCACTGGTGTAAGGGAATTTGCATTGTCTTATCATATTTCATTTTGTCATATTTGGTTGTTGTCTCTTGGAGGCCTGCACTTTTCTGAAGGGAGGGGGAGTGGATTGGGGATGGGCGAGAGCAGCTGGGTGGAATGGAAGGAGGGAAAACTATGGTCAGGGTGTATTATATGAGAGAACAATCTGTTTATAACAAAAGAAGGAATAACCAAATTATTCATTATACATAGGAATGCATATACATATAAATATAAGCATGTAATAGCAATTGGTGAAAAGGCTATGAATTTGGAGATGAGTAGGGAGAAGTACATGGGAGGGTTTGGCAGGAGGAAAGGGAATGGAGTGATGTAACTTTATTATGATATTAAAATGAAAATAAAAATATAATGTTTTCCAAAAAAGTGAGTGAACTCGGATTCAGAAAATGCTGATGTAATTCTTAGTGTATCCTTTCCATTGAGCCATAATGATAAATTCTCGATATGGTACAACAGTCCCCATTCTAAAGATAAAAAGGGGATTATGAAAAATAAATTACCCAATGTTCCAGAGCTAATGACTGGCCAAATCAGTTTGATCCTGATTTCTGAGGTTCTGGCTCTACATCTGTACTCTGAGCTTTCATCATCCACTCACTCTACTTCATACCTGTTTGATACCAGACATCAGGCCCTGGAGAAAAAGCTACAAAACATAAAGCCAGCATCTTTGCCATCATGAAGGCTGTAACTGAGGGAAGAATAGGTTTAAAAAGAAAATGACAATAGTATTTTCCAGGTCCCCAAGCATATCTTGAATGATTTCTGCAGTTGTTAACATTTGTGGTAACAGAATTTTTCTGTTAACTATGTTTTCCTCCTCAACAGAGAGGAATGGTCTTCACTCACATTGGCAATGATGGAAATATACTATTAAGACTGCACTATGGCTTGGGATATGTGCAAAAGTATTAGTCCTCATGAACACTTTATAGCTATATGATCTCTGATTACTATTTTACAAGTGTTCTGAAGCCAAGTAACAGCTACGATTGTAATAATTCTTATTTCTTATTTCATTAATGCATAAAAGATATGTATTTTATTGAACTGAATTTGTATAATTACAACTGGGAACAATGAAGCCTGAAATTTTAGTAAGCTTCTCTGGATAATTTGGAATGAATATCAGATTAATATTATCATTTTCCAATATTGAGAAAATGTTCCTGTACTCATATTAGTGTTGTGCTTAGAATAAGCTGTTTATATTTATGTAATTAGTGTGGAACATTTACAAATATATTCAAAATTATTTTCTTGAATTCCCTCAAGAAATTGAGTTTTTTTTTAAAAAAAAAACTTTTTTTAATGAACCAATTGAAGAACATCATGGGATCGTAGTCAAGCCAAACAAATATACAGTGCTCTATAATGAAGCAGACAATGACAGTATTAATAATGGTTTCACCAGCAAGCCTGTTTCTTGTGCAAACCACACAAACACAACAAAAAGGTTTTGGTTTGCTGTACACATTTGGTAAAGTTCTACAACTCATATTTATCTATAACTTATTTGAAAAAGTTACTGTAATGAAAACTCCCTATAAACCTTTATTTGGCTTTATGAAGCTTTTTATAAATATTCAAATGTAAACAAAGACAAAACAAAATGAGCAAATAAACACAAATCTCTAGTAGTCTCATTTTTCTTCCCTGTCATTGTATTTTTAAAGTATTTTAGGAGAGACCAGTAGAACTGACAGGGAAATCAGTATGTTGACATTGCAAGCTCTATTTTCTAACTTGGGGTTATTACTTGAGAAAATTACTTTGGGCACTTGTTTATGAAAGACTTAGTACAGAGGTATCTTTTCACAGCAGTAAATTTTCTAACTCACTAAGATGCTTCTCTACACAACTTTCAAAGAAAAAGTTAAGAGAGCTTGTTTGGATCTTCTAGCACTAGGCACAGTAAGGAAGGAAGGGGGCACATTTGGGGGTTAAACAGAGACCTGGTGCAAGGGAAACTCCCATGGATCTACAATGGTGGCCCTAGCTGAGAGTCCTAGCAATAGTGGACAGGTAGCCTGAACTGGCCATCTCCTGAAATTAGATTGGTAACTACCTGAATTGTCACCAGAGAGCCTTCATTCAGTGACTGATGGAAACATGTGCCGAGATTCACAGCCAAACACTGGGATGAGCTCAGAGAATACTGTTGAAAAGGAAGGGTGAATTGTATGAACCAGTAGGGGTCAAGATCATTACAAAGTAACCCACAAAAATAGCTAACCTTGGCTCATAGGAGCTACATATTCTGGACAAACAATGAGGGAGTCTTTATGGGACCAACATAGGCCCTTTATATATGTGTGACATTATATATGTGTGACATTTGTGCAGCTCGATAAACTTTTAGGACTGCTAGTGGTAGGAGCAGGACCTGTCCCTAATGCATTGGTTGACACTTGGGAACGTACTCCTCATATTAGGTTGCCTTGCCCAGCCTTAATACAAGGGAATTGTATTGTATCAACTTTATATGCCATGCTTTGTTGACACCAATGGAAAGCCTGCCCATTTCTGAACAAAAACAGAGAAGAAGTGGATTGGGGGTGGGCAGGGTAGAGGGGGTGGGAAGAATCGGAGGGAAGGAATATTGTGGTCAGAATATAAAATAAATGAATAAATTTAATTAATAATAGTAAAAAGAAAAGTCTGAATAATATCATATACATATTTCCCTTAAAGTCTTTGTAAGACTATTATTTATTACATTGTGGAAGGTAAATACTTTCTTACACAGAATTTATCACATAAAATTTAGTGTGTCTGTTTCATATTAAAATTGTAGCTATACAACATAAAAAGTCATTACACTTTAAAGATAACCTCTTAATGTAGTAACCAAACATTTCTTTCCTTAGGATTGTACAAATTTGTATTGACTTATGCACAAAATTACAGGCTTAATATAAAATTAAAATCAATAAAGAATGAGATAGTAAAATGCGCATATGCAAACACACAGTTGAAGGATGAGATACAGTGAAACTATCCAACTACATGGAAAATGTCATTACTATGAATTTGTCATATGGGTCTTTTATTTGTTCTGGTAGAGGAATTAAAAAGAGAAATGCTAGTCTATTAAGAAGAAAATATATTTGTCCAGTTATTGATAATTTTTTATCTTGCAATTGATTCTATGAAAGATTCAGTCATGTGGGGGTTTTCTGCTTATAACACTAGGGAATATTTGTTGATATCAGGGACCAATAAACCTCTTCTACAAAGAACCAGACATTGAATACTTCAGGCGTTGTGGGCTGTGTGGTCTTTGTCTTACCTACTCAACTTTGCCACTGAAGCATGAACAGAGCAATTGACAGCATCCCAATAGATGAATGTTATCATGTCCCAGGAAGCATTATTCATGGGTTTCTTAATCTGAATTCTGTGTTTTCAAGGGCCATATATCATTATCTTTCTGTTTACATTTGTAAAAGAAAAAAAGCGTTCTTAGCTTTGTGGCCAGGCACATATACATGGCAGGCCAGATTTAACCTTCAGGCTGCAGTTTTTTGACATCATCTTCAAAACATCTGGCTTTCTGCTGTATTATCAGATCTCTAACCTACTTGGGGTTGCAGTTTGTGCCACCTTGAAGGTATTTATTTACTTGCTTGGCTTAAGTTTCCTTCACAGGCTTTTCATCATTTGAAGCATTAGAGATAAATTTCACCTTTTTATCTTCTTTTCAAACTAAATATTTCCCATGGGCAGGCAGTTTTGCATTTTCAATTCACTGTTGAGTATGTAGTACCTTGAGTGATGCTCAGTAAACTGAAGGCATTCAATGAGCATTTATTCTACCCATGGTTATAGTTCTAGAGTTCAAAGGGAATATGAGTTTGAAAGTCATTAGTATGTGAATCACATGAATTTCCTAGGTGTAATTACTCAGAATTACATCCTAGCCAGGGGGAGCACAACCACGCTACTCCTGCATTTAGATGGCAAGCAGATGAGAAAGGGCCCATTTCTCATGGGGTAGGGGAATTAGATAAAATGCAGAATTATTTGATTGAATGGACGCTAAAACAGAAAATGAGCAACTGTCCTGAAGTTTTCTAACAAATGAGTAAAATATAATGAAGAACATTACACTCGTCTTTGCTTCTAGGTTATAAGTGAGCTTGATGAAGGGGATTCATTAGGGTGGCGGAGACAGATGCAACCTTGGAGTGAAGTATGGAGCACTGAGACATAATTAAGACATTGTGATTTCATCATAGGATGATCACATTAACCTAGAATGGTCCAGGGTGATCCTAAAACAACTACAAATATGTAAAATTTTTTATACATCACAGGGATAGGCAGGTATTGGTCTGTAGGAAATGACAGAGCTACCTAAAATGTTTTGGGGATGAATGTTATACATATGGGAAGAAATCCAATTACTTCTTTTCTTTGCAACCAATAAATTCTAGGCTATAAAAATCAAGCATTGTATACAATAGTCCTTTCTTTTTTTAAAGAGATATGTTAAAAATCCTAAAGTTCATATATAGCTATAGAGGCTCACACACTGTCAAGCAATCTTGAACATCAATAACAAACCTGGAGTACAAATGCTTCCTAATTTCAAGATATATTACAAAGCTTCCATAATTGAAATATGCAACTGTGACATAAGGATAGACATATAGACCAATGGGGAAAATAGAGATCCCCAAAACAAATTTAATTGTAGATAAATCCAAGTGTGCATAGTTAACTAGTCTTTAAATGTAAGACCGAAATTATCAACTTTCTAGAAGAAAATGGTAGGAATACTTAACCTTGGAGTTGGCAATGATTTCTTGGATAGGACAAAAAAGTACATGCAATAAAGCAAAAATAGAAGAGGGTATACACAATAAAGGGATAAGGGACTCATAAGGTTGGAGACAATATTTGCAAGCTATTGATCTTATTAAGGATTGAAATACAAAATATGTAAGAATTCCTTGACCTCCACAGCAAAAACCACAGACAACTTGATTTAAAACTTAGGAAAGGATCTGAACAGACATTTCCTTAAAGGAGACATTTCAATTTTATAAAAAGTGCTCAATCAAGAAGGAAATTCAAATAAAATTAAAACAATACATTACCTCCCATCCATTACAATGACTATTATCAAATAATGACAAATCAGAAAAAAACAAACAATCAAAACCTAGAAACAAATAACAAAAAAGATTAACATTGTCAGAGATATGGTGAAATTGGTGCTCCCTGTTCTATTTGTGGGGATGTAAGATGATAAAGCCAATGACACAATTTAGCTAAATGACAACAGTAAGATTGACAAGTTTAACTGATAAAATGAATTTATTTTAAGCCAAATAAATCACAAAAATATGAAAATGTAATCTAATCTGGGAGGAGACATTGAAACATATATAACTAGTTACATGTTAGTATAAATAATATATAAATAATTCCTGAAAATTAGTAAGAAAAAATACAGACGATTTGAAAGAAAATGGGCTCAAGATGGAAATGTCAAAGGACAAATCACATATGAATATTTTAAATTAATTTCTGGTCTGAGATACTTATCTTAAAAAACTCATTGTTGGTCTCTGGGTTTCTATATACAGAACAAACAGGATGGCCTGAGTCTGCTCATATCTCCACCTCCATATGCACAGATTAACAAGAACAAATGCAATACATCTACACTAACAAAGTGGATTGTGGGTCTCACACTAGAGCTGAGCTGTGAGGACATTACAGAAAAAGGGAGGAGAGTGCATTGCTAGTCATGGTGGAGGGCCCTTACTGTTTCCCCCCAGTCACTGGCAGAAATAAGAATCCTGAATGAGAAACACGGAGAATGACTGGAGTCCCTGCAGGTCAGAGCATGTGCTTACATGCAGTCAGATATAGATGGCATAGCAGAGCATAAGATGGGACAGTGTTGGCTAGGCTAGATTTCTAGGGCAAAGGGAAGTTGTACTGGCTGGTTTTGTGTCAATTGACATAAGCTAGAGGCATCAGAGATGAAGGAGCCTCAGATGAGGAAATGTCTCCATGAGATTCAGCTGTAAGGCATTTTTTTTCCAACTAGTTATCAGTGTGAGAGGGCCCATCCCATTGTGGGGGTGCCTTCCTTGGGCTGGTGGTCCTGGGTTCTATAAGAAAGAAGACTGAGCAAGTCATGTGAAGCAAGCCAGTAAGCAGCTCCCCTTCAGGACCTCTGCATCATCTCCTGTCTCCAGTTTCTGTTCTGTTTGAGTTCTTGTCCTGACTCCCTTCAGTTGTGAACAGAAATGCTGGAGTATTAGCCAAATAAAGCCTTTTCTCCCCAACTTACTTTTTGGTCCTTCTGTTTCATTGAGCAACAGAAAACCTAAGATAAGTCTTTGAAGTCCTGTGCTTTCCATGGAAGCATAATAGAGAAGATAGAGAAGGAAAGGTATGAAGCAAAGAAAGCCAACAAGCAAGGTATTAGAAACAGGGACCCAATTGCCATATTTATTCAAATGCACACTTAACTATAATGACAGAAAGGGATGTCCTTGAGAGAAATATGGCTATATATAAAATACAGTCTCTATCCCCAGTGATCCTCCCTTCGCTCACTTTCCTCCTCCTCTGTATAATTCAATGTACCTAATATTACTTTTGTAAAATACAAAAATACCATATACAGAGCAAAATAGGTTGATCTAAAGATATTAGAAAAGGAATAAAAAATAAAATTCAGACAGAAAAATATGTATCTCATTTAGACTTTTTTAATGGAGACTAATAAAATACCAAAATTAAACATAGCAATACAAGCAATTTAATATATGAAAGAACCTCATGAATTAGATGTTTTGATTATTTATTTTTCTTATTTTACCTATCAAAAATGCAGTAGAGAAATAAAAATGAACTAATCAGAGTAAAAAACACAGGTCAAAGAAATAAGAAAATTAATTGTGTACTTGAGTAGTAAGTTGTGAAGTTGAGTATACATTAATTATAAAGGAGGCACAGAAATGAATGTCGATTCAAAGACTAAGGAAACTACATGATAAAAAGAGATGGTAATATAAAGAATGCACATATACAATAGACAAGATCAGTGTAAAGATTTGCTGCATGTATAGTTGATAGTCATTAAAACAAATAGCAAATTACTTATCTTGCTCCTTGTATACTTGGGAAATGCATCTGTTTTAATTATTTCCAAGACACAAGCACATGAATATACTTAGCTTAATTAACAGTAAGAAATATTTAACTATTTAACTTTAAAACCCAACACTGGCCGTAAGGTGTTATAAAGATCAGACAAAAATTTGATCACTTACTAAGTTAAAAAAACAAAAACAAAAACAACTAACCAACCAACCAAACAAACAAAGAAAAAAACAAATAAAACCAACTCATGTTGCTTCAAGATTTGTGATGATGATATGCAAGGCAAATTATGATAGGGAAACTTATTTATAGGTTCATATAGAAACATACAGTCTCTACTGGAGGGAGATCTGAGAAATACCACATGCATATCATATCACTCATGGATCTGCTTGGTTTGCCTGTTTTGTTTTGTTTTTCTCTTGGTCCTGTCCTTTGGTTTGCCTGCTAACTTTTTATTAGCTGCTGGATATAAGAAAAATGGTAGTGACTATAGTTGATGTTAAATTCTTTCAGAAAGAATTTTCTTTGCTTTCTGGAAGTTGGTAAGAGCATCAAGTCTCCCATTCTAAGGTAGTCTGAGACTGAGGTGGCTAAAGATAATAAATGAGTTAGAAGTTCTAAAACATCGCCAGTTGCTCTTAGTGCTGGAGGCTTGGCTGACATGCTGTTTACTAATGTCCCTCTAGCTTCCTAGGTCTTGGTTTTCTTACTGTTTTTGTTTGCTTGTTGTTTGGTTGTTTTTGTTTTTTTCAGTGTGGAAAAATTCCATATGCCATACCTAGTTTCACATTCCTTAGCCTATGGCCCTTAAGAACTGATGAATATTAGCTCTGGGGGAAAAGTGCTTAGTTTCTCACATCTCAGGACTCTCCTCTTCCCAATTGTAGGATCCCGTGCTTGCTGTCTTGCTAGCTACCCTGCACTTCTGGGATTATTTTATCTCTGCCTGCATTGTTAATAAGTTAGTTCATTAGCTAGGGAGCCTGCATAGGACCAATTTAGGCCCTCTACATATACATGATAATTGTGTAGCTTGGTCTACTTGTGGGACTCCTAGTGGTGGAAGCAGGGCCTGCCCTTAATGCTTTGGTTGGGTTTTAAAAATCCATTCCTCATATTGGATTGTCTTGCCCAGCCTTAATACAAGGGGAGGAGCTTAGCCCTACCTCAACTTGACATGACATTCCTGTTGACATCCATGGGAGGCCTGCCCCTCTCTGAACATAAACAGAGGAAAGGATTGGGTGGTGGTGGAGGGAAGGGGATGGGAGGAGAGGAGGGAGAGGAAACTGCTGTGGGGATGTAAAATAATTAAATACATTTAATTAATGAAAATAAAGAGGAAAACATGTTAGGACATGTAAGGGAAACATAAAACAGAACTTGAGACTTACCTTGATGACTTTTGGGGGGGGTTCTCAGATTCTGATATCTTGGTATCTGTCTGATGATTTCAAATGCCTTTTGCCTGCTTTTTATCAAGCTTTGTAGCTGTTTTCAGTGGAAAGATTAATCTGCTGCAAGGTAGCTTGTCTAGTAAGATTTTTTTCTATCTTCTGAAGATGAGAAGAGGTCATTGGCTGTGATTTACATTTTGAACAGGAAGGCTGAAGAAAGGGTAAACACATGAAATAGTTCTGTTGTCAAATGGGAAGGCACAGGACCTAGAACAGTAGTGAGTGTTCATTTTAAACTATATTATTTTAAAGCAAGACCCCTCAGCAGAAATGGATTAACATTATCTAACTAATAATGTAGAGATTAGAGATGGAGTTTTTATAAACAATACAATGGGTGGGGAATAATCCAAAATATATAGTGACAGCATGAATCTACACATTCAAAGAATGAAGAGGGGAGGCAGGTGACACATAGTGGGAGAGTGCTGGTAGCCAATGACTTGGAGATCTTAAAAAAGTTAATGAACTTTTGCTAATAGAGACTATTCCTGAATTTGACTTTGCATATTTACAAATATTTAATTCCACAGTGACAGCACTATTCACCCACCTGCAAATGTTCCAATAAGGTGACTGACAGTTTATATCTGAAGCACAAAGACATTTGAGAAATAAAAAGCCTTAGCTTTTTCTGCTCTTAAGCAGAAAAAAATAGTTACATTTGTTAGGATGTTAAGGAGGATAGAGCAGAGTCTTGGTTTGAGGTGCAGAAAGAACATCAAAGGAGAGGCTAGCTGGAGTGAGGCATGCTGGTCATGCTGCTGGGAATGGTTACACATGTCAGGTAGGTAAGGCTCTACAGGAGGAGATGGGGCTTACTAGGTCCTATTAGAGGATCTTTCAGGACCTCTCCAAAGGGCTGGGAGCCATCTGTGAGCTATGCTGGGCAGCATTCCAAATTACAACAAGGTTGTGTAGTTATGTGTGCTCCTTCTGTAGTTACATATGCCCCTACTCACTACAAGTAGACCCGAAGTAAAATTCTATTGATTTTCATTGCATCTAGAAGTAGTTCCGCATTATAGAAAGAACAGGATTTGAAAGTCACCCAGATTATGGATTTGTTTATTGGCTTTGTAAAATGGTGCTGTTGGTGTCATTTTCCTGTTTCTTTTTTAAAGATTTGTTGAATGTTGTGTGTGTGTGTGTGTGTGTGTTCAGGAGAGTTAACAGATGATTGTGAGCCTATTCGTGTGGGTATTAGGAACTGAACTCAACTCCTCTGGAAGAGCAGTAAGGTATCTAAACCACTGAGTCACTTCTTCAGCTCCCATTTTCTGTTTATTTCAATATGTGAGCCAATTTTATATAAGAAAACAACCTTGAAAATGGTTGTTTAGCATAAATTTTAACTTTGGGAGAGAGAAGTTTGGTCTGCTGCTCCACAAATATTAAATCTTGTGATCTTAGTGTAGATATAAGAAGGCTGGTTCTCTTAATAAAAGCTTCACTCAATTCCCTCTAGCCTCATGTCCTTCTCAGAATGGGCACTTATCTCATTGATAATACATCATAGATATTTTATTATTATTATTATTATTATTATTATTAAAATGTCTGTCTTATCCAGTATATGAGAAACTTCCCAATGGTGTGGTTATACATATGTTATATGTAAGACATGACATAATTCCAATGTCCATGTATATCCAGTGAATGAGTTATCCATTCACTGGATAATTTATTCAAATGGATATCCATACAAGTAAATCAGTGAGTGAATGAAAAGGTATATCTCTGAGCTGATGAAATAAAAATAATGATGGAGCTGTTTATAGAATACTTTAAAAAGCCAACAATCTCCATGACCTTAGTCCAGGAAGGGCCTATTTTCTCTTCTTGATCCTCCACCCTCAGCATGCTAGTCAGCTTTCTGTTGACTACGTGAGATAAACAGAATGCCTTGAGAGGAAACTTACAAAGTGGTCACATTTATCTTGGGACATAGTTTCAGCAGTTGAGCTCTTCTACTGGAGTGCTCTCAATGGTGTCTGACTTCATACAAAGTTACGTCTCATAAAGATGAGTTGGAAGCTCTGTGAGTGATGCCTGCCTCTTGAGCTTGGCTTTCTAGAGGCTCTAGTCATTTGAAAAGGTATTAATTGCGTCCTACAAAAGCTGAGATATGTGAATTTTATCTTTTCTTCCTGCTCTGAAATACCTGCAATCCTAGGGGTTGTCTCTACTATCCACTCAGTTTATCTGTATGGCCCCATTTTGCTTGTTAATGTAATGTAAGTCACTAACCTTATTCAGGGCTATCAGTTTTATGATGACTTTCCTTTCTTCCTCCTCCTCTAGTCTCTTTTTAAATCTGTCATTCAAAGAATATCATCTACATAGAATTGCACAAGCTTTTGTGTTGATCTGGATCATCATCCACATTCTCTTCAGTCCTATTCATGGCAATGCTTAGTTCCTTCATATTTTTTTGAGAGTAATCCCATGATAGTTTAACTACTCACTAGCTGACAATTTGTGTTGTTTCCTATTTGGAATCATTACAATAAAGTGTCTATAAACATTTGTGTGTAGTTATGTTGTATAAAATAACATTTCTTTCTGCTGGGATAGATGCTTTCCTATCGATGTATGAAGTGGAATCATGTGTTTAATCTGTATATCATTTCCCTTGTGGTTAATTATATTGGACATATTTTATTGTTTATTTGTTTATTCTTTCCAGTGAAATACCTGTCCATGTGTTTTGGCCATTTTATAACTGGACCTTTAGTAGGTATTTTGAGAGTTTTTATGCATTTTAGAAACCAATACCTTGGTGGGTGTGTGGTCCATAACTATTTTCCCAGTCTGTAGCTGGTCTTTTCAATCTTTTATAGCATGTTTTTATACCACAAACATTTTTCATTTTGTGAAGGGAAAGTTAAAACAAAACTCTTTTGGCCTTAGATTCTGACGATATTCTGCTATGTTTTTATCCCAAAATTTCTTAGTTCAGTTTTAAATTTTATTCTTAAGTGCTTATTTACTTTGAATTAGCATTTGTGAGATATGAGGTTCGAAACAGGATTTCAGCCTCTTTTGAGGGAAAGTTCAGTAATATCCAATTTGTCCACTTCTGTTTGTTGAAATACTATCTGTTCCCTACTGAACTGTATTTGAACCCTTGTAAAGAAATGAATTGAACATACTTGTCTCTGTGTTTTTCATCCTTTGTTTTTAATCTGTCTTTCTCAGTTAACACTACTTTCTAAGCCACTGTGGTGTATACTACCTTGCAACACTGAATAGTCATTCCAATTTTATACTCCCTACTGTTGTAATTTTTAAAAAGCAGCATGAGAGAAAGATGCCGTGCAACAGAGTTCAAGTGAGAGGTTTTTTTATTTGGGGAAAGGGATCATAAAAAAAAATGGGAAAGGGGAGAGGAGAGACCAGCCTTCAGGAACAGGAGCAGTGGGAGAGGAGAGAACAAAGAGAGGGAGAGGAAGAGGCAGAGGGAGAGGCAGAGGAGAGGCAGAGGGAGAGGCAGAAGGAGAGGCAGGGGGAGAGGCAGAGGGAGAGGTAGTGGCAGAGGGAGAGGGAGACAGAGAGAGAGACAAAGAGACAGAGACTGAGACAGAAACAGAGAGACAGAGGCAGAGAGGGGAGAGAAAGAAAGAGATGGGAGGTGGGCAGGGCCCTTTTAAAAGGGAGCATAGTGAATGTGCACAGGTGGTGCTCTTAGTGGCTACAGCTGAGGGCATATCCTGTCTGAACTTCAAGGACAGGCCAGTACAAATGCCCAAATACCAACACCCATCCCCAATGGTCTTATCACTTCTAAGTCATGCACCTTAACATATGAACTTCAATATAAGCTTGCCATGTTTGCAAACATACTTTATGTTGTATCTCCTAGTTTATTGATGTGGTACATTTCCATTATTTTAGATATTCTTCGATTTCCTATCATTAGCCCTTCATTTTAGGAATATGGATCCATGTTCTACTACATGTGAGTCCAAGGATTTTATTTTCTTCAGAACCGCTGGGAATGGTACTTTTAGTTTTCATTACCATAAGTTAATTATGATGTTGCGGCCTCTTTTTTGCATGCTTCCTTGATACCAGAGCTGTCATCGCTGTTTTTCCTTACAGTCAACATGTCATCTGTAGCAGCATGTCCGTTCATCTTCTGTGTTCGACCAGCCATGGCAGAAATGAGATTATATTTACAGGATTTGGGACTTCAGTAAAATTCTTTGAGGCTTTAAGAAGTATCTGAGGGCCTCTGTCACATGTAAACCCTGCACATTGGTGACAGCTTCTCCTCATGGAACATTCTTACTTACTCCAGTATTCATGGCTATTTCCTGACTGATGAAATTGTGATAAGTTTGATTTCTGAAAAAAAAAATGGTGTTATTGACATGTTTAGTTTCTCAGCTGGGGAAGCACTGATGACATATTCCAGTATAAATAATGCATGAACTAAAATTCAAGCCAGGCTTTTTTTTTCTCAAAACATCTTTATAATGTCACAATGCTATTTCCAAAAAAAAATATTAAAGACTACAAATCAGTTCAAAATAATTTCTGAAACTTTAAAAAAGATCTATTTGCCTAGACCACTAAATAAGATTATGCGCATAAGCAAAGTTTGGTTTCAAACATATATGCCATTTCATCATCATGACATCATATATAGTACTAAATTTATAACTCAGTAATTAGCAGAGTTCAGTGGTTATTTTTTCACCTCTTATCAATGACATTGATACAATCCTAATTAAAACAGAAAGCCCAGCATTGGTAATAGAAATTTCTGTGTGCAAGTTATTTAAGAAAAACCACTTCTGGGAGCTCAAGGACTCCAGACCGACAGCTAGAGAGCCAGCATGAGATTAAAGCAGGTCCTATGAATGTGGGTGTCAGTTTGAGGAAGCCAGGGGCTTGGGAAGTCTATGGGGCCTCTGGCAGTGGAATCAGCATTTATCTCTAGTGCCTTACCCTCTCTGAGGAGTGCATGGGGGTGGGTCTGAGAGGCTGTGAGGGGAGTGAGAGGACAGGAGGGAGATGGTACTGGGATTGGTATGTAAAATATGTTTGTTTATAATTTAAATAAAAAATTAAAATAAAAAAATCACACACTCACAAAAAAAAAAAGCCAAGAAAAACCACTCCCACTACATACAGTGAAGATGGGCATCATGACCACAAAGTTAATTTTACTACTGTAAAAGATCTAATTTTCCCCTTAATTTGACCTTTATGGCTGTCTTGTTAATCCACAGACATTTCATTCTTTCTCAGACCCTCCCACCTGTCTGAGATGCTATTCTTTCCCTGGAAACTGGACTTGTTCCACAAAAGGGAAGCCTTCCCTTATATTGTTTGTATTGCTTTCCTGGTAAGAAAGACAGGCAACATGTGTCAGAAATTATAGGGAACTGTTTTTGATGCAGACCCTCATGCTTGCTCCACTTGTAATGGATTCTCTGTTATGCACATACACTTAGGGAAATTAGTGAAATTAGATACTCAAGCCTCTGAAACTTTCTACACTACTAATGGTGCAACTATTACGAGCATCTAACTCTGGGACATCTTCATCATTTCTAAAAGAAATCCTATCCCCTTTGGGAGCCAACTATTAGTCCCTCCTCTGGACCCACAACAACCACTTCCTGTCTCTGTGAGTTTACATATCCTGGATCTGTCCTATAAGTAGAAAAATGAAATTTGTGGTCTTCTGTGACCAGCTTCTTTTACTCAGCATTTTTCAAGGTTTTCCTATTGTTGTGGCATGTATTAGTATTTAATTTCACTTGTGACTGAATCATGTAATGTACATATTTACCACTTTTTAAATCACTTAGTCAGTTGGTAGGTATTTGGTTTGATCCCTGTAATCACTGTTTTGTCAGTGAACTTCATATAGTGAAACCCACAGAGTATTTTGTAGCACTGAATTATGGGACTTTAATAAAGGATGTCTGATGGATGGACATCAGAGATAGTTCTAATTTTAGGCCATTGCAGGTGGACGATCTCTTATCTGACATAGTTAGAGATGGATGTATTTCCTATTTTTAGAATTTTTTTGTTTTGCTAATTTTGCATAGGTTTTACCTCTTGAATTTCTATAATTTGATAATCAAAATTCCAAAGAATTAAATTGTTTCTGGGTTTGTAACATTTTGGAGTATTAATTTTTTTAATTTGGGATGTTCAGCACTTTCTGTGACCAGAGGCGGCATTAAATCCTTGTGTGTGACTTTCTGAAAGACTATCTATACTGTATGTTACTTGGTGAAGATTGATGAATTATAGTGTGGTGGATGTTAAGTATTATTGAAACCGACAGAGTTTTGGAAAGCAGTAGCTCAGAGTACATGAGAGTCCAGATTGTTCCATCTTCTCCCTGAGCCTTGGTATATTGACAGCCTTTTACATGGTAGCCATATTGATTGGTATCCTGGTATCTTATTGTGACTTTAATGCACAATTTCCAGATTCAATGACTTTAGCAACTTTCAAAGTATTTTCTTTAGTAATTTTATTTTACTTTTTAAAAAATTATTTTAGCATATTGAGAAATAATTGACAACAATTCACATTGAAAATATAAAATGAGGTGCGTTGATATGTTTGTGCCTTGTAGAATGAGTACCATGACAAATGCAATTACAGTATCCATTTATCCATCTCCTCACCTGCTTACCTGCCTGAGTCCTTACTCCTTACCTGCCTCTGTTAGGAATAATCTTAGCAAGTTATAAGTACAATGTGGTATTGTGTATATCTACTCACAGTACATTGGGTCTCCAGTGCTAATTAATTTGAAAACTGAAAATCTATACCTTTTACAAAATTTTAATTGACATTTTATTAACTCTCTGAGAATTTCATATGATATATTTTGATCATAGTTACCCTTCCTCTTCCAACTTCTCACGGATCTGTCTGTCCCTTTTTTAAGGCTGTAAATTCTAATTGTGTTATATAAATAAATACATATGGGAGTGGGACCATCCTCTCCCTGTACATTGTAACCTTCTCAGGAATCACCTTTAAGAAAGATTTTCAAGATCTTCCCATTTCTTTACTGCATGCTATCTAGTACCACCTTTCTGTTGCCTCAGATGTGAATTCTTCATGGTTCACACCCAAATGACATCATGCAGTGCTGATCTGTGTTTGCCTGATTCATTCCATTTAATAAAATGTCTTCAAGGTTCACACTGTTATCTGTCACAAATGGCAGAATTTCCTGTAACTTTAGGATGAAATGATACTGTCAATGTGTTGCATGCTTATAATGTGGATATGTATGCACCTATGTGTATATGCCATCAGAAAAAAACTATATAAAAATGATTTAACTTTTAGATTGAATTGATAAAAAACAAATTCATGAAAACAATGAGATAATATTAATGACAGCAACAAGGATGACTAATGTGAGAAGTGTAGTGGAGATTTGGAGTAACAGACTTGATCAAGGAGTCAGAACTTGTGAACTCAAGGCATATGCTCAAATATTTAGTTAAAGGAGAAAAAAGAGCAAAGAAACCCATGGGACTTGCTGCACAGCACCAAGTAGGTCCACAGAAATGGTAGGAAGGCTTCATAAAACTAAAAGTATAGAGAGAATGTGCTTGAGATATGTACACAAATGCATGTGGAATTCAACACTGTCCAGCTCAATCCAAATATGTCATACTTTTTATATGTTTAGAGTTCTAAAATTAACATATATTAGTTTAATTGAATAATGAGTGTAATTGTAAAATTTTCATACCTGTTTCTGGCATACCTTGGTCATATTTGCTTCTCATTACTCTCATTTGTATTTTAGTGGGAGTTTTGTAGCATATAGTGTTTATTATATATTATATTACATTATACTTATAGATGTGACTCTGTATGTGTGTGTGTATGGTGTGTGTGTGTGTTTGAGTATTTTCTTTCAGTCTGGGCTTTACCTTTTCGTTCGACTGGTTTTAGATTATATTTTCTGTACCATTTATTTGTCTGTTATATTTTTATAGTATGTCTAATTGCTGAGTTACTATGATGAAATCTGACACAAACAACTTGAAGAAAGAATGGATTATTTTGGTTCATGGCTGCAGAGAATTCATTGTCTTGGGCATGTGCTGTATAGGACATCCATCATGGTGGTGGAATTATGTGGTGGAGTAATGGACAAGGCACAAGACGTTTTCAAGCACACAACTCCAATGACCTGTCTTTTCTCTGCTGATGTTAGCAGGACCCCAGGAATAGCTCAACCAGTGACTAACCACCTAGCACATGAGACTTTCAGGGAACATTTCATGTCAACGTCATAGTATAGGCTATACGCTGCTCTTTCTATTTCATTCATTTGTGCAAAATTGCTGCTCTTGGAAAATTTTAGGAAGCATGCATGTACATATACATTCTCAAAATCTGTACTCTTTTTATTTTTCTGTTTCACAGATCCCTAAGAGCTAAATTCTTCAGGCAAATTTTACTAGTAGGGACAATTTTGCTAAGCAGAAAGCTAGTCAAATATTGCTATCATCTTTGAACTATGTACAGTAACAAAATGAACATTTCTCAGAAACTTATTGGCCAGGGTCTGCTTTGGTAAATGTCAGCACATTTGGAGAATTGACCCAAAGCTCATTTTCTTCGAAGCTTTCTATTTTCACATTGCATTGTTGTTTTATGCTCCATACTAATTTTACACACACACACACACACACACACACACACACACACACACACACACACACACACACACACTCTCTCTCTCTCTCTTTCTCTCTCTCTCTCTCTCTCTCTCTCTCTCTCTCTCTCTCTCTCTCTAACTCACTCATATAATATGTGTAATCTGTATCAATCTTAAGTTTGTGAAAATGTTTCTGTATGATTTCAATAGCTAACAAATCCATACTCTAAAATTGTTTTCATCTAGTTTTTTCTCTACTTCATAATTTTCAGTACAATTGAAGACAATGTCCTGTTCCTTTTTTGTGTACTCTTGATTTTTAGATCTATAAATACATACATACACATGAGTATATATACATATGTAAATTTATATTTACACACATATATAGGAAGTATATTTGTATTAACTTATGCATTAGTATCTCAAATCTTGCAGAAATTAAGGATGAAATACAAAATAGATCCACCCATGTATCCTTCATTTTATTTGCTCCTCTGTGACCTTTCCTGATTGTCTAATCTTGTATATTTGAGGTTTGTTTGTGCTTTTCAGATTATAGATCATTTTGGAACTGGAGCTGATAGGTTGCACTCTCTAGTTAAAAAGGAATGTGTTTATACAGATTATTTCATGGCCACACCACTATAGACATACTTCTGTTCAGAATTTAACACCTCTAATGTCCATTTATTTCAGTCAATCATTGAATAATATCTGTTCTCCAAGAGATAACTTGACTTTTGAAACAACATTTCATACCTTTATTTTTTGAGGAAATTGGATTTATTTGTATTTTTGTGTCTTTAGCCAAAACATCTAGAGATTGGTCATTAAAAGAAGAAAAAGCCATTGAACTATCTTCCAGAGGAACAGCTTGTATTCTTAATCACTCAACTATGTTTTCTATGCCTAGATCAAATTAAGATTAAAATATTATAAAATGATGAAAATTGAAAATGGTATTTTCAATGAACAAATGGATAAATGTTCAGAAAGTGAACATTCATGTGTATCCACCATTTCCCCTAACTACTACTAGAACCCCAATTCCCCTTGCTGTGCACTCTACAGGCACTCACCTATGCTTCCTTCCCAAGAGCCACTTGCTTCTTGACTTTTAGCTTCTATAACCGATTTTGCCATCCTTTCAACTTGATATAAACAGATTACACAGACTTTCTTTTTGTGTGACAGACTCTTTCAGTCAACTCTATGTCAGTGGGACCCATTGATTGATTTTGTGATTCCTTCTCACCCTTCCATTGCTGAATGCTAGTCCAGTCTATGAACATACTGAAACGGTTGTATGGTTGTCAGAGTTTCTGGATGTATGGGTCATTTTCAGCTTGGATCTTCTGTGATGCCACAAATGTGATAGCCTTGTAAATCTCTTGGGTTTTCTTTCTTATTTTTAACCATATTATCTGTATGGACAGACATATGTAGATATTTGTTTTGTTAAGCATATGCCTAGAAGTAGAATTACTAGGTCTTGTGGTATAAATTTATTCAGTCTTCACTAACACTCCAGAAATGGGATTTCCACTCTTGATTTCTTGAGCAATAGGGATCTTTGCTTCATAGAAGCTGGAAACCACCCTTGGCATAGGTGACTTCCAAGGAGTCATGGTCAGAAGAAAAACGACTATTTCTATTCTTCTGACTAATCAAATACATTAAAAATTCTCTTTCTATTTTTTTTTCACCTGAATAGAAAAGGGTTTTTTTATTTATTTACTCAAATCTCAGCATTTAAAAATGACAGGTGAGATTTAGATCAGAAAAATAGAGACTATACACACACACATATGCATATATATATATGCATATACATATATACATACATATACTAATTGTGCTTGTCTGTGAGCTTGGCGGTCACAGGATAGTCAGTTCTCTGATCCTAGCATATATGTCCTAGTGCTTGAACTCAGGCATGCAGGCATGTCCTCGGGCTTGGCAACAAGCTTCCTTACCCATTGCTCCATTTCCCAGTGCCAATAGAAACTTCATTTGCTCTGAGTCCTGACTTTAGAAAGCTACTACTTTCGAACATTTGAAGCTTTGGAGAGTTGAAAGCTAATGGCAGCATTTGCTCTCATTTCCACCTGCTACATAGATCACTCTAAAGGTAAGATCCTGGAAAGCCAATAGGATGCCTCTATATGTCTACAGGAAGAGCCTCATCTCAGGATTGGAGCCCGTTCTCAAGAAATTACTCTCTGATGTGAAACCAATGGGTTTGAACTTATAATTCTTCACTGGTTATAGCAGTCTTAAGTTGCTAGGTGTGACCTTTTACTTTTAAACAAGGGAAGTTAATTTGCCTTAGTGTCATTGCATTTCTTTGTTCCTGGATTAATCCCTTGGAGGTCTGACACCCTGGAGACTAGCAGATGAACATCAAATACTGATTCCACTGTTCTGCATGACTCTCTCTCTCTCTCTCTCTCTCTCTCTCTCTCTCTCTCTCTCTCTCTCTCTCTCTCTCTCTGCTCTACTCAGTGTCTCACTCTTTCTCTCCCTCTCCCCTCATTCCACTCAGTGAGCTTGATTTTCTTTCCCCCCTATGAAGAAGAACAGTATGTTTGTGAAGCACTCCAGTCTTAGGCTCCTTCTTTCTTGGAAGGAGTATAAAAATAGTTTATGTCCAAATGTCACTTGCCTGACTCCTTCTACTGATTTCTCCAACTTAATATCAGCTTTCTGGGACTCCCGAGGAGAGTTTAATTAGGAGTGCATGACTGGATTGTATGAAAACAGGAAGGATTTTGAAGCATATCAGTGTTGGCTTCAGTCTGTCAGCATGTCATTAATGTATTTGCACTCTTTGCATATTCCAGGGGGAAAAATAAGGAGGTCATTTTTTAACATGGTCATTATTATTAAAAGCACTAATATTATGTATTATTCCCGATGCAGGATTTTATAGAAAATCAATCGAACTATTTATCTGACAGCAATAAGAGATGTCAGGATGGGCCCCAGTCTGATCATTGCCTGTGGCCCTTGTTTTGACTTGCACATTAGAGACTTGTTTTCTGTTTGCCAGTTGTGGCCAGGCTGTGAGCAATGGGTTAGGAGTAGGGGCAGAACTCCATTAAGGTTGAAGCTCGCTTGGCTTCTGCTCCTTACACTGTGCAATTCTGTTTTTTCTTTTAGGTTAAAATTGTCCTTTCTCTTTCAAACTCATCTGGGACATTTAAGCATTAGATTATTAAAAACACATTCAATTCTCTCTCACACAGCAGTAACTTGCTACACTTTTGCTGAGAAGCAATTTGGAATGTGTCTTAAAGGTGTTTCTTTATTTTACATAGTGGTTTTCTAAAGCCCATCTTTTGATGATCTACTATAGCCTGGGATTAGTGACTGTTGGTTTTTGAAAGAGAAAAGCATAAATCTGGCTCCGTAATCACAGCATGAGGCTTAAATACAATGTAACCATGAGGGAACTCTGAGTCTGCAGTGATTGACAATATGTTTATAGGTAAAAATTCCATTCTACCCTCCCTGATGAAGGCATGTGACACTGTGCTTCTCTTACACATATCTCTCTCTCCCTGTATCTTTTTTTCTCTTGCTAATTTTTTTATTGTGTATGTTTAGTGTGTGTGTTGGGGGGGGGCGTTTGCCTGTTCACTGAGGCAAGAAGGAGGTATTGGATTCCTTGGATCTGGAGTTACATCCATTTGTGAATGGTGAACCAAACTTCAGTCCTCAGAGCAATAAGTGCTCTGAACTGCTGGACCATCTCTCTACTCCCTCTCTGTCTTTCTTAATGTCAATGCTTAAATCTATGCTAAAACATTTTCTTCTTAATGAATTCCGTGTCTGTTTTTAAAAATGAGTATTGCATGAGTTAAATATTGATTATATGACTTTCATGAATGATAGTAGGAAATAAAACTTCAGAGATTTATGGAAATGACAATGTAAATACGTATAAATTGTGGAAAAATTCAATTTCTTTAATGCTTTTAATTATTCATATTGTGTACAGTAAGTGTTAGAGTACTTGAGAAGAGTGAGTGAGAGAGGGGGATTAAAACTGACTCTTATGGTAGCCATTTCCTCAAACCATCTGGATGTAGCATCCTGGTTCCTGTGTCAACAGATTTAGAGCGCCTTTCCTAAGGTTTCCCAGTTACTAATGACATAATGTAATAAAGTGTGAATGAGGCAGGGGAGAATCAAGAGGAGGAATATTTATCAAATGCTCACTAAGTATCTAGCTCTGAGCCTTCTCAGCTATGGGTGCCCACTTGCATTTCAAAGAAGAGGCAACTTCCCTTTAGCACAAATTATAATGAAATAAGGAACTTAGCAATAAGTCTTGTGCCTGTACTGACATGCGGAAGTGTGTGGTACCCTTGTGAGCTACATGCAAGTATTTAGAAATGAGAAACAAGTTTCTAACGAAGTCTTGGCTGCTCAGTAGATTGTAGATTTGATTAACTGAACCTTAAATTGCTTTTAAAAATCCATATTTTTGTTTTTGTCATACAAAGATCCAGAGAGCAACAGTGGGCACAGATGTTATATTTTATTCCTGGGTCAGCTTTACTTGGGATTATGGTTTCATAGCTGGAACTAAAGAGTTTTTGCTAGTTGTTTTTTGAGCATGCCCTCAGCAAGCCACACAGCCTTTAGGAAAAAAAACATTTGTCTTATCTGTAAATGGGGCAGTAGACTAGAAACAGTGATTTTTCAACTGTGCCAGACTGTAAGCTCCAGGGAACAGGCATTGTGATATTGTGATAGTTTTTTTTTTCTTCTTCTAGACATTGAGGACCGTGCAACACTAGGCATTTGACCAATGCTCCAAATCTATGGTTAAATGAATGACTGATTATGGGCTCTATAGAATCTCAGTCACTGAAGCTCCTCCCAGCTGAAGTCGCTTTTATTATATTTTATTTTATTCCTTAGACACAATATAAAGGCTCATTAGAAAAACCACTAGAGAATTATTTCAAAGTTGAAAAATAAAGGTTTGAATGCTCTGACAATAATTTTGTTGCTCCCTCCCCCCCCAATTAATCCCAGCAACACAGACAAATCATCCTAGTTTGATTTTCTAATACAATCCTTAATTCTGTAATATGACTGTGTAGGAATTACATTTGGCACGGAAGGATGAATCTGAGAGGTCTAGGCAAAGAGAGTGATGATGGGACCTGTCAGTAGAGTGGAAAGCAATCCCGAAGCATCAACAGGTGCATGGCAAGTCGAGAAGGATGAGAAATGCGCAGTTAAAATGTGCCTGTGGGCAAAGTCTGAAAGGTTCAGGACACCACCACCACCACCACCCCCCCACCGCCTGCCCAACAAAGCCCTGCAAGCATGTTTAGAACTTTGCCTTTACCTGGTGCGGAAGCGAGCCGCGGAATATTTTAAGAAAGCAGAGATAAAATTGTCACGTTTATTTTACTGAGAGTTCTGTAGCCATAGAGTTGAGATTGGACTCTCGGATCCCGCAAGATGTCCGCTACTGTACTACTTGACCTTAGGTTTAACGGATATCATAAATAATACAAAAACATTTTAGAGTTAAAAGTGTGCCATTCACCTGTTCTTCAGAGTTAGTTTTCAGTGTTGTGAGAAATGATTCCTTAAATAGTTCATTGCTCTTCCAAAGGAAAATTTATTGCTTCTCTTAATTAGGAATCTAATTTATTAATATGCTAACATGATGAAGGGAGACATAATACACACTGGAGATGAACAGAAGTCACTCTTAACCTGAATTTTCTCCACTGCAGTGTAATTTCATTTGCTGGTAATTGTGAGATACCATTAGAGAATCTACCAAGGAAATTATTGGACGTGAATGTCATAGCAAAATACACTATAATTGGAAGAACTTTACTATGTGTGAGAGTATTCTTGAATGGTATCTTTATTCTATCACTTGAAACTATAGTTTTTTCTTGCCTAGAAAATTTATGCATATCATCATTTCCAGGATAAATAATATGTTTATAATTCTGATAGCACAGACCTTATCATAAAGATGGTTTGTCTAAGGTTGGAGAGGGAGTTTATTATCAGGTGTGACTCTGCTTGGTCTATTTTAACACTTAGTTTAACCCGTTTCTTCATGGTAACTGTACATATATGCCATCAATCAATATAATTAGTCAGTGTGTGAAAGTGGGTGATATTTGCCTGTATTCCACTGTTTTAGAGTCTGAGGTAGGTGTATTGCCGTGAGTTTGAGACCAACCTGAACAATATAGTAAGTTCAAAACCCAAAGCAGGATAAATAAAAATAATAAATGATTATAATCTCAAAAATAAACAAAAGCATACTGAGTTTGTATCAAAAGTTAACCATAAAAGACCTGTACTTAAAGTACAGTGAAAGTTGTCTTTTAGTAAATGCAGATTATTCTAAATATTGGAAGATTGCAATTGCAATGTGAGTCCAACTAAAATGGTTTAAAATGATTGTCTCCAAAATGAATAAAAACCTGAAATTCCTATATGGTAAATGAATGAAAAAAAGAGCAATTCATTTTTTCCCTTGTGCTATTTGATGCAATATGTTTTAAAAACATTTTGTATTTTCAACTTATAAATACTAATCTCAGCCTATTTTTGAAGTATGTTCAGATTTATATTAAAGTACTTCCTTACTTCTCTTTTATCAAACAACATGGACTTCATACAGGGGTAGAGGAAAATATATTTTGCAGAGAACTAAAACAAACTATAGGAACACATATGCTTACAAGTGGTAATAAAGGCTAGCATTTCTTCAGCCCTGGCTATGTTCAGGGTATATAGAATAACTTATATTTTTTACCATGAAATTATGATGCCAATGCTCAGTATTCTTACCTCACATTTGATGATTGGAGAGAGTACGTAAAACCCCCTAGATCAGTGATTCTCAACCTGTGGGTTGTGACCCCTTTGATGCTGCAAGTCAGATATCCTGATTGTAAGATAAATATAAATAAATATAAAGAATAAATATTATAATTAATAATAGAGAAAAATTATACTTATGAAACAGTAACGAAATAATTTTATGGTGGAGGAAGGTCACCACAGCACAAGGACATGTATTAAAGGATTAGGAAGGTTGAGAACCACTATGGTCTAGGTAATAAATGTTCCAGTTGAACCTTGGCTATGTCCTCCTGAAACTAACCTTATGACCTCATGTTGTAAGCTTTAAATCAAGACTCATAGATAGCTTGTGCTCCTGTGTCCCTGTCATTGTGTTTTCCTACTGCATTGTAAATGTCTCTTCATGTCTGTTTTGCAAACCCACTGTTAGTGCTTCTATAGTGAGGAAGATGACTGTCTACGTGTCTGGGGCTTTAACATAATGACACATAGAGGAAGCTGAGTAAATGCCTGTTGAGTGATCAGCATTGTCTAAGCCCACTAAAGGCTTATGTATTGACTATCATTATTGGAAATTGATAAAATGGGGCAGTACCAACTATTTTTTAAGCTCTGTTAGGGCATTCCTTTCTTCGAAGAGGTGACATTTCAGAAAGGCAAGTGAACTGATGACTGTTGTCTGTAGGAATTTTAAAAATTATTAAAAAGAGGCCAATGGAGATGATTGTGGTATGAAATAAAATGTAGTCATAGGAAAGGTAAAGACATAAATTCAGAAAGTATAATTTAATTGCACTGTGTGACAGATATTTCTTGCAGAGAAGCAGCCAGAATTATGTTTATGGTAAGACAAATAAAAAGAATAGTTGGGATATTTCAAGCCTAGGGAGAGGACAGGAATCTAAAGTTAGAACATAATTAAGAAAAGAAAGAAAACCATTCTACATTAAATATTATTCATTAAAACTAAATGGGGGAATCAACTTAGCTTTACCTTTGAAATAAGCAAAACTTTATTAAAATTAGTTTTTTTTCAGGGGGTAGAAGGAAAGTGCCTTTATGGGTATCTACAAGGTGGGCAGTCTGACTTTGGAGATTGTCTGGTTAGATGTGATGATATACCCACCTCTTGTAGAGATACTATTCGCAGTTAATCGTTGCTGTAGTGAAGGGATGCCACTGTCTTTAGCGGTATACCCACTGATGAGTGACATGCTGCAGAATGTACCCTCCCACCCATACAGGCAACGCAACCTGAAAGTTGGAAGGATTTCAGCAAGAAAAGGAGGGGATGAAAACAACTAAAAGCCATGATCTACATGTAAAAAAATAAAAATAATACCCTAGAAAGTGATAATATCCATTTTAACATCGGGTTTTAAATGCCCAATATGAAAGTTACAGCCCAAAAAAGCTCCCTACACCTTGCTTTGTGGCATGCTTCTGCCATTTGTCAGTCTCACAGGACACCTCAAACTGGAATCGGCTACCCTCCCTAAACTCAGAAACCTGTCATAAAATTGCATGCATGTGTCTGTCCTGCTTACAGATGTCTGTTTGTCAGTGTCTCACAGAGGCTGATGTAAACCCTTTTCTATCCCTGGACATTTGTTCTTTTATAAGAAAAAAAATTTTCAGACTGAAGAAATGCAGGGAGTGGTGTTATATGAACCTTTAGAATGTTGAATTGCTGGGCCACTTTTATGGATTTTCTTTTCGTTTTTTTCTTTTTTTTTAAAATACAAAACCCAGTAATTTTTGTATATTAAGCATTTGTAAGACATAATAGCCTATAGGCTGAAGATGGAACATTACAGAAGAACTTGGGGTAACTGACCAGGCAAGATGTCTCTGTCATTTCTAGAGTTTATATATTATCCTTCTGTGGTCTTTGGGGGAGTTGAAGACAGATAGTTATGGTTACAGTTTTACTTAGTTAGGATTAAAGATAAATTGCATATAGGACTTTAGACTCATAAAGATACGATAGACGATAGAATACTTTTTAAAGTCTTACTAAATGATAATGGACTAAATATTGTTAACTGTGATTCTTATTTGATAACTGTTGTATGATATATTTTGTTATGTTAAGGTTAAAACCCTTCTTTTTATTTTAGACAGAAAAGAGGAGATGATGGGAGATGTCATTCTGTAAATAGGTTTCTCTTATTGGTTAATGAATAAAGCACTGTTGGCCAATAGGAAAGGAAGATAGGCGGGACTAGGAGATGAGGAGAGAGGAAGTAGTGAGGAGGAGTCAGCATGAATTTTATTTTCTTACAGTCAGCTAATATGTATCTACTTCCTGTCTATACTAACATGTAATGTTCATTCTTGATGTAGTTATAAAATAATTCTAAATCATTGGGTATGGATGTTAATATTCTATGTTAATTGACTTTGAGGATATTAACTTTTGTTTTTATTTTTATTTATTTTAAAATATTTAGGACTGTTCCCCTTTCTTCACACCCTCTCCAGAATAAGTTGCCATTGGCATTTCAAATTTTAGCCATTCTGTCAGGAGTAAGATGGTATCTCAGAATTGTATTGATTTTCATTTCCCTGATAGCTAAGGATCTTGGGCACTTTCTTAAGTGTCTTCCAGTCATTTCGTTTTCTTCTATTGAGAATTCTCCATTCAGTTCTATACCCCATTTTTTAATAGGGTTATTTGGTTTTTTGGTGATTTGTTTCTTGAGTTCTTTGTATATTTTGGAGATCAGCCCTCTGTCAGATGTAGGATTGGTGAAGATCTTTTCCCAGTCTGTGGCTGTCCTTTGGTCTTATCCACTATGTCCTTTGCCTTACAGAAGCTTCTCAGTTTGAGGAGGTCCCATTTATTAATTGTCAATCTCAGTGTCTGTCCTACTAGAGTTATGTTCAGGAAGCAATCTCCTGGATCAATTTGTTCAAGGGTGCCTCCCACTTTCTCTTCTAAGAGGTTCAGTGTGGCTGGCTTTATGTTGAGGTCTTTGATCAATTTGGACTTGAGTTTTGTTCATGGCAATAGACATGGGTCTATCTGAAGTCTTCTACACACTATTATCCAGTTGTGTCAGCACCATTTGTTGAAGAAGCTTTCCTCCTTCCATTGTGTACTTTTAGCTATTTTGTCAAAAATCAGGTGTTCGTAGGTGTGTGGGTTAATATCAGGATTTTTGATTTGATTCCATTGATCTACCTGTCTATTTTTGTGCCAATACCAAGATGTCTTCAGGACTATAGCTCTATAATAGAGCTTGGAGCCAGGGATAGTGATGCCTCCTAAAATTCCTTTATTGTACAGGGTTGTTTTGGTGATGAAAACAGAAGCAGACACCTATCGGTAAACACTGAGCTGAACTGGAGTCCAGATGCAGAGAAAGAGAACAAGACCAAGCTACAGAAACCCACAGAGACAGCTGACCCAAACAATGAGGAGCTAATGGGCCCTCAGACTAATAGCTGGCAATCCAGTATGGGACCTACTCAGACCCCCTGAACATGGGTCTCAGTTAGAAGGCCTGGGCAGTCTAAGGGATCTCTGACAGTGGAACCAGGATGCACAAAAGGACTTTGGGAGCATATAAGCCAAGGAGGGATACTCACTGAATCTATAGACAGGAGGGAGGGCCTAGTCTCTACTCCAAATGACTTGACAGATTTTGTTGACTTCCCTCCTGGAAGACATCACCCCACCTGTGAAGTGATGGAGAAATGGGATGGGAGGGTTGTGGGGGGGGGCATGGGAGGGTGGGAGAGAGTGAGGGAAAACAGTAAGAAATAAAAAATTTTAAAAAAGAAAACAATTTAGGTTTTGAGAGTATTGTATAATTATATCATTTGACCCTTCTTCTCTCCAAACCTTCCCCTAGTCTCTTCCAAATTCATGGACTCATTTTCTATAATTGTTGACATATATATATATATATATATATATATATATATATATATATATTATAAAATATGGTGGGACACACACACACACACACACACAATATTTCTAAATAAATCAATGTAATCTGCTTAGTCTGTATAATGTTACTTGCAGGCACATATTTTTCAGTATCGACTATAACATTTTTGCTAAGACTCTTCCTGACTTCTCAAGACCTTTATTACAATAGGAAACTTTCCTAAGTGTTGACTACATTGTCCTGGGCTGTGACATGGGCTGTGTTGTGATGTGATCTGATGCTGTGATGTTTATCTGTACATCAGTGCACCTCACTAGACCCTGATCTCCTTGAGGACAGGCCTGTGTCTATAACTTTGCCTTCCAGATGCCTACAGCCTTGTCTAGCCGATGAAGTAGTGGTCAGTACGATTTTGTTGGTGTAATATTTGTTTTCTTCTGAAATAGATGCTTTATATTTCCCTTACTTATTCATTTCTCACTTTCTTCAGGTCCTCTCCATCTGTCCGAAGGACATGAGAGCTGACATCTGTGTTCATCTGAACCGGAAGGTTTTTAACGAACATCCTGCATTCCGATTGGCCAGCGATGGGTGTCTGCGTGCCTTGGCAGTGGAGTTCCAAACCATTCACTGTGCTCCCGGGGACCTGATTTACCATGCTGGAGAAAGTGTGGATGCTCTTTGCTTTGTGGTGTCGGGGTCCTTGGAAGTTATCCAGGATGACGAGGTGGTGGCTATTTTAGGTACTGTAAACTTTCCTGACATAGTAACAGTCCTGGAGTTTCGCTTCTCAAGTTTCTGAACAGAAATCCCCTCTGTTTGGTGACTTTAGAAATGGGGTCACTAATGAGATGATGAATTCAGTGAAAATTGGTCGCTGTTTCAGCAAAGAACATTAGTCTCAGTCACAGCTAACCTGAAACTTAGGATTGTATTACATTCGCTTACACAAAAGCTGACCACAGCCTAAGGGGCTTTGTCCACCCTCTTTGGTAAGTGGGACTTTACTTTTAGAACTATTTTCAGATTAGCAATACATGGAGTTGGTCTCGGAGAGCTATAGATCTAGATACAGTTCAGGCTCCTCATTTAAGGAAGAGCCAGTCAAGACCTGAGACTTGCCCAGTTAGTAACTAAGTGAGGGCTGAATATACATCATCCTACTCTCTATGGTTTTCCCTCATAACAGTGGGTGAATTATGAAGAAGACAGCATTGAGGGGGCTAATGAGACTCATGGGAATGAGCACAAAGAGAAGAAATAGGTTTAAAAAGCCAGTCCCATCCATCTGTTTTCTTTAACCAGGGAAATTAGTTGGTTGATTATAAATTTATTCTAAAAGTTCAGACACTTAGTAGGTAACAATCCCAATAGAGAAACACAAAGGAGGTAACACTCCACAAACTTGACAGAATAAAATAGCAACAACAACTTAACATACAGTGACCATAGTGTAGGATGCACGTTTTGATAATCAAACTCACTGTATGAGCTTCTAGATCACTTTCCGCTCAAATACCTGCAGTAAATACATGGAGTTCACACAGATAAAAAAGGAAGAAATGAGAGGTCAGATGGACATCAACCCTTGTGTTTGTCTCAAGTAAAATAACTTAAAGTCTCACAGTGTCAGCTCCATTTTGATCATAGTTTTCATGGCTCATGTCTCATGAAAAATGAGTTCAATTTTTAAACTATTGGGTTTTTCTTTTTTTTTTGCTACCGAGGTCAACCTACCATATAGCCTGATTCTCATAAGAAAAAAACTGACTGGTGGGTTTTAGAAACTGCAAAGCTGCAAAGGCAAAAATGAAAATGGATATAGAATCCAAGGCAAAAAAGAAAGAAAGAAAAAAATGAAGAAAGAAAGAAAGAGAAAGAGAAAAAGTCTGATTTCAAAAGGTACAATTACTTGCAAAATACAGAATTCAGAATGGAGAAGAAATGACCTTTTACTGGAAAGCAGTTTCTGTTAAAACAGTAGTAGACAATGGATTGGGGCTGCAGAATAGTACTGTTTGCAAAGCTTTTTTTTTTTTAACTGTTTGAAAATAATATTATGGCTACAGTTAAGTCTCTTGCAGGAATTATTATTTTTCTTTAAATGTTATTGCAAGGCACCACAACCAGCAAATGTTATTGCAAGGAAATAACAGAGTGCTTGGGAACCAGTGCTCTGGGTGTACTTGACACTGCCTTTGTTTAACTTTTGTCTGCTGGAGTATAAAGCAGGCATACTCTTTCATTAAAGCTGCCATGGTCAGAATGGCCTCTTTGAGGTAAAATAGAGCAGCATATCCATGCTACGGCCACTCTTGTTTGCTTAAAGAGGATGATAAAGCAAAACTTCTGAGTAGATGCATTTGCTTCCTCCTTAATGATCTTGTCAGCAGGGGGTGATGGCAAAAGAGACCTCAGATATTATGGTATGGAAGTGAGTTCTGCAGACTCCTTGCCATTTATTTGGCTTCATTTTCTTCATTACACTAACTACACCTTGGTAACTCCTGTAAAAGTTTGGAAAAAACTGTGAGGACGACGGTGCCTCTTGCTCGGATCTGCTAAAACAGAGTCATTTGCTCAGTGAGACAGACAAAACACATTTTCCTTCCATTTGAAAAGGAAATCTATCTGGCTTTGCCCAATGACACTGTAAGAATGAACACAGGGCCCCCAGGTTTCAGGCTAGTCTCATCATCTATCTGCCACATTTTATTTCTTTGAGTGTATATTTTTGATCTTCCTTCTCCCAAGTCTTGGAATTCAGATGCTATTTATATCTAAGTTTATGAGTCAAATTATGTGGACACCCCTCTGACAACCTTCTTCCTTTTAGTTTTTTTTTTTTTAATGGAACTTTAAGAATGACTACTTCTGCCAAGAGGCAATTAGAGTCCAAGTTTTAACATTTAAGACTCCCGAACAATGCTTCAGGAGTGGAGGATGAGGTGGATGCTAGCCAAGTCACCAGTCACATTGGCATGCGATGACTGTCCCTTCCTTTCTCTCTCCTTTCTTCTTGTTCCTTTTAAATTTTTTATTAAGTTACTTTGAAATAATTCAAAGTTGGAAGAAATTTCAAAACTCACCAGGTTGCGAGTAATCTGTTCTTAGCCTTTGTTGTCCTTACTCCCATTTCTTTTCCCCTCCCTCTTCCACTTCCCTCCCTCTCTCTCCCTCTACTTCCCTCCCTCCTCTTCCCACTCCTCTCCTCTCCCTCCTCTTCCCTCCCCTCCCCACTGCATTCTCACACTTTCAATTCTTCTCGCCATTCACTTCCCTCTTCCCTTGTAGCTTGATAAGCCAGCTGTCAGATTTTCTAAAACTTCCTTCAGCAGCCTTACTTCCCTTGTCATGCACTCACCACAGAGAAAGAAGAAGTAGAGAAGGGAGGTCATTTTAAAATTCATTCAAATCTCTAGATTCAGAAACAGGTGCATTCTTAATCTTTGGGATCTTGGCTCCTTTACCATCTCTTGGTAAGGCATTATTCTTTAGTGTGTCCAAAGTGCCAACCAGTTTAATGAGTAAGTTCTGAATCATAACTAATTAGAGGAAAGATAAAATTGCAGTCAACAAATGCCTTCATTTTTACACTGGGGGACGGTTTCAGGATTTTTTTTTTTCTAAATAGGGCAAATGAATATAATTGCAGTTGATGTCTTTTTCCAACTTGAAGTTCTTTTCAGTTCTTACACCTCCATGCAATTTGTGTGACCTTCCCACTTTGCATGAAGCACAAAGAATTCCAAATTAAGTTCATGATGCGTACACATTTTATATTCGTTAATGTCTTTTTACTTTTTAGTTCCTACTATATAATTACTTAACGTGAATAGATTTGTTAGTATAGTTGAAATAGCCAGGTTACTTCTAAATGTCTTGACAAGTATATTGTACCTTTCGGGGACTGTTAAAATAGTAGCTTGCTACCAACAATAGGCCTTGCTCCTGAGATTCAAGTTTCTGTTTTATTCATATTTCTTCTTTTCATTTGTCTTTATTGATTCTTAGAATCATAGAGTTAGAATCTTAAACCAAGAAAATCTCTGTCTTATGGCTTTCAACTTTAACTTCATTTTCCCAAAAGAACTGTGAGTGTGTATGTAGGGCTTAGTATCCCACACCTTAGATGAGGGGGGGGTGTTCTTGGAAGTTTGAGAGAAGGAAGCAAAGGGAAGAAAGGGGGAAGGGGAATGCATTTAGAAATATGAGGAAGATGAGCTGGGCCAATATTTTACTTTGCTTGGAATTGTTTCTTTAAGAATCACGTATTGTAAATATTTGTGCATTTTCTGAGAAAACATAAATTATTGTTTTCAAAAGTAAAAATCTGCACCTCAATTTTATTCTGAACAGAAAATGAACTCCAAGATAACATTTTGCCATTCTGAGTACTGAGAAAATGTGACAGTTAGCCATGGTTATTGTTTTTTGTTTTGTCCCTTTGTAGTTAGAAGTCAAGGGCTTTCTACCTTAAGCTTCTAGAACTCTCTTTCTTCCTTGCTCTCTCTCCATATGTTATTTTAAAAAATGAACTGTGAAGCATGGGGATTTGACCTAAATATGATGAAGACAAGTATTAATGGTGTCAACAAATTTGCTCTTTTTTTCTTGAAGCACATGACTGCTGCATTTTAAATAATGCTAATTTTAATTGTTTAAGCAGTATTATGACATTTTTTTATCTAGAGCTCCAATTGTTACCTCAGAGTTTCTTATGTGGCAACTATCACTAGAGATATGCAAGCACTTGTCTTTCTGGCAGTTTCAAACTCTCTTCACAGCACTCTTTAAAATAAGTCCTTTTATTGTATTGTGTATGTATGTGTGCGCGTGCGTGCGTGTGTGCGTGTGTGTGCGTGTGTGTGGTGTGTGTGTGTGTGTGTGTTTGTGTGTGTGCGTGAGAGAGAGAGAGAGAGAGAAAGAGAGAGTATGTGCACACATGTGTGCATGCTTGCGTGTGCCTGAGTTTGTGTACAAAAAGAGAGGACAGCCTTGCATGTTGTTCTTCATGTACCATCCACCTTGGTTTCTGAGACAGCATTTTCAACTGGTCTTGAACTTGAAAAGTAAGTGAGACTGGCCAGCCATTGAGCCTCATGTATCTCCATATCTCTACTTTCCAACTCTGGAAGGTGTGTGACAAACTGCCTAGCTTTATTTTAGGTGAGTTCTGGAGACTGCACTCAAGTACTCATGCTTGCAAGAAAAGTACTTCACTGGCTGAGTCATCTCCCAGGATTCTTCTTTGGTTCTCTCAATATCATCTTTATTAGTTATTATTATTACTGCTCTTGTAGTTTTTGTTCAAAGCTGTCACTGCCCAGTCTGTCCTTAGCTTCAACCCCTCACTCTGTCTTCTCTGTCATCAGAGCCATTATCCTAGAGCATCATGTCCATCTCTTGGGATTTCTGCTGTTGACTTTCCAACCTTGAGGATTAAATGTTAACAGCTTGCATGGGTGATAAGGATGCTAAGACCCTGCTCTCTGCCTTCCTTGTTAGCTTGACTTGTGTCATGGCCTTTCTCTACTACACTCTTTACTGAATGATACACACATGCAAACTAAAAATAATACACAAAAAGGATTATATTCTACCATACCCACAAAACTTTTAGCTTTAACATTTATCAACTTAATTCTTTTCTTCCTTAAAATATTTCTTGATGGCACTTATAGTTTATAAATAGTTGAAGTCCATTTAAAAACATAAATTTGAAAAACCTAAAGTTGAATACTTTTATGAATGTGTGTTCAGATTAAAGCTTATGAGCTGACTTCCATGCTCCCTTATAGTGATGTGTTGACTAGTAAATTAAGTAAATATCATTCATGCTTAGTATTTCTTTATTAACATTCTGTTTTGTTAATGAAACCATTGTTGAATGTGAGGTATTGAAACTCCAATATATTTCTGTTTCCTTTTCCACCTGTGAAAGAACATTTGTTTTACATATTTATATATTCCATTACTATATATTTTTACAACCATTATAAATTTTTCACAAATTGTTCCTTTATCATTAAGCAATAACCTTTTTTGTCTCTGGTGATCATTGCTTTCTAGAAGTCTCTCTTACCTTATATCATCACACTTGCTCTCTCTTGGTCACTATGTTCTTATATACTTTTAGTGTTTTTAAGTATCTTTGAAGATAAAAATGTATAACTATTACATCATATAGTTATTATTATTTTTACCAGGCTATGTTATTTATTATAGTCACCTCTAGCCACTGAATATTGATTACATTTAGCACCTTTCTATCTTCGATTGGACTGTTGCTTCTATTTACATTCAACATTCTTATTGGCTCTTTTATTACGTGTCTTCTAGTTGTTTGTGTCTTCTTTGTTCCTTTCTTTCCTTTTTTCTGTCCTTATGATTTAGGGAATTTCTGTAGTGTTAAGTTTTAGCTATACGAATTTCCTCTTGAGTGTCTATTGTAGTTTTTAGGGATTTTTGTTAATTAAATAGATTTTTATTCTCCTAGCCTATAACAAATGCACATATTCACTATCTGAGATGATAGATATATATTAATTTGATTCACTATGGTTACAAATAAATTACCTACATAAACCTCTAATGGCTAGTTTTATGTCAATCGGCAAAGTCTAGCCTTGTTTTGAAGGAAGAAACCTCAACTGAGCAATTGTTCTCACCAGATTGGCCTGGAGGAAAGCCTATGGTATATTTTCTTTATTGAGATTGAAGATACGGGAGGGCTCAACTCACTCTTGGTGATGCTATCCATGAGCTGGTAGTGCTGGGTGCTACAAGAACGTGGGGTGAGTAAGCCACAAAGAGAAAGTTCACAGCACTCCTCCGTGAGTTAGCACATCAGTTCTTGACTCAAGGTTCCTGCCCTGTTTGAGTTCCTGCCCTGACTCAGTAATGGACTGTGATGTGGAATTATAAACTGAAATAAACTCTCATCAAATATGAATGGAAAACTCATCAAATAGAACCATGGTCATGCTCCAAACACACCCAAGAAACTACCCAAGTAAAATTCAAAAGGTCTGTTGGGTAAGGAAGGTAGTTGTTCTAACCAATGAGTACCTGATTTTACGCATTTTAAAATCCATATTATCAACTCACTATGTAATGTGTCTAAGATAAAAAGCCAAATCTGGCTGGTAAACTATCCCTATAGGGTACCACAATTCCCAAGCAGGTTACAGCTTGTTTTACTCCTTTAATCATGTTATAACTCTAGTTCTGTTTTGTCTTTCCATTGTACAGTTTCTTACTATGTGAATGTTCAGCATTAATTTCTATTTTCCAATCCCATTTCCTGTGGTTCAGCAGTGAAATACTTTATAAGGCTTGATTCAAAGAGCTGAGAAAATATAAATAGACCAAACAACAGCTTTCCTGTTAAGTGTGAGGTCCCTTCCTATTTTAGGGCTTTGAGGGAGGTTAGTTTGCTTAAGCTCCAAAATGTTTACAGTTGACACTCTTTGCACCCAGCAGGAACTGACCTAAAAACTAGCATCAGATATTCTGTAGTCATGGACATGAATAGGAGTTCTTTGTCTGAAAGTGTGTAAAATCTTTGCAATGTAGGAAGATGCATCGTTATTAGGTATTCTGAGCATACTGTCACATGTTCACATTTTATAACTTTTTTTTAGAATGTATGAAGTTCATAATATACCTTGAAGAAGAATATTAATGGTTTTTATCACACCTGGTAATTAAAACTTCCATGATGACCACCTTCCCAGAAGTGTAATAAAAGTATTACTGTCAACTGAATCATATATTAAGTGACTTGCTTAGATAGAGCAAGTATAATATGAAGTGAATAATTCATCTAATGTCCAGCCTATATACATCACATATACCTAGGGAAATTTTCTGTCATGAAATGGTCAGTATCAGGTATTATGTATTGAGAACTTTGATGAGGAGAGTAGAATTATCCCTGTTTGTTAATTTTGTTCTATTTCTTTCTCTAACATTTTTGACCAGAAGTAGGGGACAAAGTTTGTCATGAGTTAATATTCTTGTTTCTTATTGTCTTTTTTGTATCATAGATATTTTCACCCATGATTTCAAAATGATAAATGATTTTGGAGTGAGCATGAATCATAATGATAGAGCTATTGACTACCATGCTTGAGGCCTTGAGTTTTATCCTTAGCATTGCAAAAATGGATCAATTTAAAAATTCAAAGTTAAGATTTTAATATTTCAGTTAGGTAAAACAAAAATACCTAATTAATATTTGAATACCTATACAATTAACAACCATCTGTTTTGATAAGAGGAAATTCTACTTATTCATAGAGTATCTTTAAATAGTCTCCACTAATAATAAATCAGTATTTATTGCCTATTCTGAAGATAGACTAAAGGTCATCCACATTTGTTAATTTTTCTATAGTTCTCTAATATTTTTATTTTGTACATGCTTTAAAATTTTATTGTATCTATAAATCAGTTTGCTCCTTTTGCTCTTTTGATAAACGTTATATAGTAAACTGGGAAATGACAGAAAGAAAAAAGTGATGAACTTCTTACTCAAAACATTTATTACTGAAATGCATTTGCTTTTAGCCATTTGTTCATTTTATCTTTAATCTAAATTTGTTTTTGATTGACAAGTTAATTGAATCATTATGGACTATATATCACAGCAAAATTACACAATGCACTTTGATTCTATCATGAAAACTTTAAAAAGTGTATTTCTTGATAATACTTTTAGTCTTGGTGCATTAGTCTTATTTCTGTATACTTTACTGTGGCTGCTAGAGGCAATTAGGGATTGTGCTAATTTAATAAAGTGGGTTCTTCTTCAAAAATCAAGACCTCACTAACCCCAGGTAGTTGTCTGGGTTTCTGGTACCAAGTATCATTTCTCTCTTCTTGAAGAGGCCTTAAGTCCAATTGCAGAGCTGTTGATTACTACCGAGATATGGGTACCACTACTGCATCCACTTGGTTATTTTGTTATGCTGATCATTGTTGTAATTTGTAAACATCATGGGTGGGCAGAACTACTGGTTACTAGTCTCTTGGAGGTTTGCTTGGCATCTTCTGGTGCTATGAAAATAGGCCCTTGACCCAAATAATCTAAATGAAGGAATAGACAACCAAAAATAACAGAATCAGAAGTAAACAAAGAAGTGTTACAGCAGACATAAAAGAAATCCTTTTCTAAGAAAATGTTTTTAAAACTCATACTTCATTAACTTGGAAAACCTAAAAGAAATAAATGAATTTCTGGATTCATTTATGTAATTATTTAATCAATTTGGATCTAGTATCACAAGATAAGCATTTTTGTGTGTTATTTCAAAACTGATTTTAAGTCTTTATTCATTGATATTTTACAAATATTTTCTTATTTCTTTTGTTTTTGTATATACGCTACATGTTTTAAACTATTGGGACACTAACCTAGGTTTTTATCTTTTTATTAATTCTTAGAACTGTGACTACTGAGTCAAATACATTAGTTAGTATCACAGCATGTCAATCAGATAGTTGATTACTTATAAATGGATCAGAGATGATAATATAATTGGCAATTTGAGAAAGTGTCATAGAAACGAATCTGAACAAATATAACCCCCTTTCCATCTCTTTAAGGGAAAATAAGTGTCTGAAGAAAGTATAGAATATGTAACCATATTCGACACAAAAACAAATAAACAAAAGTTAAACAAACCGAGGTGAATCAAAAGAGCCTTCTTTTAAACTTGACGTTTTTAGCACTAGAAACAGTGCTACTATATCTTTTCTTACAAAATAATGCATGTAAACTTAAGAGAAACTCATGCATTGACTGCATAATTCTGAGAGAAGCTACCACATTAATTCCAAGCTTCATGTCCATGTATGAGTGATGAGGTAAGGTGGGTTGTATACACAATGTAGTTGTACCGATTTTATATTTATGTAATATGAGTGTTCTGTATACCATTTCATAGCTATCTAGTATTTCATAAATTATTTATCCCTCGACTTTTATCTTACTATACTTTGCTGGACTGTAATAAATATTAGTTCTGTGAGCATTTTCACAAGTCAATTTAGGACTTCTGATTATGCAGTTAGAATACTTTTTGGAATTACTAGCTTAAAGAGAACATCACATACAGATTTCATCTTTATATTAGGATTTGGAATTATGATGTAAGGATCTATCATTGGTTTCCACAGGTTATCATAATGTTTTGTCCCTTGATTATTTGCCTATTTGGTCTCTAATGTCATTTCCTTGGACAACTGTAGTTATTTAACAATAGAGTCATTAAACAGTGACACCAACTGCAAAGAGTTTTCAGTGAGTTGAAATAGAAGTGGGTTGTCAAAAAATAAACTAAGTAGCTTTCATGGTTATTTTATGCCGGTGGCGTGATTCACGTGGTGATCTGAACACCTTCTTAGTGACTCGCATGCCTTCTGCATCTACCGTAGAGTGCCTGTTAAGGATGGCCCCTCTGCTACTATGTTCACAGAACTTCCAACTGCCCATTTGGGCCTTTAAAGAAGCTGTGATTTCCTCTGCCAACTTCTTTGTTTCTATGCCCATTTCTTTTCCCCATTTCTCTGGTTATGCCTACTTTCCTTTCTAGTGGTTTGATTGTGCTTGGGGGGTTTTAATGGAACACTTATGTTTTTCCCCTTTTGTGATTTTAATCTGCAAGATATGAATGATACAAATGGGTATTTGCTCCTCTGTGTGATTAGGATGCAGAAAGACCAAATCATCCTCAGAACACCTTTAGGAAAGCTTATCCCACTAGAGTACATTCCTCCTGCCTTTTCCATCTTAACACATATTGGCAGAAACAGAACAAAGAAAGCAGATGGCTGAACTTTAGAAGCCAGAGGGCTCTTAGGGAATCTTCCTAGCAGAAGGGCCTTTGAGGATTATTGACATTTGACATTTCCTCAAGCCCTTTGTAAAACTAAGTACTTCTGATGTGGAATTGTGAGTCTTCTTGGGCATCAAGGGATGGTGCTTCTGAAGTGAATAGGTGATTTGTTTGGTTCTAGCATTTTAAAGATGCATCCACATTTGACTCTTGCATTGGGGTATTTCTCTGATTCTGTGCGGGGTCAAGTATGTATTCCTCACTATTTCCCTCAACTTAGTTTCTTTAGCATAGGAGTCATAGTTAAGATGCTCTTGAGCCAGACCTTGAGACCTTATCAGGTTAACTATGTGAGCGATAAGGTCATGCTTTGAGGGCAGAGACATAACATATCTTAGTGCGCATAGACTTCAATTCTATGCTACTGAATAATTTGGTTTAATGCACATTGCATCTGTTATAGATTTATAAATGCTATAACAACAGATTCTTGGATATTGCATTTTGTTTTGTTGCCAGGTTTTTTTTTTCCTAGAAAGAATGTGAGAGAGAAACAAAAGAAGTTACTTTTGCTCTTTATAATCAGATGGTAAAAGTTAATGCTGCAAAAGTTATTGAAATTATTTGTTACAATAAGGGTATTATCTACTCCAGTGAATTGTATTTATTTTCCCCACACCAGGTTTCCATCAGGAACTGAAATCTGGGGGGATGTTACTATGATGAAAAAGTGTTGTGTAGTGTTCTGTATATTCAGAGGGGCCGGTGCTCTAAACCATTAGACTAACATTATCTATTAAACTGAATAGCTCTAGTGGGTGTGGTTGAAACTGTTGTCTTATCCTGCTTTCCAGGAAAAGGTGATGTGTTTGGAGACATCTTCTGGAAGGAAACTACCCTTGCTCATGCTTGTGCCAATGTCCGGGCCCTGACTTACTGTGACCTGCACATCATCAAGCGAGAAGCCTTGCTCAAGGTCCTTGACTTCTACACAGCATTTGCAAACTCATTTTCAAGGAACCTCACTCTCACTTGCAATCTAAGGAAGCGGGTACGTTATATCTACTTTCTCTTATGAGAGTCTAGTGGGCTATCAGCCAAGAATGAAAAGTGCTTCACCACTTTGAAGTGGTATATCCCCATCTGCATAAAGTGATGTGAATTTCTTTCCTTTTATTTATATTGTTTACTTTTAAAGGGAGAAGAAACTCTGATTATCTGAGTAAATATTTGAGTCTTTGTTACTTAGGAATCAAAATGAAAAACAGACATGGGGAAAAGTAAATGAGGATGGAAACTGTGCCATGGTATGGTATATTATTAGTCAGGGTTCAGAACATTCAAGGTCCAAGAATCCAGTAGTTGTTCAGTTCACAAGGCTGAGTGTCTCAAGTGATCTTCAGTATATGTGAGGATCCCAAAGAAGTGGGCTCTAATATTAGTGAAGGAATGAACTTGCCAGAGAAAGTGTGTACAAGCAGGCAAAGAGCCAGATATCCCTTCTTCCATGCCCTTTATATAGGCTGCCACCAGAAGATGTAGCCCAGATTTAAGGGAGATCTTCTGACCTCAGAAGATCCAGATTTAGGATGTGTCTTTCAAATAGTCCCATCAAGAAGAATCCCTCACATTTGTACTCAGCCCCTTGGTTTTTAGTTAATTCCAGATGTAGTCAAGTTAGTAACCGAGGATAGTCATCACATATAACTAGCTTTGGGAGTTTGTGACACTGCTCTAAAAGGAATAGCAGCATCGTTCTTTTATGTTGTGGAAGTCTTTAGAGTTGGGGATGACTATCAAGCTGGCTACATATTTTCTATTTCCATTGGTCCTTAAATCCTTCTTCTCATCTCATAATTGACTCACAAAACTCCCTTTTTATCAGTTTTTTCAAAGAACACCATCAGAAAAATGAATTGACCACACTGACATGCACTGTAAATAGAGACAGGGTTCATTTACTCTGGTGCTGTTGCAAATTTGATCTTCAATACCATTTGTTTCTTTATTGATGAGTGTGACATGAAGTTAATTTGCATAAAGAAACCTTTCTTCTCTGATTTATAGGTTACTGGGCATTGGTTAAGACTCTTTTATGGCCAAGAATGAAATACACATTTGGATAACTACACTTAAGCAACTTCACCTAACATGATTGCCTGTCTATATTAAAGTATTTTGGAATAATGGTCCTTCCTTTCGACAGCCTCTTAAAACCTTTCTTGTACTTAACTTGAAGGTAAACAAGCCAGTCAAGAGAGAAATTAATGTCCACACTGTAGCAACGCAGAAACAAATAGAATTAAATCAATGTTCTTCTTGCTCAGATTCCAAGAGAAGGCTAAGCTGGCAGGAATGGGAATCCCACCGACTTTCCAAACATTTGATTTGTATTAGAGCAATGTTTCAGTTCATCTGTTTGTTAACAACTTGTCATTGATATCCGGGAGCTGTGGGACAAATAAACAGCTGTAGAAAACAGGGATGGACCAGACTACTGTGCTCAGGAAGCTTCAAGGGCACATAGTGTGAAACATCAGAAATTGAACATTAGCCAATGACAAATGAGGGAGAAGGGCCCAAATGTGAACTAAATATATAATATTCTTGCCTGAGATTATGGCAAGATCTTGGATCCATATTCTGCTTTCTGCTGTAAGGTTGCCATTCATAAACAGCTATTTCAAGGTCTTATATTCACACCTACTAAAAATGGATCAGATTTGGAATTCTTCCCCATTCTGTAAGGTGACCTAAACCCTTACCTATCATATTACATTTTGCAGAATACGCACTGTCATTGCCCTCTTCAAAACATATTGCTTATTATAAATATCAGATCCCTTTTAATATTTATAGTATCTTTGTGGCGGGATTATTTCTTCCTCCAGCCATTTAAGAAGTTAGGGACAGGGAGATTAATATTAAATAACCAACTGTCCTAGTTTGGGTTACTATTGCTGTAATGAAACACCATGGACAAAAGTGAGTTGATGAAAGAGTTTATTTCGCTTGCATTTTCATTGTTTCGTCTGGACCTGAAGGGAGTCAGAACAGGAACTCAAACAGGGGAGGAACCTGGAGGCAGGAGTATGGCAGGCTTTCTTTGGAGCCACCAACCAGCTCCCAAATCATAACATGAAGACATTATTAGTTATGAATCCTTCGATGTGTATTGTGCTTATTTCTGGCTAGTTCTTACAACTTAATTTAACCTGTTTCTCTTCATCTACATTTTCCCTTGGGGCACTTACCTTTATTTCATTCTGTATGTTCTACTCTGTGTTTGGCTGGCTGATGGCTGCCTGGCTAGATGGCCCTAGGCATCTCCCTTTCTTTCTCCCTCATTCTTTTCTCTCTCGAGCCTATATTTCTTCTACTTCTTCTCTCTGCCTGTCAGTGCTGCCTATCCTATTGTCTAGCTGTTGTCTCTTCAGCTTTTTATTAGACCAATCAGGTGTCTTAGGCAGGCAAAGCAACACGTCTTTATATTGTTAAACAAATGCAGCATAAACAAATGTAATATATCTTTACATAGTTAAAGTAATATTTCACAACACAGGAGCTGAAGCAGAAGCCATAGATTGGTTACTGCTTGCTGGCTGGCTCATCATAGCTCACTCAGTCTACTTACAGAATCCCAGACTACCAGCCCAGGGATGGTACTATGCATATTGGGTTGGACCATCCCCCATCAATCATTAATTAAAAAAATATCCCACAGCTGGGCATTACAGAGTAATTTGTTTTTCAGTTTAGGCTCCCTTATTTCCGATGACAGCATGTGTCAAATTGACATAAAACTAGCCAGCACAATAACCAGTATGGTCACAAGGCAAAGTCATGAGTAGAATATACGTTTCATCAAAATAAGTTACTCATAAAGCTCTGCTTTCTTTTTTTCTTTAGCACATGCCTGTGCATGTGTTTATGCATGTGTGTGTACAACACACACACACACACACACACACACACACACTTTTGTTGGTTATTAGAGCTGATAGCCTGTATATCGGTGTCTCCACAAGTTAAAATAATTGGCTACAGACCAAGAACACTTGTTTTTATTTTTATTTTTTAATCAGGATCTGGGGACCGCATGCTAGTCTCTACAGGTACTAGAGTGCTATGTTATAATGAGTGGCCTCTCCCCTTCCCTTTCTGCTATACCTTGCATTGCCTTTTTAATATTATTTGTTTCAGTGCTAATCTAATTCACAACCACATCTTTCTGTTACTAAATGGTTTATTTAGTAACTTGGCTAATTGGAGAGCAGGATGTGTTTCCAGCCTCTGCCACTTTACCCTCAGCCAAACAAACTGTGAAAAAGTATCTTCCAGTGATTAGAAATACCTACTACCATTTAAGCAGACTATTTTGTGTGCCTAGGCGTAATGTATCTTATATATGATAATATTATTAATACCAGCATCCTGTAAACAGGCAAAATAATGTCAATTTAAACTAGAAAAAGGCAGAGGTTCTATGGTATTTATAGCTGCCAAGTAATTTATGGGTCAAGATCTGAATTTTAACCATTCTTTGATCCTACACACTTCTAAAAATAGCTGCTAGACTTTTTCAAAGACATTTTTCCAGAGGCAGATGCTTCCCGATTTGTAGAATGTCTCATTTGCTCATTTACCTTATATCTCATCGATTTACTAGTTGAAAAGAATAAGATTTTTCTTGCTGTTATTGTAAGAATGATTGTGTTGAACAATTGTCACTCGCATGTATAACTAACACTATATTCTTAGTAAGCTATGGATCTCATAGTGACATGCCATTGGGTAAAAATCTGATTCTAGTAAGTGGGACATCAGATTTGGAACTCAAGTTCTCAGCCATAGTGGAGTACGGCTCTCTCCACGTTATAAATGTATACTTTGATTCAGTGGAGATGTTGTAGTTTGTGGTTTTCAATGGCTGTAGTAGAGAGGAACTCGGTGATTCTTTGGTTCCTTGCCCTCATTTTCTGCTATACAAATGAGGCTCCCCTTAACAGAAACTTAAGTCTTAAACTCTTCTATTTAGAAAATGATAATTTTATCCTGATAATTTTATCCAAAAATTGAGCTGGGATTAACAAAATTTGAATCAAGGGACAGTAAAAACTTTAGGCTTTGTTTGCCTATCTTAACTATTCAAGTTTACCATTGTAGCACAAAAACACCTTTCTACAGTAGTTGACCATAACAGAATATAGCGAAGAACTTCAGTACATTTGTATAATAATCATATTAAGTGTTAGCAAAACCAATAAGACACAATAGTATTCACTTCACCCATGGGAAGGCAAAAGTTCTGAGCCTGGAATTTAATATCTCAAAGACTGATGGTTTAAAATAAGAGTTTTTCAGTCTGGCAATTAGTAAGCCCAGTTGAGTGTCTGAACCATTTGGTTTCATGGTAAAAGCTTTTTCAGGAGTTTGCAGGTGGCTATCTTCTCACTGTATCTCCATGGTGGGACAAAGAGGGATGGACTCCCTACCTTACTTCTTATAAAGGGTCATCATCGTAAATAGGCTAATAAACACTATTGTGTTTCTATAAACTGTTACCAGACTGGTGACTGGCTACCCATAGGTTTTATGTGTGTCCACTGCTAGTTGCAGAGACCTGGAGTGTAGATGGAAACAGTGGCAGTACAAATAGGAATCTTTCTACCTTTAACAGAAAGCACATATCCCTTATTTGCCACCCAGCCTGAGGGTCACTATAAAACAGACAATATCATACAAATAAGAGTGACTTTAGAGCGAGGTAGACAGCACCCAGGAGCAAAGATAGACCGGTGAGTTCATACTGGAGGTCCAAGCCACTGCTTCTCAGTCAGGTCAGAAACTGCTTTATTGAGGCTAAGTTCCTTAAAACATTGCTCTGACGGGGCTGGAGTATAAACTTTATGTCAAATCGAAATACTTTTGTAAATAATAAAAATTAGTAATAAAACAATTTTATTTGATTAGTTCTAAATGTTCTGCCCAAACAAACAAAACAAAAAAGCAAAGTGTGTCTGTTTATTTTTGGCCCAACAGGTTATGAACTAAATGGAATAAATTAAGGAGTCCCTGATCTCATTGTATTGGAAGCCTGATAATTTTTTATTTTACTTGTAACCTGCAAACTTTGATAATAATTTTATTTATTTTAAATAAATTTTATTTATTTATTTGTGGCTAGATCTCATGGGGTGGGCCTCAAATGCAACCAGATATTGGTTGACTACTCCCATAAGATTTGTGCCTAAAACATATTTTTAAATTATTTCATGTATGTTAAAGTTATTCCAAAACTTTGAGGGTTTTTTTTGTCATCACTATTTTATTTTATGCATTTAAAACAACTGTTCTGAGAAGAGCCTGCATGCTTCCCCAGATACCAGGAGATTAACCCTCTAGTGTAGAATTCAGAATCTAAACTGAGTTGCACACAGGGTCTTGGTTGGTGACTGTTTTCTGTGATGAGAACACAATTCACTTTCGTGGTTTATTATGAGTTTAGACATGGTCAGAAAAGGCATCAGAGAGCAGCAGAGATTAAATATTTGCTGAATTCATTGGTGTATTTGTATATTTAACCAATTAAAGATGCTGTTCCTGGGATGCTGAAAGTATTCCTGTGCACTGGCTTCAGTACCGTCTGCATATCTGAGACAAAAGAGATAGTTGACACACTCAACATGGGCAATAGATTCCCAAAGATTCCCACTGGACTCTTGAATTAATTGCATTTCCATCATTTTATCCAGGGGTTATTCAGCAGTGTTAACTACAGAAAAAGAAAAAAAAAACCCAAACAACAAACAGATTGAACCCCAGTAGAGGTCATGGTTGTCCTTCAAAGTTACTTAAACAGTTAACCTGGGGATTAGCTGGTAGCTGATTCCTAGCACTCTGCCTAGTGAGTCCCTTCCTATGCTTAAATAGTTTGTTTGGATAGTATGATTTATGTAAGCAATGGGATTTCTTTATTTTATTCTGCAGAATTTTGGTGCAGGCTGGGCAGAAGATACCTACACTAGCACTTCCCAGACACTGTTTCCTTAGTAAATTTTATGATTATCAACATTTCAGTGCACTTTGATGACTCCTGCTTGATGAACTAGAGAGAGGATGCTGGGTGCTATTACCTAGCTTTCCGAGCCTAGTCCATGCACTTCTTCCCTTGCTAAGCTTGCTGTGTATGCTTAGGCTGCCATAGTAGGTCATGGCTATGACTGTAACCCTGTGCTATTCTTATGATTTCTAGTCAGCCATCCAAGCTAGGGCTTATCTTGAGGACCAAAAAATGCACCATCTGTTAAGATTAATATGAAATCTGTATTCTCAGAGTTCTTCAGATCTGCAGATACATTGGTAATTTTATTGGAAACCTTTTCTATAAAAAATATTGCTGAAGCCCACAGATATTACATTTTATGAGTATAAGAAAATGAGCCATTTAAAAATTGGTAGGTATATTTGTTCATGAGGCTGTCAAGAGAATTTCATTTCCTTGGAGCTTAAAATAAATGCTACATTAGCACTTACGGCTACATTAAGCAAGGCTGAGATTGCGAATTATTTCTGAATATTTTCTTCACTTTCAAGATAGCAGGAACATATTTCCCTCCAGAGTAACTGCTTAAATAAGAAGAGTGAGAGGTCTTATTTGCTATTTTCTGTACATATTCTGATGAGACACTTTGTTGCAGTGTGGTACAGAAAGTATTGGTTGTCTCAGTAGTGTATTCAATACACGTTCCTTCTAATAGCCACTGGGGCACCGAGGGAGAGGACAGAAGGCCACAGAATAGAGATCACAGATTCAGAAAAGTATATGAAAGGGTACATTCAGGTTTAAAAAAAGACACACACACACACACACACACACACACACACACACACACACACACACACAAGGGATCCAGTTTACCTCAGGGTATGGGACAGGGATGATGACAACACAAGGTCTAGTATTTCACTTCAAAGATAACATTATCAAGAATAAGGGATTACTTTTATAGATTACCTATTTTGATTTATTTTATTATAGATAAAAAAACAAACTAAGAGGAATTCACTCATATTTACACAGTTGGTGTCAAAGCTTTTGCTGGCATCTAAGTTCTTTGAGTCCTGTGTTGTCAGCATTTCTATACTGTCAGCATTTTAAGGCATTAAATGTAGATTAAAAGCCTTGTGAGTAAAGGTGGAACACTAGGGAACTTTCCCCTTTCCATGTTAATATGTCCATTGATATTGCTGTTTCTCTGGTTTTTTTTTATGCAGCAACTTCTAGGAGAGACTAAAGACATATTTTTGAAGCCCTTTGTGGAAGATTATAAAATTTAATTCTTGATTATGTTTAGCCTTAAGAAATAAGACAGCATGAGCTTGTGTATGATTTTAATGTGTTTCACACTGTGCTTCCATAGAAATGAACAGAGAACCCCAAATCAACAAGCAAACAAGTGAACAAAGCAAGCTGTATGCCGTGGTTAGCACCTGTGAGTAGGATTCCAACTGGAGCATGGTCTAGCATCAACAGTGGATGTTGGCATCTCTGTCACCTGCACTGCAAAGGTCTTCAGATTAGTAAAAGCACATACCTTTCCCATCAACATCATTTAGGAAGTGATATGGCATATGACTAAATATTGGATCACCCTCAACGTTGTGCTGTGTTCTCTCTCCTCTCCTGTTAGTACCATAGGAACGGGGATAGCTAGTGCATCACTTAGAATAAATATATAGAACGAGAAGTTCTCCTATTGGACATGAAACATCACTTATTAATTTTTACACTAAAAGTTATGAAAAGCACAGACAAATGTATCATCAAAGATGACAATCACGAGTACTAAAGCTACTGAGAGGCAGGGAGAGTTATGCTTCTGTAGAACTGAAAAGCCCTGAAATTTGCTCAGCCCGTGGCAGCAAAGCCTATGGAGTTTTGTAGAGAATGGCTTTTTGTTGGGGCTAAGAACCAACATTACTATCTAGCCAATTCCAACAAACTCAAAGGAGAATGTTGCAAAATAAATTATGACAAGAAAAAAATAACTCACATTAAATAATGTTAATGGAGACTAAAATATATATATCAAAGGAGTGCTTCCTGTTTAACTTCCTTGTGGGGGTTGTATTTACAGATAGAAGCTCCTTTATGGCTTTCGATCAGTGATTCTCAACCTACCTTAATGTTATGACCCTTTATTACAGTTATGGTGACCTCCAACCATAAAATTATTTTGTTGCTACTTTGTAACTGTAATTTTTTTCTACTGTGATGAGTCACAATATAAATATACAATATGAAGGATATCTGATAAGCACTCTCAAAGGGGACCCACAGGTTGAGAACCACTGCTTTAGAGCAAGACTAATGGTTATACTTTTTCACTCTATGGCTTTGATGAAGTTTTAGACTATTTTAAAAATTCTAAACCAAGTGGTACTTGAGAAAATATATCTAATACTTTTATAGTTGTTGCAAAGTGGAGTCTACCAGAAGCCAAAAGACACTGATGCAGTCCTTCAGTTGTATTCTCAAAGAAACACATTCCTTGCATACCTGGGAGTAGTTTCGAGTTCATACTCCTCAGTACTGTGCTCTCTCTCTAGCACTGAGTTCTGGGCTAATTTGGAATCTTGTATCAGTGTTAATTTAATGCTCATATTCATTTATGTCTCATATACGTCCAGTATTTGGCTGCTACAACATAAAACTCATCAGTAGTTTAAACTATGGAAATGTGTTTGTTCACACACACAGAGGCTAAAATTACAAACCTAAGGTCCTGGGGTTTATTACTGATGAGAGCCATTCCTCTAGGGCATACCTTCTCACTGCAGGCTCACATGCCCTTTCTGTTACTGCTCTACATGGAGGGAGTGAGCAAGGGGACTCTCTGGTATCTCTTTTTATAGACATATTAATTATACTTGGCCTCATTAAGTTATGGTTTCAGTATATAAATTTCAGGAGGATGTCAACAATCAATCCATACACACAAAGGTTTATTTTTTAAAGTTAAATTTGGAGAAACAACTGAACCTAACACTTACAGCAGTGTGGGACTGAATCACTCCAGATGTGCAGTAACAAAAATCTGTTGCTTTTAATAACTTCTGAGTAGTACCTGACTCTGTAGTTATTGCTAAAGACCCATTGATCAAGGATCTTCAGAGGAATGAAATGGACAGAATAGATGCTTAATTGTAGAGGGGGGCATTAAATTGACTTACATGAGTAGAGATTGGCCATCTGGCTGGTCAGAACAAGGGACACACTGACAGTCTCAGTTTGAGAGTGATAGCCTAAAAGCACCCTACAGTGTGGCTGATGTGTTGACCATTGATGCAGTCCCAGTTTGAGACTGCAGAGCTCGGGTTTGAGGTCCCACACTGTGGCAAGAGCATCAGATGCACTTGCTCAGGTAGAATGAAGCTTGCACAAAATGGATGGAGTCATCATTTTCCACTTTTATTCCCTCCAGATCCCCAGCCTATTGGAGGGGGATGAGCACATTCAAGGAAGGCTTTTCAAACTTCAGTCACTATCCTGCACAACTATCATCTTTGGAAGTGCTCCCACATACAGCCAGAAAAGCATTCTGCTAATCTCATAGATATGCATCTCTCAATACAAGCAAGTTGACAATTAAGATTAACTATTATAAGATGGGTGGTGGATTATGCATGTTTGTAATTCTAACAGTAAGAGGCTGGGGAAGGAGAATTGTAAGTTCAGGGCTCGCCCAGGCTATACCACAAGATCCTAGTACCACCAGAAGGAAAAGAAAGAGGAAAGAAAGAACAGGAGGAGGAAAAGAAGGGATGAAGGAAAAGGTTAATCATGCCAAAAGGATTCCCATTAAGAGACAGAGCATGCTCCAAAGTATCACTTCATACAACTTTGTAAAGCAGGGAGACAAAAGGGGTGATACTTATGATATTATTGCACATAAAGCTAGAACTTTTCCACACATGGTGCTGATCTTGAGGCTAGCTCACTGGAAGTTAGCCTGCAGGTTTATGGGGAAACAAAGTACCCACCAGCCCTGTGTTTTGTTTTGCTTGCAGGAAAAAACAGTGTTTTATCACTGGTATAATCTTGGAGTTTGGTAGCTGCTTTTCTTCCCAGAGTGCATGCTTTATCCCAATGATTTCTGCATTCTGGAATATCTTTTTGCTTCTGCGAGCAATGAGGTATTTCAGCAGTCTTGTGAATGGAAACATCCTAGAAATGGCTACTAGACCTCCTGAAGTATTTGCTTGGTGTGCATAGTTTGTTTACTGTGTAGATTTCAGAGCACATGCCAGCAGCATCTTTGGGGAAATCATGTAGGCTATGACAATGGGAGTTCCAGCTTCAGTGTTTTCTTTCCCCTTCCCAAACTCATGGTGTGATGGCAGCTAAACGCCATATTACAGCTCTTTTATCCCACAGACCCACTGAGTTTTAGGTTATGGGAAAAGATCACTGTCTATGCTTGAAACAAAAAATAATGTTGCTTCCATAAAAGTCTGGACTATGTATGATATGGCACCTACATCTATTTGTTTCACAGCACTGATTGCGGCAATTTGTTTTCCTGTCTATATTCTGAACTCTCATCCAAACAAAGCACTCCTTTAAGTGGGTGTTTTCTATTGCCAAGGACCAGAATAGCATCTTCTGTATTGCAGAATACATTAAGTGATAAATGAAATATGAGTCTCTTATTCTCCTGAGCACCGTTTTTACTTGGGGGATGAAAGTAATCCCTGCCCTCTGAAAACGTGCATGCACACTATATCTTGACAACTTTGGCAAAGAGCCTTATGACATAATGAAAATGGCCACTACTAATTGGTGTTAAATCACAATTAGAGTTAACTTCCAGCTGTTTCTTCTAATCGTCTGTGCCTGCAGATCCTGCACAATCCCGATGCACTGGTGTTTGGCATTAGTGATTTAGGATCACCTGACAACAGGGACTATGATTGCAGAGCAGTACCTACCTCCAGGGCTTAGGCAAGGAAGGCTCTTGGAAGAGAGGGCATTTTTTTTCCCAGTTGCCTCTCAGGGATCTTGACAACATACTTGAATCTAAGCAGAGTATACTTATAGCTCTCTCTACACCAACTTATCATCAGGAGTGCAAACTCACTCGGAGCTCTGCTACCAGGACATGCTCTATAAAACAGTCACCTTCAGGATGATGAAGCTTATACTTCCCAGTTTATACAGACAAGCATTACTTTATTTGTACTGGAAATCAGCTCTGTAAAATGTGAGATGGGAGAAGTAGAGCTGGAGGCTGCCTTACAGCCTTCATTGCAGGAGCTTGCCTAGGTTTTCTACCTCCAAGTTGGCTCTTTTCAGCTTTATAGTGGCAACTTCAGCAATTCTAGAAGTTTGTCATGTGCATTTTAGATGAAGCTGAGACCTAATTATGGAGTCTTTTGAGCCCTTAAGCTGATTCTATTTAGGGCTCTCTGTTGGTCTGCTTCCAGACACAGTGAAGACTTTTCCACTTTTAGTGGCCTGGACAAAGGTTGACAGAGCTTTCACCCTTCAATATGCGTCTAGAGCAGTTATTTAAGGACTTGGTTTCTCCAATTCCAGAGGAAGTGATGGATTTAGTAATATACCATGTTTCCCATTTCTAAAATTTGTACTATGTCTTAATTCCCACCATGCCATTAGAAGCATAATGGCTTGTCAGACTACCTTCATTTAAAGGGAAGTACTTATGAATAGAAAAACAAGGTTTATATGAATGTTGAGACTGCAATGTGTGTATTTTTATTCATCTGTGGTACCTTTTCAGATGCATTTGGATTTGGAATATAGTCAGTTTTTACCACACAAACATCTTCTGTTTATTTTTCCTTGTCATTTCTGGAACAACAACAACAACAAAAGCCAAGGAATATTATCTGTGCTGAGAACACCATAGAATATAAGTAAAGACACAATATTAAGTTACATTTTTTTTCTTTAGGGGATTCAGATTTTAATATATTTTAGTCATAGCTCATTTGTGAGTTATTTTCTCCTCATTCCCAAATAATATCTATATTTGATCACATGGTTTGTCATTTAGGGACTTATTTCTTTGTTTTATAAACTAACTCAACTGATTCATTTGTTTCTGTCCTCAGAGGAATCTGAGAAAAGTTAGGGCTCAACAAACATGGACTTAAAGGCTCCCATATAGATCCTGAGGGTGGCCTCAAAGGCTTCTCAGGGAGCATCTTTTCAAAACCATTTGTTCCTTCACAGGAGGGGTTTTCAGATGCTTACAGTAAACTTAGTCACACTGTCACCTATGAAGAGTAAAATAAATATTGTAATGCATGTACATGCTTATAGGCTCTAAGGGTTTAAAATGTACATTTGCAAGTGAGAAAACAGAGAGCTGTTTTGTGCTTAGAATGAATTTCTAACAGCTGACTATTCCTGCCAAAAATAGCATCTAGGTTCATAGTCTGCCCTTTTCCTCCCACCTGGGAGGTGCATTTTGGAGATTTTGGCATTCTACCATAATAACCTTTCCCCAAAGGTATCAAATCAAGCAGTTCTACTAAATAGCTGGAGACAATCAGATGACCCAAGGAAGCCACAGTAATTTCTTCTGGAGAAAGTCATTCCCTTGCCTTGTCTTTTCCTCTACACACTGCTATACTCGATTTGCTGAGCACTTTTTGAAATTGGCATTTGCTTTCATTTGGGCTTCTGTGCCCACACTTTGACTCTCTAGAGAGTGATGCTATCCACAGGAGTTCAGGAGAGTCATGGCCCTTTAGGAAACACTCAGTTTGAAATAGGAGCTTCAGAGTAAAAACCTCAACTGCTAATTACATGCATAGGAGCCAGTTTCCCCTTAGAGCTACTCACACAGGGGATGTGGGGCATTGGGCCCTGACCAGGACTTACTTCCTTTTAACCAGTGTCTTTCTGGTCACTGTAGAAATGATTGTGTATGGAATTACCGTTCAGGTACATTGAATAGTTAATATGCATTCTGAGTCCCTTGAGAGCCAGCTCTCCAGGGCAGGAAGCTGTGTGTCCCATCTAGAGCAAGAAAATACCATCATTAATGCTTGGACTTCAGACACTAGGATGTTTTGAGAGGTCTGCTCAGCCTTATAGAGTGTGCTGCCACTCATCAGGGGGCTATGCCAGTAAAAAGTGAGGTGGGATTCAGCCTGGTGGATTTACGACTCTATCAAAGGTGACTGACTGCCAGCTTGTTTGTACCAACACAACACACTTAGTCACCCAATGGTTTGTTACCAAGGTCTGTAAAGGCTGATGGGAGTGGGAACAAAGGAATGTGCCTGCAAGGGGCTTGCCACCTTTTTTTTCCTAACACACCCACTCTCTCCAAAGTTTTTGCAAATAGCTCTCCTAAAGGATGTTTGTTCTAGCACTAAAGACATGAAAGTGGATTTGGTAGATTTGCAAAGGGTTTCTCTAACCCATTCTGTCTGGTGCATTTCTTTAGAAGAGTGCTTTCTGGTTTGAATTGGTTTGGCTTTTTTCTTTTTGTGTTTTGGTCTGTTTATTTGTTTTTTCTTTCTTTAAATTTTGAACCAACTAGTCTACGGACATTAACTCTTAGATGCAGTAATGAAATATAGGAAATCAAAAATGTTAGAGGGAAAAGTATGAAGATATTCACCATTTACATGTAAAAGAAATAAGTCATATTATCTGGGTTCCAGCTCCCTAATTGGGGCTCAGCTATAAACCTCACCCCATTGTCCTTTCATGATCTCTGGTTGTACATGGCTCTCCTTCCTTCAGACTTCCACACAAACAGCTACTGCTCATGCTCAGTATCTACTGCATGATAATTTTAAGGTTCAAATAATGTACTGGACAGATGTTCAGTCTCCAGAAATCTACTGTCAAGTTCTCAAACAAGTACCTCTCTCTATCTCACCACTGTCTATACTCCAGTGATGTTATTATTATGAATAAATAACAGTGTTAAAGAGTTCATCAATTTAACATAGTGTAGTGTGGGCCATTTCTCTTTCTGGTGTTTGTATTTAATATGTGTAATACAGTAAGTATTGAGAGGAGGGTGACAGTAAGAAAGAGAGAAGGGTTGGAATGCTCCAGCCCCTCACTTTTCTCTTTGTCCCCCTCTTACCATCTTCCTCTTTCTCCTTCTCATTCTTTCACTATTTCCGCCATTCCTCATCTTCCATTTTTCTTCTTTGATTCTATTAACTTTAAAAAATACTAAGATAATTGTGAACACATCCTCAATAAAAATGCACAGATATTACATTTTGGGAGGAAGTTAGAAAATTATTTGAAAATTATAAACAAACAAAAAAATGTATTTGACCAGAAAATACTATGAGCATATAGCATATAGTAAAGGAGCATCATGATATTGAGGATTCTCTAGGAGGGACCTGAATACTTTCTCTCCCTGGTATTGAACTTATTGTTGGGATGAGTCTTTAGTAATCTGTTTGCAAAGGAAAATGTGAAGAGTTTCAACAGATGGTTCCTTTCCTTTTAAACGTCTGTGCACAGGGGAGGCGGGAAAGGGTTTACTTCAAATTCAGAAAGAAAACAATTCTGATTACACACACAGTCACAGAACAAAAGGTGTAATCCTTTCTTGAAGTTTGTGTGCTGCGACGAGATGCACCAAAAATCACAGAAATGTCACTGTTCTGAGTTGGTTTTTCAAAAGGAATCCTTGTTTCCTTCTGTTAACAAAGCGCCATCTACCACCGCTTGCAAAACTTCACATACGTAGGAGACGCTATCAGTGCTAAATTCTCTATTGTGGTGGGGAACCCTGATGAATAAACAAGGAAAAAGCAAGAACTGCAATAATTATGTTTCAGTCCTGGCATATTTGACTCATGGAGTGCAGTGCTCCAGTCTCGGTCAATGGACAGATTTCCCCTTTGTTTCTTTTTTGGTCTGGCACTAAAATCAGCATCAGCCAATTTTAACCTGACATAAAGGTTAGGTCATTCTTGGACTGTAGGTTCTAAACTCATCTTCAACTGGTCATATCACCTCTCTGTTCACTATTTGCTGAAAAACTGTCCTTGCCACATGTGCCTCTATGGCTATAGAAGTTGCGATGGCATGAATGTGTTTCTGTTAATGAGAGATACTAATAAAACCCACTGGGAAATGCTTGGGCAATGTATGTTTAATATTCTTGGTATATATTATAAACTAAATGTTAATTTCACCTTTTAATTTTCAGTTTCACATAAAAATCAAGTTTTATTCTTATTTCTTTTTTTTTAGTCTTGCAGTGCTCAACTCAGCCCCCAATCTGCACATTTAGAAGTAAAAAGTAACCGCTTGCTTTCATAGAACTTAAATTTCCACTCTTAATTTTATAGTTTATTTGAAGGATTTAACTTTTAGAAATACCACTTGTTTCCATTCATCCGCTTATAAAAGAACATAAGAAAGAGGTCACTGGTATGATAAGGAAGAGAAATATTGCTTCAACAAGCTCATTCTACTGCTAAAATCTGTCAAAGAAAAGGTAAATTAATATCTATATAAAAATATTCTCTGTAAGAAAAAGTTACTCCTTTTATTCATGTTTGACATTTCAGAGTAAAGGTAAAATTCATTTTTAATGAAAAAGATTTCATGGGGTTATTAATTAAAAGAAACACAGGAATGGAAAACTGTCATCTTAAAGAGCATCTCATGAATTAGAGAATGTCTTCAGCCAAAAGTTTATCTCAGAGCAGTCCGCCCCAGCATCCTTATCTGCCCTCTCAATGGGAGTGCCGCCACCTTGCCCTTGCCTAGTCCTAAGTCATCATCCAGGCATGAGATGCTTTTGCCCCCAAACCTTGGTCAACTTAGAGAGTTCCTCAACTTGTTGCCCTGTGGTCATCTTTAAAGAAAACTAACACCAAAGGGTCAACTTTCTTGAAGGCAGAGTGTGAACAGTGTAACTTCAGACACTAGATCAGTAAGCTCTTCTTTATTTCTTTTGTTTGTGCAATGATAACATAATTCCATCATGTTATCTTCTCTTTCCTCACTCCAAACACTCCTATAAAATCTTCTCTGCCCTCTTTCAAATTCAAGGCCTTTTTTCGTTCATTAATTGCTTTTGTATGCATATATGCATAAGTATATTCATATATTTCTAAATGCAATTCTCTACTTGTCTGTGTTCAGGGCTGACCATTTGGTACTGAATAAAAGTTGGTGTGCTCTTTCCAGAGGGAGATTGTTTCCCAGTCTCTCACCATTCCTTAATTACCTACAGTTCTTTGTGTAGGGTTGAGGCTTCCTGGGCTTTTACTTGTCCACTTTGGCTTGTCCATTGTTGCCGGCCTTTTTCAGTTCACCTTTGGGTAGTCATGTTGGTGAGACATCATGAGTATAGTTTCTGACACAATCTCATAGCATGCTCTCTGATCCTCTGGCTCTTATAATCTTTCTCTCCCCCTCTTCCACAATGTTCCATGAGTAGTAATTTTTTTATATTATATTATTAGAGAAAGTGTTGACAACTGAGTGAATGAGCATGAATGCATTCCATTTCCAAGAGGATGGAGTAGAGCTTTTACATGGATTCATATTCCCATAGCATAAATTATATCTATATGAAATGCTAAAGGAGCTATATAGTTAGTTTGTTGGAGGAGGAGATAATGTTACAAAATATGCAGCAGAGCCAAATTAGGAGGAAGAAGTATTATAGAATTTCCCTTTGATAAGTTCAAAACCCCCCTCCTGTGCCTAGGCTTTCTAATATTAGCTCCATGCCAGCTCCCCCATAGTCAGGAAGTGCTTAGAGATAAAATCCCCCAGAGCTAGCAAGACTGTTGAGAGAGGAAGAGCTTCTGCTGTGCAAGTCTAGCGACTTGAGTTCAATCTCAGGAACCCATAGAACAGTAAAGGGAAAGAATTGGTTCTGTGAACTTGCTCACAACAGCATGCACTCTCACACACAATAATAAATAAATACACAAATAATTAAACAGTGAGTAAGGACCATCACTCTTTACAGTAGCCACAAACAACATAAAGTATCTTAGGGTAACACTTACCAAACAAGTAAAAGACCTATATAGCAAGAACTTTAAGTCTTTCAAGAAAGAAATTAAAGAAGAAAAGGGAAAGATCTCCCATGTTCTTGGATAGGTAGACTAAATATAGTAAAAATGGCAATCTTGCCAAAAGCAATCTACAGATTCATGCAATCCCCATGAAAATCTCAGCACAATTCTTCACTGACTTTGAAAGGATAACACTCAACTTTATATAGAAAAACAAAACACCCAGGATAGCCAACACAATCTTGTACAATAAAGGAACCTCAGGAGGCATCATCATCCCCAACTTCAAGCTTTATTATAGAGCTATAGTCCTGAAAACAGCATGCCACAAAAATAGACAGGAAGACCAATAGACTCAAATAGAAAATCCTGATATTAACCCACATACCTATGAATACCTGGATTTTGACAAAACAGCTAAAAGTATGCAATAGAAGGAGGAAAGCATCTTCAACAAATGGTGCTGGCACAGCTGGATGATGATGTGTAGAAGACTGCAGATAGTCCCATTGCCATGCACAAAACTTTAGTCCAAATAGATCAAAGACCTCAACATAAATCCAGCCACACTGAAAAACTTAGAAAAGAAAGTGGAAGGTTCCCTTGAACAAATTGGCACAGGAGACCACTTCCTGAATATAACATCAGTAGCACAGACACTGATATCGACAATTAATAAATGGGACCTCCTCAAACCGAGAAGCTTCTATAAGGCAAAGGGCACAGTCAACAAAACCAAACAGCAGACCACAGACTGGGAAAAGATCTTCACCAATGCCACATCTAACAGAGAGCTGGTCTCCAAAATATACAAAGAACTCAAGAAATTAGTCACCAAAATACCAAATAACCCCATTAAAAAGTGGGGTACAGAACTGAATAGAGAATTCTCAATAGAGGAATCCAAAAAGGCTGAAAGACTCTTAAGAAAGTGTTCAACATCCTTAGCCATCAAAGAAATGCAAATCAAAACAACTCTGAGATACCATCTTACTCCTGTCAGAATGGCTAAAATCAAAAAACACCAATGACAGTTTATGCTGCAGTGGATATGGAGAAAGGGGAACACTCCTCCACTGCTGGTGGGAGTGCAAACTGGTACAGCCATTTTGGAGATCAGTATGGCGGTTCCTCAGGAAAATGAGAATCAGTCTACCACAGGACCCAGCAATTCCACTCTTAGGCATAGTCTCAAATGATCCACATCCACACAACAAAGACATCTGTTCAACTATGTTCATAGCAGGACTATTTGTAATAGCAAGAACCTGAAAACAACCTGGATGCCCCTCAATTGAAGAATGGATAAAGAAGATATGGCACATTTACACAATGGAATACTACACAGTGGGGGGGGGCAAAGAAATCTTGAAGTTTGCAGGCAAATGGATGGGACTTGAAGAAACCATCCTGAGTGAGGTATTGCTGTCACAAAAAGAGGAACATGGTATGTATTCATATATGGATTTTAGAGACAGAGCAGAGGATCACCAGCCTATTATTCATAGCACCAGAGAAACTAGGATACAAGGAGGAACCTAAGAGATACATACAAGGTCCCTCACAGAAGTAGAAAGGAACAAGATCTCCTAAGTATATTGGGAGTGGGGGAGGGAGTGAGTAGAAAGGGAGCTAAGAGAAAGAGAAAGGGAGGAGAGGAGATCATGTGGTACTAGGAAGATTGAGTTGAGGGAAGAGTAGATGAGAGCCAGAGAGAGAGAGAGAGAGAGAGAGAGAGAGAGAGAGAGAGAGAGAGAGAGAGAGAGAGAGAGAGAGACCATAATAGAGGGAGCCATTATAAGTTTGAAGAGAAAACTGACTCTAAAGAAATATCCAGAGACCGACAAGGATGATCCCAACTAACAATCTGAGCAACAGTGGAAAAGGCTACCTAAATGCCCTTCCTTGATAATAAGATTGTAAGATTGATAACTAACTTATATGCCATCATAGGGCCCTCATTTAGTAGCTGATAGAAACAGAGGTAGACACCCACAGCTAAACACTGAGCTTAACTGGAATCCAGTTGCAGATAGGGAGGAGTGATAAGAAAATGGGGCAAGACCAAGCTACAGAAACCCACAGAGACAGCTGACCTGAACAAGGGGAGTTCATGGACACTAGTCTGATAGCTGAGAAACCAGCATTGGACCAACTCAGCCCTTCTGAATGTGGGTCTCAGTTAGAAGGCCTGGACAATCTAAGGGACCTCTGATAGTGGAACCAGGATGTATCCCTGGTGAACAAAAGGACTTTGGGAGCACATTGCCCATGGAGGGATACTTCCTTAACCTAGAGGCAGGAGGAAGGGCCTAGACCCTAAATCAAATGACTTGACAGATTTTGATGCTTCCTTCTAGAAGGCATCACCCTCCCTGTGGAGTGATGAGGGGGTGGAATGGGATGGGGGTCAGGGGGGTATGAGAGGGAGGGAGAGGGAACTGGGATCAATAAGTAAAATAATATATATATTTCTTATTTACATATATGTATATATATATGTATATATATAAATCCAATGTACAGCTACACTACACTGAATGAACTTCATTTGGTCCAAATCAAAGTGACATCATAAAAAGGAAGTTTCTGCAGTACTTTCTAATAAATATTTCCAGATGTTATCCCTACTATATTCATATTCTCTCCTTAACCCTTCCCTTCCATCCCTCAGTACATTTATCTCTCTCTGTTCCATTATTCATCCTAACTCTATTATAACACTGTGTTCTAGCTTCTTTTTCTTGTTCATTCTCCTGGTCCCCTAAAATTTCTTAAACTCAACTGGTAAAAAGACACATATATCTAAAATTCAAAGCTAACATCTACAAATGAGGGCAAACATGCTACATTTGTCTTTCTGGGTCTGGATCATCTCCCTCAGAATGATTATTTTCAGGTCCACCCATTTATTTGTGAATTTCATATTTTCATTTTTTTTAACAGTAGAATAATATTCAACTATGTAAATGTGCTGCTTTTATATTGTCCATTCACCTGTTGAGGAAAGTTTAGGTTGTTTCCTGGATGTTGTTAAGAGAGCAGCAAAGAATATGGATGAACAAATATTTTTGTAGTAGGATGTAGAGTTTTTTATGTATACACTGAAGAGTGGTATAGTTAGACCAAGTGTTAAATCTACCTCTGGCTATTCGAGGAACTTCCACACTGGTTTTTATAGTGGCTGTACCAATTTCTACTCCCACTAGCAATAAATAAGCAGTCCTCTTTCTCTACACCCACACAAGTATTTGTCGTCATTTTTTTTATCTTAGCCAAGCTTCACCTAGACCTTAAATACTTCTGATACCTCATTTAAACATCAACATAAATTAGCACACACTTTTAAAATTACAAATAAATATATGTGATATATACATGCATTTTTGATCTATCATACACATCTTTTTATGCATTTAAAGATCAATCAAGGCCCAGTGGAAGAATGCCCAGATAAATAATAATGACCTGAAGGATAACCCGTCATAATGGAAGATTTGGATGAGAAGCTACAAGGCCCTTTATCTTCAAGTTAGATCCAAATCACAGAGGAAAAAGATGCTCATGTATGACCCATCACTTCAGATTCTGTTCAAATCAGAGTTGGGGGTTCTCTTCAGAGATAGTGTTGCAAAGGCACTAAATATACCTTGCAAATATTCATGCCAGGTAATTTATCTATGTAGTGTGGTTGAAATATTTAGCTCAAGAGACCACCAAGTCATCTTAGGATAGTACAAAGTATTGTGATCAGCTTCTACCAGCCCATGTGTTTTTCAGAGAGGAGGCAGAGAAAGTGTCTACAAGGTGAGTTATTTAGATTATGAATGAATACCCTTCTGATGGTCTGATGGCAGACATCTGTTCTGTTTCCTACCTGGAAAGTCCTAGTCCTCACATTCATGCTGGGACATACCATCTGCTATAATTTGTATATGCTTTGAATGTGTCTGTCAATTTTCTTGTGTTGGGACTTTGACCCTTACTGCAGTGATGTTAGGAGGTGATGGAGTTTATGTGAAGTGGAGCATACGGGCTGTTAGGTCATTGGAGTTGGGTCTTTTAAAAGGATTAACTAACCATTTTTTGGAGAAGCCTCACAATCCTCTGGCTACTTTCTCATTGGACATGCTTATACTATTGTGTTTCTATGTGCTCTGAGGTCTTCTGCAAATCCCCGATAGTTCTGGTACCATAGTCTTGAACTTCCCATTTATGAGCTACTAAACCTTTATCCTTTGAAAAGTTAGCATGCTTCAGATAGTTTTGTTGTAACAATAGAATATAGTCAGTAGCTAATTCACATGGGAATCAGACAGTCTGTTTTCTCTCTGGCCTCTGTGATAAGTACTCCAACTCCTTCACCGTGGTCTTATTCTGTTTTTCCTTCATGATTTTACCCTGAAGTCTCTCTGCTTCCTGACCTCTGGAAAAAATCTTTTTTCCCTTTATGGAGTATTTAAAAATGAAAAAATTAAGTGTGCAGTTTATGAAAGTTTTAGGTTTGTATCACATAGCTCTTCCACTTATGCTAGATTTACCGCTTTTGAAAATTCTATACCATACTAAAAATTCTGAGGGAATGTTGCCTGTGTTGGAAATATCTCCATTTAATTCTGATTTAATGCCTTTTATAAGACAACCCTCTACTGCTGTGAGGCAAGAATGTGTTATTCTACAGAAGGGACATGCTGCTGCTCTGTCTGGGATATTACAATCCTGACCATAGGGGTTCAATGACTTCTTCAGACTCTCTGCCCCATGAGTTTGTGATACACAAACAAATCCAGCAAAAAGCCACTCCATTTCTTTGTTCCACAAGCTAACTTTTGTGAGAATCCTGGAGATGTAACCTTAACTCTAGCTGGTGATTTTTGCAATATGTGGGTCCTGTAGGGAAGGAGGTGGTAGAGAGCTTCCTCTGCTGGACTTTGGATCAAAACAAAATGTACAGGGTGAGGTCTCAATGGAAGAAGTGTGAGTGTTCTTCTCTTTATTGCTCCTCCTGCTTGTCAGTCTTCTGGCTGGGGCGTTTTGAAAGCTATACTATTTTATTTTATTCTTTTTATTAAGGACTCTTATTCTCTAATTCTTGACTATAGGCACATGGTTCAAAAGACATTTCCTACCATTTTAGCTATTTCAAATCAAAGAAGGTTTCCCAAGATCCCTTTGAATGATGTGTTTGCTGAGTGAATAATCACAGTTTCTGATCATAGTGTAGCATTTAGTGTCAGATACTGTGACAGTTTTCATTTAGCTTTTCTGCCTCTTATTTCAAAATATACAAATGCAAGTGGTTTTAGTCATCTTTCTGTTAATGCAACAAAAATACTTGAGATAATAAATTATAAAAGGAAATGCTCACTTGGATTCATAGTTGTAGATTTTGAATTCACAATCAAGGGAACTCCTTGATTTAGGGTTGTATTTGGAAGCTGAATGGTGACACTGGGGCACCCATAGTAGAGCAAACTGATTACCTCTTCATCTAAGAAGAATGTGGTAGAGGATGGGCCAGGATTTTATAATCCCCTTAGTCACATGTCCAGTTACTCTAGAGACCACTTAAAAAGCACCCCACTCAAAATGTTCCATCACTTCCCAGTAGCTGCCCTGGGGATTAAGACTTAAAATGTGTTGATATTTGGGGTGCACATCTCCTAAGCAATAGCATTCACCTACCTTCTTTCTTAAGGTCATGGTCAAAGTATGATAAAATTCCTCTTTCCACTGCTTAGTATCCTAAGTCACAATAGATGCTCCAATTTTTAGTTGATTTGATGTGAGGAAGTTTATTGACCAATATTCTGTAGCCATTAGTAGTATGAAAATAACTTGTTAAAGCTTAGTATACTACATTCTAACGTGATGTTCTTCTTTAACAGCTTTCTCACTTCAAGTGATCCACTTATTTTGTTCCTCAATATGATTATCTCTAAAATGGGAATGATTACATTAGCCAACCCTTCTTGGCTAAAATATATCAATAGTTATACATAGTAACATTAATGAGGCAGCATTGTCTTAACTAATGATTTGATCAATACTCTTTGTTTTCTCTGTGCCCCCTGAAATGATAAGATCTTAAAGAAAATAGAGGTTAAAGAAATTAAAATAGGTAAACCCTGAATGGAAGTTCCAATTTTGACTTGGTTCTTTATCTCTCATGTTTACTAACTATTCCAAATCAGGATGGAGCTCTCTTGGCTCTTCTGTTGTATGGAGACTTCTGGGAAGCTCCTGGCTCCTCAGATTCCTCTTCCTTGTCAAGGCAGCTTTCCTTCTCAAAACACTTGCCATGAAACTGCTCTGAATAGGCGCAGAGTTTGGTAGAGATAGGATTCTACTGATGCTCTGTGATATAAGCAGAACTAGAGATGGGTGGAAGGAGTACCACAGCCTCCTGCCTATAGATGTGCTTATGAAAGCTTGTTTGGTTTGGATTTTTAAGTGAGTGTGTGTGTGTGTGTGTGTGTGTGTGTCTGCTTGTGGGTCTTGTGTGTCTCTGTGTGTGAAGGCATGCACATACCACAGAGATATTGTAGAGGTCAGAAACCTACATCTAGGAGTCATTTCTTTCTTTCCACCTGTGGGGTTCATGAATTGAACTCTGGTTGTTAGGCCTGCACTCAAGCACCTCACTCAAGCTTGTCTTTTCACATAGATTTCTATACTTTTCTTAATAAAGAATTTTTATTTATTCATTTAATTTTTTGTATGTTTATATTGTGTCTGCATGTATATCTGTGTGAGGAAATCAGATCCATTGGAACTTGAGTTATAGAAAGTTGTAAGCTATAGACATGTGGGTGCTGGGAATTAAACATGGGTCCTTTGGAAGAACAGCCAATGCTCTTAATTGTTAAGGCATTTCTCCAGCCTCAGATTTTTAATCTTTATCTGTACAGATGAGGCAAGGAATCTTGTGGTGCTTATGGGATTGCCGGCCCATATATAGCATACACATGTATATATGTATTCATGTGTCTAGGTATAATACACATATCTATGCTATATATATTATATGTATATATATATATATCAAAGTTCTCTGAATATATATATATATATATATGTTCTCTAAATGATTATTATGTACATGTACATTCATCACTGGAAACCATTGTCCTATTTGATCACAGGTGCAAGACTTGCCCAAGAAGTGTTGGCACAGAGTTGCTTTATAAAATTTTTAAGCGGTCCGTTTTTTGTCCACTTCTTTTTCTCTTATTCTTCTATCATTTATTACATTCTGGTCACAATTTCCCCTCCCTCCCCTCTCCCAGTCTCTCCCTTCTATCTCTCCTCTCCCCCAGATCCCTCCCCCTTATCTTCCTTCAGAAAAGAGCAGTCTTCCCAGGGACATAAACCAAGTACAGCATAAGACGCTACAATAAGACCAGGTACATAACATCATATCAATACTGGATGAAACTACCCAGTAGGAGGAAAAGGGTCCCACAAGCAGTCAAAAGAGTTAGATATGACTTCAGATCCTCCTTTTAAATGAACATTTAACTCAATTAAATGTTTACCCCTTATTTGGGGCTTTTACTTATTAAATCTAGTTATTTTGATATAGCTTATTATATTTTAATAAAAGCTAAGGGAAATTGAGATTTTTGTAAGTGTTGAGGTTAGTGGAATCAGATCATGCTGAGTAGAACTGGGTTCTTTCTGTAGTTTGGGAGCTTGCTTCCCTAAAGTTTCCAGAAGATATCCCCATTGTCCTCATTATCATTCAATTTAATTTTCCAGTCCTTTGAAGAATATATTGCTGATACATTTTCTAATCCCAAACTCATGAGATTCACAGACAGCATATTCCTAAAGCTGTAATGTAGCCAAAATGGAGTCTGAACTTCTTGAAGACCAGAGGTCTTGTTTATAACATGTAGTCTTTAAATGTGGAAGACTTATATATGATTCCACAGGACTAAACTTGCAGAGCTGTCCACTTGAAACACAGTACCATGCTTTTTCCCCAAAGGTATCTATTAAGGTACAAAAGTGGAGGCCATAGTAAAACACGTGCAGCAAACTGTTACTGTTTATTTGTAGGGCACTGTGACTAGATAAGAAATGGGATTTCAGAAAACAATATCACCTTCTACTATGTAAAAAGGAAAGAATTTAAATCATACAAATGAGCTGTTAATATCATTCAGGTTACCGGTTTGTCTTTTTTCAAAATGTATTTATTTTTCTATATTTTAATTAGAATATAATTTCATCATATCTCTCTTCTCTTTCCTTTCTCGAATCCTTCTTGTGTTCTTCTATGTCTCTTTCTTGAATTGATGCCCTCTTTTTCTTTGATGATCTTTGTTTACACACACACACACATGCGCGCGTGCGCATTCACACAAATATAACCTGTGAATCTGATTTGTTGTGTTATATGATTTCAAGGTGGACAACACTGTGTAGGAGAATCAGTTATGGTACTTCTTCCTGGGAGAGGTCAGTTCTCTCTCATTAGTCATTAGTGTTGCCTGTAGTTCTTTGTGTATGGGTGAGACTTGATGAGATCCCCCCCCACCATCCCATTGTCTAGGGATGGGATCCTGTGAGACTTTTTCATGCTCTACTTTAGTATGTCTACTAATATTGCTATTGCTCAATTCTTGTTTAGGCATTTACCTTTTTTAAAAGGATGACTTAATTAGCATATGTTCATTGTATGTGGTACTGGATTTATAAGGAAAAGTATATAATGTACTTTAAGCATATTTCCCCCAGGCTACCCTCCCCTCTGCATTTACATCCCTCTCTCCTCCTTTCTCACCAAGCCCTTTTATTTAGTATCCTCTGTTCCCCTAGGCATTTAACTTCTACTTTCATGATCTACACATGATTGATTGTGCCTAAATAAATCAAGAATGCTGATCACCTTTTTGGTACATTATCATTGGATGGGGAAAGTAGCCAAGAGTCCAAGATACCATGAAAGATGCAAAGAATTTTACAACCTGAAAATCTAGATAAGTCATTCTTGATTTAAGCAACTGTTGGCTTGGTCTGATCAGTTCATTAAGAGCAGGTGCCACAGAGTATTCTACAGCATAGCTCTCTGCAGGCAGCCTCTGTAACAGCATTAAAAATCTTCCCATCTGTACTTTCAAGAGCTCTTTGAACACTAGTTCTTTTATCCTAATTTAGCCTATTGATAAAGTGAGCAGCTCTTAAACTGTCAGTCGTTCTGTTATCTGAAAGTATAGTACAGTCTTTCAGATCTCTTACATCAGAAGCATCAAGTTCCAGACAGTGTTCATAAGGAATAGGTATAGGTGTCTTTATCAATACCATTGTTATTCTGAGAAAACTCTGTTAGAAGATTTTTTTATAGAGCAATCAATTAGTTCAAGAGCATGATGCTTACCTTTAAAAATCAGATGTGTGGTAGGGGCAGCTGGAGAGATGGCCCAGTGTTTGCTACTTTTGCAGAGGACCCAGGTTCAGATATTTAAGCCACATGGCAGCTTGCAATTATTCTTTACTCTATCTATAGGGGATCTGATGTCCTCTTCTGACTGACATGATGCCAGGTACTCATATGGTACATTTACATACATGCAGACAAAACATTCTTATACATAATATAAAATAAATATAAAAAGTAAGATGGAGTAGATGGAAAGATTGCTCAGGAGACAAAGCTTCACAAGTGAATCTGGAAATTGGATTTCCAGAACCTTTATGGATTCTCATAGCAAGTTAAATAGCAAAGTCAGCCATTGGGAAGCTTTGGGTTTGATTAGGAGAGAAGGCCTAATAAGTTAGAAAATGTATTGAGAAAGATTCTAGACACCAACCTCTGTCATTCATATACACACACGGGACACACACACCTTTACACACATGTGAACACATATACACACACCACACCCACACACACACACACACACACACACACACACACACAGATACATGAAAGGAAGACAAAAAACTTGAGAGGCATATGTCTACATTTCTAAGCATTTCCATTTTTTTTTTATACTTGGAAGAAATCAAGGCATATGTTTAAGTGACTTCTACTTAAAAATAAGACCCATCTGAAAATTAACAGATTAAGTTTATTTAACTAAGTAATGGAAGCCAGAAATGAGGCTATTAGAGGCTTCCTGTGAGCTCTTAATTTTAAATTGTGGCACAGAGCTAATCAGTTTGTATTGCTCTGAAGAGACAATGGGGAAACCTTGCCTGTTAGTGGATATTAATTCCATTCTGACTGTTATCCCAATGTGACTCCTTGGCACTAAACAATCTGCTGTGGAAATCTGAGCTGACAGCATCATTTCTGCTTCCATAAGAAACATATTTTGTGGATAGCTTGTCAAAATATGTAAGAGTAAACATAAGCATATAGGAAATGAGGGACAAAATGAGGATGAGGTTAGAAATATAAGGATGCTATCTCTTTGGGGGTTAAGTTTCTTCCGATGCTTTCACAAGTCAGGAAAGCTTTGCTAAGGATACATGAAGCCAAGGAGCAAGCACTGGTGTCGCGTTAGAATAACATGGAGCATCTTGGTGAACAGGGAGCAGTATAACCACCTAGAAGCTTAAACAAGACAACTTGACTTTCAATCTATAGGAGGGGCATGCTGGTCTTTGAGTTTCTGACACTAAACAACATATACAAAGATAAACAGATGAGATATACAGATCGTTACACAACACACACACACACACACACACACACACACACACACACACACACACCAGAAGGATGGAGTGTAATGAGAAGAAATCACACATATCCTTGGAAACAGCCCTGTCCACGCCTGGGTACTGCAGCCACATGTGCACTTATTTTGATAAATGTCCTCAACACTGTGAGTTATCACAAGCCAGCTCCAATTTGGTCTTTCTTCTGTCTGTTTAACCTGAAATGTGTAAATATGAGAGAATGTCAAATAACTTAGCTTAATATAGGGTCTGTTTTTCCTGTCAAAATAAAAGATGCTCCCATATGCGAGGCATAGTCAACATTGATGAAGAGGAGCCAGGAAGACTATAAGAGCCAGAAAGTCAGGGAGTATTGATATATATATATATCAATTAGAGAAAAAAGTGGAATTGAATTTGAAAGAGAGCATGATGGAATATATATGTATATAAAGGAGGATTTGGAGGGAGGAAAAGGGAAGGGAAATTATATAATCTCCAAGATAAAATAAAATCTTTGAACAACAACAAAAAGAAAAAGATGCTTAACAATGCTAACTCACATGTTAGGACACTCCCCATGCTCACTCCCCAACATCAATCACCATCTTTCATTCCTAAAATGTTTGCATTTGGTTATGTTGTGTGGTGATGACTTGTCTATAGAGTGCCATTACACTGCTGCTATAAATTAAAGGCAGCAGTCCAGCAATCCTAGAAATATGCAGCAGGCTTTTCCCCAGGGCTCCAGGCTCCCTGCAGGCTTGAGACAGATTCACCCTGCAGATCCTTTCCATGCTTTTCTAGGGGGATAAATCTTTGCCCACTTGCAGGCTTACAGGGAACCTTCTCCAGTGTGTTTCAATCTGTATGTCAGGGCTTTGAGCACAGCTGCAAGGCCTTTGGGTGGATGGTTTTAATGGGTCACTGGGTTTTATATCAAATGTATTCTCTGTGGAGATGACAGAATGGTGACATTCTGCAGATGGAGTCATAGATATGCTCTGGTACAATGACTCATAATTTATTGTTTTTCCAGTGCAGCTATACCCTAAATGTAGACACCTATATGTTTAAACACAAAAGAATGCTAGTATATTTAATCATAAATAGTATTGTCATTTCCTAGTGATTTGGTTCTTTACCTACGTCCAAACATAGGCTTTAATGAAATCCACTAAGCTTTTGGACTAAAATTAAAGATTATTCTTATCTTAAACAATATGTACTTTTAATTGATGTGTTATAAAAACTTTATAAGAATCACCCAAAATTACATGATTCAGGAAGAGATTGAATACTTATATTTAGTTATAAAGAATTCTGAGTATCACTGTCTTTGAATGTAGCTTCACTGTATAATTTAAGTTGGAGGGAATGCTTGCCATTAGAGTTGTTAGTGTCTACTTATCAGGAATGATCCCTGAATGCCCACATTGTACTTCAAGTCTAACTTACTCTTGATCTTCCTTTAGTGCAGATGTTATCAGCCTCTTCAGAACATGATTTTACCTCCTATCCCTTTGTTGGTCTATGAAAGTCCTCCAAGGATAGAAACAAACATGACTGGCAATTTTAAAAATGTCAAAGAAAGATTCCTAATAATATTCTTCTGTACTCATAGATTGTTGCCTAGTTCAGAGAGGCTTTGCCTATTAACTGATGGAAACAGATATAGAGACCCACAGCCAAATATTAGGTACACTTCAGGGGAATCTATGGAAGGGAGATAAGGATTGTGAGAGCCAGAGCAGTCAAAGACACTACAAGAAAATCCACAGAATCAACTAACCTGGGCACATAGGGGCTCACAGAGACTGAAACGTAACCATAGTCTGCATGGGACTGACACAGGCACTCTGCACATATGTTACAGCAGTGTAGCTTGGTTTTCCTGTGGAACTCCTAACAGTGGGAGCAGGGCCTCTCTGTGACTCTGTTACCTGTTTTTGGTACCCTTCTGGTTGCTTTGTCCAGTCTTAATAAAAGAGGAGGTGCATAGTCTTACTGCAACTTGATCTGCCATGGTTGTCTGTTGGAGAAAGGAGGAGTACATGTGGAAGGGGATAGCAAAGGTTGTGGGCAGGAGCTGGGAGGAGAGGAGGGAGGGAAAGGGAGCTGTGATTGGGCTAGAAAAAATTAATTAATTAATATAAGGTACAATTTAATTCAAGATAACATGACATCATTTCCAAAGTCCTTTTTATCATCTTCCCATCTTGGCCACTGCACTTGTGGGGGTCACTTATCTTGCTTAATGGCCCCTCTTCATCTAATTTGTATTGAAGTTCTATAGAATTATATATTTGTACTTCAGTGATAAGATTCTCTAAGAGAAAACCCAGGTTTTATTCATCATTGCCCCTTTAGCAAGCATAATGTTGACCCTCAGCAGAAACAGATCCTTTTAAAGTGTGTACTGACTATTGATATTAGATGTTCTCAGTGTAACTGTCTTAGTTAGGTTTCTATTGGTGTAAAGAGATACTATGACCACAGCAAAGAAAACATTTAATTATGGTGACTCACAGTGTCAGAGTTTCAGTCCATTATCACCATGGCAGGGAACACGGCAGTGTTCAGGCAGATATGGTGCTGGCTAAATGTTGGCCTTCAGGCAACTGAGCATAGAAAACCTCAAAGCCCACCTCCACAATGACACATTTCCTCCAACAAGGCCATACCCACTCTAACAAAGCCACAAATCTTAATAGTGCCACTCCATATGAGATTATGGGGGCCAGTTACATTCAAACTGCCACAGTTGTAGACTCTGATAAACATATAGACTATACAGTATAGAAAGAGTCCTTATTCAATAGGCACTTATTAGCACATGCAAATATTAGTAGATAAGGTAAATTAAAGAAGCTGCAACTGACAGAGCCTTTAAAGAAAAACACAAATGGTCAAAATTCAAAGAACGAGTGATCATGGAGAGCCCAGCCCCAACTGGTATATCTACAACATGACTCCTCTACCTAAGTCCTGGGAGCATCATGGGAGAGGGAGGGGAAAGATTTTATGAGCCAGAGGACTGGACAGTCTGTTGTGAGATTGTAGCCTTTAGAAATGATAAGGAAACTTCACTCATCTTGCCTCTACAATAACGTTGCCTCAACAAGACCCAAACAAGGATAACACTAATGGATATTTTAACATAGAAGGGAAAATCTTAAGGGATCCCACTCCTAAACAAAGAGGTTTGGACAACTAAAGCAAGAGAAAATAACAGTCTTCTCTAGGGATGAGTCCACTAATTGGTTACGTAATGCCAAATGGTCAGCCATGAAATAATATACTATACATATACAGGCAACACTAAACAGATTGAGGAGGGGGGGAGGGAGGGAGGGAGGGAGAGTTAGAGAGACAGTGAGGCAGAGAGAGAGACAGAGACAGAGAATAAAACAATAACAATAGAAGAAAAAGGTCATGATTTTCCATAGTGATAAAGAAGGAGGGGTTGTAGGGAGAAAAGGGAAGAGCAGAATAATGTAATCATTATACTTCAATTAAAAGAACCTTTCTATGATATTTTAGATGCTTTATTCTTTTTATGGGATAGTGTACTTTCAAGTAAGAATGCTGAGGTTCATTCATAGGCTCTCTTTATGGCATCAAGAAGCTTCATTGACCTGAGTTCCTAAGGGTATGTTACTAGCATTTCAGTAACACTTGGGTGGTGTTCACTGTTAATAAAGCAACTGCATTTCATAGCTCCTATATTAGAGAGGTTTTCAAATTGTGCTTGATTAGATTGCTTTCACTTTCATTTTTACAACCTATTTTCAGAAAGACCGAATTCAGCAATTACAAATGTCATCTTTTATTACTAACCCTTCAATATACAGAATTGCTCTTATTATAAAACTGTGAATAATTTTATTTCAATAACAGTTGGTATTTATATGATGCTGTGCAGGTTCAGATGTAAAGCTGTTTGTATTCCATTAAAGTTGTTCCTCACAGTGAAGCCAATAGTAGATTTTATGCTCCTCATTTTTGCAGATGAATAAGGAAGCAGATGCTACATAGCAAGGCCACTTACTCCTCTTAAGCATTTCAGTGAAGTACAGAAATCACCATTCTACTGGGGGGCCAGTATGTATTCTACTATTTGGTGTTCCCTTAATGATACAAGAGGATTCACCTACTCTACAACAGTGAACAAATCAAATCCTTGTCCAGTTTATGCTTGGGAAAACAAGGAATAGAATAATATTGTCTTTTGCACACTGTTAGAGTTCTTAAGAAAAAGAAAATAACAAAGGGCTTGAAACATTGTGGAGGGTTATACTTAGGGTGACTAAGCAGATACTTGAGCCTAAACCTATGGAAGATGAAGGAACAAGGCTGTGAACATCCAGAAGACTCAGGCAGAAAAGGCAGCAAGCACAAAGGACGGAGATAGGAGTGTTCAGACATGTTTTGGGAGCAGACAGGAAGCCAGTGAGGTTGTGCCATAGAGAACAAACATGTTGATTATATGAGGTCAAATCAAAAGATCTGGAATCTGCTGTCAGAACTTTGGTTTCTACTCTAGATAAGATGAGAAGCCAAAGGAAGATTTTAAAAGAGTAATCTTATCCAAATTTCATTTTTAAGAGTTCACTTGCTTGTAGTTTACTTATAGATTAATGAGGTGGGGATTCAGAAGATGCAAATGTATTGTGGAATAAGAGGCCAATGAAAAGGTGGGTGCAAATATCCAAGCATTGTATCTGAGTTAATTTGCTAGGCTGCTAACTAAATTTTAAAGACTGTGTAGCTTAAAACTAAATTAGAATAATAGCCATAGTCACCATGCTGTCCATTTTTTTCTCTAGATTTTTTAAAGAAAATTTTAGACAGTTTCGTACCTTTATATAATTAATTTTAGTTGTTTTTAAGATACATTCCCCTTTCATTCTCCCTGCCTCTGCCACTGAAGTGCTTCTTCCCAGTGAGTGCTCTTCCTCCTGTCACATTTTATTTTTTGTGTGACTCACTAAGTTTAGAGTTTTGTTTTTTTTGCCAGAGCATGAGTGGGAAGTTATTTACTGAAGCAAAGACAACTTATCGGTGACTATACCACTGAAGGAAATGGCATACCTTTCCCTAAAATGCATGCAGAAAGAAAAATAAGCATATGGGACAACTGATAATTTATTTACTTGGCTCTGGTTATTGTTTTACCCAGTGTAAATTTTTATCTTAGATATGGAAAACAAAATACATGGTTTATAAATTGTGTTGGTGGTGGTGGAGGGGAAATCTCTAAATTATTCTAGCTGCTCCGGATGCTCAAATCATGAAACTCAAGCAAGAGTTGATGCACTATCACTAGCATCCCTAGAAAGGGATCTTCCTTGTCCCTTCTGCCGCTTACCAGCATCCTTTCTTTCCTGGTTGCTGATTTATCATCCACCACATGGTTGTCTGTCATCTTCACATGTCTGTTTGTACCTAAATTTCCCAGTTTAATAAAGAATAGCAGTTCTATTGGAGTGAGGATCATCCTGATGATCTCTTTTTAACTTCATTTTCACCTGTAAAAATATTTCTCCAACTAAAGTCACTGCCTGAGATACTAGGGATAAAGACTTCAATGTGACTTTTCTGGGAATCACAGTTCAACTTATGCCAATGGCTTAACCCAGATCAGTTTTTGTAGAAATAGCGAGATCTGGTTGGATTCTGGCTATAATTTAAAGGGAAAGTCAACAATAATTACATAAGTGTGTATATAATTTGTGACTATAAAATGATTATTAGTAGCTATAATGACTTCTATTGAAATTGTTATCATGATCATGTAATCACAGTTATCTAAGTAGCAAGTTAATTTTCTTATGTAGTATTTTTTTTAAAATATATTAGCAGTGAAATTGAGGGGTTGCAAATATCAAAACCATCTCTTTGGCCCCAGAATTCTCCAGGACACCTTACAGGCTCCTAAGTAATCCTGGTTTATTGCTCCTCACTGGGAATGAACTGCTGTGATAATTAATCTTCATTCTTAACCTGAGAGATTGATGAATGAGTGTGGCAGTCCAAATGTAATTGGCCTCCATATGGTCATAGGGAGTGATGCTATTAAGAGGTGTGGCCTTGTTGGAGTAAGTATGGCCTTGTAGGAAGAAGTGTGTCACTGTGGAGGTGGGCTTTGAGGTCTCATATATGCTCTAGCCATGCCCAGTGTTTCAGACCACTTCCTGTTGCCTGCAAGATGTAGCTCCTTCTCCACTCTCAGCTCCTTCTTGCAGGCATGTTTGCCTGCATGCCACCATGTCCTGGTGTGATTATAATAGACTAAACCTCTGAAACTGTAAGCCACATGATTAAATGTTTTCTTTTATAAGAGTTGCCATGGACATGATGTCTCTTCACAGCAATAGAGGCCCTAACTAAGACAGTGCAGCACACTCTTGGTGTGTCTATGAGACCCTTTTCATAGTGATTAATCAGGGAGGAAAGACCCATCATGAACGTGAGCAGCACTCAGCAGCTTTGCAATGCATAGAAACACAAAGACAGAGAAAAGAGGCAGTCCAGGGGAGATAAGAGACAGAGAAGAAATCTATCACGAAGGTTGAATAAATTAAACCAACCCACAGGAACACTTTAAAGCAGTAATAATAAAGACCTTTGTCCCCATTCTTCCCCTACCCTGTACTCTTTCTTCAGGAGTTCCTGTTGAAAACATAAGCTTATGATTTAGTCTCAAAGGCCAGCATCTCAGAGTACAGAGCAGGGAGAGAAGGCTGGGAGTGGCCTGGGGAGGCAGACTTATATACAGCTGCACATTAAATTGAGTAGAGCAAGAAGAAAATATAAGAGTGGCTGAAACAGTTAAATGAACTCAACTAAAAGGTTGAGTTTTAGTTCTATAGATTTTTTTCCCTTTCATTTCTTTACTAAGCTAAAAAAAGTTGAGCTGAAAATCAAGGTCAAAGCTGCAACAAAAAAAGAAGCTAAAGCTATTGCTGGATGCAAGGATGACTGATTTGAAAAGTCTTCAAGGTAACAGGTGGTTAGATGAGCCACAGCCAGAGTTTGGCTTTAAACAGAAAAAAAAATATGTTCATCAGATATTCATCTGCAGATAGTGAGGGGAACAGAGAGAAGGACTGCGAGAGCTAATGACTTTGACTCAATTTCCTAATGAACAAAGCATGGCCATGTGCAGATTGCAGGAGGTAAGGAGTGGGGAGGATTTTACAGAGAGGCATGATTAGCTGAGACAGTCCCAGGAGAGAAGAAAGTGCTGGTCCTGCCCATGGCAGAGGTCCTGGGCTATCACATGTGCCCGCTAATTTAAAAATTATTTTTTTATTTAAATTAAATACAATCTTATTTTACATACCAATCCAAATTCCCTCTTTGTCCCATCCTCCCATTCCCCACACCAACCCCCCAACCTATGCCCCCATCCACTCTTCAGAGACAGTGAGGCCTCTCATGGGGGATCATCAGTCTTTCACATCATCTGGGGCAGGACCTAGGCCCTCCACTGTGTATCTAGGCTGAGAGGGTATCCCTCCATAGGGAATGGGCTCTCAAAGTCCATTCATGTGCTAGGGATAAATATTAGTTCCACTGCCAGAGGCCCCATTGATTGATTTCTCTTATTCAGTGTGTGTGAATGGATGGCAGCCTGAGAGTGTAACTCAGTAAGACAAGTTCAAAGGATGATTCAGGATGAGTCTCAACAGGTTTGTTTAGTGAAAGGGCAGAGGCACTGGACACGAGGACATTGGTGACCACTGGTCAAACCCCACCTTTATGCAGCCAAAAGCATTTGATGTTTCTCTTCATTTTCTTTAGGGTGCTCTTTTAAGGCCTTACATAATGTTATCTAGTAGAAGTGAAGATTTTCCATGGCTGTATCACATCCTTAGATCCATTTGACAAATAAACATCCCTATGTTGCTGCTCTTCATGACATGTAGAATGAGGTTTCTTGCTCCTTTGGATATTAAAGCAAGATAAAATAATTTGGAGTGATTTCTTTGCTCTCACAGTGAATCGCAACAGAAGGAAGACAAAAGGAAGGAATGCTAGTCATGTAAATTGATCCCTGTGCTATCGATCATAGTAAATTGATCCATGGTGGCCACTACTACTTGTAAAGTTATTGATTTCCCTCCCTTGGAACAATTTTTCCTATAAACATCAAAGGAGATGGGGTAATCAAGTCTGCATGCACCACTATTCTAAGCCAATACTTGAAATTAAACAATTGCATCTTAACAGCCACTTTATTTCACGTTAGTAAAATAAGGGCTGGAAAATGGTCCTTTATGTTTTTCTTGTCTCTGTGTACTATCTAGTACCCTAAAATTATATTTTCACTGTAAAATATATTAAATGCCCAGAATAACTATGTTTTTGTAGCCTGAAAAGAAAAAGACTTTTTCATGCAAAGAGTTCTAGATTATAATTTTTTGACTTTAGTTCTATAAATATTAGTAACAATACAATGAAATCAAATTGAAAACCCTTATATCCTTGTGAAGGAAATGATGTTTTTCAAAATCTATAAGCCTTTGAGTGCCATGACACAAAGATGGCACTTTGTGTCACCTGCCCTGTATTTAACATTCCCAAACAAGCCTCGGGTGAGCCATCTCACTTGAGATTCAGAGTCACAGACAACTTCTGTCTTTGAGCTTTGTGGTCTCCTAGCTGTCCTGGTCATGAGCTGTCAGATATGTCTCATGTGGATGAGTACGAGAGCTTCGTGAGCAGTGAGTGACAGCATCTAGGTGTGTAACTCCCAAGACTGGTAACAATCAAATGGTCCTACCGGGCAATTTACTAGGCGTGGCCTGGCATGGTGCCCGTCACTTCAGTTCACACTTCCTTATCACAGCTCATCATTATGGTTGCTCATATCTCTAAGAGAAATGTTCCTGCTTGCTGTAAGGAAGAGGTGATAGTCAGGCCATTAGAAACCTCTGGCATGAGGGCTACAGACATGGCTCTTTGGGTAAAAAGCATGTACTGGTCTTTCAGAGGACCTGTTGTGAGTTCAAGCACCCACATTGGACAGCTCACCACTGCCTGTAACTTAAGCTCCATGAGGTCCTATGTCCCCTTTTGGCCTCTGTGGGCACTTTACTCACAGACACAGAGAGTGCCTTCCAATACACATATTTACATAATTAAAAATAAGAATGTAAGCCCTTTTCTTAGACCTAGAACGCAGGAGAGAATAGCAAGGGTCATCCAGGAACTGGCTTCAGTAAGAGTCCAGGAATTAGGCAGGTGCTCTCTGGTTTTGTATGCATGTATGTATGTATGTATGTATGTATGTATGTATGTATGTATGTATGTATTGTTGGCTGTATGTTTCTCTAGTACTGAATCATGTCTGTTGTCTAGAAGTACTTAACGATAGCAACCCTGCCTCTAAGATATGTTGAATTTAAATGATCCCCTTTTAGGAATACACATGCATATTTTAGGGAATAGACACATCAACACAAAAATGTCATTCTTCAAGATATGACTGTTATTTCAAGTGATAAAAGCCAGAGTACACTGATGTTTATAAAGCAGAAGATGAGGATCATCTGGATGAGGTGATGGAGGATAGTCACTGGACAGTGACTAGAATTTCAACCAGGAGAGTGTGTGTTGTGTGGATGAGGAAATATGCCACCAAGTTGGGGGGAAAGAGGAAATAGTGACTGCTCTCATGGAACAGAAAAGTTATTGACATAATAATGAATTTTTAAAGTACAATTACCTTTTAAGCTGAGCTTTCCACTCTCATTTTCAAGAATGTTTGATGCCAAAGATAATGATGAATACAGCGCTCTTTACACATATCATGTCCTTAGCTTCATGTGCCTTTCTACTGTCTGTGTCACTCTGCACAAACCTCTAGACTGGTAGCATCTTGCATCCTGTCCATGATTCAATGTTCCTTCGCCAAGATTTATAATGTTTTCCCCCAATTCTTATACCAGTTAATGTTAGTGGCTTCCATACAGTTGCCACCATTAGTCATAACTCCTCCCTCTCTGTATCCCTTTTATTGATCTGACATCTCTGCTGTTATAGCCTTTATTATCTGATGTAGGAGGTTTCAGATTTGCTAACAATATGTTATAGTTCAGGAACCTTTATGTACTTGAAATATTTCAAAGTTCTTTAGGTACAACAATGCATTATGCCTACAAACAATCCTATGAGCAAGTTATTCTTACCTTCCTATTGACAATTGATGCACATGAATGTGGAAAGCAATTTGGCTAGAAAAGAGCTGATGAACAAGTGAAGGACAGGTTGAACCAGCCAGTACAAACCAGAGCTTTCCTTCTTTTTTATATATAATTTATTATGATTTTATTTATTTATTTATTTAAATTTGAAACAAGTGTGTTTTACATGTCAATCCCAATTCATTCACCCTCCCCACCAATCCCCACCAATCCCCACCAATCCCCACCAACCCCCACAACCCCCATCCCATTTCTTTTCTGCTCCCCAAGGATGGTGAGGCCTTCCATGGGGACTCTTCAAAGTCTGTCATATCATTTGGAGCAGGGCCCAGGCCATTCCCCATGTGTCTAGGTTGAGAGAGTATTTCTCTGTGTGGAATGGGCTCCCAAAGTCCATTCATATACTAGGGCTAAATACTGATCCACTACCAGAGGCCCCATAGACTGCCCAGGCCTCCTAACTAACACCCATGTTCAAGGTGTCTGGGTCGGTCCTATGCTGGTTTCCCAGCTATCAGACTGGAGTCCATGAGTTTCCCCCTTGTTCAGGTCAGATGTTTCTGTGGGTTTCTCCAGCCTGGTCTTGACCCTTTTGCTCATCACCCCTCCCTCTCTGCAACTGGATTCCAGGAGTTACACTCAGTGTTTAGCTGTAGGTGTCTGCTTCTGCTTTCATTAGCTACTGAATGAAGGCTCTAGGATAGCATATAAGGTATTCATCAATATCATTATTGGGGAAGGGCATTTAAGGTAGCCTCTCCACTACTGCTTAGATTGTTAGTTGGGGTCATCCTTGTAGATCTCTGGACATTTCTCTAGTGCTAGATTTCTCTTTAAACATACAATGGCTCCCTCTATTGTACGATCTCTTTTCTTGCTTTCTTCTATTCTTTCCCTGACTCAATCTTCTTACTCCCTCATGTCTACCTCTACCCTCCTCTTCTCTCCTTCTCTTGTTCCTAACTCCCTCTCCCCTCCCCCCATGTTCTCAATTTGCTCAGGAGATCTTGTCCTTTTCCCCCCTCTGTGGGGGACCTTGTATGACTCTCTTAGGGTCCTCCTTGTTTCTTGGCTTCTCTGGCAGTGTGGATTGTAGGCTGGTAATTCCTTGCTTTATGTGTAAAGTCCATATATGAGTGAGTACATATGGTGTTTGTCTTTTTGTGACTAGGTTACCTCACTCACGGTGGTTTCTTCTAGTTCCATCCCTTTGCCTGCAAATTTCAAGATTGCATTTTTTTCCGCTGACTTGTACTCCATTGTGTAAATATATCACATTTTCTCTATCCATTTTTAAGTTGAGAGGCATTTAGGTTGTTGCTATGAACATAGTTGAATAGATGTCTTTGTTGCATGAATGTGCATCTTTTGGGTATATGCCTAAGAGTAGAATTGCTGGATCTTGTGGTAGAATGATTCCCATTTCCCTGAGGAACTGCCATACTGATTTCAAAAGTAGCTGTACAAGTTTAGACTCCTACCAGCAGTGGAGGAGTGTTCCCCTTTCTTCATATCTACTCCAGCATAAACTGTCATTAGTGTTTTTGATTTTAGCTGTTCTGACAGGAATAAAATGGAATCTCAGAGTTGTTTTGATTTACATTTCCCTGATGGCTAGGGATGTTGAGCACTTTCTTATGTGTCTTTCAGCCATTCTAGATTCCTCTATTGAAAATTCTCTGTTTAGTTCTATACCCCACTTTCTAATTGGATTATTTGGTGCTTTTTTTTCTTTTACGAGCTTCTTGAGTTCTTTGTATATTTTGTAAATCATCCCTCTGTCAGATGTAAGGTTGGTGAAGAGCTTTTCCCATTCTATGGGCTGCCATTTTGTCTTGTGTCCTTTGCCTTACAGAAGCTTTTCAATTTCAGGAGATCCCATTTCAATTTTAGAAGGCTCCAAGCAGGGCACCAGAAATCAGGCTCCTCCTGTGGTTGAAGGAAGGACCAGGATGGTGGCAGGCTTTTGACGGGCCAGTCTGCCAGGTTGGGTTTCTCTGTATATTTGCAGTCCCCAGGCCTCAGGAGGCTCCAAGCAGGGCCCTAGAATCCAGAGCTTTCATTCTTAAAGAGCATTGCATGTACTTCAGCATAGATAGATGAAATATGCTGTTTAGGTGCTTTTATTTTAACTTTAAACCTTTACAAATATATGTTCTATTAATCATATTTTGATATTTACCTTAGAAAACAAAACCACACTAGAGCCTTTGGACTTCTGGTTTAGTGTCTTTAGAGTAGAGTAGGAGACTATTGGAAATGCTCTACCAGATGACTATGTTCAGTTCAGCTAAGGTAAGTGAAGGCTTACTGCTTTGCCACCTGGAAAGTCTCCTGTGCTAGGAGCATCTGTCACTACATATTGCAAAGGGTGGGAAGCAACGGTCAGACTATGTGGGAGTCAGTGACATGCATTCTTCTATTTTACACTTACAATTTGTGTTGAAATACATTGGTCACATTTCTTTGTCCTTTACTGAACTATATGTAGAATTCTTATTTTATTTTGAACACTGTGTTTCTTTTACTTTATTATACATGTGAGTGTGTAAAAGAAATACATTGTAGTTTTAGATTGTCATACCTTGATGCCTAATTAAGGGAAGAACAGTTTCATATCAAATGGCTACTTACAAAACTTTAAAAATTTTAAATGACAATTTTCCCTTGGAACTTTCAGTTATGGTCAATGATTTATAAAAATTCTTTATAGATCCCAGGTATAAGTCCTTTATTGAGTACATGTGTTTTTGTCAACATAATAATGCAATGTATCTTTGTATCATATCATATCATATCTACTTAAATGTATGTATATAACCTATCTATATATTATATTTATCTCCCTTCATTCTTTTTTTGCATTTTGCTTCTCTTTGTAGTATCTTGTAAGTAACAAATACATTTTATAAAATCTTACTGAAGATTAATACAATGTTTTTTGATTTTTTCCCCCTTACATGGCTACTATTGTTTGTGATGTTTGCAAACTCTTTTATATACTAAAGTCAAGAAAGTGTTTTTAGTTTTTTTCTCTTAAATTCTTTACCTACCACACTTCTGTGATACATTAACAATTGCTGTATACAGTGAAGGTAAAAGCTGAGATACAAAATATGTGATAGAAATTCAGTTCAAATATATAGATATAGATGTAGATGTAGATGTATATATAGATATAGATATAGAGGTATAGGTATAGGTATAGATATAGATATAGGTATAGATATAATGACTATTGTATCTCTAGCATGTGCTAGTATTGCCACCATTGTAAGTCAGTGTCCAAAGGCATGTGGCGCTATTTCCAAGACTCTGTTCTGCTAATTTGTTTAACAGTTGTGCCAGCACCATAATATATTAATTGCTATATTTGTAATATTGAAATATAGGTGACATAAACTGTACAGTTTTTTTTTTCTTCATAAACACCAGTTGGACTATCAAGGCTTTTTGGCATCTGCATGTAAATTGTAGAATTAGGTCATTAAATATTGCAAAGTGGTCTTATTAAGATTTTATTTTAATTGTTGTAAATCCAGGAATCAATTAGTAAAACTTTATATCTAACAGTAGTCAATCTTCGAAATCATAAATATGCATACACCTGCATTTATTTAAGGTATTGACTTTTACTTTTTATGTGAATAGAATGTGTCTGGAGTCCAGATGGCTCTGAAAAATATGAATTTCCATTCTTTTCCATTCTCATACCCTATGATATGCCTCTTCTAAAACCACTCAGTTACTTTTCAAAGATATACTTCATGAAGAGCCAAATTCTCTGAAGAGTCACCTGGGCTAATACGGTCTGTTCTTAACTAAGACAGTAGGACAGATGCACTTTTCAAGTTTTTATTGATTATGCTAGGAGAGAACTGTTCTTCTCATACCAATATGTGAAAATATGGGGTTCTTCCAACTTAGGGTAACCTAAATTGCTAAAGAAATGCAATAGAAGGATGTTTATTTTGACTGTGTTATGATTCTTTCCAAACAGAATAATTATTAGCCACATTTTTTAATGAGCAAATATTACATTCGATATCAGTGGTATAAATATGTAAGAAGTTGCCAGTGAAATTAGCACATATTTTAACATTTGTGCTCATATGTAAAATTTCACAATTCATGCCACAGTAATGTGACGAACTCTTCTTAACCAGAATTCCCATTGGTGGTAGCTCAGATGTCATTCGTCATACCTCTCCTGACTCTGCTGTGGGATATATATGTACATACATGTTGGTGGTATCCCTCAATCCCTTAAACTGGCTCTCCATTTTAAAATTGTAGATTCCAGCTCAAGGCAATTGTAACACCAAAGATGCAGCCAACAGAGTGTCTGTCTTCTTTGACTAGACTTACTAATCACAGTTCAACTCTGTGGGGACAAAGTTATTAGCTAGTGCTTGACTCTAGATACTGCAATTCAATTATTGGCCTGCAACATTTAGAAGCACAAGCCTTGCTAATTAGCAGCAAATTTTCATCTTCTCTCCGCACAGCGTGTTAGCAGTTGGCTCTAGCAGACGCAGAATCAAAACATAAATAAAAGGAGCACTTATTTATCCTGGATCTATAATTGTTACTGAGGGTCACAGAAATCTCAGCAGTTGGTACATGGAAATTTTGACATCAAGAAAAATAAGGAAAACATGTTCTTTATAGCAAGAAACTATGTGAAGAATAACTTGAAGAATATAATATAGCTTGTATCATTTTTAAAAAGCCAAACACTGGCTGCCTGTGTTCTTTATTTAAAGATGTCTACTGCTAAAAAAAAATAACCCCCATATGTTATTATTAGTGAAACAAACAGCTAACATCTAGAGAGATCATGGAACTTGTATCTGAGGTCACATAGTTAGAGGCCTGGCTAGGCCTGGTACACTAGCCTCCATTGGCCCAAACACCAAGTCTCCTGCTGAAGGAGATTTCAAATTGGAAGTGGCACTAATTGCTAATATTGTTTCTAGTGGTATTCTACTAAATTAACTCCAGGTAGAAATGGTCCAAGTAGGTAAGACAATATAACTTACTTACCCAGTTATGCTCCTATGGAAAAAAATTAAAATCCAGGTAATGGACAAAGTCCATGAAACTAGAATTTGATACTTTTGCATAAAAATATTTGAAGATCACCATTCTCAGCTTTGACCCCCGGCGAATGTATATTTATGACTTTCATTAAAATAAACATAAGTAGTCAAGATGTATCTTACATTGCATAGCCACACATCATGATAAAATACCTTTTTTTTCTGATTGTTCGTTTGTTTAGAAAGATCTTTAAATCCATCTGGTAGGTAAAAGGATAAAAGGAGCATAGCAGATTCCACACAGGTTGGCAGAGTTGAAGATGGTGCCTGATGTAGGTCAGATCCAGTGTGCTCGCCAGATGTTCATGTGCAGCAATGGGGTGCATCTGAAATCACTAAGGCCAGTGGGTCATAATGAAGTTATGGGGTCGTCATAACAAGAAGAGATTGAAACAAGCCCCATGAGACTGTGAGCCTAGCACCTTCCCCGAACCTCCTTTTCACATGGAGTCCGTCACTGTGATGCCATCTGTCATGGTGCTCTACCCTGAGCTGTGCCCTGTGCTCTGCAACCCCTAGAACTGTGAGGTAAATTAACCCATTTTCTTAATATGGTATCTAATTTCATACATTTTGTAGCCAAATGGAGTAAGATAATATACCCTTGATTCCTAACTCTCAAAGAGCCCTTTATTTGTAAAACTTCACTTGACAAAAGAACGTAAAGTCTACAATTAGAACATATCGTAATGGTAAGTAGGATGACTTGGATACCAGGGACAGTGAGTCCTAAGTTAAACCACCAATGATAGAGGCATGGATCCCAGTGGCTAATCACTCTGAGTAATCTTTCAAGTTTCAGTTTCAAGCTCCATGAAATTAAGAAGCACCAAAAATCCTAACAATCTTTTAAATGTAATTTTGATCCCACCTGCAAAATACTAAAATTTTATTTTAAGGTAGTGCTATGTCATCCAGACCGCATATACATTCCTAATTCTTTTACCTTTAAATCTGAATCTATGTGATACTAAAGATAAACTGTGCTATTCTATGTTAAAGCAAATGTAGAAACAACTAAAACTTAAATAAATGTCCTAGAGTCGTGTTTGTAAGCAGAGGCTAAAGAAAATATCCTTTACTATGAAAAAAAATCCCCACATAAAAATCACTGTCAATATTCCACCTCAATAATTGCACATCTGAAGTAGATATTTTCTTCCTAGGCAAAAGCTAAAACTGTGTATTAGGTCTATTTCCACTGGCAGAAGTATAATATCAGATAAGATATTGTAGGGTAATATATTCAAAGTGTACTATGAACTACCAATCAAGTTGGGTGTTTTGTTTGTTTGTTTTAGACAAGGTCTAACTACCTAGCTCTAGCTGTCCTGGAACTCACTTTGTACCCTGAGAGATTTACTTGCCTTTGCCTCCTGAGTGCTGGGATTAAAGGTGTGTACCACTATGCCTGGTTCAAAATAAAATTTAGACATGCACACACACACACACACACACACACACACACACACAACCACCACCACCACCACCACCACCACCACCACCACCACCACATTAGCATAGAATAGTGAGACAAACACTGGTATTGCTTTGGGAAATTAGTTTCCTCTTGACTATTTACTAACAAGGTGAGTTTAGGCAACTCATATAATTCCTCTTAGCTTCATCTACCAGATGGGAACAATTATGAATGGATGTAAGAACAAATAATGTGCAGAGCTGCAAGAAGAAAAAGGTAGTGACAGGCTGAACTCCTTTGTCAAGAACATCACACAGCCAATGCCAAATAATATTGTCTACATCTGTACTGAAGAGACTCCATTCATACGAATACATCTCCTGAGTGTAGACAGTCCAGACCCTAGAGGTGACTTCTAGTGAATGTGATCATAGAAGCCATTCAGTTTCCTTCACTGTTCTATTTCTTTAATATTTGTTTTTATTTGTTTTTATTTAGGAGACATGAAGAGAGAGACAGACAGAAAGACAGAAAGAGAGAATATGCCATGTATATGTAGGTACTGAAAAGGTCAGAAGAGGTCGTCAAGATGTCCTGGAGCTGGAGTTACAGGTGGTTGTGAGTGGCCTGGTGTGGAGGTGCTGGGAATTGAACTTGGGTCCTCTGGAAGAGTGGCAAGCACCCTTAGCCACTGAGCTATCTCTCAAGTTCTGAATTCCTTCATTTTTTAAGTGCCTTTCCTCCAAGCCATATAAACTTTTAACTGAAGAATTCTTAAGTTGCCATAGCCTAACTTTTATGTTCATTAACCTGGCTCAGAAAGCCTACCCTGTTACTCGGCTGTGTGAAATTAGGTAGGATTTTAAAAATCTTCCTCAGCCTCAGTTTTCCCTTCAACATGGATTCATGTGATGATTAAATGCAGCAATAATTCCTGTAAATTACCAAGTATATTTCCTAAATGTTAGTATTGGTGTTTAATGTTCCCCGAGTTAAAAAGATGTTATTGTTATTTATTGTGTCTGGAATGATTATCTCAAGTACAGTGTGGTTTAATGATTCATTAATGGGACTAAGGCATGTGCTGTGTTGTGAGTTGTAATTTTCCTTTCTCAGGAAAATACAGTGGTGACTTTTTCTTTTATTGGACTTTAAAAAATCATTGAACTTGGGTATGCTAAAATGTTTGTGATAAAGTCTTAGAAATAAAATGATGTTATTCTTTTTTATTTTAATTTTTATTTAACATTTTTTCTTATATTACATATCGATCCCAGTTCTCTCACCCTCCCATTTTCCCATACCCCCACAGAACTCCCCATCTTATCTCCCATCCACTCCCCAGGGAGGTTGAGGCTTTCCATGAGGGATCATCAAAATCTGTCAAGTTATTTGGGGTAGGGCCTAGGCCCTCCCCTGTGTCTCTAGGTTAAGGGAGTATTCCTCCATGGGGAAAGGGCTCCTTAAGACCATATGTACACTAGGGATACATCCTGATTCCATTGTCAGAGGTCCCATAGGCTGTCCAAGCCTCCTGACTGACATCCATATTTAAGGGGTGTGGGTCGGTCCTATGCTGGTTTCCCATCTATCAGTCTGGGATTCATCCTTGTTCAGGTCAGATGTTTCTGTGGGTTTCTCCAGCCTGGTCTTGACCCTTTTGCTCTTCACTCCTCCCTCTCTGCAACTGGATTCCAGGAGTTCTACTCAGTGTTTAGCTGTGGGTATCTGCTTCTGCTTTTGTTAGCTACTCTAGGATAGCATATAAGTTATTCATCAATATCATTATTGGGGAAAGGGATTTAAGATAGCCTCTCCACTACTGCTTAGATTGTTAGTTGGGGTCATCCTTGTAGCTTGCTGGACATTTCTCTAGTGCCAGATTTCTCTTTAAACCTAAATTGGCTCCTTCTATTATGGTATCTCTTTTTTTGTTCTCCTCTATTTTTCCCCCAACTCAGTCTTGCTATTCCCTCATGTTTTCTTCTCTTCTACTCTCTTCTTCTCCCTTCTTTTTCTCCTAACTTCCTCTCCCCTCCCCTCATGCTCCCAATTTGCTCAGGAGATCTTGTCCCTTTCCCCTTCTGTGGGGGACCTTGTATGATGAGTCTATTAGGGTCCTCCTTGTTTCCTAGCATCTCTGGTGGTATGGATTGCAGGCTGATAATCCATATATTAGTGAGTGTGTGAGTACACACTGTGGTTTGTTTGTTTGTTTGTTGTTTGTTTTTGTGCCTGGGTTACGTCATTCAGGATGGTTTCTTCTAGTTCCATCCATTTGCCTGCTGATTTCAAGATTTCATTTTTCTCCCCAGCTGAATAATACTCCATTGTGTAAATGTACTACATTTTCCCCATCCATTCTTCAGTTGAGGGACATCTAGTTTGCTTCCAGTTCTATTACAAATAATGCTTCTATGAACATAGTTGAACAGATATCCTTGTTGCATGAATGTGCATCTTTTGGGTATATGCTTAAGAGTAGAATTGCTGGATCTTGTGGTAGACTGATTCCCATTTTCCTGAGGAACTTCCCTACTGATTTCTAAAATGGCTGTACAAGTTTTTACTCCCACCAGCAGTGGAGGAGTGTTCCCCTTTCTCCATATCCACTCTAGCATAAACTGTCATTGGTGTTTTTGATTTTAGCCATTCTGACAGGAGTAAGATGGTATCTCAGAGTTGTTTTGATTTGCATTTCGCTTATGGCCAAGGATGTTGAACACTTTAAGTGTCTTTCAGCCATTTTATGTTCCTCTACTGAGAATTCTCTATTTAGTTCTGTACCCCAATTTTTAAATTGGAATATTTGATGTTTTGCGACTAGCTTCTTGAGTTCTTTGTGTATATTTTGTAAATCAGCCCTCTGTCAGATGTGCGGTTGGTGAAGATCTTTTCTATAGGCTGCCACTTTGTCTTGTTGACTGTGTACTTTGCCTTACAGAAGCTTCTCAGTTTTAGGAGGTCCCATTTATTAATTGTCGATCTCAGTGTCTGTGCTACTAGTGTTATGTTCAGGAAGCAGCCTCCTGAACCAATCTGTTCAAGGGTACCTACCACGTTCTCTTCTAAGAGATTCAGTGTGGCTGGATTTATGTTGAGATCTTTAATCCATTGGACTTAAGTTTTATACATGGTGATAGATATGAATCTATGTGCAGTCTTCTACACACCATCATCCAGCTGTGCCAGCACCATTTGTTGAAGATGCTTTCTTTTTTCCATTGTATAATTTTAGTTGCTTTGTCAAAAATCATGTGTTTGTAAGTGTTTGGGATTAATATTAGGATTTTTCAGTTCCATTTCATTAGTCTTCCTGTCTATTTTTGTGTCAATACCAAGCTGTGTTCAGGACTATAGCTCTATAGTAGAGCTTGAAGTCAGGGATGGTAATGCATCTAGAAGTTCCTTTATTGTACAGGGATGTTTTGCTATCCTGGGTCTTTTGTTTTTCCATATAAAGTTGAGTGTTGTTCTTTAAAGGTCTGTGAAGAATTGTTCTGGGATTTTGATGGGGATTTCATTGAATCTGTAGATTGCTTTTGGCAAGATTTTTACTATGTTGATCCCGCCTATTCAAGAGCATGGGAGATCTTTCCAGTTTCTGTTATCTCCTTTAATTTTTTTTTCTCGAAAGACTTAAATTTCTTGCTATATAGGTCTTTGACTTGTTTGGTTAGCATTACCCCAAGATATTTTATGTTGTTTGTGGCTATTGTAAGGGTGATGTTTCTCTGATTTCTTTCTCAGACCATTTATTGCCTGCATATATTAGTGCTACTGGGTTTTTGTTATTGTTGTTTGTTTTTTTAGTTAATCTTGTATACTTCCACTTTTCTGAAGTGATTATCAGTTGTAGGAGTTCCTTGCCAGAGATTTTTGGGTCACTTATGTAAACTATCATGTCATCTGCAACAGTGAAAGTTTGACATCTTCCTTTCCAATTTGTATCCCCTTGATCTCCTTTTGTATTCTTATTTCTCTAGCTAGAACTTCACGTACAATATTGAAGAGATATGGAGAGAGTGAACAACCTTGCCTTGTTCCTGATTTTAGAGGAATTGTGTTGAGTTTCTCTCCATTTACTTTGATGTTGGCTATGGTTTACTGTATATTGTTTTTATTATGTTTAGGTATGTTCCTGTTATTCCTGATCTCTTCAAGTCCTTTATCATGAAGGGTTATTGGATTTTGTCAAAGGCATCTAGTGAGATCATCATATGGTTTTTCAAATGATGTTATTCTTTTGAATTTTCTTTAGAGCAGTCCTCTTGTGAACTACCTATAACAGATGCCAGTAACAGACTCTTTCAAATTCACTCTAAAATACAAGTCATTATGGTTGGAAAGATGACTCAGTGGTTAAGAGCACAAATCACTCTTGGCAAAGAGGACTCTACACTCAGCCTAAGTCCCCAGCACCTATATTATGTGCCTTACAACAGAGTTCTGACACCCTCTTCAGGACTTTGTGGGTACTAGGCACATATAGAAATAAAATAAATTTATTTAAAAATAAAATAAATCTTGAAAAAGAAACTTCACAAAAATGCACATAGGACTACAACTAATATGGACGTTAAAGTGATCAGCCTTAAGCATACGTGTACAACACTACAAAAACTCAGCAGTTTGTATGTACATACACATATCTACATATGTATAACATTAATAAAGAAGTGGTCACATGTTTGAAACAGAGTGGTGGGGACAGAAGATGGAGGGGGAGAGAGAGTGGAAACAATGTGAACATACTCCATATATAGAAAATTCCCCAAAAGAAAAGTTTCAAATGAAATTTAGTATGTGAGACTTGGAGAGAAAGAACCAATCCAGTGACAAATCACTTGGTGACACCACTCTCTGTGATGGCCGTCCAGTGCTGTGGTTTTATTCAAAAAGACTGAAAAGTGATGGCAGTAGCTGGTGTGGCTTGAGGTTGGCTGTGTTTAACGCAGGTAAGAAAAAAAAAGAAAGCTGTCATCATAGAAAATAGTTGGCTAGCTTCTTCTTGTCTCATGCCAATTGAAATACTTTATTTTTGAGATTATAAGATAATTTCAGCATTTCTCCCTTCATTTGCCTCCCTCCAAGCACTTACATATGCCACTCCACACTCTCCTGCAAAGTCACAGCGTCTTCTTGCAATTATTTTTAATGCATGCATATATACATACATACATACATACATACATATATATGTATATATATGTATGTATTCCTAAATGTACCCTGCTCAGTCTATATACTGTTACTTGTATGCATATTTTCAGAGCTGACTATTGGGCACTGGACAACCAATTGCTATTCCTTCCAATTGATATTCTTCCCTGGGGAATACCTCCTCTCCTACTCCAGCCTTCCTTAGTTGCCTGTAATCCTTTGTGTAGTGTTGATGTTTCATGGGCTTCATCCACTCTGTCATGCCCATTGACTCTAGGCTGGTATGAAAAAGGAAATAGAATGGAGTAGAATAAGACTAAAATTAAGATTGAAAGGCTGCTTTGACAAAATTTTAATATAACGTTATTCAATGAGCAAGTTACAAATGTGATAACATTTTACTATGATTTCTAGTGGCTTTCATAGTATGTGTGTGGGGGAGGGATAAGAAGGAAGGAGGAAGAGAAAGAAGGATTGAGAGAGAATGAGAGAAGGAAAGGAGGGGTGGAGAAAGAGAGAACACATTTTCTGTGTCTCTTACCAATTACCTCTCATTTTCAGTAGGCAGCAAGTATTTCCCTTCCTCTCTTCCTTACTTCCCTTTCTTTCTTTTTCTTCCCTACTAACATACCTTCCTTCATTTTACTTTATACCTTAGTCAGTATAGTACCACCTTATTCTTGTGCAGCTTAGTGAGTAAAGCAAAGCTGCCATATCTGACAAGGTCATGGTATTTCATCATTACCATCAACACACCTAAATTTATAGAACAGGCAGCTACAAAGAAAGTGTCATGTGATTTATTAAGAGCTCACGGCCTCTGATCTGCCCAGGATAGTGTTTAATAAATATTTCTTTGTGTTTGCTCAGGTTAAATGGTTTGGAAGAGCTATAATTAGAATGAGTGACTAAGTGTATGGCAAACGGTATGAACCAGAATCAAAGTAGCTGGATCCCAGGAGAGTCCTTGGAACCAGAACTCCTCCTTACTTGATTGCTGAGAGCTGTAAATTCCCAGTCAGTTTCCAGACTCACAGATCTGGAAAGTGATGGGCCATTTAAGTAAAAAAAAAACAAAACAAAAAAATAAAAACAAAAAAAACTCCTCTATCTCTTTACAATTTACATAATGCTAAACCCATGTCATTAATGATTCCTCCCCCTGCCTCTATTAGATTTCAAAGTTCAGTACACATTCAAATTATTCAATTTTGATATCACTTTTATGATCAAATGTCCTACTTTTGAAATGGAAAGCTCAGTTGGCCATGTTCCCTGTTAAGTTTAAGAAGCTTTTATCATTTAAATAAATTAAACCTTCCAGCAGGTTCTTCAGAACACAATGAAGCACAGCAGAGAAAAGCTTGAAGGAAATAAACCTCTTAGCTGATACAGTGCAGGCTGTTATGCATGCCTGCAATAATGTGTAGCAAGAAGTGTAGCCTGATGCCTCCAATACTGTGTAGCGAGAAGTATAGCCTGATGCCAAGGTTTCTGTTTACAATTTTGTCTTTGATTTTTTGATATTCAGTAGCAATTTGATTTACTATTGACAAAAGATGGCCCTAGAGTACATCAAGTACAAGGCTTTAATACTGAGGAGAAATTAAAAAAAGATTAATTTATTTTAATACCATATTGATAATGATAGATTTACATTTTTCTTCATTATCTGAAAAATAATGATCTCTTTGTGGGTCTTTTACTGCTGGTTTTCTGAAGAAAAAAAAGCATTATTTCAATGCAATATTTATGTAAAATTAATCTATATAGTTTATATCAAATTATTAGGATACTGTTTCTGTAAATAGATGCCCATGAAAGATTAAAAAGCATTATAAGAAATCTTATTATTTGCAGGTTTTCTCTGTGGCCAAAAAGTAGCGGTCAGAATTACTTTAGCCAAACAATATACATTATACATAAAGGGTTTTACTAAATAAAAACTGCAAATTGTTCTGTTGTGTTATTTACTTGAAACATTTCATTACTGAATAAAAATGTCAAGATAAATATTTCCATCAAAAGAAGTACTCAATAGAGTTGTTAATTAAAGGATGTTGTAATGGTTGTATAAAATAATTACCATAGAAATGTAACCTCATCAAGTTACCTTCAACACTATGAGAACTTAGAGGAACTATTTGTAATATGTAGCATTTTTTTTAATTCAGTGAGTTACTTAGGTAGGCATTCCTGATATTCTATTTTCCTGTTTCTCAGATAATGCATTACATTTTGGCGTAAGACAAATCAAAACAATTGTTCTTTGCATTGAGATGTGGACTGACTTATGGTTGAGCCAAGTAAATGAGCTTTTAGACCTTTTCTTTGCTTTTCATGGACAGCTTTAAATGTCTATGTCTATATTTATCTTACCTTTTATGAAGAAAATAGAGCATTATCATAAGTTGGGAATTAAGCTCAAAATTGATATCCCTGTAGCCATTCTGAATGAAAGGCCTTCAAAAATGGATTTGTGAGTCAATTTTGAACTGACTCTACCTATTTTGTGGTCCAGATGTTAAGGATGATTCAGTAGTAGCTAGCTTCAACTGAGGAGATATAGTCATCAACAATAAAATACCCAGAATTCTTATGTGCAACTATCCTATCATGTCTGAAGACACTGTCTCACTGCGTACATCTTGTTTTCCGGGCTCTAACAAATCTCTTCTCTGTGCCTTTCCCTGAACGTTGGGATAAGGGTTGTGTTGTGATGTATCAAGTGGGGTTGAGCACTCCAAAGTCGACTAGTCTCTACAGTTTAGATAGTGTGCATTGCTACATTGGTTTCTGTATGTTGCGAAAACAAGTTTCTTTGAAGAGGAGTAAGAGCTACTCTTACCTGAAATTGCCCAAGGCTGTACACCCAGATGAAGTACTATAGGTAATTAATGACTGCTGTGAGGGAGTTTAAGTATTCTCCAGAAACAAGGCCCCTGATAGGTATCCAACTCCATGTGGTCAGTACTAAACACGTTTACACCAATAGGATATACACGTGTGTGTGTGTGTGTGTGTGTGTGTGTGTGTGTGTGTGTGTGTGTGTAATAATAACAAATAAGAAGAGGTCTTTTGATGGAGGGTAGAATGAAGCAAGTCTATTGGCTTTGCCTTTGAGAAACAGGTTAAGTCTGGACATCTTCACATTGAGGAGTGATAGAAGTCTCTCACAAACGATGTCCTGGCTTGAAATAGATAGCTATGTTAGGCGGTTGATCAAATGCAAGGACCTTGCTAATATTGAGGTTGTAGGATATATGCTTTGTGTGTGGAATCTTACAACCTTCTTTTACCTGTCTACTTTCACTGAGCTCAAGGATGAGCTGTTAAGGGTCAGGTGGCCAAATCTATTTCATACCTCAGGCTTGTGTTTGTGGTATGGAAGGCTTGTGTTCACTACTCAAGGTATTGGCTATGCTTTGCTTTGTTGCTCTGTTCCCCTATGTGTGGCTTACTTAAGAGTCTGAACATCCCTGGTAGCAGATATTCCGCACAATGCAATATCCCTTTCTTCCTCAAGCACTGCTTTCTCAGCATCAGGAGACATGCTGTCATTTCTTTCCTTCCTTCCTTTCTTCCTTCCTCCCTTCCTTCCTTCCTTTCTTCCTTCCTTCCTTCCTCTCTCCCCTTCCCTCCTTCCCTTCCTCCCTTCCTTCCTTCTTTCCTTCCTTTCTTCTTTTCTTCCCTCTTCCTTTGCCTCCCCTCAACATGGTGTCCTGCTGCTCTGTCAAGTCTAGATGAGAAGACAGGGCCAATCTTGATGTTCAAGTTCCCCGAAGCATAGGAAGCTAAGTATATCCACTTCATTCCCTCACTGTGTGCAGTCGGGGGATAAAGGAAGAGCAGTGGTGTGCAGTGCAGGATTCTGCTACCCAACATCCCAAACTCCAGTTCTTCCTCTTTCTAAATTCCTTTTACTTTCTTGGCAGCAGCGTATGCTAATCCAATTCTGCTTCATTTGTCTCCTGATGCACACAGGAGGTCTGGCCCTCTTCCAGGCCCCACTTTGTGCTAGGTATTTCGGTATTTGGAGCCTTTGTTCTCAATTTAATATTAGCGATCTGAATACCTTTGTCTATTTGTTTCAGGGGTGCGTGTGAGCAGCTTTTGGTCTAGAAAGCTAGAAAAACATTTTTTATTGATATTTTTCAAAGGTATTATGTGATCCTAAAGATCCTAAATCATTCAACATCTTGAACTTGGGGAGCACACAATAATTGTGTTCATTTGTTAGCTATTACATTGAAAATCTTTTTTAAAAATATGTATGTATGTATGTATGTATGTATGTATGTATGTATGTATGAGTTCAGATGCCCATAATTCTCAATAACCAGAGACACCAAGCTTATGGATTTTATAAACATGAAGAACGTGGAGATATTACAGGGACACCAAGTAGAGTCACAAAAATACAAGACTCTATGTTAAAATAAAATTCCATATGAATCCAGATACTTCTCAATGTGCCCATTCAGGTTAACAACGTGTGATTTTTTAGTAGGATCCACACATTGTGTGGTTGTCCTGTGCCGTCTGACCTTCCTGTGTGTCAAGGACTTGCTCTTATCCACTGAGATTTGAAATGAGTTCCCTTTCCCCTAATGTCAGGGATCACACTAAGGCTCTATCTGCTCTAGGCTAAGTAATTACCTATTTAAAATAGTGACTTGGGGTGAGTTAGATGGGGACATGGAGAGTCATTTATACCAGGCTCCTTCTGTCAGCTCATGGGACCTATACGAGTGGATGAAAATAGTATCTGAGTTTTCCATATTGGTGTCTGTCTGATCCCAAAGGGTGTTAATGCCCCAAGGCTTGGGGCATGCTCTGTTTCTGTAGGAAGGATAAGAAGTGTGTCAAACCTTGGGAAGATTTCTAATTAAACTGCTGTAGCTGTGATGTCAGACTTTGTGACTAGTGTTACATCTGTTAAAAAGACCCAATTTCATGAGGAAAACATATGGCAGCCTTTCCTTGTGATTATTGTGTTTATAGTATTTATTTATGTTAAATTACAAGTTACTAGCACTTAACAGGCTGACTTTAGTGGACCAGTCTCTATTTAGAAAATGTGGTGTGGTGTAGAAGGAGTTTTACTGACTACTTGATCTTTGACTTCTCTGATGGCATTAGTCATCATTAATATTTCTTCCTGGACTATATGTTACTCTTGGGAGCTGATGAACTCGAAAAAGATGATAAAAAGGTTTACAAGTAGGAGGCATTTTGAGTTCAAGGGGAGAGAAGCAACATATTTTGAGGGTCTGCTACGGGATGGGACTATGTGTTATTACTCTTCACAACACTGTGGGGATGGTGAAAGAGAGAAGTACTTTTGTTTGGGTTGTAAAATTATTTGATTCAGAAAGTGTTTTTTATGATGAGACTCTTCTTAATTTTTCTCAGAGATTTCACCTGTGGTTACTTTGTTTTTTCTGGAATCTGAGAAAAAACAAATACTAAGTTAACTTCTAACTGGAAATGTACTTGGTAATATCTCATATAGCTAATAATTTTTATTACCTTTCATACTGTCGCCACAATCTCTCCTCAACATTTTCAAGATTTTATTTATTGAGGGATGCCCACCTAACATCACACATATTATATATTGAATTTCATATTTAAAATATTGAGTCTCAAGATTTGAAATTCCATATCCATCAAAATTATCGCATGAGCAAAATTCATTTTTTTAATTTTTTATCTTCAAAGTATTTTTTAAATTAGTTTTTATTTAAATTAAGAACAATCTTATTTTACATACTAATCTAAGTTGCTTCCCCCTTCCACCCTCCTGTTCCTCCCCACCCTCTATCCATTTCTCAGGAAGGGTGAGGCCTCCCCTAGGGAATCAATGTCTGTCACATGATTTGGGGCAGGACCTCCCCCATGTATCTGGACTGAGAGAGTATCCCTCCAAAGGGAATGGGTTCCCAAAGTCCATTCCTTCCCTAGGGATAAACACAGGTTCCACTGCCATAGGCCCCATGGACTACTCATGCCCCCCAACTGACATCCATATTCAGGGAGCCTGCCTTGGTCCTCTGCTGGTTCCCCAGCTGTCAGACTGGGTCTGTGAGATCCCTCTTGTTCAGGTCAGCTGTTTCTGTGGGTTTCCCCAGCATGGTCTTGACCCCTTTATGAACAAAATTCTTATACTTGAATATTTTGGGCATTTCCTGAGATGATCACTTAGCAGAAACTTTAAGGATGTATATTGACTGACACTTGCTTCTTAGAAAATTTTCATCACAGATTCTTGTTCTGCATTTGTAGATACCACAGGGAAAGGTACTCACTCTCCACTCTCTGTCATGCGTCCTGTTTATGTCAACCAAGAACTAATGCCTTTTCAGTGCTCACAAAGCCTGGGACTCCTGCTTTCTTATTCATAAATAGAGGATAATATTAAAAATGATTTTGAAACATGCTTAGGTGAGAAACTATAACAAGATAAAGATGTGCTCCAGGAAAATTTAAGGAATACATGTTTGTACACACACAAATGCACATATACTCATATATGTTTGTGTATATCCTTTTCAATGTAGTCATGAAGTATTTTTACAGTGTTGTGTCAACTGTTTTTTCCCTCTGATCTGGAAGAGAGTAGTCAGTGTCCCTGTGTTAGATTTTGGTTATATTGGATTGTTATGTGGTATCTGAATAACTTCTCCCATAGGAAAGGGGTGTGTGGTGTGTGCAGATGTTTTCTATGTGTGATATGTGTAGATGTTTTCTGTGTGTGGTACATGAAGATGCTTTCTATGTGTGGTGTGTGCTGATGTTCTTTTCTGTGTGTGTGGCATGTGCAGATGTTTTGTTGTGTGGTGTGTGCTGATTATTTTCTGTGTGCTGATGTTTTCTGTATGTGTTGTGTGTAGATGTTTTCTGTGTGTGGTACATGCAGATGTTTCCTGTGGGTGATGTGTGCTGATGTTTTCTGTGTAGAGCAAAACACACTCAGCTTAGTATTACTTGAGTGTAAAGTTATCCGCTTCTGTAACCATGGTTTAATCATCTCTCCCATTCTCCAGATCATCTTCCGTAAAATCAGTGACGTGAAGAAGGAGGAGGAAGAGCGGCTGCGGCAGAAGAACGAGGTGACTCTCAGTATCCCTGTGGACCACCCAGTTAGGAAGCTCTTCCAGAAGTTCAAGCAGCAGAAGGAGCTGAGGAACCAGGGCTCGGCACAGAGCGACCCTGAGAGGAGCCAGCTTCAGGTAGAGAGCCGCCCTTTGCAGAACGGAGCCTCCATCACAGGTACCAGTGTGGTCACCGTGTCACAGATTACCCCCATCCAGACATCTCTGGCCTATGTGAAAACCAGTGAGTCCCTTAAGCAGAACAACCGTGATGCCATGGAACTGAAGCCCAATGGTGGTGCTGAACAGAAATGTCTGAAAGTCAACAGCCCCATCAGAATGAAAAATGGAAATGGGAAAGGGTGGCTGAGATTGAAGAACAGCATGGGGGCTCACGAGGAGAAAAAGGAAGACTGGAACAATGTCACCAAAGCTGAGTCAATGGGGCTATTGTCGGAGGACCCCAAAGGCAGTGACTCAGAGAACAGTGTGACCAAGAACCCGTTAAGGAAAACAGATTCTTGTGACAGCGGGATTACAAAAAGTGACCTTCGTTTGGATAAAGCCGGTGAGGCCCGGAGTCCTCTAGAACACAGCCCTATCCAGGCTGATGCCAAGCATCCTTTTTACCCCATCCCTGAGCAGGCCTTACAAACCACACTGCAGGAAGTAAAACACGAACTCAAAGAGGACATCCAGCTGCTGAGCTGTAGAATGACTGCCCTGGAAAAGCAGGTGGCAGAAATTTTAAAACTACTCTCAGAGAAAAGTATACCCCAGACCTCCTCTCCAAAACCCCAAATGCCACTCCAAGTACCTCCCCAAATACCGTGTCAGGATATTTTTAGTGTCTCAAGGCCCGAGTCACCTGAATCTGACAAAGATGAAATCAACTTTTAATATATAAATATATATATACATATATATTTGTCAATATATTTAAAATGGTATATACATCTATATACATATGTGTATATATATAGTATATACATATATATATTTTCACTTGCTTTCAATATGATGAACACAAATATGGATTTTGATATGTACATACTGCATGTCCAGCTGGATTCTGGCCTGCCAAAGATGATTATTCAAAACATAGATATTGCTTGTATATTATGCAGTTGACTGCATGCACACTTTACATTTATTTATAACCTCTATTCTGTAATAAAAAATTATGAATTTTGTTAACTAAGGCAATGTAATCTTTGAAGAATCAGGGTCCAACCTGCCAATGTTGCCATGACAAACTTGATCTCAGGCTGAGTATATCGAGCTGTCATTTCCTCACTCTTCTGTTTAGTTACAATTACAGATTAATGTCAAGGGAGAGTTCAGCTCCCAAAGCCGTCAGACCATCTATGATCTCATGCCATAGGGTATTTTTCTGTAATGTAGTGTTAGGTTCTTTTTCCTTACAGGCAATGTTTGCTCCATTGAAATGACTGTGTCTTTGCCTACATCTGATGCCGGTGTCAGATACCGAGATCTTATTGCTATGGGTTTTGTGCATGATCTGCATTTCCACTCAATGATACCTCTCCTTTTTAGCATTGTTGTAGATAGTAATCATTAGCTCTTATGTAAAGAATTCCCTGCTCCCTCCGTCTTGGAGGACAACTGTCATTTCGGGAGTTGACATTATCAACACCATAAATACTCAACTGTTAATATAGTGTATATTATTATAGAAACACTGCACCACAGGGTATAAGAGCCTTTTAACAATGTGTTAGATATGCTGATTGTCCAAAGGCAGTGAATGTTCTACATTTATATTTCCATAGCTTGTTCAAGGGGGGGTGTTGAAAGGCTCTTAGCAAAGATACATATCAAAATTTTAACTGTTAATGATATAATTTTTAAAGAAGAACATAAGCAATTAGACATGTTTTAATTGCACATCTGTGGCTTAGAAAGAATGAAATATAGGTATAGAAATACTGACACATGATTTTTTATTGCTTGAAGAGGTGACACATGAGTTGTGGTTAGCTTACAAAATAACCAACCTAGAAGGCAGCAATAAGTTGCTTTATTCAGATAACTGCTTTCCTATTACTTTATTCTGGGTATAAATTTCCCTAAGCTTTGGCACACAGTTGAATTGCTGGCCTTCTGTTGGGTTGATACAATAGACCATTATGACTCAGGCAGATCCACTCAAAAGGATTATGGGGCTGAAGGTTGTAGTTTTTTGGGTGACAATTTCTCTTCTGAGAAAGTGCCTATTTTCCACCAAAACAGTTATTTAGGCCCTCAGATGATAACTACTCAAAATGAAATGCATACCTATCTTGAGAACCCATGGAAGCTGTTTCTTATGAAAACAGCATGTTTTCTGAAGTTCTTCCTGGCGGGGTTGCTTTTCAGTTGGTGAAGGCATAAAGTTTAATATTGAGACTAAGGAAGCTACTGTTTGCATTAATCTGAAATTGTATGCCAATCACTTGTGTATTGCTAAGCCACAAATATACATGCATCATATATACCTGTATATACAGGTGAATATACAAAAGATGGTGACAAAATCAAGGAAAATAATTTGCTCTTTTATATATAATTTTATGTGTTTTCTATCTCCTAGTCTCTCTAAAATTATAGAGAGAAGAACTTCCACAGTCGTACTGGAGAAATACAAAGCAGTAATCCTTTTTAAAGTTCTTCCCATGTTCCTAAGGTGTGCCTCTTTGTCCTAGGACGTCTGGAATGTGTATTAGGTACAGTGGGTTATGATTGCTTTCCTTTCCATTACTCAAAATGGACATTTCCAGGGCTATATATCTCTATATTCTGCTAAGATACCTACCTGGCCCACAGAAAAAAGGAAATGAAATTACAGAATCAGCCTTAAATTTGAGGTTCGGGGAACCTGTTTGTTTTTACTTTCATACTGTGGAAGATACCTTGTCCTTCTAAGACTTACTGGGTTTCAGAGTGTTTTCTTACTTGTTTAAGTCAACTGTGAGAAATACCTTTAAAGATGAATGGGTGATTAAAAAACAAGAGCGTGGAAATCATTGTTCTGACTTTAGCTGCATTCAAAACTAACAGCTGGTCTCCAGCTGTAAAAGGGTCACTGACGCAGGAAACTGATTTGAAGTCTAATGCATGCCATTTTATATTAGGCTTACAAGCCTTTGCCAGGATCTGACATTGACTCGGACAGTTTTAGCTCACAACCAACAGCATTAGCCATAATGATATTTCTATCTGAACACATGTTCCCATAGGTGGGAAAGAAACAATGGCTTTGAACTGCGCCAGGCCATCAATAGGTAGGGAAAGTATGAATTGCTTATTTGATTGGTGCAGCTCCCACAGTATTCTTTTCCAGACCCCTGTCCTTTGCATGCATGACACGATGTGGTGCTGAATACACTCTGCACATATTCGGCAAACATTGTATATAGTCTTATGTTTCCAGATTTTAAAATTCTTCACATTAGAATTTAGTCAGACTTTAACAAAGGGTGAACGCTTGCTTGCACACATGTGATAATGATACAATCGCAATTTGTGTAGCCTCAACCAGCACACAGACAGTGCAGGCTCATTGAGGGACCAGATGACTGCATGTTTTATTCCTACACTGTATAGGTGCTCTTGGTGCATCCAGAATTTTTTTTATTATTATTATACTTCAGAACAATGTACTAATAGGACTAAGTGGATATGTATTTGAAATGCAAACATTTTGCAAAGCAACCTATACATCTTTAACTCTGTTATGATACTATGAATATGTAAGATGAGACATTGTTTTGAGCAGGTGATTGTGACATGATAGCAAAAGTCCAATGCAAACAGAATTGTAATCTTTACATCAGAGCAGGAAGGTTTGCTGGTCTGTATCAGGATAATATTGCACTATATCTGATTTGATAGACAGAAGAGCTCTAAATAAAGGGCAAATAGAAACCCCAAAGGTAGGAAACAACATCAAAACTTCCAGTGACTTTGAAATAGTTCAGGAGTAGTGGTTGAATTCACACCTTAACTTTATTCTTTAAAGGAAACCTTTTACTACAGCCCCACTCCTATCTCACATTGTGTACAAGGCTACAAAATGTTCTGAATGTTAAAAAAGTAACTACAAGTTTGCATATGTCAGAGGACAGAGGGCATGAGAATGTGTGCTTTTAAATGGCTCCAGAACAAAGACCTCAGTGGTACCCCGTACTTTAATAGGCATGTTAAATAACAGCAAACTAAAGTGAAATTTTGAAAATTAACCTATGTCACATGGAATTTAAGGAGATATTGCTTAACTGTGAGGTCCAGGAAAGTGCGGAATTCTTTTGGGAAAACCTGTCGGGTTTTTTTGTTTGTTTGTTTTGTTGTTTTGTAAGTTAATCTTCAAAGAAGTGACTGGAATTGTGAAATTGTCCTTTTTAAAATTTTTGAGATTATAATTTAATTACAACATTTCCCCTTCCTTTTCTTCCCTCCAAACCCTTCCATATGTCCCTCCACACTTTGTCTCATTCAAATTCATGGCTTCTCTTTTCACTAACTTTGTCATTGATGAATTTTGATACCGTATATCATTTCTCTTTTTAAAGTTATTTTCTGAGTCTAGAACTATACCACACACAAACACCTCAAAAATGAGTATTTTTTGGGGTAAGTGCTGTACTTTGATATCTCTCTTATATGTGAGTATTGCTCCTGGAATTCTGTCTGGAAGGGGGAGAAAAAAGTATGTTTAGATTTTACACATCATTAGGTTCCATGTAGGATTCTGATTTCAGCTCTGTCAATCTAGCAAAGCTTGTATAGTCATCTGTCTTTAGCATGTTGTGTTCCTATCTCAGTTTTCAAATAATTAGTACTAAAACAAAAGCTGGAACTACTCCCATGTTTTATCAAGCTGTTATTAGGTCAAGGGGTAGTAGGTTTTCTTCCAAGAGAAAACCACATGAGCCTTTTGAAAGGCACTAAAACCTGCTCATGTTATATGTCCTTAGTTACAGTGTTTTAATTAGGAAATTGATGAGATTGTTGTTGTTAGAATTCAAAAAACTGTGTATATTACATAAACATTTGATTTTTGAACACAAGGCTTATTTTGTTAGTGTTTGCTCGTTCTGCAAAGAAGCCTTTGTCCCCAGGGCTCCTCATAAAGTCTTATTGTTGTATCTGCTGTACTGGGTCAGGGTAAGACAATAACAAGAGCACTAAACACAAAGGGGACTTTTTTTAATTCAACAGAAAGAACATTTATGTTTAGATCTCAAACTGAATTTTGCTAGGATTCTCACATTACTTCAATTTAAAAATGTGCTTCCAACTAAGACTTTACTAAGAATATTTTGAAATACACATAGACACAAGCATCAAAAAGAATTAGCTTTAAATGACTTTAAAAATTAAGAATTAGAGTCAAAGGGGTTTAAGGGATGGTCAGTCATTGGTCCAACCTCTTTGCTATCTACTGCAATCCTCTATTTACTAAGTGATATTTATACTTTTATCTACCATATTAGTCCTGTGGCATTACAACTAACTGTTGCCTTACATACAAATAAATATTTTTAATCAGTTTGCTTTGAGTGATAACTTATGCGTGCAGCCTGGATGCTTCAGTGGCTTACATGAGAAAACCATTGTAATTGCAAAATGACAGCTATTAGTTTTAGAGCTGATACAGATTGCTTTAACATTATAGAAAATCTTATCCTGGATCAGGACAAAAAAGCAAGAACTAATGTTGATCAGAGTCACACAATCAGAACAGACATGTGGATTAAAGTGCTAAATAAGTTACTAATGCTAGGATATGTGCATGTGTGAGAGTCCAGATCAGGATTTACATATCCATGTTTGGGATCAAAAAGAGTGGACACTGGAGGCTGTCTTTCAGGTGCTTGTGCATTTTATCATGGTCATTGCCATGGCTGACAGGTACATTCTAGTCAACTCCAAGAGTATATACAATTTAAAAAGTTGTTGCTTCCCTAGCGTCCAATGATTGGCTTATTTTTACTTTTTTTTTCTGTAAAGATACATGCAGTCCTCTTAATGAGTAGGCTTTTTAAGTCTAGATTTGCTACTAATTGCAAAAGGGAAAACAAAAAAACCCAACCCCCAAACCAAGAAGTTCACAGAGAAAACTAACAGGACTTGTGGACCAAAAGGAACACATTAATACCCCTGTTCTATGGTTATAATGTATTTTCCTGATTAGAGCACCCCCTTGAAAGGTAAGAGGACAATGTACATGGTGCATCATAAATGTTAAAGAGTTTTTAAGCATTTCAATAATCTCAATTACTAAACTTGGCTCAACTGTAGGAACTGAACGTGAAATAAATGCAGATGCCTGTGCTGAATAGATTCTTCTTTACTATTAGTTTTTTTTTCCCTAAGGAAAGAACTCATCCACTATCTGTTTTAAGTTCCCATAAGTAAACTGCAGAAAAATGCAGTTTTAAGAATGAAGTTCCAGATTCATCCTTCTTTGGTGGACTTAATGTCCTTTATTTCCACATCTCTCTATTCTAAAATTTAGATCTTCAGTAAAGTATTCACAGATTTAACTTGTTTTGAAAGATTTATCATTCATAGTCCAATAATAATTAGTAGTTGTAGTCCTTTTGTGTTAATCACTATTCACTTCTTTGTTTTTTCTGTGCTAAAACATAAATTAAGTTTCCCCACATTGATAGTATTTTTTTTCTTTTCAATCTCTTGGACTTGACTGAATTTTTCTCATTTAGGTCTAGAATGAGACACTCAGATGTTAAATCAACTGACTTTTAAAAATTAGGACAAAATTTTTTCTCTAAGTTTTAAATATTTTAAATAACAAATTAATTGATTGAATAGAGATACCTAATTATATTCAGTGCATCAATGTGTTAAGCGGTGCCCTTGTAAATTATGATTAATAGCTTTAATTTTCAAAGTATTTTATGCTCAATAGATGCTTCCTAGCCATCTGGGAAGGGACACGTTCAGAGGTATTGAAACAAGATGGAATTCTCCCACACTATCATTTTATTTTTTTATACTTCAAAAACACTCAGGTAGGCAAAGACACACACACACACACACAGAGAGACAGAGAGAGAGAGAGAGAGAGAGAGAGAGAGAGAGGAGAGAGAGACAGAGAGAGAGAGCATATTTCCTTGTTTATCTTTAGACTACTAAAATTAATTGAATTCAGTAATGAAGTTTGGCATGTTGTGAATCGGGATAAAGAGAGAATAAATTAGTCCATACGTGTTGACATGGCAGTAGAAGTTATGGTTGGCTCTAGAGTCTCCTTAAAATGCTTAGCCATGTTATGTAGAAAATCAGATTTTTTTAAATACCTACCATGTGTCATGTATCCTAAGAAAACTAGATGCTTTCTAACTTAAGATTTTCAGTCTCTTACTTCTTAATACAAGGTTATTTGCATGCTTTATGAGGGGCGGGGCCACTGAGGGCTTGGACAATGAAACAGAAATAGCACAGGCTAGCTGAGATAAGTCAAATCCATGTGCTTCTTTCCCTTTAGATATAAGAGTGAGTGTCCATTAGGCCATATATACTGAGTATGCACTGTACTAATCGATGGATTGAAATAATCATATTTAATTCTGGAAATTAAGAACCTTCAGTAGGATTGTAATAGCCAATTAATAACCAATAAATCAGTAAAGCTGATATTCTATTACAGGCAGTTGGATCTTATAAAAAAATTTTTCCTGCATTTCCCAGGACATGTACTGTCAAAGATTCTCTGAATAAAAATAATTTTTAAAAAACTATTTCCTGCAATGCTTGACTTTTCTAGTGGCCAAAGTAAATGGCAGAAGTTGGTAACTGTTGTGAGTAAAATCTGCCATGATATAAAAACTGAATTCCCCTTCACTTCTTCCAACAGCTGACAGGCAACAATGGGGTAAACTGGGAAATGTTTAAGAGACAAATATAACCTGTCAAAGGTGTGTGAATTTCATGTTGTCTTTTTCCTCAGATGAATTTTCACCTAAGAAGAATATATATATATTTCAGGTGAGACACCAGAAATCTTTATTTAAAAAAAATATTATTTTTGGACTCATTGTGTTTTACATAGGGTTTTCATTTCTTGCCAAACCATTGTTGAACGCATCTTTCAAATGAGCTATTTCTGCTTAGAATGGAATCTCTTGTTCTCGTTCCCAAATTTTACACACACTCACACACACACACACACACACACACACACACACACACACACACACACACACTGCTTTAAAACATTAATTTTCTCTAATGAAAGAAGTTAACATCTAAATGTGATTGACTTTTTTTTCTATTAAAAGATATAAACAGGTAGTGTCCTGAGAAAACAAAACACAGATAAGACATTTCCACCTCACAGTCCAGGAGACTCAATCCAAATCACCTTGTGAGTGACAGGGGGCAGAGGAAACTATGAGTAGCTTTATGCCTAACTGGGAGGACCCCTGGGATTCTATCTGAAGCTTTTCATGGTTAGGTCACTTTCATCTTTGGCATTTTCATGTAAATGAGGTGCTAAATGTTCACTGTTAACCTGTGCAAATTGTGGCATTTGGTTAAAGAACACTGCCAAAAAGCTACAGGGTATTAGGAAGAATACAGATGCCTCTTCAATGATTCCAGCTTGGGTGGTATCTTTTTAAATAGTTTTTGTTTGATTAATTTTGAGATCACATTGTTACAGTTATTGTTTTGATTTTAATGTAACATGATGAACTAGTTTGAAAACTTGTCAGTTATCTAGGGCTTTTAATATGAGGGGATGATTTTCTACCTTCTTCCAAGTTTATGTTTTTGGCTTCAACCCAGAAGTCCAAGTCCCTAAAGTACACGGGTTGTTGGCTTGCATTTTTGATTAGATGGTTTCCAGAAGACACATTTATGCCAAATCAGCACAGATAAGAATCAGCACAGACAAGGCAAAAAAAATTTACTCAATGCCTGAATAAATCAGACTGAATATTTACACTTAATATCTGGTGAAAATAACACATTGTCAAAGTATTGTATCCTTATTCTCAACTAAATCTTCTTTGATGACATGAAATTGAGCCACCTCCTCCCATGGTGAGGTACTTCATCAATGAAAGAAATTGAACAACAGTGTTGAAAGAGTTGGTTCCAGGCTTTCCAAACCAAATATTTTGATAATATTCCTGATCATAGCCCAGTTGATCAAGCTAGTCAGCAAACTATGCAAATTAGAATAATGGATTGTTTTTTAGCTTAATAGTGGATTGTTCAAAGTTTGACTGAACTGAGTCTTTAATGTTGGTCTATTATATCTCATAAGAGTGGATTATTAAATACAATCTCAATGTCCTTTATTTAAAAGTCAGTCATTTAATGTATTTCATTTCAGAAAACTTAGAGGCAAGGACTGCTTTTTGATCCCTGGGAGAATGTTGCCTGGCGTGAGTCTGAGCATCCCCATTGGTGACATTATGATGTTAAGTTAGCTCTGGTTTTATAGTGGATCCACTGGCTTCCTCTCTGCAGCAGCTTCCTTCCATGTCAAAGCTCATCACAGTTAGAGGGAAGGAAAACTCATGCTTCACCTAAGAAACTGACTTAAACTATCATTATCATAATGGATACTTCCCTTACTGGTGAAAGAGTTAGGGTAAGTTGAGCAGTAGGTTAGAATCATTTCTATCTCAAAGCTACATGTTGTGGTAAAATTCCAGTTAGAGCCAGCAGTTGTTTCCTGCTGTTTATAGAGAAGACAGTGACTTCAGGAAGTGCTTAGTACTCAGGCAACACTATCGAATTATACATATCTATGATATAATGAAATTATGCATTTCTTTTGACTTTATGTTCTACTGACTTTGTGTACACCAGTGGTACCGTTTTGTACCCTATAATAGAAACTCCTGACTGAATTTGCTATGGGAATTTATTTTTCAAGTCCGCAAAAATGTTTCTGCCTCTGTAACCGTATTTGTGGATATTAAAAATGCTTCCTAAGGGTCAACTCAGTGGAAATGTTTGCTTTATGTATTGACTAAGTAAATTGGGTTTGTGTATCGACAAAAGACATAGGTCAACACTTCATGGAAGATATTTTTAATATCAATATGCTAAGCAGTACTTGTCTATAGTTTTCAAAATTTGGTTCACGCTAAGCTGATCATGTTTTTCTACTTAAATCAAGACATTGCAGTGTGTAATATAGAAATTTTGTATGTACTATTGACTAATTGCTTAACTGCTTAGAGGTCATGTGAAAACATCTTAAATTGGAGACTTTAGGGTCAATTTTGAAAGCAGTTGGGAGGTTTGTCACAATTTTTGCTTTATTGAAAGCTTGTTCTAAAGAAATCGTTGTTTCCAAAATGAATTGGCAGGTGGAAGTTTCTAACCCAAAATAACCCTGGGTTTTAGCACAATAAACTGTATTTCATCAGGGAGGATTAACTTTGCTTTTTTTCACACTTTATTTAAATGTGGATATTTTTTCATGATATAAAATAAAATGTGCATTTTATGGAACTTCTTTGAATTAATGAGTCTTTCTTGGAATTGTGAAACTGGATATATATATGTATATGAGAAGAATCCTGTGACAAAAACATGTGGGAATAAGTTTAGGGGATGCCTTGAAGCTTTCTATTGCTGTGATAGACATATAATCAAGCAACTTGGAGAGGAAAGAGTTTGTTTCACCTTACAATTCCAGGTAGGCACCTATCACTAAAACAAGGCAAGGCAGGAATTCAGGGCAGGAACTGAAGCAGAAGGCATGGGGAAGTGTTGTGCATAGGCTTGCTCCCTATGGCCTGCTCAGCTTACTTTTTTATTATGCCTTCCATGGCCACCTTCTCATTGGTGGCACTACCTACAGAAAGCTGGACCCTCCAGCCTCAATCATTAAACCAGAATAAGTCCTGTAAATTTACCTACAGGCCAATCTGAAGGAAGCATTTTCTCAGCTGAGGTTCCTTCTTCCCTACTTTGTGTTAAGTTGAGAAAAAATAACCAGCACAAGAAGCCTTTTGGTATTAACTTTACTGACGCCATCTTAAACATGCACAGTATTTATATCTGCCATGGTATAAGTAAAAAAAAATTGTATCATAGCTGACTTTATAATGTTATGCTCTAGTACATTTATTATCAGCACTCACTATATTATGAATAAGAGCTAATGATCTGGTAGACATTGTGAGTTTTTTTTAATTTGAAACTAAAGCTTGTTTTACTTTGGCATTTCTTAATCCTATCAATGTGTTAGTAATTCTTCTAATAATACGACAGTGGGGAAATATTTCAAGACATAACGTGGAACAAAATGATGTTTTCCTACTTCTTGTATGAACAAAAATTTTGGCTGTAATCCTTACTACCAGCAGTAGCAAAATGATAGAGAAAGAGAATCACATTTAGCACAATAATGTATGAAGTGTCACAAAAGAGCTACATTCTGTTTCCTAGCTAAGGAAACAAGAGTTTCTGTATCATGCTTTTGGAATTGTCTACTTGGTTTATAAAGCAGCATGTTGAAAGGAGAGCTAAGGAAACCTCTGCCATGGAAGCAGCAGAATATGGGTGGGGAGTTAAATCTCAGTAACCCAAGAGTCAAGGCTGTGATGATCACACACAAACCACAAACTAACAGACACTGATACCACTACTTTTCTCCCTATTTCCTTAAAACAGCCCCAGAGAATAAGATTGAAACAACTCCTGGTGACTTGTAATTATACCCAAGATCAGTACAGAGCTCAGTCCTCATTAGAGAAGCTACTACTTGGCAGTAGATGGACACTGACACAGAGACACACAACAGGGTAGTGTGCAGAGAGTGCTCAGACCTGAATGGGATGTCTATATTACATCCCTCCCCTCAAGGAACATCTATGTGGAAGAGGAGAAAGACAGATTGTAAGAGACAAAAGGTAGTATAAAATATGAGGAAATAGTGTTTTCTAGACACGGTAGGGCAGATACACATATGAACTCTCAGCAAGTGTGATAGCATGACCTGTGCATGCTCAACTTAGACAAAATCCTAGCATAGAGGAACCCCTACCTGAATTGCTATTGACATATGATTATTGCCAAGAGAGGGAAGTCTGCATTCTTTAAGTTTCCACACTGTCAGTCTTTACATTCTTGGTTCAAATTTTACCAACCAGACAAAAGAAGGGAGGGAGTGACTTCTGCAGAGCAGGAGTTCTCGTCCTGTTGCATACATATGCTCATGCCCTTCTCTTCCATGTAGTTATCCATTGTGCTACTAGCAGGGCGAGAAGAGATACTCTGCACATAAGCTGGAGTTTCAGGGTCCCCTGCCTGCAATAAGGAAAAAAGACGAAGTAAGGGAAAGTGTTCAACAATCACAGTCACCAGGAAAACCCCAATGAAGTGGACATATGAGAGGTGGGGTTATGTGATGCTGGCCTTTTTTGGACATCAGTTGAAAATAATAAGCTTTGGCACTGGTGAACATGTTAGAGGTGTCTTTCTTTGGCTTGCTGGAGTTTACATCCCTCTTTGAGTAGCCTAAAGTAGGTTGGGGACAGATAAAATGAGATAAGGGAGTGAAAGTACCTTAAAATATGAAGCAGGCTATAGGGAGCTTTCATTGATTTTCTCACTAGGCAAGAGTAGATTTCAGACTTACTGAGAAGGTGCAATATATATTAATAACGTGCACTGACACTCAGCCCTGAGTAAAGCTCCAAGTTCTCTCCCTGTATGCACAGAGAAAACTGGACAAGTTCAAAGTTAGTTCAGACACAATCAATACCCCCCCACACACACACGCATACACACCTTTCCATCTCACACTGAAGGCAGGCAATGCATGAAAATGTATTAACATATCAGCTACATAAAAATAGCTCCAATTTTATTAAATTAAATAGAAATTTCCCAGAGAGTGGTACTATTTTCACTCCCAGTGTTGCAATATCTTAAGAGATTCCTAAAACATAGGGTATGTGTGTTTATAGAATTTGTCCTGATTTAAAATTCACAGGTACAAAATAAAATTCCAAAGTTCAAAATAAAGCATGAGAGACAGAGTGACAGTGTGTGTGTGTGTGTGTGTGTGTGTGTGTGTGTGTGAATATGTGCATGTGTATGTGAGTGAGTGAGAGAGAGAACTAGATATTGAATTAATGTTGGTCTCTCACCTAAATTATTTAAACAAATTATATAAGCATGAGATATATCATAAAGCTGAGGCTGACAGTTTGATGTGTTATATCTAATGTGACACAAGGGCTTAAGCTACATCTGGAAGATGTCTGGCTTTCAAGATTCTATCTTCTTGCTTTCATGTTACTTTTACTATTACAGTGATTGACTGTTGGTATGGAGATCCTCATTATTTTATGTGCTGTGTGTGGATAGATGGGTAGATGAGTGGATGAATGGATGGAAGGTTGAGTGGGTGGATGGATGGATGGAAGGATGGATGAGTGGATATGAATGGATGGACAAGTACAGCATATATCCCATCAAAAGAACAAGGTTTTAGGCTGCAGGGAATGAACAGCCTTTCCTATCTCTACCTGTATTGAAACTGTCAGAGAAGTTTTCAAACTCAGATCTCTGACACTGGGTCAAGCTTTTGCTTTTTATTTATTATTGTCTCCAAATGATTCTCGGATCCAGTTGAAGCCTAGCTTCTGTATGAGTAATTATAGAAATGAAACAAGTAAATAAATAAACAAAATTACTTGGGGGAGATCTCTAGAAGTTGAAGGCATCTCTAGAAAACAATCTGATTATAGAACCTTATGTGTTGCATTTATTCTGAAGTTCCAGAGGCAGGATAATGCTAAGGTAGGTCTCAGTGTGTAGCCTGCCTGTTCATAAATAGGGAGCATTTCAGTTCCCAGTATTGCCTCCTGTATGTTCTTTTTCATGGTGATTTGTGTGGAGAAATCACACAGAAGCACCAAGCTCAGGGATGGGCTCTGATGATGTAGACATGAGCTTAAAAGAAAGGATTGTGTTTTCTCTTCTTCCACAGTAGTCTATAGTGTTTAGAAGTTTAATTCCAGTTGCTGAAATTAAAAGTTTTGGGGGAAGACTTTAATTTGCAAAGCATTAGCACCATCAAGTCCTTGGGGAAGGAGTCAATTGCTTGGTCTACTCTTTGTATTCAAGATGAGTGAAATATCATAAATCACAACTGTCTGAGAATATGCACCATAATGCCTCCCAGTCTATGTTCTACCTTGACAAATTTGTACCATGTAGGAATTCAAAAATAACTACAAACTCTCTTGTTCCTGATATACACATTCCACCATGCCCCACCTCTCAGAAGAAAGCACCTTAAACCTGGCAAGTTTCTTACCAGGGGCACCTCATCAGTTCTCAGCCTAACAGGCATCTTTGCTGTCCTCAAGGATATTCAAGCTCATCACATTCTTCAGTGAAACCCAATATTCTCTACATCCCCTTGTAGCAACAAAGCCAGCCTCCTGAATACATTGCTTCTTTCTTTAGCACAACCCCATTGTAGGCCTCCATGCTTTGTGTCCTCCATTCTCCAAGCTGTGAGTATACATGACCAAAGAATAGCCATTGACTTAAGCTGTTCAGCATTTTATTTGATGTTTGGCCACTTTGTCATACTTTCATCAATGGTGAGACTAGCAAGGTGTTAGAACACAATGTTAATATACTTTTATACTTTATTCAAGGGATTGTAATGTATGGCAGCCAATAATAGTCATCCAACTTAACAAATATATGCCTTTTCACTTTTATGGACTGAACAATATATACTTTGGTATATATACATGAATATAGATCTATACACATACAATGCACACACATATACACCTATAAATATACATGTGTGTACATGCACACACACACACACACACACACACACACACACACACACACAAATGAGACCTGACATCAAGTAAAGTAATACATATTGGGTGCAAATTTTAAATTCTGATCTTGGTTAAGTCTCTTTAATTTCATAATGAAGGTTATTTGTTCAGCTAAGCTGAGTATCAGGCATGTAATGAGACTTAGTCTCTTACCCAGCTGACATGTTTACAATTCGCTGTTCTTGGTGCTACAGTTTGTTGACAGAATAATGTAGCTTTTTTCTTCTTGCAAACGTTTCCTCTAAGATTTTCACTTTGAATGTCCTGTGAATCAATGGATATGTAGCTACCTGAACAACCCGACAGTGAAAAACATGGTATTTAATCAAACTCTAAACATTCTTTTGGCTATTTCAAAGAGTTTGAGTTTGCCATCAATACAGGTTTTTCTCCCTTCTAGAAGATATTTTGCATTTTCTTGGAACACATTTTAGTTACAATGGGGACTGTAGTGCTGTATTTGTTTGGAGTCACTGAGTATCCTGTAGTATGTGAGACAGCCTTAATCCCAGTGACTATCCAGCCCTATATGTGGAAATGGCTGAGATTAAAAACTTTAATTTAGATCAAATGCAGGCTACTTTCTCTATTCAAATGATAAAAGCTGTGGTGTGGTGAGTGATTTGCCCATGGTTAGTTCAGTGACTTATTCTGAAGACAGGCTTTGAGAAAGTTTCAAGATGCTGTACCAAGAATCACCAATAACAACTGGGGCAACAGCATAGCAGAACCAAGTGTCTGTCATTTGCAGACTCTGGATAACGTACACATCCAACAGTCATGGTCTTTTGACACCTGTCTGAGCAGAGCTCAAGCACACCTACAGTCAGTTATGATAAATCAGTAGCCCTCGCTGCAAGTCTATAGCCTCCAGATTCTGTGGGAGCCCTTACAGAATAATTTTAGAGTTTACATTTAATAGTAGTATTCCCATTATTTCACTGGCTTCTTTCATGTGGAAAAAAAATGGACGAGTGGACTTTTATTAGGGGAGAATATTTTTTCCAGCCATAAAATGATTCTTAATTATTCCTCCTATTGTAAATGATAGCTCCCAATCCATTATAGCTGAAACTATAAGGAATCCAACAAATGTCAGCAAAAATGCCTTCAGTGGAATCATTGCAATTATTTTGAAAGTGGGATTCTATGGTTGAATCGTGCCAAGAGCCCGCTCTGCCTGTTCCTGTGTCTCTCCCTACTTGTACACAGCTCTGACTGATGAGTTTAAAACCCACTGGGTAGAGGATGTGCACAACAGGCAGTGATGGGTGCATCTATGTGGGTCAGGGCAAAACGTCATGCATAATCCTGCTCATGTTTGTTTATTTTTATCTCTGCCAGCCTGAAAGTGTACAGTGTTGTGTGCATCTCACAGCACTAAAAACAAAGCAAAGAAACATGTGGCAACGAATAAGCTCCACCAAAGAGTTCCCACTTCTGTTTATTCATGAAGAAGTTGACTCTAGGAATCTGCCTCACCCAGTCCAGACAGTGACTGACAGTTGGTTTACAAATTAGTTTGCAGTATCAAAGCCAGATGCACATATATCAACTAGAGGTACTTTCACGGTGAAGGCTTAATTACAATCTAACAAATGATTCTTAAGAAGTGACTTTTAAATAGCAGAAATATCTCACTATAAGTAGAGAATTCTATTATTTTCAGTAAAATATGTATTATGTACAGCCATCATGATTCTATTTTCAGTTAATTAATCCAATATGTTTTTTTTTAATAAGAATCTATTGTCTATCTTCATGCCCATGTCCTGAGATACTATTAGTCTGCTTTCTGTTCCTACAAATTTGTGTTCACTAAAAATCTTCCTTAAACACACTAATACAGTGGGCATGGTGGCACTCACTTTAAACCTAGCACTCAGATGGTAGAGTGAAGAGGATCTCTGTGACCTCTCTGTTGTGAGTTCCAAGTCATCTAGGACAACATAATAAGGCTCTGTCTGAATAAAATAAGAATGATATAATTGACACATAAGCGTTTGATTGTACCTAACCTTTTAATTAAAATATTTTAGAGGTTAATTCATGTTGGATGCACACATAGTTCTTTTTTACTACTATAGTGTAACATACTATAGTGTATGTTACTTTTTTATTATAGTGTAACATACTATACACAGCAGCACTACATAGTTTCCCACAAATTGATACATATTGTTATTGTGTCCAGGTTTTGTTTAGGGGGCTATGCATAATGCTTTTCTGAACATTCATTTTCATTTGCCCCAGGTATATATGTAGGAGTGAACCACTGTATACTAGTGTGCCTTGGTAATGTGTGGGGGCTTTATCACAAGAATACTGAGTTGTTTCCCAATTGTCTGTACATCTCATGTTTTCACTGGCAACATGCAATGGATCAAGTTTCCTCACATCCTTGAAAACACCTCGTATTATCAGTACTTTCTATTGGTATACATTCCAATGATTCTACAACAGTATCCAGTTATTTAAAAGTGTGTTTTCCTAATTACTAATAGTCTTAGGAATTTTTAAGGCCCCTTTCTGTCTCTTCTTTTGGGAACTTTGTACTGGAATACAACACGTAAAGAGAAAGTAAATCTCTTATCCCCTTTTGCCTTTACTTATTTTTTTTTAGTCCTGTATTGACAGCTAATTGATGTATGAGCAATTCAAGTGTGACCCTTTTATACATTTTAGTATGGTTTTGGAGACAGACCTTAGTTGAAATATCACTTTAGGGAATGTGCCCTTGAAAATACTAAGCTCCTTGTTTAACATGTTGGGCTCTTCCTATGATCTCACTCCAGCTACTTACTACTTACTTCTTACTACTTAGTGTTGAACAAATAGAGGCAGTTCCAAAGATTTTCATCTCAAAGACTTCATTAGGCACGGAAGGAAAAAGAATATAGGGTGAATTTACTTGAATGAATATTAAATTAAATTCTAAGAAGCTTTAAATTTAAGCTCCTTTTTAAACAAGATTTATTTTATGTATATGAGTGTTGACCTGCATATATGTTTATGCTCCACATGTTTTCCTGCTGCTTGCAGACGCATAAGAGGTGTTGTACTCCATTGGAATGGTAGTTACAGATCATTGTACATCCCCATCAGGTGCTGGGAATCAACCCTAGTTTTCTACAAGAGCAGCCAGTGCCCTTAATTGCTAAGCCATCTCTCCAGCCCCAGATATGAGCACCTTAACATCAAAGATGAATCTCTAGGAAAGATCCATTCCTTGCAACCCAAGAAAGTCAGTTCTGGGACCTCAGCAGCTTTTCAAGCCTTCTGTCAGCTCCTGTGTTCTTTTGAAAAGTTACATTCTTCAGCAGGCTGTATATTCCCTGGTAGATTTTTTTAAGTTGAACTAAAATAAAAAGACCCTTCTGCTTTGCTAAGGCAGGAGACATTGCTGTGTTAGACTAATCTTTTTAGAGAAATTGTGGTTTAACTATCAGGCTTAAGAAATACATACTATTTCATTTTAAATCAATGTTTATTGTTCTGCGTTATGAACTTCTTAGAAAGTTAGGAAGAAATTATCACTTACTATCTTTTGACATCTTGGCAAGAGACTTTTTTTTAGTAGCTTGTAAGAAGGAACTTGAATTGTTTTGAAGACAGTTGACTAGTTCACACTTAGGCAGATGCATTGTTGCTCCAGTCTAAGGCTTTGGGTTAGTTTGCTGCTGCCACAACATGAGAAACAGTGACTATTAGGAAGAAGAATCCAGAGAAGAAGATTTTCAGCCACAGTGTCCCCAGGTGATATGACTTGCAAGTATATCTGTTCTGACCTTGTGAATTAATTGAGTTCTAATTGTATCATTTTATCTAATTGATAAAAAGAAATCTCATTCCCATTGGGATGGTTCTGCAACCTGCCTGTGAGTAGGCAAAGACTACATCTCCTGGATACCTGTTTCATTCTAGAATCTGCCACCTATCCCTGCTTTTGAAAGAAACTTAGCTGATGGGAGATGTTATTCTGTATATATGTTTCTCATACTGGTTAATAAAGCACTGTAGCCAATGAGATAACAAGATAGGCGGGGCTAGGAGGCGAGATGTAGCCCGGGGGAGGAAGGAAGACGCCCGCCTCGGCTCCCTGATAAGACGACCATGTGGAAATACTTAGATAAGTAGAAATGGGTTAATAATTAAGACAGAGCTAGCCCACAAACAGTAATGGTAATTGGCCAACAGGATTGTATCCAGACTGGCGGGCTGGCAGAAACATACACGCTACACTTAGCAAGTATTTATGAATAACAGATGTTCACCATTATCTTAACATTTAAAACATCAACATTGTAAGGAATGAGTGAATATCTTAGTACCCAACTGGTACCCTAGCAGAGCCACTGTCTGTCCTTCAGTATTTTCAGATATTTTATTTCTACTTTTTTGTTTGTTTGTTTCAATGCGCTTAAAATGAAGAAACCAGCATTTTATATGATCTTATATGATAATAACATTATGCAATATGCAAACTTTCAGATTTGTAACTACAATCTCTAATCTCCTATAATTCCTGAAATGTCTCACATTATAAACATGAATTAATTATAATTTTATTCTATAGAACCACGTGGTTTGAAAGGAAGTGTCACAGAAGCAAACTTAAAAAAAGTAAACGAAAATGCTTTCCCCTTCAGAGAGTTAGACTCCAGGAGGCTAAGTGACATACAGATGATGAGAATGACTAAGAACACATGAACAACTGTAGCATGTGTATAGACAGAATTGGTTATGGAAAGAAACATTATTAAACTTTCAAGCAGAAACATTTCCATTTCAAAGAATGTTGACCCATGGAACAACAACAACAACAACAACAACAAAACAAGTGGACAGAACCTCCCCAAACCTCAGTGTTATGGCTAATAGTCAAGAGTGTGTCCTGGCAGAAGAGAGTTAAAGGAGGTTTGGGTGATGCATGTATATATCATGCATTTTAAATATGAAATTTTTTTAGTTGGATGATACTGAGGACACTACCCTAGAGTTCATCCTCATCCCCCTTTGTTGTCTTAAGGCCCTTGACAAAGCCGCAGTATTTACCTGTTACTAAATCTAATTCATAGATTAAAAAATGTACTTTTAATCATTCATATGACTTAAAATGAACTCTCAGATCTAGAAGGTTTTTGGCTATAGTCTACCATTGAAACTAGGGTCCATTTGAGTCAGGCTTTGTAAAAAGTGAGATGAAGTTTGCCATTTATTTCTTTGCCATCAAATGTCTGAATGCTTTGAACCAGTTTTGGAAAGTTTATCCTTCCTCTACTGAATTTTCTTTGTAACCTTTGAAAATAATTAGCTCGATGTATTAATCTGTTCATTTATTTATGTGTCTTTCTGCCAATTCTACGTGATCTTGAAGTTATATAATAAGATTTGAAATTAAATAGATTAATTTCTTTCTATTTTTTCTAATTTTTCTGTATTGTTTTGACTATCTATACTTCTTTGGTTTCCCATGTAAAATTTAACATAGTCTTGTTTGTGATTTTTCTAAAAAGGTCATTGAGACCTCCAATTCTTGAATACAATATATTTTTATTTAGTTTTAAAATTATTTTTAATCAAAATGGAATAATTTTAAAATATAAGTTCTCTACACATTTTTCATTTATAATTAAATTCCTGTCTTCTTTTTTAAAGATTTATTTATTTATGTAATTTATGTATATGAGTGTTCTATTTGCATGAGTACTAACATGACAGAAGAGGCACCAGATCCCTTTATAGATAGCTGTGAGCCACCATGTCATTGCTGCGAATTGAATTCAGGACCTCAGTAAGAGCGGTAAGTGCTCTTAACCACCCAGAACTCACTCTAGCCCAGTTCCTGTCTTTTCAAGGATAGTAAATGATGCCATAGTCTTAACTTGAGTTTCATGTTTGTATTTCTAATGTATAGAAATAATTGAGTTTTCTATTTTGCTTTCTAGTTCATGGCTTTGCTGATGAGATTAGTTCTAGACATAATTCTGTGGCATCCTTGGATGTCTGTCTGTGCACAATCATATCACCAGCAAATAGGAGCAGTGTGACTTCTTTGCAATCCGTGTGTGTTCCAATCTTTTCCTTCCCTTATTGTATTGGATGGTACCAATAGAGGTGAAAGAAGACAGAGTAAGTAAGCTATCATCAGGGAACAGTGAAGAGTTCATTTTGACAAGAGCGAAGAACCAGGTATCAGTTTCTTACATTAAAGTTCACATGCATAGTGAAAGGTCTGATTGATTTACAGATGCTGAGAAGGACCCCATGTTCAGGAATCAGTAATAAGCTCCTGTGTAAAAAGAAACCAAGAAGGTAAACTGACAGGCAGAAATAATGCAGATTGAAATTCCTGTTTCATTATTTTGTACTTTCTCACATGCTTAAAAGTGTCACTTGTATTATATATTCTGATATTTTTTCCTTTTTAACTTTTATTTTCATTTTACATATCCATCCCAGTTCCTTCTCCCTCCTTCCTTCCCTCCCTCTCTCCCTCCATTCCTGCCTCTTTTCTTCTTTCCCACCCTCCCATGCCCCCTAACCACCCTCCCCTCCCATCCACCCCCAATGCACATGAAGGGTGATGCCCTCCAGGAGGGGTCATCTAAATCTGTCAAGTCATTTGGAGTAGAGACTAGGCCTTCTCTCCTGTCTCTATGTTAAGGGAGTATCCCTCCATGGGGGATGTGCTCCCAAAGTCATTTTGTGCACCAGAGAAACATCTTGGTTCCACTGTCTGAGGTCCCTTAGACTGCTCAGGCCTTCTAGCTGAGACCCATGTTCAGGGGGTCTGAATCAGTCCTATACTGGATTCCCAGCTATCAGTCTGCGGACCCATTAGCTCCTTTTTGCTTAGGTCAGCTGTCTCTAAGTATTTCTGTAGCCTGGTCTTGTCCTCCCTCTCTGCATCTGGGTTCCAGTTCTGCTCAGTGTTTAGTTTTGGGTGTCTGCTTCTGTTTCCATCAGCTACTACAAGAGGGCTCTATGATGGTGGATATGCTATTGATGGAGACCTCCAATCCTTGAATACAATATATTGATCTCATTATCAGGGAAGGGCATTTATGGTAGCCTTTCCACTGTTGCTCAAATTGAGTCAGTCTTGTAGGTCTCTGGACATTTCTCTAGGTTCAGTTTTGTCTTCAAACCTATAATGGCTCCTTCTTTTATGCGCTCTCTCTCTCTCTCTCTCTCTCTCTCTCTCTCTCTCTCTCTCTCTCTCTCTCTCTCTCTCTCTCTCTCTCTCTCTCTCTCTCTCCCCCTTCCTCCCCTGACTCAATCTTCCTAGTCTTGCGTGATTTCCTCTTTTTTTTTTAAAATTTGTGCTCTCAGTTTAGAATCCAGAGAGTGAAGTCTTAAGGAAGTAATACGCCAGAAAGTTTTTTTGCTGTGAGGTGTGGGTTTTGAGTGTGCGTGTGTGTGCGTGTGTGTGTGTGTGTGTGTGTGTGTGTGTGTGTGTGTGTGCGTGCGTGCGTGCATGTATGCATGTGTATATATATATATACGATATATATATATATATATTACTTAAATGATTGCTTTTACTTTTTCACCTTTTATTCTCTCCTCTTTTTTAACAGACATATACCATATTTTTTTTTCAAATATCCTTGTGCAACATAAGTAAACTTTTCCTTACAGAGATAAAGGATGTTTAAAGACATTATGAACCAGTAAACTGTATCTAAGTTAACTTGTAAAGATTGCCAGATATTAGCAGCTGTCTTTTTTCTTTATGGTACACAAGAACTGATGCAGGATAATTAAAATAGTTATTAATTACAGTGTATTTATTGCAGAGCTAAGTAGGAAGGAGATTTAGCTATCTGTTAAAATGTGCAAGCGAACAATAGACAAGCTGGAAAAATGGGTTTGTTGTGGGTGGCTGAAGCATCTTTCTGTTAAATCATGTCATGAATACTTCCTTCATATGGAAACATGTATCATTCCTGAAGGGGTTTTGTTGTCATGACTACAAGTTTTGTAGCAGCAGTTTCAGCTTCCATAGTTAGAATTACGAAAAAAGAATTTGAAACAATGAATGGGGTGAGCGTAGTTGTTGTATTTGGCTAAGGTCTGCCTGTTTTAATACAGTCACACATGTGAAAATTAAGTATTCAGCACATCTTCTTTTGCAAAAATAATGATTTTATAGCCTAGGAAAACAAATTGGCAACGTTTAAATTTTTATTCAGTTTAGTTACTGTTAGATTGAAAGGGAGTTGATGAAAAAGCCACAGAAACATTAGAAGACTTTAAAATCACATCCCTTTGTTAGGAAAGAACTTTGATGAATACTATTGAGCCAAATATAGTTAAAAGTATAATATGTGTATGAAAATATAGTTAAAGGTGAGATGGTGATTTGTACTGGGCAAATTCTTTTTATCTTAATTTGGAAGCATCATTAGTGTAAAAACAGCAATAAACTCCCTATTTCCCCTTCACAAGGAACTTCAAGGTAAATGAAAACAGTTTTTTGCATGTTGATTTCTATTTTTGCTCACTTAGAATATTTTTGCAGCTATAGTTTTATAGATAATAATGTTCAAAATAATCAGCACATTAATTTGTATTAGGAATAACCATAATCATTTTATTTCTGAGTAGAGTGACAATTATTAACTAATTTAGAAAATTCAGTATCCAAGCTTCTTAAAGATTTAAGAACAATTATTTTTGACCTGTAGTATTTGTTTATCACAGAATTTAGCTAGACCTCAATTTTAGAGATTTCTTATTCTTGACAATGCCCTTTCTAATGCCAAAAATGAAGATACCATTTGATTTTTACTAAGAATAATCATATTCTAAAATGATTCATTTAATGTGATTTGCTGGCCCACTAATTGGAATATATTGTAGTATGTTGCAAACTGCAACTAGTCTATGTGGAAACAGCACAACACAGATACTGAGGACATTCATTTGGGAATAAGCCCTTCCTGGCTTGTAGTCTACCTCCTAAAGCTTGTAGGATGTAACTGTAGGTATTTCCTCCACCTCTGTAACTACAGTGGAGGTCATGAGGACTCCTGATCCTTTCAGGGTTCTAAGGTAGTATTCCAAGATGGAACCCTTAATTTTCTTCACAAAGATGGCCCTGAGATTCCCACCTGCATTGTTTGCAGATGTAGAAGAAAAAAGTGAGAAAAAGAAGCTTCTCAATGTGACTGAGACCTGTAATCCCATCAATGAGGAGGAAGAGGCTAGAGGATCCCTGTGAGTTTAGGACAAGCCTGTACACGTAGGTAGTATCTGAAAAAATAAATAAATGAGAAGAATGATGTCCCTGATATCTTAACAAGATTTCATAGAAGTACTATGCAATATTTCTGCTCATAATTTATTAGCCAAGACTTAGCTGTGCTGTACCACCAGGTAGAGGCAAAGATAACTGGGCATGCTCTTAGCTTTAACAGGGTAGGTAATTAGTCTACCCAAGTAATGTGCTACAGTTGCCTAGTAGGAACAGCAGAATAGATTTTGAGAGTTGGCTTACAGCTGACAACACAGATTCTTGAAGAATTTGGATAATGATGTCTTACACTGAATATTCCGAAGTAGCATGTGAAAGAAGCAAATGCACCAACAGGGAAATGACTTGATATAAGTGATTCTATCCCTTAGTGTATACAGACAGATAAGTAACTGGCTGAATAAATACATCCACACAGGCATGCTAAAGAAAAGAAACTTTTTACTACATTAGCTCCCTGTCTAAGACAATTTTTGACACTATGCTTCCTTAAAGGTATCACTGAGACTAAAAATAGTTAAGAATCTATTAGTAGTAAAGTATTAGCTCCAGTTTGCTAGAACCAAGTAAGTTCTAGCAAATAAGATAACTCCCCCACATTTATTGCTAAGGAGTAATATATATATATATATATACCTACTTTTTAAAGTAGAACAAAAGTTTTATAGTTTTATTGCAGTTGTATTAGGGTTTTGTAGAGAAACACTATAACATTATATACACATATAATGTTATATATATGTATATATATATAAATATATATATATATATAATGGCTGTCTACAAAAGGAAGAACAAAGTGCCAAGATTACAGGGTTTGAGGGTTGGTTCAGTTCATGAGGATGGATATTTCAGTTGGTCTTCAGTACACACCAGAATCCCAAAGAAGTAGGTTCTAATACCAGGGAAGGAATAGACTTACCAATGACAGCAAGCAGGCAAAGAGAGAAAGCTTCCTTTTTTCATGTCTTTTATCTAGGCTTCCAGAAGAAGGCATGGCCAGGATTAAAGGTGGATCTCCCCACCTCAAAAGATCCAGATTAAAAGTGGGTCTTCTGATTTCAAAATATTTAACCAAGAAAAATTCCTCACAGGTGTATCTAGCCACTTGAGTTTTAAGAGTCCCAGTTGTAGTCAAGTTGACAACTAAGAATAGCCATCACATCAGTGTATATGTTGAATTAGATACAATGATAAATTCAGGTAAAGAAATTGTATACAATGAACCTAACATGAACATAAAGATGGGGAGGGAACAGGACCTGAATGAGAAGCTGTTTTGAGCTAAATGTCTTACTAACTTAAAAAACAGTACTGATAATAAATAAAAGCCAGGAGGAGACACTAGCTTGTTATCTGAAAGTCACATTCTAAGATCTACAAGTAATCTGTGAGAGATGTTGAAAGTGATAATCCAAAACAACTTTACAAATATTTATACAGTCAAACTCTGGGTTCAAATCTTAGCCATGCACTGAGGGTACCAGGTACCACTACAGCCGGGTTAGTAAGTTTCACTGTTTCTGATTTGTGTCACAGCAACTTTCTGTGAAGATAAAATGATGTAATGATAATTCAAAGCTGAAATCATTTGTTAGTAATTGTTATAATGGCCACCATTACCTGATACTCGTTCTACCAGAAGAAAAACCAGGGGCTGACCTGTGAGGGAAGTTGGAGGAAGCACAGACAAGATCATAGAATGGCCTGGAATCTACTAGCCATTTCAAGATGATATCTTGGTGTGTAGGATCATACCTCCCCAGAAGAAAACAGAATAGGATAATAGCTGGGAAGCAAAATGATCAAGAAACACATTTAGGAAAGAAATGGTGGCAGAATTTATGCTAGAGAGAATTTCCTTCCAGGTAAGAGGGCTGTGAGAATGTAAATGCATTTATTCCATTTGCTTAAAATAATTAAATATCTGTACTGAAGAAGGAAATGAATAATATAGGTAGATTAACAGCCAAGAAAAGACATGTATGAGATTGGTTTAGTTGGCTTTATGTGTTATAAAATGTGAAATGTGTTCCAATGAAAAGATGACAGATGAAGTGGAAGAAATAAAAAGGACAGAGGAGCTTACATGAGTAAGGGGGGATGCTAGTCTGTTAAAAGAAAACAAAGAAAAATCAAAGTGTTGTTCTTTCTGTGTCTGGGCTACCTCACTCAGAATGGTTATAATAATTTTATTTAAATTAGAAACAAGCTTGTTTTACATGTCAAATCCAGTTCTTACACTCTCCTGTCTTCCCCTGTTTCCCCCCCCAACAACCCCTGTCCCATCCCTTTTCTGTTCCCCAGGGAGGGTGAGGTCTTCCATGTGGGATCCTCAAAGTCTGTCACATCATTTGGAGCAGGGCCCAGGCCCTCCCTTGTGTGTCTAGGTTGATAGAGTATTCCTCTATGTGGAATGGGCTTCCAAAGTCCATTTGTATACTAGTGATAAATTCTGATCTACTACCAGAGGCCCCATAGACAGCCCATTCCTCCCAACTAACACCACATTCAGGGAATCTGGGTTTTTCCTATGCTGGTTTCCTATTTATCAGTCTGGGGTCCATGAGCTCCCCCTTTTTTAGGTCAGCAGTTTCTGTGGGATTCTCCAGCCTGGTCTTGACCCCTTTGCTCATCACTCCTCCCTGTCTGCAAATGGATTCCAGGAGTTTGGCTCAGTGTTTAGCTGTGGGTGTCTGCTTTTGCTTCCATCAGCTACTAGATGAAGTCTTTAGAATGGCATATAAGGTAGTCAGTCCTCAATATCATTATCGAGGAAGGACATTTAAGGTAATCTCTCCACTTTTGCTTAGATTGTTAATTGAGGTCATCCTTGTAGATATCTGGACACTTCCCTAGTGCCAGATTTCTCTTCAAACCCATAATGGCTCTCTCTATTATGGTCTCTCATTTCTTGCTCTTCTCAATTCTTTCCCTGACTCAGTCTTCCTGCTCTGTCATTCTAGCCTCTCCCATCCTCTTCTTCCCTTCACTTTCTCCTAATTTCCTCTCAAGTCCCTCATTCTCCTAATTTGCTTGGGAGATCTTGTCCCTTTCCCCTTCTCCAGGGGACCATGCATGTTTCTCTTAGGGTCCTCCTTGCTTCCTAGCTTTTCTGGCAGTGTGGTTTGTAGGCTGGTAATCCCTTGCTCTATGTCTAAAAAACATATATGAGTAAGTACATACCATGTCTTTTTGTGACTGGGTTACCTCACTCAGGATGGTTCCTTCTAGTTCCATCCATTTGTCTGCGAATTTCAAGATTCCATGTTTTTTAACCTCTGAGTAGCACTTCATTGTGTAAATGTACCACATTTTCTTTATCCATTCTTTAGTTGAGTGACATCTAGTTTGTTTCCAGGTTCTGGCCATTACAAACAATGTTGCTCTGAACATAGTTGAACATTCATAGTTGGTATGAATGTGCATGCTTTGGGTATATGCCTAAGAGTGGAATTGCTGGATCTTGAAGTCTACTGATTCCCATTTTTCCTGTTTATCTGAGATACCACCATACTGATTTTCAAAGTGACTGTACAAGTTTGTATTCTCACCAGCAATGGAGGAGTGTTCCCCTCTATCCATATCCTCTCCACCATAAACTGTCATTGATGTTTTTTTATTTTAGCCCTTTTGACAGGTGTAAGGAATTATCTCAGAGTTGTTTTGATCTGTGTTTCCCTGATGATGAAGGATGTTGAACAATTTCTTAAGTGCCTTTCAGCCATTCTATTTCAGCTTCTTTATTGCGAATTCTTTATGTAAATCTGTATCCCATTTTTAATTGGTTTATTTAGTGTTTTGATAATGAGGTTCTTGAGTTATTTGTATATTTTGGAAATCAACTGTCAGATGTGGTTGGTGAAGATCTTTTCCCATTCTGTCAGCTGCCATTTTGTCTTGTAACCCAGACACAGAAAGAAAAACATGGTATGTACTCACTCATAAATGAATATTAGACAAAGAGCAAAGGATATCTAACCACAATCCACAACCCCAGAGAATCTAGGAAACAAGGAGAACCCTAAGAGAGACATACATGGTCCCCCAGAGAAGAGGAAAGGTACAAGATCTCCTGAGTAAGTTGGGAGCATGGATGGAAAGAGGGGGAAGAATATAGGAGAAAAAGGTAAGGGGAAGAGGAGGTGGGAGGAGATCATGAGTTATCAGGAAGGTCAAATCAGGAAGGGTGAGTTTGGGAAAAAACAGAGGAGAGAGCAAGGAAACAGATACCTTAATAGAGGGAGACATTATGATCTTAAGGAGAAACCTGGCATTAGGGAAATCTCCAGGATCCAAAAGGATGACTCAGACTAAGAACCTAAGCAATAGTAAAGAGGCTACTTTAAATGCCTTCCCCTTTAATGAAGTTGATGACTACCTTAAATGCCATCATAGAGCCTTCCTCCAGTAATTGATGAAAGCAAAAGCAGACACCCACAGCTAAACACTGAGCCAAACTCCTGGAATTCAGTTTCAAAGAAGGAGTAATGATGAGCAAAAGGGTCAGGACCATGATGTCGAAACCCACAGAAATAGCTGACCTGAGCAAGTGGGAGCTCACAGCTCCTAGTCTGACAGCTGGGAAACCAACATAGGATTAAGCCAGGTCCCCTAAATGTGGGTGACAGTTGGAGGGCTTGGGCACTCTATGGGGTCTCTAGCAGTGGAACCGGTATTCCCTATGGAGGGCTACCTTATCAGCCTAGATACATGGGGGGTGCTAGGTCTCCCCAAATGGTGTGAGAGTTCGATGATCCTCCATGGGAGGTCTAACCCTCCCTGAGGAGTGGATGGGGGGTGAGATGGGGGGAGAGTGGTGAGATGGAAGAATAGGAGGTAGAGCGAACTGGGATTGGTCTGTAAAAAAATTGTTTTTTGATTTAATTTAATTTAATTTAAATAATATTAATTAATTAAATTAATCTAAAAAGTCAGTAACTTTTTTTTATCCTGTTCTTTGTGATAATGTTCCTTAGAAAAAGGAGGAAGCTCCTTTTCTACAGGGAGCTGTGAACTATTCATTTAAAACAGCTGATAATCCTGCCAAAGAGAAAGGTTAAAATTTTAATATATACCATAGTAGCTCGATCTCAAGAGTTAGAATTCTCTTTTGTTGTTATATCATGTATGTTCCTTTAGAAAGAGTTCTTTCTATGTTAACACTTTTCCATGTCATGTAGCCCTGACAGTAGGTAACAGCCTATTTAATTAGCATTTTAGGCATTATATTTATTTACTATATTATTTATTACATATATTTACTGTACTATTAGTATAGTATCAGTCATCATCTTTATACATAAAACCCGCATTTCGGATATAGTTCCTTGTACGCAATCCTAAGAATAAAATAACATAGTCAAAGAATACAAGGCCATTGGTCTCACTCCCTCTAACTAGTTGTTTCCCAGAAGGTTAGTATAAGTTTTCTTTCCACTGTCTTCCCATGACCACATGCCTACAGAAAGATTGGTTTTGAAGTGAAGAGGAGGTAAAGAGGAGGGCAGTTTGAGTCAAAATGCACTATGTTAGAGGAAAGAATGTTTGAAAGGTCAAGTGACCTAGCAAGTGACCATCAGCCTCGTGGAGACAGTAGAAGCTGTGGAATTCATTATGAGGCTCTTCTGTAGTAAGAGCCTTCTTCTAGGTGCCAGGACAACATTTGGGAAGTGACTGGTACACATAGAGCGCTTATTTCCAGGTGATGGTTTATCCACTGTGTTGATGACAGCTACCCAGACAGTTTACATTTGGAAGCTTATGTAATCTTTGTGTGTTTTTATAAGGATGATAGATGTTAAATCTTTCTTTTTAATAAAAAGTTAGAAGATGCTTAACAGTGTCCTATTTCCACGATTGCATTATATTAATAAAAAAATTTTATTGAGCTTTTGTGTAAGCAAAGTTGGGATAGAAGTAAAGGATTTCTCACTTTCTTGAATGCATAAATCAGTGTCTGGATATTTCAAATATGCTTCTAAAACATCAGATAAATATGCATATATATTAATTCTTTGAGAATTTTGTACATGTTTTGATCATATTCACCTTCCTTCCCCCAACTCTTCCCAGGTTCACCCCTTCATCTTCCCACCCATCTTTGTGTCTTTTTTTTCATCTTTATGTCTTTTTTTTTAAATCTCCATCAAGGGCAATTTGTGCTGCCTGAGTGTTCTTGGATGTGTGACCTTCCAGTGAAGGTTGATAGACTTATTCTTAGAAGGGCCACATTCTTAGAGAAAATGAATCCTTTCTCCTCCAGTAGCTGAAAATTGCCAATAGATCCTTAACTATGAGTGGAAATGTGTGCCTAATTCAACTCTTTATACTAAGATTTTATCTGGTTTGGGCTAGCACAGGTCTTGTGCACAAAAATTATTTTCATCTGGTTAATTTACAGCTAAAGCTTGTGTGTGTGTGCGGGAGTGTACACTCATGCGTGCATATGTTCTATACATATTCATATATAGTAGAGATGCATACACACCTGTATGTGGAGGATAGAGATTGTTGTTGGATGCCTTCTTTAATTGTTCTACACTTTGTATTTTGAGCAAGGTCTCTCACAAATCCTGAGATGGTTACTTGATATGTAAGTGAAGTGTGGAGACCTTTTGTTTGAATAACTGTCTCTGCTTGCCCTATACTGGGAAATATAACTGTGCACTCTACTCTTGGCTATTTACATGGCTGCTAAAGATCCTTCACATTTTTAACTGAAAAACTTAACTCCCAAAGCTCATTTGTGTGTTTGCACACATAGGGAGTTGCTGGCCAGTTAGTCTAGCCAAATCAGGGAACTCTAGGTTCAAAGAGTCCCTATCTCAAAAACATAAGATGGCGAACTGTTGAGGAAGATACAAAATATTGACTTCTGGCTTCCTCATGCTCATGCTCACCCACATGGGCACACACAGACACAGAAACCAATGATCAAAAGAGTGTTTTTCAAGGTTACATCTACTGAGCAACTAGTACACTCAGTAGTTTGGGTTTATTATACAGTATTTTACCTTAACAATTTACATTTATAGGTTTATACAGTGTTAAAAGTAATGGCATTCTCTACTTTCTACTGAGCTTCATAAAGAGATCTGAAGCCAGATGTGACTGTTAACTGAGTCAAGTGATTCTTTGTTTTTCTCCTCACCACAGCCTCTCTTTCCTTCTATATTTACTCAAAAGTGTTGAAAATGAGTTATCAATAAGTCTATGTCTCCAGCATCCTTCTTTGACACCTTGGGGCTAATTAAAACTTACCCCTTGATGTGTGGTAGTTTGTTCCATAGCCTATTTCTTCTTCATCCCATTTACCCTGACTCCAACATATCTTGTAGCTATTGACTATCCTAGAACCTAATGCTTGACACCACAGTTGTGTACATAAGTGCTCTTTGTGGGTGTTTCCTTTAAATCAATCAATCCACAGGCCCAGTAAAATACCATAGTGCTTAATGAAAGCCTATGCTCTAGACCCTTTCATGTTCTCTAGTCACTACTTATGGTCTCTGCTGCTTGCAGACTTCTGACAGCTTTCTGCCATACCCAAAACTTGTTTAAATTAGAAATACATGTTTTCTACATTTCTTCTGTTTCATGCATTTGAGTATCAATTTCTCATTGTGTCTTATCAAACTGATGCAAGACTTGGTCTAAAGACCAAGTCAAAGTTTTTTTTTATTTTAAGCAGGTTGTAGAGCCCCACTAATAAATATTTGTTGCTTTGACTTAAAACTGTAACTGAAAGCTATGTTCACCAGTCTGAGTCTTTGATGTAGCTATCACTCTGTACATAGACCCAAAGTATCATCTAACCCCTTTCTAGCTGATTACTTCTTCGTTGTTGACCTTTCTGGATTGCTCCTAATGTGCTTTATTAATGTTTTCTGAGAACACAATTGTTATTTTCTTTCCTCCCTAATTTTTTTTCTTTTTCTTTTACCTTTTTTCCTTCCTTCCTTCCTTTCTTTCTTTCTTTTCTCTTGAAACTCTTTTACATCAGCTCAACATATGCTCAATGTGCTTGGAAATATTTTCTTCTCTGGTACCTGTCTAATTCCTCAGCAGAACTTTACAAATGCAAACTCTGTCTCCTTTCTGTTCTTTAAGTAACTTAGAATAGTGACTTTTCTGGTATCTAGGATGGATCTTGGTTGTTTGCAAAAGAGATGTATGAGATGATTTCAAATGGTGTATCTTCAAGGAAAACTAGAGCTAAGAATGTTAGAGAGTGATATGAAATAACAGATAACCTTGACAGCAACTGCTGATTTTAAGAAATCTGGTAAAAGATAATTTGTGTCCGAGGCAAAAAAAAAAAAAAAACCAGAAAAGATGAACAAAATAAAGGATTATCTTTCCTTTGAGATATCATTAATTGAACATTAGTATAAGGATCATATACTATTTAATGGGACACATCTATAAAGTCAGCTTATTGTCAAGAAATGGGAAGAAAAAATAAAGAAAATATACCAGGAAACACTCTTCTGAACTTCTTAGAGTATGGTTCTCCCTTTGTTGTCAGTCATGTGATGGTTGGTAGTGGCAAGTTTATCCAAACTTGGTTTTAAGGGAGACTAAAAGATGCAGCTCTTCCACACTAATCAAGAACAATCACTATCCTAAAAGTAAAAATCATGCTTCTGTCTTATGGGAAGAAAGTGGCTCACTTTCTTGTGTTTTTAGTATCTATGGGTAGCCATCAGGATTCCACCCTTGTCCTCCTATTGCTTTGTTAAAAATGTGGTATGAGGACATTTGCCAAAATGTCATAGTTCAATAGTCATATTTATTTGGGAAAAGAGATTGAAAATATTTCATAAACGTTCTGTCATGTCTCTTCTTCTTTTGCTAAATCCTTGAGCCAAATAATAATAATAATAATAATAATAATAATAATAATAATAATGAACAGATTCATGTAAACTCAGCCCTAGTCAAAAAACCATAGACATGGCTTCTGTTAGATGTATCAGTCTCATACATCAACATACGTTTACTATATAATATTACATTCTTCAGTATTACCCTCATAGCCATTTTCATCTATGCAGACACAAACAAAAGATATTTTTATATCTTTCCTATTGTTAAATGAGGCATCAGCAAACATCAGCTCTTGATTCCTGCATTTGCTACACAAGTAAATATCTATGTATTTATTTATTTGGCAAGTATGTCTGGCATTTTTTAAAAACTTTCTTTTTAATTTATTGTTTGTGTCTTTTATATCACGCACCTTGATCCCATTCATTTCCCCCATCACTTCATATCTGCTCTCTGCCCTTGCAACCTCTTTAACCCCATTCAGAACTTAACAGTGTTTAGCAAAGGGGGAAACATTTTTCAATATTTTTTCCTGATAGTTATTTACTACACATCGTGCTGCAAAAAAGTAAAACAGATTAAACTGTAGACTGGGACTAAAAGGAGAGATGAATATCCAAGGTGGTATGGATCCTCTGGGAAAGCATTTGGACAGCAGACAGTTCTGTTCCTGCTGTTTTCAGAACATCTTGAGACCACATTGGAGCTCTTCACAAAGCAACAGCACTAATTTGCCTCTGTTACAGTGTTGGCTGGGGCTTCATCATCTCTACACCAACATGTATTTCATTGTGTTAGAAAATTTTGCTTACCCATGACTAAATATCTGAAACAGACAAATTAAGGGTGGGGAACCCAAACTAATTTGTTATCCAGCTCACAGTTCCAGAAAGATAAGGATTACATGCTCTTGGGTAGGACATGGTAAGGAAAACACACATGGCAAGGAAGCTTCTCACCTTATCAATGATAGGAAACACAGCTTAACAGCAAAGGCCAGGGCAAAGACATACTCATAGTCACTAGGCTCCACTTCCTATTTCTCAAAATGTCCCAGTAATACTTTCATATAAGGACTCTTATCAAAGGCCAAATCCATTCATTAGGCTAGAGACCTCAGGAAACAATAGTCTCTAGAAAAGTAGATACTCCCAGAGGTGTGTTGTATTAATTTCTCCCATATTTCTCAATCCAATCAAGCTGACATGATTAACCATCAATGCATGAACTATCTACACTTGAAGTAAAACAGTTTTCCTTTGTTTCACTATAAAGAGAATTAAAAACTGTAGGCAAAGCCAAAAAATTACATGTATATAGTTTTATATAAACATATGTAACTAAAACTCTATCATGACTGCCGGATATGTTTAGAGCTTAGAAAAAGTTTTGTTCTGAAATATTTATTACTGATATTAAGCAATAACAAGGAGAAAATAACCCTCTTCCCATTATAGTTGCATCAGGACAGACTTCTACAACCTAAGGCTTCAGTTCACTTTTTACATGATTCCTAGTAAGGTAAATTAGCATTCTTATGCCCTTTCACTTATCTCCAAGTTCCTCAGGTCAAATAAGTAGTCATTGATGCAGAGTGGTTGTTATATAACAGTATCCTCTGAGACTAAAGCATTCCATCCTGTAGGGTAACTCTTTAAACATGGAAGTACATCACTCAAAATATGCTCAGGAAATCCCTAAAACTGACAAGATTCATTAGGCTGCTTCCTGCCAGGGTAAGAAATAAGGACTGCTGAGAGTCATTCTTGGAGAAGCCAAGATGCAAAAAGGTTTAGAGCAACTAAGTCCTTGAAAAGGACACTCTCCAACCCACTGACATGCCTGTAGTCTGTGCAGTGTTCTCTAGGTTCTAAGTTCTATCAATTGTCACCAATGCAGGCTTGGGTTTTGGTGATGTCTTTGAGTCATTTCTGCTTCTGTAAATAACCTCTCACCCATACTCCTGAAAGTAACCCCAATAAAACTTATTGGTTCACCAAGTGGGAGTTGGGTGGTATTCATACTTTGGTCTGTTGTGGGATCCCTGTCTGGGGTGAATAGACGTGTGTGTATAGTGTCTCCCAAGGAGTTTTGTCACATAGCAATGGTCTTTCTCCTTTCCCTTCTTCAAGTGGCATTAACTGATCATCATGGAGTGACAGCTTCTGTATGGACATCTCTTTCAGAAATTTTTTGAAAAGTAGATTTTCTTCTAATCTAATAACAAGGATACTTCTAGTTGTCAGTGATTTACTCTCAGATTTCTTATGGGATGGACTTATCTCAGTTGTCTACTACACACTGCATTTCAGAATTAAGAAACCTGGTCATTCCTCTCTGTTAATAGCTCAACTAGAGAAAACGTTTCTAATGGGAGATGTTATTCTGTAAATATGTTTCTCATACTGGTTAATGAATAAAGCACGATGGCCAATGTGAAAGCAAGATAGGCAGGGCTAGGAGACAAGGAGGAAAGAGGAAGCAGTTAGGAGGAGTCATCATGGGGAGCCCAGAGAGGTAACATGCTGGCCCGCTGCGTTCGGATAAGATGACCAGGTGGAAATACTTAGATAAGTAGAAATGGGTTAATCATTAAGACAGAGCTAGCCCATAAACAATGATAGTAACTGGCCAACAAGATTGTATCAAATACAGAGTCTCAGCATGTTATTGGGGCCGCAGGACTGGGTGGCTGGCGGGGAGGAACAAAGAGTGGGACCAGACCTGCGGTGGGGAAAAATGTAGGCATAACAATTTTCCCAGTCTAGGTTGAATGCATTAAAGTTATCCAAGGATAATACTTATTTAAAAATTCTTCTCTCCTATGTAGGAGAACAGCAAGCATATTATCACATAGGAAGGAACCTATTGATAGCTTTTTTGTTGTTGTTGGCTAGAATACAATGAGCCAAGTAAAGAGAGGTTAAAAGCTCAACAAGACTCAGGATATTAAAATGAATCATTACTAAACATGGACCTAAGGCATGTTGTTGAAGGAGTTTCCCTTTATGGACTTGGTCACAACTTGGCCAGGAGTGTTTTGGTTTTCTGGGTCTCAATGGCCCAAATTAATAGAAATTCATGTAGCTAAACAAAATAAATAGAAAGTTACCATTTGAAGACAAGGATGTAATATCACAAGACACAAGATAAATGATAAATGGGTGTTTATTGGGGAATAATTACACAGAAAATACAAAGAACCTCTGGAGAATTTCTCTGTTCTTCCCACTGTATCCACTGACCCACCAGAAAGAGCGTGGGAAGGAAAGCCACACCTGAAGCTCCTCTCTTTCGGCTTCCATCCACCTGAAAGCACACCCAAAGGGGTGTGGTCCCGTTACAGTCTACAGATCAGACGCCTACAACCATTAATACATTTTGTTTTATATATTTATTTTTTAACATGCCCTTGCTGTCTGTAAATAGCAGGTAGGTTTGGGAGGGAGAGCTCCCTTATACTTTTATCAAAGCATAGAAAATTCAAAGCAACTGTGGCATTCATGGCAGTATATACTCTTGTGAACTCATTCTTTTTAAAACTCTGTTGTGTAACTTGCAGACATATTAGAACCCAAAGCCAAGTGTAGTCATTATAATTATATGCACATTGGGGTAAAATTAATAAATTTCAAGAAACTGGAAAAGTGTATTTTATGTGGGGTGGTACATCAATAGAAGAGAAAGATAATAGTCATATAAATAATTCCAATGGAATTACTTACTCCAGAGTACAAAGGTTAGGAAATAGTTCTTCTGATTCAAAGCTATAATTAATCACTGAACAGAATTTTTATTGCATACTTAACTTCGATAAATACAATTACTATGCAAATGGAATTAACCTTGCTTCTTTACCATATAGAGCATATATGGCCTCTTTTAAAATTATACATTCTGTGAGCAGTATTATACAGCAATTACATAAGTGTGTATATGTAGTGAGATATTCAACTTGTCTGCACCTGTGGCTTAGACCACGCCCATTGGGGGTGGAGACAGGGCGGGATGTGACTTGGGGGAAAAGGCTGAGGAGGGGGTCAGAGGCTTTTTTTTGCTGGCAGGCACTGGAAGGCTTAGGATCCTGTGGAACCCACCACGTTCATCTGCCTATGTTGTGAGTTGTTTCTCCCTGAATAAACATCTATTCAGCCTAATTGTTTATCCTGATCCTTATTAAACCGCAAAATGTGTATAGTCAGAAATAGATATATAACATGTAACTTAGATAAGTGGCATCTATTTGGATACAGAGTCTTTTTTATAATTTATAGATCTATTAGATATGATTCTTTTAAAAAAAATCACTTACCTTTCCTACTCATATCTAGGTCTACCAGCTTCTATTATCATTTGATCTCTGTGTGTAGCTACCGTGGGACCAAACCTAATCCCTATTAAGGAGATAGAATCTCAAGACACATGCTTTGAGGTTTAGTAACTCCAGACTTACCCCTCACCAGGCTTGGAATGAGTCCTCATGATTTTCTACTTGGCCCTAAATCTCAAGTGCAGTTTAGATACAATTCCACTGAAAGGGGTTCTTGAGTCACTCAAAATGCCCAGAAAGGGAGACAGAAATGACCTTCCTTGAACCCATCCTATTTGGTATGATTTAAATTAGAAATGGCCCCTGATTGAAACGCTTATTGTTAAAACTTGGTCAGTGGATGGTATGAGGAAGGTGATTGGAATAAGAGTGATGCTCCTCATGGATGGGTTCATCTACTCATAATTCATAACTGGGTGTTTTTATTGGGTATTGGTGGAAATTAGGAAGGAGTATGCACACTGGGATGGAGCACCTTGCATCCTGCTCCTGTGTCTTCTCTGCTTCCTGTATACATGGGCTCAGCTAATTTGCTCCTCCAATGCACACATTCCTGTGAGGTTTTGCTTCACCACTACAGCAAGAAGCCCTAGAGCCAAGTTATCACAGACCAAAGCTATGAGACAAAATAATGACTGTCCTTTTAAAATCAGTTTGAGTATTTTGTCATGGTGGTAAAAGGCAGTCTAATATCCCCCGAACATTTTCCTGCCACTTTCAGTGCTTGTTTCTCTGCTTAATTCTCTGTGATGAGTTTACCTTCCCCCTGTGATTTTCCTAGTTATTTCTCTCTGACCACATCTAGCTTATCTTTTAAAGATGTAACATTCATTCAAAAAGTGATATATGGCTTCCAAAATCTTATTTTGTTCACCTTGGTTTCCCTCGGACTTTGCAATGTCTGGATTATTACACATTCCATCTTTGATTTTCTATGACCTAGAAAATCATGCTGAGGCCCTTTGACACATGAAGATTATGCATACTTCCAGAAGCTTGAGTTTGTGCTTGTCATGGGTTTCTTAGCCCTGTCTCTGGTCTAATCAACATGTATCCATCTAGCCTGTCATTATAACCTGGCTCTTGGCTCTGAATTATTTGTCACCTATATTTATCAAAAGAGTGAGTCTGCCTCAGGGATAGGAACCTTCATCAGACTATGTAACACAGAGGTAATGACATAAAGCTTGAATTTGGTGCCACAGACTTGTGTGACTATATGCACTTTGCAGAATTTCCCTTCCAATTTAGTTAAATATGAAATTTTAATGTTTCTTTTGCAAATGTGAATGTGGGTGTCTTTGCATTTGGTGCATAGAAAAAGAGGAGGGGAGAAGTGGAATGGGGAGGAGAACATGAGCTCTCAGGAAGATTGAATGGGGAGATGATTAGAGGAGAGGAAGAAAAGAGATACATCAATAGAGGGAGCCATTATAGGTTTAAAGAGAAATCTGGCACTAGGGAAATCTCCAGGGATCCACAAGGATGACCCCCAACTAGTAATCTAAGCAATAATGGAGAGGCTAGCTTAAATGCCCTTCCCCTATAATGAGAATGATTACCTTGAATGCCATCCAAGATCCTTCATCCAGTAGGTAATGGAAGCAGAAGCAGAGATTCACAGCTAAGCTTCAGAGAGGGAGGAGTGGTGAACAAAGGTTATCAGGACCACTCTGGGAAAACCTACAGAAATGGCTGACCTGAGCAGTGAGAACTCATGAACCCCAGTCTGACAGCTAGGAAATCAACACAGTATCAAACCAGGCCCCCTGAACAAGGGTGTCAGCTAGGAAGACTGGGCAGCCTATGGGACCTCTGACAATGGAACCAGGATGTAACCCTAGTACATATAGACTTCAGGAGCTCATTCCCCATGGAGGAATACTCTCTTAGCCTAGAGATACGGGGGAGGGCCTAGGCCCTACCCCAAACAACTTGACAGACTTCCATGATCTCTCATGGAAGGCATCACCCTCCCTGGGGAGTAGATCAGAGATGGGATGGAGTGGTCAGTGGGGGGACATGGGAGGGGGCGAGAGGGAGAAGGAACTGGGATTGATATGTAAAATAAGAAAACAATGAAATTTTTATTGGGCAATATATAGCAATATGCCTACAACAGAGCCTGGCCTGCCCCTGTGTCAGTAAAATTTGGTCAGAGAAGCAAGTTATCAGGAATCAGACAAAATAAAGAATTTGTTAGAGGGACTGAATGTTGCAACTGAGCAGGTAAGTGATAAGATCAGCTTGTTTCTACTTTATGGAACTGACTGTCAGATCACTCACTGTCTTTGTGTCTAGGTTGTAATACCACCGTTGAGGTTCTATCTGCTGCAATTCTGTACTAATTTCCATTGGACAGGTTGCTTAAGCAGTTTCTGCACAGTCACTTGCATTTACATCTGGTGATGTGCCTGAAAGTGATCAGGAAGTTAGAGAGGAAAGGAGAAGGTAAAATGAGGCAGAGCAGGGGCAAATGGATGAAGTAGAGTGAACTGGAGCCTGCAAGATACATTGGGAGCTGAGGCGATGCCATTGCCTTCGAGGCTGTGATTTTGATGACAAGGAGACATGAAGGACAAGCTGATACTGTGCTCCAGGGTCCTAAGAATATATAAAGTTAAAAAAAATAGAAGCCAGTAACTAGGGGATGGTGGCTTGTGCCCTTAATCCCAGCACTTGAGAGGCAGAGGCTGGTGGATCTCTGTGAGTTCAAAGCCTGCCTGGTTTACAGAGCCAGTTCTAGAACACCTTGGACTGTTACACAGAGAAACCCTATCTCAAAAAACAAACAAACAAAAATCAGCCAGTGATGGAGACATGGCATAGCAGTTAAGAGCACTTGCTACTATGCCAGAGGGCTTGGATTTGGTTGCCAGGACCCACACTGGAAATTTCACAACTGCTTATAAAAATTGCTCTAGAGGGACCAATGTATTCTTCTGGCCTTGGAGGGAACCCACACAAATGAAGCATACAAATAACACCTACACATTGTCTTACTTAGTCTCTTGCTGTGATAAGATACCATAACCAAGGCAACTCGGAGAAGAGAGAGTTTATTTAGAACTTACCATTTTAGAGGGTTTGAGTCCATGATGGCAGATCAAAGACATGGTGTCAGGAACAGCTGAGAGCTTACATCTTGGTCTACATGCAAGGGGCAGGGAGAAGAAGAGACTTGGAATGACTTAAGAGTCTTTTGATTAAGGGAGTATCCCTCCATGGGGGATGTGTCAACAAGGTCCTTTTGTGCACCAGGAATAGATCCTGTTTCTGCTGTCTGACTTCAAATGACTTGATAGATTTATATGACCCAACCTGGATAGCATAGCCGTACAAGTGGAATGGGGATGGGGGTGATGGGAGGGGAGGGTGGCCAGGTTGCATGTCACAGGGGAAAGAGGGAGGGAGGGAGGGTTAGATGGAGGAAGGAAGAGGAAACTGGGATCCACATGTAAAACTTTTATTAATAAAAAAAGAAGGAAAAATAAGAGTCTTTTGAAACCTTAAAGCCCACCCCTAGTGATACATCTTTGGCAACAAAGCCACACCCCTCAATCCTTCCCTAAGAGCTCAACCAGCTAGAGACCAAGAATTCAAATATATGAGTCTATGGGGATGCTTTTCAGTCAAATCACCAAATTTATAAATAAAAATAAATCTTAAAAAAATTGATTCTCAAGATAGTGAGTGACAAGACTGAAGTCAATAGTAGATTAGCACATCTGCAACAACATACATAAATTCATAAATTGTGTTGACGTCTGAAACCATTCTCACCTCTCAATCAAACAAAAAAAAAATAAGACTAAACATCCTTTGGATTCCATTTCAAATTTCAAGTCTGGGAAATGTAGTTGAAACATAGATAAGGTGGCTTAGCACAGAGTAAACTTATGCTTTTCTCTATGTGTCAGTGGCTCAATTCTATAGCTTAAGAGAATTGAAAACAAATATAAATTTTACAGGGCTTGTTCAAATGTACTAATTGAATTGGCAATCTTTGATACATTTGGCATGGTCAGTTTAGTCCATTTGGGAAGAAAGTGGGCATTTGGTCAAGGCTTCAGTCTTTGTTCTTTAAGCTGGGTCAGGCTATTTTCCTTTATTTTGCTAGTTACTTCTCATCTGGGATTTAACTCCAACTTTGAGGCTATGACTATAGCAATTTTGTTATTCTTTTAAGTGTGGTAGGAGGATAATTGGTTTATGGCATTCCAGGCTCCTTTTAACTTCTTGGGGGATATGAACATCATGAAACTTAAGTTCACAAAACTGTTCATTTAATTGTTTTACTCACTCAGGCTCTCTACAGATAGTCCTGATAAGAACACCATGCATCACGCTGTCAAGGACAGGGCTATTTTAGCTTTAGAAAGATTTGCAGACCTTTTAAAACCTGTATGAGCTCTGAAGGTCTGGAAGTGTGATGCATTTTTTACCAGATTAAATAATACATTCAAGTGTAAGTGGCTTTCAAAGCGAGAACTAAAGAAAAGGCCACCAGGGGAAGCTGCTCTTGCTGTGTCTCCAAGGTGACTGTCACATAGCAATAAGTTTGCCTCCTGACAGGGCTGGAAACAGTGGTCTTGGTGGAGAGGTATGGAACAGTCAATAGATGCCCCCCATCCAAGCTGTCACTCATAGACTGGGTCTGAATTCCTCAGAAGAGACTTCACTTTCAGGGGAAGTATTTCTTTGGCATTAAAGGAAAAAGACCACTGCTTATAGTATCCTCCATAATTAAAAAGTGAGTTCACATCCTAATTTTCTGAAGATGAATTCCTTGAGCTCTTATGCTTGCTGAATGTCCAAGTGCATAAGGCTGAAGAATGTGGAAGGCATATCCTTGACAAGGCTGAAGAATGTGGAAGGCATATCCTTGACAAGGCTGAAGAATGTGGAAGGCATATCCTTGACAAGTGCATTAGAAGGAACAGGAAGGTAGCATCCTTCAATCATGTTCTGCTACCTCAGTCTCAGCTCTGAAATAATTTAGCAACGTGTATATGTGTATGTGTGTGTCTGTGTGTGCACCCATGTATTTGGAGGCCAGAGTTGACATCAGCTGTCTTGCTTTTTTCCTTTCATTTTGGGTCTAGGTAGCTGGCTGAATCTGGAGCTCACCTATTTGACTGATAGCCAGAAAGCCCCGAAGGTCCTCCTTTCTCCACCTCTCCAGTGTTGGGATTGGAGGCAGATATAACTGCACCCAGTTTTTTTGTGTAGATACTGGAGATCTGAACTCAGCTCTTCATGCATTTGCTGCAAGCGTTTTGCTAACAGCCATCTCCCCAGACTGTAGCATTTTGCATATTTGGAATATCTAATTATATAATTTACGTCTGCCAATATTCTCAAAATTGATTCTGGATTTGACCACCACATAGAAATTATTTCAACTGTTCATTTTGTTTCTATTTTCTAAATTAGCTGTTTGGATTTTCCAATATCAAGTCTCTAATACATCATCAAATCATTATTAAATATAGAATACTGTCTTATTAATTCATTATGGTCAAACAAAAATCTGGGGAAACCTTCCAGCAATAGTGTAGAGAAATGCGAGGGCAAGGGATTGTAGGTGTGGGCTGGGGAAGAGGTATGGAGTTAAGATTTTCTCACTTTGGTGGGCAGTGTGGGTGGGCAGTGGGCAGAGAAATTTGATTTTGCTGTTTCTAGCGTGGATCACTGGGTAGATAGTAACTGAAGGATTTGAGAATGAGAAATCAGATGAGGAGCAGGTGGGAGATGTGAGCAGTGAGTAACTAACATTTGGAACTAACTGCTGCATGGCTAGGGACATCTGCGGAAGTTCTTTTGGGCTTTTCCAATCCGTATCCACCCTCCTGAGTACCCACACAAATGCTCCCTCTTCACCATCTGCATTGGTGAGGAGAATCACAGCTGCTTCAGCGCCCCTGTAGTTGGAAAGCCCTGGGACGCTGTCAGCATTTCAGAGTGGTTGTTTGGCACTGGTCCGCGTTGTGGGTGGATTTCCTTGTGGATAGTAATAGTGGTGTTAGCTGTTTTCAGTCCTAGGCATATGAAGCAAAATTGCTGAAATCAGGGCACCTGGGGGAGCATCTTCAAATCGTGTCCTTTTAAAATGTTAACTAATGAACTCCAGTTTGATAGCTTCCCAGAGCCCATGGGATTATGGGTAATGAACACCTCAAAATATAAGGTTGATGCCCTGGATGCGGTGATAAAATTTGCTTCTTGTGCACTTTTAGAAACTGCATAAATGTTGCGGGGCAGGCAGCACAGTAGCTGTCATAATGTGTTGGCATCCTGTCACTCTTGCACTTTTATGCTCTGCGTAGGACTGTGTTTGTTCAGAGTCTGAATTGCATTAAGTACTCCTCACAAGCTACAGTAGTCTCAGTTCTATAAATACTAAACAAATTTTACTTGGAGTATTTTAATGTTGGTATTTAATTTGGACTCTATTTTTATGGTCCATCAGAACCAACCCTGATGCGCTACATAACAAGTGGGATACTCTTCACACCCTTACACAGTGGATAGAGAGTAGGATTTCATGGATGTGATTTCTTCCCTGGATGTGTTATACTGTACTTGAAAATGTTTTTGTGTCTACATACTTTAACTATGATATTAGCCCTGCCATTGAATACTTTTGTGTGTGTTAGGAATATCTACCCACATCATTAACAAAATTTGTTATAGGACTTTAATATAGTTCAACGGTAGAGCACTTGTTGTCATGTGCAAGGCCCTGAGTTTGATTCCCCACACTAGGAAAAAAAATGAGTATTTGTTGTAAATGTTGTGGCCTATATTTACATTTAGATACAACTGAGATGAGTAAGAAAAATTAATAAATAAACAGCTCTGAGGCATCAATTTAGATAATTAAATGGAGCTCTGTCTTTAATAACTTCTTAACATGAGGCTGGAGAGATGGCTCAGTGGTTAAAGCACTGGCTGCTCTTCCAGAGGTCCTGAGTTCAATTCGCAGCAACCACATGGTGATTCACAACCATCTGTAATGAGATCTGGTACCCTATTCTGGCCTGCATGCAAACATTCAGGCGGAACATTGTACACATATGAGTAAATAAATCTTAAAAAAAAAACTAAACAAAACAAAACTTAACATGTCATGTTTTAAAAACTTAAATCAGTACCCAGCTCTTACCAGTCATTGTATTCTAAATTAATAAATTATATTTATTTATATTTAGTGCCTTTTTACTAAGGTATATTTATTTATATTTAGTGCCTTTTTACTAAGGTGGAATGATTAGTACCCAGTGTCACCTCTGAACAGTCAGGGGATTGCTGAAATCTTGATTTAAGAGTTTCTTCATGCCTACTCCCAATTTCCTTCAGTTCATTCTTTATCACATTAAAGAGCTTGTGGTCCAAGTTCCTTCTATTGGTCAATCCACTCTTTGCCATCTTAAATCCAATTAATTTTTCTCTAAGATGCATTTCTTCCTATGAGTCCTCCTTTTGAAAATCACCAGTGGCTCCAATGACTTAGTCAACAGATATGAAATTAAGCCTGTTAGCCTTAAAGGATGCTGTTGATCAAGAGGAGTGGGAGGAAAACATGACAGATCCAGAAGGTTGAGTTGGGGGAAGGACAGGGAGGGAGAGAAAGGAAAGAGATACCTTGATAGAGGGTGCCATTATGGGGTTATCAAGAAACCTAGAAAATTTCCCAAGAATCCACAAGGATGATTCCAGCTAAGAATCTAAGCAATAGTGGAGAGGGTACCTTAATTGCCCTTTTCTCTATAATCAGATTGATGTCTACCTTATTTGTCATAATAGAACCATCATGCAATAAATGATGGAAGCAGATGCAGAAATCCACAGCTAAGCACTGAGCTGAACTCCTGGAGTCCAGTCATAGAGAGAGAGGAGCAAAGGGGTCAGGACCATGCTGGGGAAACCTACAGAAACAGATGACCCTAATAAATGGGAGCTCACTCACCCTGGGCTTACAGCTGTGGAACTTGTTTAAAACTGAACTAGGCCCTCTCAATGCGGGGGACAGTTGGGTGGCTTGGGCAGTGTGGGGCCACTAGCAGGGGGACCAGTATTTATCCCTAGTGCATGAACTGACATTTTGGAGCCCATTTCCTATGAAGAGATACCTTTTTCAGCCCAGATACAGTGATAAGAGCCTTGGTCCTGCCTCAAGTGATGTAACAGACTTTGTTGATTCCCCATGGGAGGTTTCACCTTCTCTGATGAATGGAAAGAGGGTGAGATGGGGAGCAGTAGGACAGGAAGGAGAGGAAACTGGGATTGGTATATAAAGTAAGATTGTTTCAAAATTAAAAATAAAAAAAAAGAGTTACCTTTCTGATTCAGTGTTGTACTGCGCTTCTGTTGTTATCATGCTAATATGTTTACTACTTGGTAGACCACTTCACTCCCTTTCCCTTGTTTAAAATGCCCACTCTTGTCTATCCAAAGTGTGTGCATCATCAGTATCTTGTTTCCCATCCCATTCTTGCTTTGAACTTCTCCTGTTATGTTCTGTGACTTAATCTCTGTAGTTTAACAACAACTAAAACAATACTTCAACATATCGAAGGTAAAAATAAACTTGAAATTTTGAAAGCAAGAACTTCATGTTTTTTTCTTATACACTTTCTATTTTGATATTTTTTATCATTACTGTTTTGACTTTTCGGTCTCTTTTCTCTTTGTTTTGTTTTCCCTGTTTTTGTATTTTTCTTTTATTTTTGAGAGAGAAAGAACATAAAATTGGGTGGGTAGAAATGTGGGGAGGATCTGGGATGATTTGGGAAAGGGGAAGGAACACGATCCAAAAATGTTGAATGAAAAATTTTAATAAAATGTTTTAAAACCTAACTAACTAACTAACTAACTAACTAACTAACTAACTAAATAAATAAATAAATAAATAAGGTATTTACTCATGGAAAAATTATGTATATGTACAATATGTATGTATACACATACATATAGTGTGTGTGTGTGTGTGTGTGTGTGTGTGTGTGTGTGTGTGTGTGTGTGTGTATCCACACAATGTCTATAGAGCTCAGAGGCTATCTTGAAGGAATTGGAGCTCTCCTTCTACCATGTGGATCCTGGGAATTAACTCAGGTTGTCAGGTTTGCTGGAAAGCACCTTTATCAACCATCTTGCCAAGGCAAAACCTGTTAGTTCTGGGGGGGGGTGCTATATCTAAGCAAAATTAAACAAATTTTACTTAAGAAGCATTTGTGTATCTATAATTTTCCATCAACAATTGTCAACTTGGCCATTTTCATTTGTTTGAGCCCTTGCCTATTTTTCCTTCCATAAAATATTGAAGCGAATCTCAGGCATCATCTCAATTAACATGCAAATTTAAATAAATTTTACAGAATTACTTAGTTGTTTGTAATTTCTCTGGGTCCATGAATTCACACTGCTGTGGTCAAGAACACCCACTTAGTAAAAATATTTTTCTATCTCTGAATTTGTGCCATATTTATAACTATTAATATGCATATTTTATATATTTACTCATATATGCCTTTGTTTTTATAGAGAAATAACCTCTGCCAATATGTCACCCCTTTAAGTGTTTAGTCAACTACAGAATGAAAATATTTGAGAAAGACTTCCTTGTGAATGCAAACAGATATGAATTGATATTGTTGTTCCTTGGGATCCACAGGGGAATTGGCTTTGTAACACAGACTTTTTTTCTTGTCTTTATTCTCTGAAAATATAGCACAGCATCTATTTGTATAACACTCAATAGCATTACGTGCTATAAACAACCCAGAGACAGTTTGATTGAAGTACATGGGAAGGTGCATGAAGTTCATATGTAAATCTTATTGCAACTTAACAAAAGTGTCTGGACATCTGTGAATTTTTGCCAACAGCACCCCTGTGCAGCTGACAGGCACCACACCAGAGGCAAGAAGGAAGCAAGGGAAGGGGTGAGCCAAGTCACAGTAGTGAAGGCAGTCTTGTAGCCTAACTGCCTAGCAGCCAGAGTGCTTCTTTATTTATACAGAATTCAGTAAGCAGGGATAGATTCATGTTTTTCCAAAACATAGATCATATCATATGTGTTTCTGGACATGTTTTTAACATTTTCTCTTATACATCTAGGGTCATAAAGTTTAGTCTTTATTGACAAACCGTGACAGAACAGATTTATCTTAATGATCATTTTCCCTCAAGTTTCATAATCATTGATAAACAATCATCTTTTTATTATCATTTTTACTCATCAACCTCATAACCCAATTTTTAAGAATCTAGAGGCATATGATAACCAGTTCTCAGGCTTGCAGTTCTTGTGGCTTTAAGGATGCTAGACAGAAATAAAATCTCCAAGCCAGCCCAGGCAGATTGTCATATCCCAAGCATTGTATTATTAACCCTTAATGGTCAGAGTTCCCAAGAAAAAATCCCCAGGCTAAAGCTGATGTGGTTATTATTCTCTTTCTAACATAATACAATGTTTACATTTTATATCTTTAGAATGTGTTTCTATACCTAATCCTGGAATTCTTTTGTTCCTTGGTCATATGACCAAGTGGAGCTCTTTTTTCCCTGTATTTTTTTAAATGTTTATTTTACATATCAATTCCAGTTCCCTCTTCCTCCCTCCCTCTTTCCCTCACTCCCACCCTCACATGGCCCCCGGACACCTTCTCCCCTCATTACCCCCCCATCCACATGTAGGGTGATGCCTTCCAGGTGGGGGTCATCTAAATCTGTCAAGTCATTTGGAGTAGGGACTAGGACTTCTCTCCTGTCTCTAGGTTAAAGGAGTATCCCTCCATGGAGGATGTGCTCCCAATTTTGTGGACCAGACAAACAACCTGCTTCTACTGTCCGAGGTCCCTTAGAGTGCCCAGGCCTTCTAGCTAAGACCCATGTTCAGGGTGTCTGAGTCAGTCCCATGCTGGATTCCCAGCTATTAGTCTGGGGGTCCATTAGTTCCTCCTTGTTTAGGTCAGCTATCTCTATGTGTTTCTGTAGCCTGGTCTTGTTCTCCCTCTCTGCATCTGGTTTCCAGTTCAGCTCAGTGTTTAGTCGTGGGTGTTTTCTTCTGTTTCCATCAGCTACTAGATAAGGGCGCTATGATGGTGGATAAGTTAGTTGTTGATTTCATTATCAGGGAAGGGCATTTATGGTAGCCTTTCCAATGTTGCTCAAATTGTTAGTTGGGGTCAGTCTTGTAGGTCTCTGGACATTTCACTAGGTTCAGTTTTCTCTTCAAACCTATATGGCTCCTTCTTTTATGATCTCTCTCTCTCTCTCTCTCTCTCTCTCTCTCTCTCTCTCTGTCTCTCTCCTTCCCTCCTTCCCTCCTTCCCTCCTTCCCTCTCCCTCTCCCTCTCCCTCTCTCCCTCTCTTTTCTCTCATCTATGCCTCACCTGACTCAATCTTCCTAGACCCACATGCTTTCCTCTCTTTCCCTTCTCTTTATCCTAGTTCCCTCTCTACTTACTGCCCCCACCCCACTCCCCATATGCTTGGGATCTTGTCCCTTTCCCCTTCTATGAGGGACCTTATATGAATCTCTTAGAATCCTCCTTGTATCCTAGTCTCTCTGGCAGTGTGAATTATAGGCTAGTGATTCTTTACTCTATGTCTAAAATCCATATATGAATGAGTACATACCATGTTCCTCTTTTTGTGACTGCCTTACCTTATTCAGGATGGCTTCTTCAAGTTCCATCCACTTGCCTGCGAATTTCAAGATTCCATTGTTTTTTTTCTGCAGAGTAGTATTCCATTTTGTAAGTGTGCCACATCTTCTTTATCCATTCATCAATTGAGGGGGATCTAGGTTGCTTACAGGTTCTTGATATTACACTATGCTGCTATGAACATAGTTGATCACATGTCTTTGTTGCATGGATGTGGGTCATTTGGGTATATGCCTAAGAGGGGGATTGCCAGTTCCTGTGGTAGACTGATTTCCATTTTCCTGAGGAACCGCCATACTGATCTCCAAAATGGCTGTACAAGTTTGTACTCCCACCAGCAGTGTAGGAGTGTTCCCCTTTCTCCCCATCCTCTTCAGTATAAGCTGTCATTGGTGCTTCTAATTTTATCCATTCTTGCAGGAGTAAGATGGTATCTCCGAGTTGTTTTGATTTGCATTCCCCCGATAGATAAGGATGTGGAGTACTTTCTTACATGTCTTTCAGCCTTTTTGATTCCCTCTATTTAGAGTTCTCTATTCAGTTATTTGTATACTTTGGAGAACAGCCCTCTGTCAGTTGTAGAATTGCTGAAGATCTTTTCCCCGTCTTGGGCTGCCATTTGGTCTTGTTAACTGTGTCCATTGCCTTACAGAAACTTCTCAGTTTGCGGAGATCCCATTTATTAATTGTCAATCTCAGTGTCTGTGCATCTGGAGTTATGTTCAGGAAATAGTCTCCTGTACCAATTTGTTCAAGGGTACCTGATGGGAGATGTTATCCTGTAAATATGTTTCTCATACTTGTTAATAAAGCACCGTTGGGCCAATGAGATAGCAAGATAGACGGGGTTAGGAGACAAGGAGGAAAGAGGAAGTAGTGGGGAGGAGTCGAGATGTAGCCCTGGGAGGAAGGAAGACGCCCGCCGCGGCTCCCCGATAAGACGACCACGTGGAAATACTTAGATAAGTAGAAATGGGTTAATAATTAAGACAGAGCTAGGCCATAAACAATAATGTTAATTGGCCAACAGGATTATATCAAATATAGAGTCTCCTGCGTGTTATTTGGGGCTGGCGAGGCTGTGGGCCCAGACTGGCGGGCTGGTGGGCTGGCAGAAACATACATGCTACAGGTACCTCCCACTTTCTCTACAGAAACTTCTCAGTTTGCAGAGATCCCATTTATTAATTGTCAATCTCAATGTCTGTGCATCTGGAGTTATGTTCAGGAAACAGTCTCCTGTACCAATTTGTTCAAGGGTACCTCCCACTTTCTCTTCTAAGAGGTTCAATGTGGCTGGATTTTTGTTGAGGTCTTTGATCAATTTAGACTTGAGTTTTGTGCATGGCAATAGACACGGGTCTATCTGCAGTCTTCTACACACCATCATCCAGTTGTGCCAGCACCATTTGATGAAGATGGTTTCCTCCTCCCATTGTATACTTTTAGCTGTTTTGTCAAAAATCAGGTGTTTATAGATGTGTGGGTTAATATCAGGATTTTCTAATCGATTCCTTTGAGCTACTTGTCTATTTTTTGTCAAAACCAGGCTGTTTTCAGAACTATAGCTTTGTAATAGAACTTAAAGTCGAAGATGGGGTTGCCTCCTGAAGTTTCTTTATTGTACAGTGTTGTTTTGGCTATCCTATGTCTTTTGTTTTTCCATATAAACTTGATTATTACCCTTTCAGGGTCGGTGGAGAATTGTGCTGGCATTTTGATGAGGATTGCATTGATTCTGTAGATTGCTTGCCATTTTTACTATGTTTATCCTACCTGTCTAAGAGCATGGGAGATATTTCCATTTTCTGGTATCTTCTTTAATTTCTTACTTTAAAAACATGAAGTTCTATATGTAGGTCTTTTTTTTCTTTTTCTTTTTCTGTATAGGTCTTTCACTTGTTTGAAGCATTATTACCCCAAGATACTTTATGTTGTTTGTGGCTATTGGAAAGGGTGATGTTTCTCTGATTTCTTTCTCAGCCCCTTTGTCATCTGTATATAGTAGGGCTACTGATTTTTTTTTGAGTTTATCTAGTATCCTGCTAGTTTGATGAAGGTGTTTATCAGCTGTAGGAGTTTCCTTGTAGAGCTTTTTGGGTCATTTATGTAAGCTATCATATCATCTGCAAATAGTGAAAGTTTGAGTTCTTCCTTTCCAATTTGAAAGATCCCCTTGATGTCCTTTTGTTGTGTTATTGCTTTAGCTAGAACTTCAAATACATTAGTGAAGAGATATGGATAAAGAGGACAGCCTTGTCTTGTTCCTGATTTTAGAAGAATAACCTTAAGCTTCTCTCCATCCAGTTTGATGTTGGCTGTTGGTTTACTGTATATTGCTTTTAGTATGTTTAGGTATGTTCCTATTATCCCTGATCTCTCCTAGAGCTTTATCATGAAAGGGTGTTGAATTTTGTCAAGGGCTTTTTCAGCATCTAGGAAGATGATCATGTGATTTTTCTTTTTCAGTTTGTTTATATGGTGAATCACGTTGATAGATTTTCATATGTTAAACCATCCCTGCAACCCAAGGATGAAGCCTACTTGGTCATGGTGGATGATTTCTCTGATATATTCTTAGATTTGGTTTGTTAGTATTTTATTGAGTATTTTTGCATCAATGTTCATGAGGAATATTGGTCTGTAGTTTTCTTTCTTAGTTGTGGCTTGAGTACCAAGGTGGTGTGGCCTCATAAAAAGAGTTTTGTAATGGACCTTCAGTTTCTATTGTCTGGAAAAATTTGAGGAGCATGGGTATTAGCTCTTCCTTGAATTTCTGGTAGAATTTTGCACTGAAGCCATCTGGCCTTGGGATTTTTTTTTTTTTTTTTTTTTTTTTTTTGGTTGGAAGGCTTTTGATGACTGCTTCTATTTCATTAGGGGGTATAGGTCTATTTAAGTTGTTTATCTGTTCCCAATTTAATTTTGGTAAGTGATAGTTACCCAGAAATTTGTTCATTTCCTTTGAATCTTCAAATTTTGTGGAGTACAGGTTTTCAAAGCATGACCTGAAGATTGAATTTCCTCAGTGTCCATTGTTATGTCCCCCTTTTTGTTTCTCACTTTGTTAATTTGCATGTTCTCTCTCTGCTTTTTGATTAGTTTGGATAAGGGTTTGTCTATCCTGTTGATTTTCTCAAAAAAAAAAAAAAAAAAAAAAACAACTCTTTGTTGCATTGAATTTTTGTATTGTTTTCCTGGTTTCTATTTTATTGATTTCAGCCCTCAAATTGATTATTTCCTTTTGTCTACTCCTCCGGGATGAGTTTGCTTCTTTTTGTTTTAAGGCTTTCAGTTGTGCTGTTAATACTCTAATGTGAGTATCCCCTGTTTTCTTCATATGAGCACTTAGTCCAATGAACTTCCCTTGTAGCACTGCTTTCAAGGTGTCCCATAAGTTCAGGTATATTGTGTCTTGATTCTCGTTGAATTTTAGGAAGTCCTTAATTTCTTTCTTCTTTGAGCCAGGAATGGTGCAGTTGTGCATTGTTCAGTTTCCATGAGTTTGTGGTTTGTATTGTAGTTGAATTTCAACTTTAAAGCATGGTTGTCTGATAAGATACAGGAGACTATTCCATTTTTTTTGTATCTGTTGAGGTTTGTTATGCCGCCTAGTATGTGGTCAATTTTAGAGAAGGTTCCATGTGGAGCAGAGAAGAAAGTATATTCTTTTGTGTTTGGATGGAATGTTCTATAGATGTCTGTTAAACCCAATTGAGACATAACTTCTGTTAGTTCTTTTGTTTCTTTGTTAAGTTTCTGACTGGTGGTCCTGTCTAGTTGTGAGAGTGGGATGTTAGAGTCTCCCACTATAAGTGTGTGAGGTTTTATGTGGGCTTTGAGTTTTAGTAGCATTTCTTTTACGAATGTGGGTGCTTCTGTATTTGGGGCATAAATTGAGACTTTATGCTGATGGATTTTTCCTGTGATGAATAGGAAATGACCTTCTTCATCTTTTTTGATTGAATTTGTTTGAAGTCTGACTTGTTAGATATTAGGTTTGCCACACATGTTTGCTTCTTAGATCCATTTGATTGGAAGATCTTTTCCCAACCCTTTACCCTGAGGTAACATCTATCTTTGAAGCTCAGATATTTTTCTTGTATGCAGCAGAAGGATGGATTCTGTCTTCGTATCTGTTCTGTTAGCCCCACAGTGGCTTTTTTTTTTTTTGAGCTAACTTTTCTAACAAAGGGTATCCTGGCATTTCATTCCTTTGTCATTTTTCCACACCATTCTTTGTCATCAATATAAAACCCTGTGTAGGGCAGAGGTAACTTCAAGTAATCTAACTTTGTTGCTATCTATATCACGTAATCTCCTGAGTGTATAGTGGGAGTAGACCTGTAATCTGATATGTAGCCAATTCCCCAACCTCAGAGATCTAAGGAAGATGCTCTAGTAGATAAAGCTATCTCTCTAAATGCAGAAGGGGTAATGTGTTCAGGACTTTCCTGGGGAAGTTGAGAAGCAGTTCTCATGGAGAAGGCATGAATAATTTTGAAATGGTTTCCTATCAATCCAATAACCCCAAATTGTACAATTATTAAAAGTCCCCACATATGTAACATGCACAGATCAAAACTGAATGTGCACAATGACCATCATGTGACTCAGCTTTGCTGGGGCTTTGTCAAGCAGTTGTGCTGGCTGTTCCCATCAGTTACGGCTGTGCCAGATTTGGGTATTGGGAAGGTCTTGGACCCATCTGCCTGTGAAGTCTGATGGATAGCCATGTTGACTTGTGTTTCTGTACTTCTGTAATTGTATTCCCGTTCCTCACTGTATGTTTAGATATACTTTCTATATACTAAAAAAGGTTCAAAACCAAGAGATTTGTTAACAATTCAGGCCTACACCATAGAATGAGGAGATCTCACATTCTACTGTTTATTTAGCTAAGAATTAAATACTATAGATGTCATCTCTTCTACAAGAGGGTTCTCATATTCCTTAATAAAGAAACAAAATAATTTTCCAATGAAAGAATGCTAAAAAAATTCTTTAGCTAAAATGCAGTTGGACAGTATCTTATTTTCTGTCCTCTTCCATGTAATACATTATCTAGAATTCTCTGAGTATTCCATGCTGTGCCGGCCACACATATGTCGCGGAATACTCAGTGGTCTGGCCCAGGCTATCCTTAAGATACCTGTAATATACACATGTCAAGCACCCCAGTCTCATTTGTTTGCACATTCCTAGCCTTCACAATGCTGAGGAAGCTTTAGATCCCTAAGGAGGCTTAACAAGCATCCCATATTAGTTACCCAGGACTCTGGAAAGAACTGTCACTGTCACTGGAGGTCTCTGGCCAGCTTCATCATTACAGTTTCTGTTTTTTGAAACTTTGCTTTCACTTCTGGTTGACAGGTTGATGTGGCTCCTTTAGGCTAAATGAGTAGCTTCTTGATTTTATTTCAACAATTCCAGAAATTTTCCTGAAGGTAAAGGTACTGATGCTGTGACACTCCAGTAAATAGTTACAGACAGCTTAGGGAACCAAGAGTATGCAGGCTCCCTCTAGGGGAAGTTTTGAATGGTATTGTTATGATATTATGTCACCAAAGAGTTCTGTTGCATCAAGATGGGCTTATACATCAATTCAATGAACCTTTGTGAGGGGCTGGGGATTTAGCTCAGTACTGGAGTGCTTGTATAGCAAGCTCAAGAATTTATTTGGTTTGGAAAAAAAAACATCAGGAACACTGAAAATGAAAGCAAATAACATCTATGAGAACATATTTTGTTCCAGATAGCATACTAGATGCTGTGATACATGGGACTTTCAAAAGCATTGCCCCTGGGGCTGAAAAGACAGCTCGGCAGTTAAGAGCACTGCACTTTCATAGAACCCAGGTTCAATTCTTGGAACCATATGGCTCAGCTCCAGCAATGGTTACAATTCCAGGGGAAACAATTTACCCTTCTGATCTCTGTGGCATCAGGCACACATTTTCCTTAGAGTTCTATTATTTCTGTACCCTCTTAGTTGCTTCTGTGGGATCCTCTCTTGCTCCAACACTTCTATACTCTCCTCTCTTGTCCTTTATTTGGCATATAACCCCACAGAGTGATCTTATATGCCCTACTAAAGGTTTACAAAAAATGCTTCCTACCTAAATCTCTCTTGCATTGCATTCTAATTATATATTTAACTCTGTTGAACCTGTTATTTCTCTTTCATTGGTACCTGGTTTCTAAATCACAATGTGGGCATTGGACAAAACCTTCCCTCAACCCTCCCCTCATTGTCTGTGTGCCATTAAGTACAAAAGTTTATCACCTTTCTTTCTGTTTTCATTTCTCAAATCTTTCTTTCATTATCCATTAACATTTAAATTTCAGTAGCTTTGTCTCATCTCCTCCTGGGAATGTTCTCTCAAATTATCAGATATTTCTGTGTTACCCCTCCCCATCATTTTTTTCACCCCAGCAATCTTTATAAATTATATAATGAATCATAATACCCAGAAAGTAAACATGTGATTCTTCTGATTAAAATTACTAATGACTCTCTACTATCTCTCTACCTACATGACCAACTTAAATTCTCTATTAAGGATGAGCTCTCAAAATTTTGACTATTTATGCAGTTTCATTGCATGATTTCACCTCTTCCTTAACTCACTTGCACCCTACAACATACATCCATTCTGACACTATTTTTTAACCTGCTTTTGCCAAGTCTAAAAACCCATTTTTCCATTTTCCCTGAAAAACATGTTTTCATGCTAAGACGTGGCATTTCTCCCTGTCATGTACCTTTGCCATTGTCTGTATTTGTACCTCTACTGCTCTCTGTATACTCTCTAAAGCACCCTGGCCATCTCCTGCAGAATGTGTGCCATGTTCTACTATAACAGTCACTGTAAAGCAAAACCAGAATTAGATTCACCTCTGAGTTACCAGTACACAATACAATGCCTGAGAAACAGGTGGGGCTGCTGTGCAAATGAATGTGGTCCATGTTTAGGAGGATTTGGGTCTGGTTAGCTAAGCCTGGGTCTCATGGCTGTATTCTCGACATCAGCATAAAGGACAGAAGCCTAAATATAAATCCAAATGAAATGACCTTCCTCAATCTTTGGTTAGGATTCAGGCTCTGCCTTCCATTCAGCCATACTAATGTTGACACAAAAACACAATCTTCATCTCAAAGAGGACAAGATACAGATTATTCTAAAGCTGCATGAGTGATCATGGCCTCAGAACACTGATGTAGGTTACCACAAAGTCCATGTTCCAACATTGAAGTAGTTTCATAGAAGCAGAACAAAGGCTGTCATGAAGCAAAATACTTTCCAGAGATGTTGGTGGAAACATAGACTAAAGCAAAACAGAGAAGCCTCTGCTATGAGCCTCAGATGCCAACAGATGACATTCTCAGCTTTTAGGAAATAGGGTTTTGTTAAGTTGGCAAATTCTAAAAGGCCTTATCTATTAGTCACAGGATGTTAGGGCACACACAGCAGTAGCAAGAATGGCTATCTATAGGGTCCAAGTTAAATCATAGTCAGGGTTGGAACCTGCATCATAAAGACCTCTCCTCAACCAGAATAGGTTGTGCATCTCCTTCTGCTTCATCTACAGAACCAGAGGAAGCCCTGTCATAGTTCTGGTGGGTGGGCTAAGCATCTACCTGGAATTTCCACATTCTTCTTATCTCCAAAGCTTATTCTTTAAACTTCCCAATGTCTTTGATAATGTAATTTCTCTCCAGTTGACCAATAAATTTGTTTTTAGTTTTAGCTAGCAAGAACGCTTAATAATATTGATGTTTACATACACAAATATTTTCTTTTTACTTATTAAAATTATTTATGTATTTATTTTGTATCCCAGACTCAGTTTCCCCTCCCTCCTCTCCTTCTAAACCCTCCCCACCTTCCCCAACCCCCATTCCCACCACCAATTGACTTCTCCTCTGTTTCTGTTTAGGAAAAGGCAGGTCTCCCATGAGTATCAACAAAACATAGCATAACAAATTGTGACCAGACCAAGTTTCTTCCATGTATTAATTCCGGGCAAGGCAACCCAGTATGAGGAATAAGGCTCCAAAGACTTGTAAAAGAGTAAGAGACAGACCCTGTTCCCACTTTTAGAAGTCCCACAAGAGGACCAAGCTACACAACTGTAACATATCTGCAGAATGCCTAGGTCAGTCCTATGCAGGCTCCCTGGTTTGGTTCAGTCTCTGCGAGCCCCTATGGACCAGGTTAGTTGATTCTTGTGGTGTCCTTGACCCATCTAGCTCCTATAATCATTTATCTGCTTCTTCTGCAAGATTCCCCAAACTCCACCTAATGTTTGACTGTGGGTCTGCATTTGTTTTGATCAGTTGCTGGATGACACCTCTGATTACAATTGGGCTAGGCACTAATCTGGTCACAGGAGATGGCCAGTTTAGGTTACATATCTGCTATTGCTAAGAGTCTTAGCTGGGGTCATCCTTGTAGATTCTTGGGAGATTTCCTTGCACCAGGTTTTTACATGACTCCAAAATGCACCACTTTCTAGTAGTCTTTTTTTAGTACTCTCCCCCCTCTGTCCGAACCTGATCACTCATGTTCCCCTCCTAATCTGTCCCCCATCCACTCATGAAATCTCATTTCCCCTTTCCAGGGAGAACTGGGTGTCTCACTATGACTCTTCCTTGTTACTTAACCTCTCTGGGTCGGTGGATTGTAGCTTGCTGTTTCTTGGCTATTTGAGATTTTTATGTCAAGAATTCTCTATTCAGAGCTGTACCCCCATTTTTTGTTGTTGTTGAATTATTTGGTTTCTTGAGTTCTTTATATATTTTGAAAATCAGCCCTCTGTTGAATGTGGGGTTGGTGAAGATCTTTTCCCATTTTGTAAGCTGCCATTTTGTCCTTTTGATGGTATCCTTTGCTTTACCGAAACTTTTCAGTTTTACAAGGTCCAATTTATTAGTGGTCAGTCTTTGTGTCTGTGTTCAGGAAGTTGTTTCCTATGCCAATGCAATTACGATTATTTCTCACTTTCCCTTCTATCAGGTTCATTGTATCTGGATTTATGTTGAGATGTTTGATCCACTTGGACTTGAGTTTACACAATAATTTCCAAGTGGAAGATTATGTACTTATAATCTCTAAATTAAAAATGGATGTGGTTTCTTCATTAAATGCACTGAGCATCTCTTCCCCGAGTGATCAACATAGAAGCAATGTTTTCTTCTATCAGCCTACCAGGGAGCAGCCTCTGGGTGAACAGCACAAGTAATTTATGAACAATAAGCATTGCTTTGCCTTTAGATATTTATCTCTTTTACATGCCTTTCCCCAGGTGCCATCTGAAAGGAAAATAGTAGGCGGCTAATGAAGGTGTTCTCAGTGGTATTATTTGAAGCCTTGAGAATATGGAATAGAGCAATTGTCAGCAATCATAACCAGATGTTACAGAGCTCCATAAGCCTTAATGGCTGTTGTTTCTATACAGACTTTCAGAACAAAAAAAATCAATAACACTAAAAGAACTATCTATGGGGAGCATTTGCTGGCCATTTTTCATAAGAAAATTACTATACAGAGACTTGATTGTGCTTTTTGGATATATTTTGAAAGTTGAGAACCTGAACAATTGTGTTTGTACTTGTATATTTGGATTCTGTGAGGATTTCCATAAATTATCTTTGTAGCATTAAAGCACCTTTATTACTGAAAACCATGAATGGTACTGGACTTCAGCAAAACCTGAAATGATATGAAAGAGAAACACATTCTGTTCATCTGAAAACATGTAGCACTAAATGGAACAGATGTGAAGTCTCAATATTTGAATGTTTTTAAAGCTGCAGATTCTTTGTCCATTTTAATTTGAATCTCAGGTGGCAATAAGCATAGTGGATCATGTATGTATGAAAGCATCCCAATATTTTCCTCCTATAAAAAGCCCAACAATAACAAGATGTTGGGATCTGAGCAAGTTTTGAAAACAAACCCCTATAGTCTCCACTGGTATGTCCAAGGATGGGCCCTAGGTCACAGGTGTCAGAGTCACTTCAAGGGCATGCTGAAGTATAGATTACTTGGATACACCCTACAAAACTGTATAGAAACACTGTGGGTAGAGACTGCATATCTGACTATAATATTTAACCTCTCAAAATATAAGTCACTAATAATGTCTCCTCACAAACATTCATGAATATTTTTGTTAAAAATAGTTAATTCTGTTAAAATTAGTAATACATATTAGCAAGTAGAGTCTACCTTTTCACCCATTATCTCCCACCACCCCCTAGTTGTCATGTGCTTAACGCTCTTCTTTCTTTTTCTGCAAGGGCCATTATCTGGTAACTTTTTCTATCAGATCCTACACTAATGCCTTCTATTTCTTGTAACACAAATACTCAGAATTTGGTCATCACATTCTTCAATCCATGTCCCCATTAGATGAGTCATATGAAGTAATAATGAACTATTAACAGTTCTGTGTAACCAATGTGAAAGAGCTGAAGAAAATTCCCAGGAAAATTCAGTTCACACATGTAACTGAATCTCCCCAGTGGAGAGCTCCTGGGTGACTCGTTCTAACAGCACCAAATTCAGTATCTTTTGAAAAATTCTACATATTTTAAAGATCATCAAACATAGTATCTTTCAGGTTCATTCATACTGCTACAAAACAGAAATTGTATTTTTCTTAGGGTTGAATAATATTCCATTATATAAATGCATATACAGGTTTATATACATATAAAACACATTTCCACTATCCATTCACTGCATAGACATGTAAGTTTTTATCAGATCATCTCAACTGCTGTGAACAGGGCTACAACCAACAGGAAAGTTTACATATCACTGGAGCATGCCCATTTTAAATCTTTCTATATATACAAGCTGGGTTAATAAAATATAAATATGCATACATACACATATACATAAACATATACATATACATATACATATACATATATATAAAACAGCAATAAATGAAAAAGAAAGAGGTCATGAATTTGCAAAAGATCAAGTCGAGATATATGGGGGGAACTGAAGTGGGGAGGGAAAGATGCAAATGATGTTATTACTTTATAATCTTGGACAATACAGTAACTTTTCTAAAAGGTAGCAAGCTTGCTCTAATTTATCACATGATGCCCTCCACCATGGAAGATATAGCATGCAGGTCCCTATCCAGTCAGTAGTGCCTGATTTCAGACTGTCTATGGTCAAAATGTTTGAGGTAAACAATATTCTTAATAATCTGTGTGAGATTCAGCAACAAAAACAGAAAGCAGAATAGGACCACATTAAGTTGATATGGGACATGACTTTGGTTTTGGATATAACCCCAAAAGCATAACCAGGAAAACAAATATAGACATATGAATGGGGCCACATCAAATTTGAAAGCCAGCAGAGTGAAGAGAAAAAAAAACATTTGCAAAACACATACTAATAAGAGATTAATAGTCAAAACACATCAAAATAGTCAAAAGTAATTCTTTTTTTTAAAGAAAACAATCAGTTTAAAATAATGAGCAAATGATTTAATTATATTTTTCTCAAAAGAGGAAATAAAAAATGGCTTAAAAGGCTTAAAGGAGAAGAATAGAACAAAGGTTATATGAAAGGAGAAAGGGAAATAAGGGAGGAGGAAGGCTTCATGGGTAAGTACATAGAAATGTAGAAAAGGTGATGGGGGAAATAACTAATAGTAAGAGTGTTTGATAAAAAATATGGAAAACTTCTATTTCATAAATTTCCTTCAACCTACATTTAAAATAAAGATTTGAATTAGAAATAATGCTCTCCCTAAAATCTGTAGGTCATCACACAGAAAGTCTAGTACTAGATGTGGATCCCCTCCTTTGAATTGTTTGTCAAAGGGGCCTTAGAGACCCAAACTCCCAAATAATGCTGACTATTGTTATTGGTATTGCTTGTCTCATAAAACTTTATGGTAAGATCCTATTGCTGAAAACACACACACAGACACACACACACACACAAATTTTATGGTCCAAGACATAGAGAAATCAAGTTGCTATTGATTGGGAAGCTTTCTCTCTATTGTTTAGCTTTCTGAGTGCTGTATGGTACTTTAAAGGCTACTGTGGAATAAAAATCACCAGTAGTCTTCCTGAGTTATGAGCCCTATGAGCTACAATTAATGGTGAGCCTGAAAAGGCATACCCATTGGTTCAATAGTGGCATGAGTGTTATGGGAGTAACCAGTTGCATGTTGATAGGATTTAAGGTCCAATCTGTAAGATAAAAGTCATACCTGCTACTATTAACTAGATTAAGAACCTGTGGTCAGGTAGGTAATAGGCCTTAGGTAGGGAATGACTACTATGACTATGTGTGTACTTTAATAAAAGTGTCAAGAACACATAATGCAAAATGGTATTCTATTCAATAAATTGTATTAAATCATACCTTTTAATAATAATTGAATATTGAATCATACTAACCCCCTGCAAAAAATCAACTGAAACAAAATAAACTGTTATATATACTGTGAGGATAAAGAAGAAGAAAAGGCCCTATGATTTTTTTGCTATGGCTTGAAAGTATCTTCAAGTTCATGTACTAAAGACAAATCCCCAAGCTCATATGGTAGTGGTACTTACCATATGCCTTTGAGAGATAACTATGGTTGGATAAGGTCATGAGTGATAGCCCCTTTCAGTGACACCATTGGCTTTTAAAAGTTAACAAGCTTAAAACATGAGCTGGACAAGGACATCAACAATAAACCTGCTAAAGAGGACAGGGGAAAGCCCACAATGCCTCAATTCTACACAAAGAGCTACAGGCAACTGAGGAATGCTGAGAGTGGTGAAAATAGTCTTCATTAGGGAAGAGCACATGATTGATTATATAACACCAAGTGGTCAGCCTTCAAAACATACATATAAGTAAGATGATATGGACCGAGGAGCTATTGGTTATGTTAATTGTTAGCTAGGCACAATGTGGAATCAATCCCCTTGGAAGGAAGAGGAAATCTCATGAGAGATTGTTTGGATTATGTCTGTGGGAAACTATTTTGGTTAGTGGGGTGATCCACCCAATGTGGGTAGCATTATTCCAAGGGCCAGGGATCCTGGCTGAATAAGAGTAAAGAAAGCAAACTAAACAAAAGCATGCATTTACTAATTCTGCTCTTGAGTGTGGTGTAAAATTCAAACTGCTTGATGCCCTGCCTGGTCTTACTGTAATGTCCTTATGTTATTTATATATTTTCTTTTCTACTATGAGAATTCTGTTTGGCATTTTGCTTTTTTCTCATTGTATGTATTTTTACATTTTTTTTACATATTTGAGGTTATAATATAGTTCATTATAGTTCATTTCAACCTTTCTTCCATCCAAACCCTGCCATACACCTCTTCCCCTTACTCATTCAAATTCATGGCCTATTTTTTCAGTGTTATTGTCATTCTCTCTCTCTCTCTCTCTCTCTCTCTCTCTCTCTCTCTCTCTCTCTCTCTCTCTTTCACACACACACACATACACACACACACACACACACACACACACACACACACACACACACACACACACACACACACATATATTTTCAGGGCTGAGAGTTTGGCACTAGACAAGTAGACAAGTACTTAATTATCCTCCCTGGGGAGGACCACCTCTTCTGCTCTTAGGGAAACCTTGTCTTGAGAACAAACAAACAAACAAAAGATTACTTTCAGTGATATGCATCATGTGTGTCTGTGTGTAGGTATGTGCACAGGAGTGCAGGAGTTCACAGAGGCCAGAGTGGGTGATTAATCTTCTAGAACTGAAGTTGCAGGTTCTTGTGAGCCACTTCACATGGTACTGGGACAAAAACTTGGATTGTCTTTAAGAACAAAAGTGCTTTTAACTGCTGAGACATCTCTCCCACCCCTGATTAGAAACTTTCTACCTGTATTCCAATACTTAGATCTTACTCCAAATCTGGAAATTTTATGTTGTTTTGTCTTTAAAAACAGTGATGTCTAGCTTTCTGTTTTACAAACTCCTGGGTTACAATGTTTCCACTTTTGATGCTGCCTCAAATATTCCACAACTCAATTCACCCCTTTTGATTCTCCCCCCCCCCCTACTGTATATATTCTAGTAACTTGCCTTCAAGTTCACACATTCCTGCTTTGGAATACAATTTTCATTTCATTGATTGTCTTTTTCTCAGAGTCAGGTTCTCATGTAGAATTTTCATTTTGACCATTTGTTCTTTTTCTCCTTATATTGAAAGGTTTCTCAAAGTGTATTAAGCCCTTTTAAAGTAATTATTTTGAGCTCCTGGTGAGGTGATTTATGTATCTGCTTTTTGGTGGGGTCAGCTGTTTGGAGGCCATTTTCTTCTCAAATTGTTAAATCTTCTTAGGGATTTATTTATATCTTAGATATTTTTACATGGATGAACACATACTTAAACATTAAGACCCGTTCTTACCTTTACAGTCTAATTTCAAAGGAGAAAGTCCTTTGCTTGCCAGCTGTTCCAAAGGGCTCACATAAGCTGCTGGGTGGAGTCTGAAAGTATGCTTGTTGCTGGAGACCCACGGCAGGCTAGCTTTGTCTGGGTAAGTAGGTGAGAGACTGTGAGTCCATGCTGTCATGTTGGCATTCTACATCTGTAGACTGGGACTTTAGAAAAAAAGACTAATTTTGGGAATAACTAACTTTCACCTTAAAAAGTAAAATAATAATGTTAGGTTATTCATTTTTAAAGCTTTATCTTTTAAATGCTTTGAAAATTTAGAAACTGAAAATGAGGATTAAAAACTTTATCTCTACCATGTACATAATAAATTATTATGAGTTTGATAACAAATTATGACATGATAGGCAGGCATAGCAATTCTTAAGAGGGAAAAATCAAGATAAGGATGGAAATAGCCATTTTTATCTTAGTAGCAAATACTGCAGCTAACCTAAAAATAACATAGTTTCTTAGAATTTCTATAATTCAAAGTTTCAGTAATTTGAAACACCCTACATTTGAATCCAGCCTGAAGTCATCAATTAATAAAAGAGCTAGAACAAATCCCTTCATGTTTTAAAAGAATTATACATTTTACCACTTCTTAAGCAACAGAATTTTTCATAATAATAGATGCCCTCCCTAAAGCTACTTGTATATTTCTAATTGAGCTTTTAAGCCAAAATGTTGGCTAGTGATCATGAATTAAAGTGCAGTAATATTTTATGGCTATGCTGGCAGGGAAAGGTCAGACATTGGGACGAGAGTATGTGAAGCACTATTTAGAAAAAAATTCATGTTCAAATCCACTGTGCCAATATAAAGAGCTATTTTATTTACATCTTTGATGTAAAATAAAATGCAACATGATTTTGCCACAGATTTACTGATTTTCTTTTGCCTTTTATTCTGGGCATCACACTTCTATGAGTTGGTAATTTTTTTTTCATTATTTGACTTTTCTTCCACAGTTCTACTTTCAAGTTGTTGGGTCCCACATTGACCTCGACTGGCACACCCAGTTATTCAATTTGATATAGACCAGCAGTTTCACCAGAATTTGGTCTCTCTTTGCATGTCCATGAAATTCTGCTTAGGTGAGAGATGTTGTTCATTAGTAGAATGATTGCCTGATATGTGAGAGGATCTGCAGTCAATCCCGAGCCATGCCATACCAAAAGCAACGTTGTTTAAGTGTATCATCTTTAGCTCTTTCTTTGCTTTTACTTTGTTCTATACACTCATGGGAAATGATATCTTTTTTTTATACTTTAAAATTGTTTTTCTTATTCTATATATTGATCCCAGTTCCCTCTCCCTCCCACCCTCCCATCCCCATCCACTCCACAGGAAGGGTGAGGCCTTCCAGGAGAGATCATCAAAATCTGTCAAGTTATTTGGGGTAGGGCTTAGGCCCTCCCTCATGACTCTAGGCTAAGGGAGTATCCCTCCATGGGGAATGTGCTCCCAAAGTCCTTTTCGCACCAGGGATACATCTTGGTTCCATTTTCCGAGGTTCCATTGACTGCCCAGGCTTCCTCACTGAGATCCACGTTTATGAGGTCTTGATCGATCCTATGCTGGATACCCATCTATCAGTCTGGGGTCCATGAGCTCCTCCTTGTTGAGGTCAGCTGTTTCTGTGAGTTTCTCCAACCTGGTTTTGACCCATTTGCTAATAATAACTCCTCCCTCTCTGCAACTGGATTCCATGAGTTCAGCTCAGTGTTTAGCTGTGGGAGTCTGCTTCTGCTTCCCTCAGCTACTACATGAGGGCTCTATGATGGCATATAAGGTAGTCATCAATCTCATTATCATGGAAGGGCATCAAGGTAGCCTCTTCACTATTGCTTAGATTCTTAATTGGGGTCATCCTTGTAGGTCTCTGGACATTTCCATAGTGCCAAATTTCTCTTCAAACCTATAATGACTCCCTCTATTATGGTATCTCTTTTCTTGCTCTCTTCGATTCCTCCCCAGACTCAATCTTCCTTCTCCTTCATGTTCTCCTCTTTCCTATTTCTCCCCTTCTCTTTCTCCTAACTCCCTCTCCACTCACTGCTGCACTCCCCCCCCCAATATGCTCAGCAGATCTTGTCCCTTTACCCTTCTGTGGAGGACCATGTATGTCTCTCTGAAGGCCATCTTTGTTTCCTAACTTCTTTAGTGGTGTGGATTATAGGCTGGTGATACTTTGCCCTATGTCTAAAATCCATATATGAGTAAGTATATACCATGTTTGGCTTTTTGTGACTGGGTTACCTCACTTGGGATGGTTTCTTCTGGTTCCATCCATTTGCCTGTGAATTGCAAGATTCCATATTTTTCTGATGATTATTACTCCGTTGTATAAATATACCACATTTTCTTTATTCATTCTTCAGTTGAGGGACATCTAGATTGTTTCCAAGTTCTAGGTATTACAAATAATGCTGCTATGAATATAGTTGAACAGATGTCTTTGTTGCATGCATGTGAATCTTTTGGGTATATGCCTAAGAGTGGAATTGCTGGATTCCTGTGGTAGACTGATTCCCCTTTTCCTGAGGAGCTGCCATACTGATCTCCAAAATGGCTGTACAAGTTTGCAGTCCCACCAGCAGTGGAGGAGTGGGGAAATGATATCTTAAGGAAGATACATAACTTAGCTCCATCATGGTTTATCTACAAAAATGTGTACAAAGTTCTTTCCAAGACTGCCTTGCTTTGGAAGAATGAGTTCTGTGATGGTTAGTTTTGGCAACTTGTTTCAGTCTAAAAACCACGTGATAAAAGAGTCTCCATGGGGGATTGCTTAGATCAGGTTAGCTTGTGCATATGTCTTACGAAGCTATATTGGTTATCTTCATTGATGTGGGAAGACCCCACATGAAATTAGACCTCACCTTTTAGGTACTTGGCTTGTACAATTGTAGAGAAAACTATTTGAGTATCAAGAATATGCATTCATTCTCTCTCTGGTATTGACTTTGGATGTGGTGTAAACATTGTCTCAGGCTTTTGTTACTTGGATCCCCTTGCACTGATGGGATATAACCTGTAACTATGAGCTAAATTAAACCCTTTCTACCCTGAGTTATCTTTTTGTGTGAGGGTTTTCTCTCAGCAACAGAAATGCATTCAAATAGGGTCCACATTACACAAATAACAGAAATCTCATGCTCATGCAGACTCAGTATGAGGATCTCTCTATTGTGAGCATGCTTCATATTCATCATCTCTTACTTATTTGTTACAAGTGTTAGGAAAGGTATTACTGTCTTTTAAAGTAGGGTTCAGTGCAAAGAAACAAACAATGGAATTTTACATGGAGATATGATTAGAGGAACAATGCACCAAGGGGGAAAAGATTGACCCATACATATGTTTGTCCATTCCTTCTTATTTTTCTTTAGAATTTCTTCCTGGTTTTCATGACTTACCTCACTGATGTTATGCACAGGTGGTGAAGAGAATTATAGAAGTCATCGGTCTCATCTAAGCATTGAAATTCTTTTCTTTGTAGGCATAGAGCATAATTAAGCATCCTAACTCTCATTGCAGTGACAAGGGATAAAGTAACTCTCTTTGGCCTATGAAAGAAATCATTTCACAAGTCATTTACAAATGTTTAAGAGGGCTTCACTCAGCATGTTCCTTTTCCTCAGCTTTATAACCATAGAAGTTGAGAACACAAGCTCCCCTAGCAGGTATCTCTAAGAGCTCAACAGAAAACAAGGGCCCCTTTCTGAAGATCCCCAAAGAATAGGCAACAAGGACTCTTGTACTTTGAGCCTATGGTGTTTGGTAACGGTTTGTCCTTATAACAAGTTGTATCATTTTCCTAAATGATGTGGTAAGCAGATAGAATTAAATGTAAATTTCCTTGAAAACCTTTGAGAACATAAGAATATATAATTCTTGACCTCAAAAAACATGTCTCTTATTTATTATTCTTTTTCTGCATTTATTTGGCTGATTGAAATCAATTTGAATTGGAAGTTCAATCTGGTTAGTTATGTTTTATCAAACAGTAAGCACTTACTAATACAATTGTCAATAAAGAGAGAATTTTTTTTAGCTTCTGGTTTGGTTAATTTTAATTGTGAACTTGGTGTCTATAGGGTGTTTACATAAAAGGTTAAACAGTGAGTTCCAAAGTGAATAAGAAAGTGAAAGTATACTGGGAAGTAGCATTAAATCTTATAACTGTGGAAATCAATGTGACCAGCCACCTCATACTCCAATAGCTGTGACTTCCTCACTGTGATGAAATGGACATTCACATTGGGAATAAAAGTAAAAGCCTTTCGTTAAGTTGCTTTTGTCCTGTATTTTGTCACAGGAATGAAGGAAGTTACCTGTATGGCTACATAGGTAGCTTCCCACAAAAACGGGGGAATGTCCCAAAAATGAAGCGCAAAGCAATGGTAGATGACAGAGTGCTCTAGGATAAGAATAAGCTCTGATTTTCCATGCCATGAATTTGTCATGATTCATGGAGCAAGAGGAAGCAGCACCTCTGCTAGTGTGCTTGAGAACCTAAGCCACTTTGGACATGTGTCTATGACCCTGAATAATTGCCTTCCTGCCTGCTTATTTACCCATTCACAGTGAAAAGCTTTTCAGTGAATCACCAGACCACAGGTCTAAGAAAACATACATAGACAAAATCTCCTTAGAGTTAGAACATTTAAAAATTGCCCAGCTTAAGACAATGGTCAGTATTCTGTTTTTCTACCATAATACTTATCAAAGAACAACACTTCATATCTCTCTAAAATTTTTCTCCAAAAAACCTAATTTTGTTATAATTCATGTGTATGTTTGTAAACATATGTGTAAGTGCCTGGGGGGTCAGAAAAAGATGTCAGAATCCATGGAGCTAGAGTTATAGGTGGTTGTGCATTGTCTGATGTGGGTGCTGGGAACTGAACTTGGGTTCTCTGCAAGATCACCAAGTGCTCTTAACCACTGAGCCATCTCGCTAGTATGTATAATATACATGTTTCTGAAAAGGTAACATTTTTCTTCCTACATTATGTTTTTTTCCACATAATTGAATTCTATCCTGTGACTATATTAGCCTTTAAGGATCATACATAAGAGGATGCTCATCTCAAGTAACTTGAGGGCCTTACAAAGGCACATTACATGATCAGCAAATGCATAAACTATTAATAGTTTACCAATGCATTAAATATTTATAAAGAAAATTGGTAATTAGTGGCATTAACAGTTGTAACTTTTACTGCTACTTTGCAAATGATCAATGTAACTAGTGATCTAACTAATGTTAGAAGATTAGGAAATGGACTTCTAAAGCTGCTTAGAGTAACTGTTCTTAGTTTATAATGATGTAGTTTACATTGCATTTAAAACACTATTTGACACTTTTCATTTAAAAATAACTTTTTTAATGGGAGAAAGACTATAGTTTGGCCCATCATTTGAAGGTACAGTCCATCATGGTGGAAAGGCCTGGCATCAGGAGAGAAGTGGAGTTGGTGATAGTATACCCACAGTCAAGGAAGAGTGAAAGATGATTGCTGGTGCTCTGCTCACTTTCTCCTCAGCTGAGCTGATGCTCAGCCCATGGAGTGGTGTTGCACATATTTATGGTTAGTTTTCCAATTCCAATTAACAAAATATAAAAACTCCCTCACAGAGAGGCTAAGAGATTTATTTCTTAGGTAATTCAAGGTTCTGTCAAGTTGACAGTCATTGTTAAGCAGCATAATTGTGATTCCTTCTGCTCTTCTACACAACACAGAATCTTTCCCCTGTCCACAGACAAGAGATATAGGTAGTAGGTTTACATGTCTTAAACAACAGTAGTAGTTAAGTCCCTTCCTAGAGTTTAAGATGTTTTTAAGCACTGATTTTTAACTGGGTTTGTAGTACCAGGCACGGATTCCATCCCATGTAGAAGGGCAAGAATATAAACAGGGAGCAATGGTATTCTCATAACAGTTGTGCCACTATTACACACATAGTCATATCTTGACTGACAGGTTGGTGCTATAATTCATAGCCTCACAGTTGGGTAAGAATATTGCTGCTTCTCTCCAGCAGTCTGTATAGTTCTTTTCAGCACTAAGACATAGGCATCACAGAAGAAGCTTGGAGCTCAGTTATAGCTTTGTTTCTTTCCATTTTACAATCAAGGTATAGGGTGTCTTCTGGCACAGTTGTCTCATCTCCCAGTTATAGTGGACAACTGAGAGGCAAGATCCTGAATTGTTTTAAGGGCCTTTGGGTCCTATCTGAGCAACATTTCATAAGGAACTATTCCCACATCTGTCACTAGGATTTTGTTTGCTAACCTGAAACTTACAGGAGTAGCACTATCTAGCCACACAGGGTATTTCCTAAGGAACCCTCTTGCATATTTATTATTTGAATAATTACAAAGTAATAAATATCCATGTGTTTTTCTTATGCAACCTTCAGGTTTTTAATGTCTCCCTCCTGTTTTTTTTATCTCCATTGTATCCCACCCCCATCCTTGTTTCAACCTTTCTACCTAGATTCTTCTCCCTCTTTACTTTCATAACATCTGCATTCTGCTATCCCTCCTCTCATAAAACTCTCCTTCCTCCTTCTCTTTCCAGTTTAATTTGATTCTAAAGGTACTCTGAATTTAAAAAGGACTAAAGATGTGAAGCTAGGATTCACACACAACAGAAAACATACGTTGTTTATCTTTCTGAGTCTTGTTCATCTCCTCAACATGGTTGTGTCCAGCCCCATATATATACTTGCAATTTTTTATTTCACTTTTATTTACAGCAAAATTTCATTTTGTGTGTATATATGTATATATGTATATATATCACATTTTCTTCATCCATTCATCGATAGACATTGTTTTTATTTTCCAGCTTTTGTTAACACAGCAACAGTGAACACAGATAAATAGTATCTTAATTGTTTATTTAAGCTTTTACATATTCCAGATATTAATTTTCCATCAGATGTATAGCTGACAAAGATTTTTTCCCATTCTCTAGTCTTTTGATTTAGCAATGGTTCAACATATACAAATAAAGAAATGACTTATTAATCATGGATTTAAAGATAGAAATAAAATTATTATCTCAAAAGAAGAATAAAAGGAATTTGACAAAAAAATCTGATGATCCTTCAAGATAAAAGTCTTGGAAACCCTAGGGATGGAGGGAATTATTGATAGCACACCGATACTTAGATATTTTAATGACTCACATGTGGACAAATCGAGTATATCTTCAACTTTGGGTCAGCAAAACAGTACTGTTTTTCATTGTTTAAAAAGTCATTTTGCTTTCTTTGAAAAAAAAATATTGAGTTTTTTTTTTCTTTTCCCTCTTCTTCCAGAGAAGAACACATGTGGGGAAAAAAAAGTGCCCCATTTGAGAGCTTTTTAAGGACACTATTTTGATCTCTCAGGCTTAACAAGCAGCTTCTTTTACGCATGAACAAGCAATGAAAAGCACTTCCTTCTGTGGATGACCCAGGAGTCTGAAGAGATAAAGCATCTTCGACTCAGAGGCATTCTGCACACCCTGAATGAATGTGTAGAATCTGTGGAAATAGAACTTTCAGCTACAGTGGAGGAAAGTCACACAGGTTTCGAGCTAATGAAGTTAGTGGAAGAAACTATTTCTGCACTTTAATGTTTACTGTTTTATTTTTATTTGTCTTGTCACTTTGGGTGTAAAGGCATTTGTTCATTATCATCGGTTTGGTAACTTTACATAAAATTGAAGTAAATTACATAATGAATGAATGTCTATCAACAGACTCTCTCTCTCTCTCTCTCTCACACACACACACACACACACACACACATACACACACGTGTGATTTTATTTTCAGGTTTAAACTCAGCCTTCTAGATACTCCAAGCTGACTCCAGAATTCTGGTTGAATGCCCTTCAGGAAGCATTCCTTGTCCTTCTTTAATCTTTAAGCAGTTGTTTTGTAGAGATAGTCATCTCAATTTCTTTCTTTTATCCATTTTGCTGAAAGAAAATTGGGACAAGGCCAAGTTGGATGATTCAGGCGACTCCAGCGGAGATATTCTCCACACAATACAGTACTGTACTTCCGGGAAACCACTGGTGGCTCATTTCAGTTTGTGTTCAAGTTGCTATTATCTTGCTTGTCAAATTCCAAAGTCAGCTTTATGCTGAGAAGGAAGAATATACATCTACATTGGACCCTAGGCAAACTAGTTTAGCAAAGAAAAGAAACTGAAGTAGATTATATTCAACTAACAGCAAAAGCATTAAATCATGAGAAATGAATTATAAGTATCTAATAGAAACAATATCTAAATGAAGGAGACTTCAGACATTGACAAGTCAGCTTAGCACAGGCATCGGGTGGAATTTGAGTTTATAATTCACTGATCATTTTCTCTACCCAGAAAATACAGTTTTCCCTCTCCAATAGAGAGCTAATGGTCAACATGAATCTTACTACGGCTGTAATAGATTCCAAAAACTGAAACAAATGGTTATACTGTGGATCCAATCTAACAACTATCACAAATATGGATTCAGATATACTGCATTTTTATTGCCTACTAGTGTAGAAACAAGAGTGAGAAGGATGATGCTATTTTATTGGTCCATAATTAAGCACTTGCTGTGTGTCAGCCTATTTGTAAGGTATGTTGAGTTTCATTGCATATTCACAAAGGAAAAAAAAAATCACAGAAGTGACAGAAGTGCATTAAGATTATTGAGTCTTTTATATCCAGCATTAATTCAACAATAGCAGTAATAAGAATTCCTGATCAAAATTAACAAATATTTCTTGAAATAAGAGGCAGAAAATAATCTTAAAAGGAGGATAAGAAACTAATCATAATATAATCAGGAGTCTACTCATGACTAAACTATAAACACCATGCAGATAATAGATAGTGTACATGCCTGTTATTTACCGTCTTTGGTGGTAATAGTTACCTGGTAGCAGCTAGTTTCTCTGCACCTCCTATTTGACACAGATGGTGTAGAGTCACCAGGATTAATATGAGAAGCAGTGAAAGTATTGCACATAAACCAGTAAATCAAAGGTCTTGGCTGAAGAAAGTTTTTGAACATAGAGCTTAGGTGACTTTTTTCCCAAATTCTTAGTTACATGAAGAATAAAAAAGGACCATTTTATTATGTTTTTGGGATCTTCAATATCTGGGACTTAATGATGTCTCTGTCCTTACCTTTCACCATTCCCCACTATACTCAGTGTATACTGGCCTTGAACTCTAACTCTTTTCTTGTACCCTAAGAATTGTCTCCTCATGACTCCTGTCTTATGCTCTTCCCTAAAATACTCCAAGGGACCCCTGCTACCGCTGTAGTCTCAGCCCAATGTTTTACCTCCTTTAGGTAGCCTTTCCTGGTCTACAAAAAGAAAGACAATCAGCCCACATCCCACACCATCACTGTACTTCACAAGTATCAGATATGATTAAAAGATATGTTACATACCAAGGCAGGGCTGATTCAGGCTTCATGTGTTCCATTACGAGGAGTCTTCTCTAGGGTCACCCTCATAGATTCCAGGAAGTTTCCACTGATTTAGGTTGTCCTGATCAGTTGATATCACTGGGAGGCCTTCTCTTTTCTGAAGGGGAATGGAGGAATAGTGGATCTGAGTGAGAGGGAAGGTGGGGTTGGTGGAAGGAGAGAAGGGAGGGAGAGACTGCTGTCAGGATGTATTGTATAAGAGAAGAATAAAGAAAAAAGATTATTTTAATATACAAAAATATGTTTCAGAAAAAAAAGATAAAATCATAACTCTTAAGGAACCTAAATTTCAGTTCCTAAAGATTCTATACTATTTTTGTTAATTAATTTCTAGACAGGGATGTAACTAGTGTGAAAAGCATGTAAACCAGACAAATTTACAAATATTGAAATGAGTATGTAGTTGGAGATTAAGTATGCTTTTGAAAGGCATAGGTGAAGGAGTGTAAGGAAAGAAAGTGAATTTGCAGAACTGGCAGATGTGGAAGAATTGTTTGGAGCTGATCTCCGAATGACAACACACAGAACTACAAAAGCGCTCGTGAGCAAGTGAAATGCAGAGTCAAATGTTCGCATCCACGCAGAACTTTCTACTGAAACATCTTCTCTTCCACAGACAGGCATTTATTCATTTGTACATTGTAACTATCTGCCCAAATATCCTCACCAATCTGCCCAAAGTCCACTGCTATTCAGAGATCTAGAGCACGGGGATTTGGGGTAATGAGTGACCTGAAGAAGGCTATGATGTAGGTGCTCTCAGAACAATGGAAATTTAAAAGAAATAGTGGATTAAGTAGTTATTGTCATACCTATAATTTTTTAACATTCCTTGATTTTTGCTTATTATTGTCTTTCATTGTTGTTTTTTTTTTAAACACAAAAAGAATCTTAGAGCAAAGGGGATTCTCAAATCCTAACAAACTTTAAATTCAGTGATTCATAAATAACAAAATTGTGGGCTACAATGATCTGCTGAATATTGTTGGCAGAAAGCAGGCCTTGAATCTGCTTTGCTGAGATTGGTTGCTGGGCTTTCCCCCAAAACAGGATGATTTTTGTTGTCTGTTAAGTATGAACAATATGCAACTCTTTCATAAAGAATAAAAAGCTAGAGAAATTTGAGTTGCGAGGTAAAGGTCCTTGAACATTTTTCAGTTGGATTCTGTCACTTTCCAAACCATGTATTGATCTATAATTGGGAGAGTAGTAATTTATGCCACCATCAGAATTAAAAGTGAAAATCAAAGGAAACATGACCTCAAAAATTCTTGAGAATATATTCACTGAGTCTAGTTTATTAAATAGTAAATCAAGTTATGAGCTTACAGGCAGTCTGGCTGTCACTGAAGCCATGTGATTTTCATGACTATCCCTTTAAACTGGCTTTAACTCTACAAGTGTTTATATTGCTAAAAATAAAGTAATGCAGGACTAAGAGTATAAAAAGCCCAGTTTACACTATATCAAACCAGAGACTAAATTGAATATGTACTAAGTATAAGTACAGCTCCAGGCAAAATATTGTATTTGGAAAGATTCTTTCTGGAAACGGAAATAATCAGGTGTGTGTGTGTGTGTGTGTGTGTGTGTGTGTGTGTGTGTGTACATATGGAAAGGCAGGTATGACAATATATGCATACTTATATGGATTGATTATTACATGTATATATTGTTTCAAAACTGATGCTATAACTTGCTCAGAAGTAAGTTATATGACAAACATTCATTATATAGAATTGGTTTATACAACTACAGATGTTAAAATGTCCTTAGAGCTGCAGTTGTTCCACTAGAGAACAGCTAGTATTACTACAGTGCTAATTGGAAGACAGGAAATGATGTCTGCAGCCAGTGACATAGGAGAATTTGGTGTTTGAACTTGAATCTAAATGCAAGAAAGCCCAAGCTCAGGCTGTCAAAATAGTTTCTTCCTACTTCGAAAGGTCCTTTCTTCCCCATTCTATTCAGGACTCACAAAAGGAAGGAAAATCTATTTTACTGAATCTCATTAGCTGAAGCTAATTCCACCCCCAAACCATACAGGCTTATCTATAATAGTGTTTGACTAAATATCTGGCCACCTTACATACAGTGCAATTGACATATAATGTGACAATATGTAAATAGCCATAAAGGTAAAGTTTAAGTCCTATGAATGCTTAAAACACTATTCAAGAAGCTTTTTCTATGTTGGCTAATTTTCAAAGTAGAGGAAGATGTTATGTAGATAGCTGAGAGAAAGAAGTCATTGACATCTTACCCACCTGCAAATCCTGAAAACTACAATAAAGACTGACATGGTAAGAGATGTCTATGGGTAGAATAGTGGCATGAATACTGTGGAAGTAACCAATTAGTCTCTGCTTGAATATTTTGACAGCTCTACAGAGGGAAACACAGGCTTGGTAAATTGGCAAACAACCCATAGTTTGAGAGCTCACAGGCTCATAAATGAATCTATTATTTTGTTAATACAAAACTGACCTCTAAATTTGTATCTCTATACCCATAGATCAATGCAGACCTTAAATCTCATAGGAAGTTGCTTTGTACAATGGGTGGTGGAAAAATGCAAAAACTCACAGATGGTCCAAGTGCAGACAATAACTGTCTATGGATTCTAAATAATTTCCCACCCACACAAGATCAGGGTCCATGGTAGAAAAAGAAAAGGAGGTGAAAAGTCTAAACAGCTAAAGGTCAGAATAAAACAGTAAAATGGTGTCTTTTTTTTTTGGTTGTTTGTTTTTGTTTTTAGAGACAGAGACAGGGTTTCTCTATAGCTTTGGAGCCTATCCTGGAGCTTGCTCTATAGACCAGACTGGCCTTGAACTCACAGAGATCTATCTGCCTCTGCTTGATTCTATAGCTTACAGACTCACTTGAAACACTTCAACCAGGGTTGAATCTCTGGATAGAGGCAGATTCCTTAGGGATAGAGGAGTGGTACCATTGTGTCTATAGTGCACCTTTGTCAGCATCTAGGGATAATTTTACTATAGTAGGTTGGGGCAGAAGGAAGGGTGTTAGTGATATTGGCTCTAAGTAGGTTGAGTGCAGGCATGCTGCTAAACTGTCTTAAATGTACAGAAAATGCTCTGTGACAAAGAAGAGGCCACACAAAATGTCAACAGTTACAAGGATGACAAAAATAGCCACATAGAGCCAAGAGAGAAGACAGACAATTCTTCAAATTCTATGTGCTTAAAGCTCCTCAGGAGACCCACCTGGTTTAGGCTGCAGCAGTTGCCTTATAGAAAAATTTATTCTACTCTGCTTTTTGCATTGGCTTCTAGCATCGAAGCCAGGAGTTTGTGAAAATGATGAAGCCTTCATTCTGCATGATGTGACGAGGCTGTGGGTGAGTGTGGGAATAAAGCAACAGGGGCTCTGGATTCCCAAGAGGGCTGAAGGCTGGATGTCTTCCCATACCTACCTGTGTGCTCTTGTATCTGGGTCAACAGCAATGCTCTCATCAGCAGCACTCAAAAGCCAACTTCATGGAACTAATGCCAAGAAAATTTCCACAGAAGTGTGTTCCTCCCTTTTTGTGCTCCTTTTGACATAGTTTATGTGAGCACACTGATTATGGTTTACTAATTATAGATAGCAAAAATACAATAAAATACAGAAACTTAGGCTAAAGTCCGGATAGAAAAATTGACAATGTCCTATTCAGTACTGCACTTTGAAAATTATTTATTGATTTAGATTTATTCTTTATGTTTTGGATCCAGAGATTACAACATCAAATTCCCATTCTGGGCTCCATGGTTCTCTTCAATTCCAGGATTTCTCCAGTTAGTTCACAAGCTTAGGTGCAAACACTCTCTACTTATTCAGTACCTTCTTAACCTTCACATTAAGCTCTACTCTTTTAAAACCAGAATAAGTTTTCAAAAAAATCCTTAATGTGTTACTTACCCTGTGCTTTTCTAAATTATAAACGTTGTGCACAGAAGAGACCCTTGTAAAAATAATGGTTACAGTCAAAGAAGCCAAATGCTTTTAATAATAATAATAATAATAATAATAATAATAATAATAATAATAATAATAATAATAAATGTATATAGCTATGAACTTAAATTTTTATTAATAGTTTAAAATAAAAAAATAATTCTCACAAGGTTGGTATACTTGAGCTCCCCTACAAATACATATATAAACAGATTACAACCTGATGCTAGAAATTTCCCTCTCTACACAAACAGAAAGCTTGGTCAAATGTTAAGATGTTCTTGGCCTCTTTTTCACCAACTGCCTGGTCTCCCAATAAATTCTCCAATGCATAGGGCAGTCAACATCTGTACTCATTACAGCATCATCAGTCATTAGATCAACACTACAGGATCGATTCACATGGTTATAGTTTTTCTCTGAAGTGCATCCTTAAAGAGGATGTTCTTCCACAAATGTGAAAATCATTTCCATTGTACGCCTGGCATCATGGATGCCCTTACTCTCCTGAAATCCAACTGTCCTCCCAAGTCTGGCATTTTTGAATCCCTACTGCTATAATTAATTCTTTCATTTTAAACTCTTTCCTTGAAAGGATACTTTATCGTGGCTCTTGTGGATAAGATACCACAGGGCTCAAGGGCATCGGCTTTGAAAATCAGACATTTCTGTATCCTACTTCATACACTAATCCTTACTAGCTGTGTGACATGACTTTTGTGGCTTCTTGGCCTTAGGCTAGATGATGGCTGCTTTTTCTAACATGGCTTCCATTTTCCCAGCTGGGAAATACACAAACAAACAAAACAGCCCCAGGGCTATAAGAACAAGAATCAGTCTTTTTCATTACTCCATGAAAGGGAAGAATGTTTTCTCTAGGCTTAATGATTATTGTCATCAGTTGGCAGAGTGCCTCACGGCCACCTCAGATTATGAAGTGTTTGGGATTGGTTGATTCCTTTGCCTGTTCACAAGGTCAGAGGATGAGAGCATGGTGGGGAAGGGAAGATAGTCATGCTCATGGATTTAGCCTCTGCTCTGCCATCTGAGAACACAGCTCTCAAGTCCTCAGTGGGAATCCCACCAAAGAGGAAGACTGGTTCTGCCTCCTTTATTTATCTCATTTCAGTGTTACCACATACTTAAAATTATATATCATTGGTTAGATGGATTAATTGTTTATATTAACTAATGATTAAATGAATTCACATATAAAGGAAAATGATTAAAAATAATTCATGCATGACTTGAAAATACTAATAGTAATTAAAGAAATGCAAAGTATAAGGTAAAGTTGTTGTCAAATACATTGTTTGTACAATGATCACAATAGAAACAACGAAAGAAATCAGACAAAAAAAAAATCCTGAAATTATCTCCATCCCCAAAATCTAAGGATCATATTCATCTTACATATCTGCAGGACCTTGAGATAGCAAGCATGAAGCCATGAGAAGCAGCTTAAAAGATATGTACAACTGAAAAAGTATGTAACATTAAGCATTTAGAATTCAGAAGTTAACCTCTTCAGTTTTTGTTGTTATTTTTGAGATGAGATCCCATTATGTAGTCAAACCTAGTCACCAATTCATGATCCTCTTGCCTTCCTATTGCCAAGTGCTAAGATGATAGGCAGACATCACCATCTCTACAAGATACTTAAGTGATAATTAAGTCCAAAAAGTTTTATTATTGCAAAAGTTTCAGTGACTTCACTGATATGTTTTAGAACTTACCTTTGAAGTTTCCTAACCCAGTAGGGAAAGACAGAAATACATCATTGAGGAAACACTTGTTCCTTTGCCACAGCATTGCTGCTGGGGTGGCTGAGAAATAATATAGGATTAACTAAGATTCACTTATCTCTCAGCTAAGCATTGTATAGACTCTTAGAGAAAGCATCGCAGATTCAGATTTAGAAAGGAGAGCATTTTAATAAATTATCCAGTGACAGGGCACAGTAGCACTGTCGAATAAAAGAATGTTTAAATTTTTTCTCAGTTGTGATATTTTTAAATATTATTTTCAAATAATGACTACATAGCTATAACCTTGTAAACAAGAATTCTCTTTTTCTCACTATAGAACAAATTATTTAGTGTATTCCTCAGGAGAAGCTGCTCTAGTTTGATTACAACTTAATTCAAAAGTACAATGGCTCATTGTGTTGGTTCGCTGTGGGTCTCATGGTTTGTAACAGGAGTTATCTTTTTTATTGTTTTGTTTTTGCAGCCCAAGAAATGTAATCCCAGGTCTCACACATGCTAAGTACCACATCTCCACCATTGAGCCCTAGGGAGCAAAGATGCAGTCATCCAATATTCTTCATTCTGGGGCCTGATCTACTCAGCTCTGGGTATTGGATGACCACAGCAGGAAAGAAGGGGTAGGACTTCCTCTGGGAACTTTTTACTGTCTTGAGTAGGAAATGACTTTGGTCACTTCTGTTTTCATACCATTGGAAGGAGAATGTTATGGCTCTTGTCAGTGGTTGGATTCTGAGAAATATGGTTCTTGTGTTTGCTAATGAATGCTAATAAGTATTAACAAAGTTTTCCACTTTAATAAACATACATCTCAAAGGGAGGGGTCTGTAAGAGCAAACATTATGCATTCTGACTGAACTAAGACAAGAATCGCAGAGCATTATTACAAGGGCAGCAATAGCTTTGAGTTCCAAATGTTGCATTTTCACAGCAATGTGTTTCAGTGATGAGGCAGAATCTGTACTATCACCAATGGGTTGGTTGCCTTGAAAATACAGACTTTTTACCATACTGCAATCCTCAAAACATATAAGACAGCCAGTACATAAGACAGACACGTGTATTTCATGTGATTTTCCTAGAAATCTCAATAATGTGTGAATCAAATACTGAAATTAGATGGATTGTGTATTTCTAATAAAGTGACAGACAGAAGTTGCATATTTGTCAATAGCATCTATAAGACAACATTGTGATTAGTTGTATTTTGCTCTATTTTTATGGAAGGGTAGATTTGACAGACAGAAAATTTTCTGTTTGATGTTTTAAAATTTTATAGATAAAGCATTTTGAAAATAAATAAACACTTATAAATATGGAAAGGCTTTTCTCATTATTGAAAGTATCCTAGAATGTGGCTGACACAATAATTTATACCACTGACACTTCCAAACATGAATGTCAAAAGTCCTAAAGAATGAAAAGCTATTGGATAATTAGTGGGTTGTATCTAACATTTGTCATATATGTGTGTGTATATGCAAATCCATTGTCAAGCCTTTGATTTGGCTTCTCTTATTTGTGCAAAGGAGCTTTGACTAGTAACAGCTAAGCTTAAACATCTAATCTAAACCACATTAACATCATGTTTTTATAAGAAGCACCCAGTAAAGTTAGGTGATGGATGAGTACAGTACAGCAGATAGGGGGAGAAGACAGAATGTTCCATTGGTTGCTAGACAGAGAAATCTAGTAGACAGTAAAGTCCAAATTAGGACAAAAAGTATCAATTCATACAAAGAAGGGTCATTTACCGAACACTAATGTGGTGGTTTGAAAGCAAATGTCCCCCAAAGGGAATGACACTAATGGGAGGTATGGTCTTTTTGGAATAGGTGTGGCCTTGTTGGAGGAAATGAGTCACTGTAGGGGTAGGCTTTGAGGTTTCCTAAGTTCAAGCTATATCCAGCGAGAGAGACCACTTTCTTTTTCCTTCAATTCAAGATGTAGAACTCTCACCTCCATTTCAAACACCATGTCTGCCTGCATGACATCAGGTCCTGCTATGATGATAATGGACTAAACCACTGAATCTATAAGCTAGCCCCAATTAAATATTTTTCTTTATAAGAGTTGCCATGGTCACAGTGTTTCTTCACATCAATAGAAACCTTAACTAAGACATTTAATTTAATTTTAGGAATTCCTAATTCTTTAGGAATTTAGTCATTAAAAAGCTAAAAAAAAAAGAAAAAAACCAGAAAACAAAAAACCCATAGAAACAATAATACCACAAACATCATGTGGTTTGTGATTTTACCTTTATGACCTAATTCCACACAATTCAGTAACTTAACATGTGGCTCTGGTCTGGTTATATTTATAGTACAGTTGCAAATTATCCTCTTAATTTTCAACATAATTTTCACCTATTTTTTTATCATGGTAGGACATATAATGTTAGCTCTAACTTCATAATAAAATTTAGATATAGAGTATATCAAAGATGTCCCTGGGCATGGCAGATGGCTAAAGTTTATTCAATTTGCTAGAATGGTACTTTATGTGCATCTATTACTAAATACCAATTATTATTCCATCGTCCCATTCTTTTATTAATTTAACTATTTGATATACTCCTCACTGGTAGAATTATGTATGATCTTTCTTTTGTTAGAGGTTTATTTAATTTAGCACAATATCCTTAGGGTTCATTTATGTTGTCACATAAAGCAAACTTTTCCTTTTAAAGCTGAATAACATTCCTTGATATCATTTATCATGCCTTATCAGTTATTTTGTTAGTTGGTAAACATTCAGGTTTCCACTTAAACTATTGCTAACAGTATTGCAAAGAATTTCAGAGTGCTAACAATTCCTCAAGCTCATTTCCATTATTTTTAATAATTTTAGTTTTTGAGAACAACATGAATGGGCTCTGTATCTACCTATATTTCTGCCCTCCCTCTACTCCTAGCTACTCCCATGTTACCCCATCCCAACCCAAACTCATGATCTCTTCTTTAATTTATTTTATATTGTTGTACACACACACACACACACACACAAACCCTACTGAGTCCATTTAGTGCTGCTCATGTGTACATGTCCCAAGTGGGATGATCACTTGGAATTGGATAACATATGTGAGACCTCATCCCTAAAGAATATTAATTCTCCCTCTTCATTTAGTGGTGGGATGATACAAGATTTTCTCATGACAGATTGACATGTCAGCTAGTGTTTTTATTATGTTGATCTTGTCTGGGCAACCATATTGTTTATATTTCATGGGTATGTTTTTTTCTGTTATGTTTAGGGGGACACAATCTAGCAGTAGGCACCCTGGAATACAATGTTTTTATCCTCTTTTGTGTCATTTTCCCCTGAGCTTTAGTAGGAGTTGTTGCAGTTGTATCAGGTGGGGCTCTGTGCCTGACAGTCCCTTTTTCTCTGCATTTTGACAAGTTGTGGATCTCTGTAATAGTCTCTACATGTTACAAAAAGAAATATATGTATATATATATACACACATATATATATAATGAAGACTGAGAACTACACTTCTCTGTGAGTATAAGAATAAATATTTAGAGTGCAATTAGAAATTGGTTTAGGAAAATGGCAGCAGTAGTTTGTTCTCAGGTCTATGACCTCTCCAGCCTTGCATAGTTGACTAAAAACGAATCCCATCCTACTGAATGATTTAGTCATTGTTTTGGTTCATAGGCATTACAGTGGGTAGTACTGTCAATTACTCCTCTCCCTCAAAGCTGGCATAAACTTCTGATGAGGAGCTAGTCCTCAGGGATGAGACTTCCAGCTAGGTACCAATGTCTTTTGATAAATACCCCGACAAGGGGTTGCTGAATTATATGTAGTTCTATTTGTAAATTTGAACAGAACTTGTATGTTGCTCTCCTTAGAGTGGCTGCACCAAGCTGAATGTCTTCCAACAGTGTGCAGGCTCTCTATTTTTCACATCCTTGGCAGTACTTGCCTTTGGTTAAAAAAGTCACTTTGATATATATGGCTTGGATTTTATTCATAGGTCTGTTCACTATTTTTGTGTCTTTAGAGAAAACAGGTTGTTTGTCCATTTCTAATAGGGTAATGAAAAAATTTGAAAGTATTCAATTGCAGGGATTTCTTATTTATTTTGAAGATTAAGTCTCTATCAGATGCACGATTTGCTGTTGTATTTTTCCATTCTGTAGATTATTTTTTCCCTGTTGATTTCTTTCTTGGCTGGGTAGAAGCTTTTCTATTTGATGAATTATTAAATTATAGTTTCTTTATTGTATTTTTTGTGTCTTAAACAACAAAAAATCATTGCCAAATACAATGTCAAGGATGCTTCAGCCTACATTTCCTTTAGGAATTTTATAAGTTTTCTTCTTTATAGCTTTTACTTCTTTAATTTTTAAATTATAATTAAATTACTTCCCGCTTCCTTTCTCTTTCTTCAAACCTTTCCATATGCCATCTCCTTGCTCTTTTTCAAATCCATAGCTTCCTTTTAATTAATTTTTGTATATTCATATATATGCATATATATTCATAAATACAACCTGATAAGTTATTTGTATATACATATATATTTTTCAGATTTTTACTATTTGGTATTGAATAACTAACCATGTGTTCTTTCCTGGAAAAGACTATTTCTCTCATTCTCAGTAATTCTTAGTTGCTTATAGTTATTTGTGTAGGATTGAGGCCTCTTGGTCTTTCCTCAGTCCCATTTAGTATGTCTATTGTTCTTGTCCTTGTTCATTTTCTGTAGGTAGTCATATTGCTGAGACTTTATGGATGTAGCTTCTTTATAAATTTGATTTTAAGACATTTTGATACTATTTTTTCTGTTAATGTAACTTTTTTATTATTTTTTTCTTATTTTACATATCAATATCAGTTTCCTCTCCCTCCCGTCCTCCCTTCCTGCTTTTCTCCCTCCCGTCCTCCCTTCCTGCTTTTCTCCCTCCCTCACATGCCCCCTGACAACCCTCCTATCCCATTCACCCCCACTCCACAGGGAGGATGATGCCTTCCAGTAAGGATCAACAAAATCTGTCTAAATGGCATGAGATAGGGGTGCCATTTAATTTTTCTTCCTGAGGTACCTAGTTTTTGTAGCATCACTGTTGAAAGAGGCTGTCCTTACACCAATGTATATTCATGACACCTTTGTGAAACATTAGTAAACCATATGTTTGGATTTACAAGGTGGTTCTGTTTCATGTTCAACATACCCCATTACTCTATGCCAATCATACACTGGTTTTGTTACCATTGTTTCCTAATATATTTTAAAATCAGAAAGTGTGATATCCCCATCTTTTAGGTCTTTTTCAAAAGTGTGTATTAGTTATGTTTTCTGTTGTGATAAAATGACATTACCAAAAGCAACTTAAACAAGAAAAGGTTTATTTTGGTTTATGTCCATTATGACAGTGATAGCATGGTGTGATAGTGGATTCCAATTTCAACCACACACAGGAATCACAGAGAGAGAAGGAGGGAGGGAAAGAGAGGGGGTAGTAAGTGATATGAGGCTATATACCCTCAAAGCCTTCCCCCAATGATGTACTTCCTCCAGCAATGCTACACCTTCTGAAGGTTCCAGAACCTACCTGAAACTGTGCCACCACTGGAGATCATGTGTTACAGTAAAAGAACCTGCATGGGTTATTCCTCATTCAACTTCTGTAGGAAGTGTATCCACCTGTGGGTTCTATGGATCCATAAAAAATTTAGAACCATTGTTTCTATTTTTGAAAAAAAAATCATTGTGGTTTTGTTACAGATTTCATAAAATCTATAGATCTCTTTGAGAAATATGCAAACCTTAATATTTGCATTCTATACCACGAGTACAAGATGTCTTCTCATGTTTGTTTTGCTTGATAATTCTTGTCATTTTTATAGTTTTCAGTATATGTCTTTTACCTCTTTTGTCCCATAAGTAGTTTATGCCTTTTAGTGTTATTATAAATTGGATAGCTTTCCTAGTTTCTTTGCCAGATAGATCATTCATTTTCAGTGTATAAAAATGCAATTAATTTTTGTATGTTGATTTCATACCTTGAAACTTTACAGACTTCATTTTAGTAGTCCTAAAACAGTTTCATGAAGTCTCTAGGGGCTTAAATATATTAAATAATGTCATCTGAAAGCATAGTTTTATTTCCTTCTTTATGATTTGGATGTCTTCCTTCCTCCCTTCTCTGTTTGCTCTGGCAATTAGAGTTGATTGGAAGTAGCAACACTAGCTATTCTTGCCTTGTTCTTGATATTAAAAATAATGCCTTTTGTTGATTATGACATGAATTGTGGGCTTTGCACACTTATTATGTTGGTTGGTTTCCTTCTGTTCCTAGTTTCTCACAAATTATTTAATTATGTGCAATGCCTTTAATACACTTTTGCTGGTTGGTTTTGTCAATTTGATACAAACTTAGATGTATATAGGAAGATGGAATCTCACTTAAGAAAATGCCTCTATCAAATAGGCCTGTAGGTATGTTGGCAGGGCATTTTATTTATTAATTATCAATGTGGGAGGATTAGTTCACTAAAGGAGGTGCCATCCCAGGGCAGGGTGGTCCTGGAGGTATAAGTAGTTAAATTTAAGCCTAAGGAACAAACCAGAAAGCAGTGTTCTTCCTTGGCTTCTGCTTTAGTTTCTGCCTCCAGGTTCCTGCCTTGAGTTCCTGCCCCTTTATGTGGACTGTAACTTGTATTTCAGGTTTTGCTGACATTTGAAGGTAAAATACAGATAAGGAGCCAAAGTTAACATATGCTGGGTGTGGTGGTACACATCTGTAATCTCAGTACCCTGGAGGCAGAGGCAGGTTTTGAGGCCAATTTGGGTTGCATGGTGAGTGATAGGTCAGCCAGGTTACATAGCCAGATCTCTCAAAGTTAAAACAAAACAAGAAGAAATAAAGGAAATATGGGAGGGATAGAGGAACAAAGGAAAGGAAGGATGAAAGAATGGACTGAGAGAGAGAGAGAGAGAGAGAGAGAGAGAGAGAGAGAGAGAGAGAGAGAGAGAGAGAGAGAGGGTTTTTACTTGAATGACTAGAAGAAACCAGAACACAAGTGAGGTATGATTAAGTGACCTCTAAAGAACAAATTTGGAAGTCCTTATAGAGTGGACTGAAGTATTCAATTTAATATATATATGAAACTAAAGTTCATGATAGAATTTTGTACTAGAAGAAGAAATTTTGGAATTCTTACCCAAGTAAAGATACAAAAATCCATGGTATTGATTTAATCTGAAGAGTTAATATATATATAAAACAAATATATGCAATGCATGAATAGGGAGAATGCACAGCTAGAGTGTTCACCCAGGAATGCTTAGAAGTATAGAAACATTTTATTTGGAAAGATGGTTGACAAGGTCCATGAAGTTACACTAAAAGGCCCAGAAAAGTCTGTTCTGAGTTCCAGATTAAGAAACAATACATCTGTTGTGTATATCAGTAAGTAGCTTCTAGCAGACTAGAAAAGACAGGGCTTAGAATCCATAGGGGGAAGTTGCTATAAAATATTCTGGGGGGTAGGAGTGATGAAAGCCTGCCTAGTGAGGAGGTACAGAAGAAGTTTGCCAGAAAAGGAGTCAAATTAAAGGTGTAGATACTAGGATGGAATGCTCAGCCAACACACTGGTGCAACATACTGGAATACACATGTATAACTTTGGCAGTGACCCAAAGGAAAGTAAAACCAGGTGCTTCAAGTGAAAACATGGCAACTGTGGGAGTGTATGAGACCAGGGCTTTGTTAGAAGTTAGGCAGGTCCCATAGAAGGAGAACATAAATAGATGGATTGCTAGACATGGCACTGGAAGAAGTGTACCAACATTCTTTTGGTTGATTTTTTTTCTCAGTATATTGCAATAGGGAATTGATACCAGCAGATGTCCATGGTAGGAACAGAGGTGTTGAAAGCCCCTAGGAAGAAAGTATAAAGTTACCAGAGAGAGAGAGGTCTACTTGGCTCACAATCCCAGTTTACAGTCCATTGTCAAAGGAAAGTCAGAGCTACAGGACCTTGAAAGAACTGCCCCATTATATCTGGAGTCCAGAACAGATAGAAGCAAATTACACATGCTCAATAGTATCCAGCTGACTCATTCTATTCTTCTGCCATCCAAGATCCTTTGCCCAGGAAGTGGTACCACAAACAATGGGCAGGTGTTCCTGTTCATAATGATAATTCTCCACAGATATACTCAAAAACCAACCTAATGAATCATAGCTTATCAAGGTGACAATTAAAACTAACAGTCAAAAAAGAGTTAAAGCATTTTAAAAAGTTCTTGATAGAACTTATGGGTTAGCAAGGTTAGCCTGGTGCTGTGTCTTCTCCTGTCTTGTCAATCTACACAAGTAAAGTTCATTTTAATGTCATATGACTCTATTACAACAGTCTTTCCAGGATCAAGAAACAATCCACATACATCAAACAATACACATTTTCTTTTCTTTTCCCCAAACACTGCAGTTTAGGAGGTCCATATCTTACAATTGAAGATACAGCTTCTCAGAACTAGCCAAATGTCAATTACAAAAAATCTCCAGTTTGTTTGTCTTTAGCATGTGTACTCTCTTTGCCGTTATTGTTAAGTGAATTTGATATTATAGCTGTCTCCAACTTCCCTTTAATTTAGCAGAATCTGTTAAGGAAGAGATAGTAATCACCTGAGCACAGTGGAAAATGCAAATAATGGGTTGTGTAAACAAACTGGGATTTAATTTTCATAAAAAGAATATCCTAGTGTAACTCTTCAGTGCAACCATCTCAGAATCTAAAGTTTGCACTCTGGTTATTTTATGTTTTCTACCAAAGTGGCACCTGTTCTCTTCCACTCTGCTTCAAACTCCTGGAACTGCAAAATGTGTTTACCCTTCTCACTTGGCATCTGGTTTCCTGTTAAATTTAGCCAAAAATGAGGCAGCAGGAGACTGGAAAGTGGAGGAGGGAAGGACTATGCTCATTCTGGCTCTGATGCTTCAGCAGTTGCTCCAGTAGCTGCTGCTAGTTGTAAGAACAGTGGAGACCAGATGGCTGAGCATTTATGTACTCCAGCTCTGGCAGGGGTAGCACTCTTTGTAAGTTCCAGTTCTGTGTGTTGGAAAGTGTATGCAAATGGGCTCTGTTACAAGAATGGCAGTGGTTTCTTGACTTCAGAATGACATCTTTAATTCCTTCAGCCTTCTTTCATTTATTTTCAGTTTCTTATTACCTTCTTGTTGAGCTGTTTTTATGGTTTCCTGTAGAGTTTCTGACTAATACTTAGCATCTCTAGAAGGTATACCAGGAAAAAAATATGATCACAATAAAATATGATAGGAATTAAAAAATGAATTTTTAATCAGTGAAAAATAGATGGTGATAGCCATGCCCTGTTTTATTTTAGCAATTAATGCATTACCTGTTTGCATCTAGTAAAGAGTATTCTCCTTACAAGACAAGGGTTGTGTTCTACCCCCTTTTCATATTGTTGTAATAAATTACCCTGAGAAAAGCAGAGAAATCAAGTCAGAAGGAGATTGAAGCAGCTGGTCACATTGTATACAAAATTAGGAAAAGAGAACAATGAAAGAATGTGCTCAGACCACTTGATGGTTTCCATGCAGTTCAGGATCCCAGCCTAGGGAACAGTGGGTGAGCCTCCTCGCCTAAATTAACCTAACAAAAATAGCCACTATAGCCATGGCCAGTGGTTCATAAACCATGTGATTCTATATCTGATCAAGTCAAGAGTTGAGATTTATCACCACAGGTTGGGGATACAGTTGGACCGTAGTACATCTGACCATTTAGCTTAATAATAGCTCAAGGTTAGAAAAATTGTTCAGTTCTGACTGAATGGAACTTTACAGAAACTTATGGCCTAATAGAACCAGCATCAACAGGGACAGAAATATGAAAATAGACTCATAATCTGTATCTATAGTTTGTAAATTATCACATAAGTAGCATTAACACACTTACAAGTCTCTCATGTAGAAACTGGGGCCTTGCTTGGAACAGAACACTTAGGCAGCATTGAAGAAACATGAACTCTCAAATTTGGAGTACCCTGTCCAGCTGAAGAAACTTTCCATTCTTGATTAAGGAAACAGACTTGCTTGGAGACTCCTTAATAAGATAAAAAGATAAAACATTCTCCCATAGTTTCACTCTACCACCCCTACTCACTTCTAGCCCCTTCAGGCATAATGCAAAAGTCTTTATTGGAGATGTAAAATATTCTAACCAGAATTGTGCTAAGCAGGAGCTAAAAAAAATAGTAGAGCCATGATTACATATCTAGCAA